>CM051258.1:62506894-63001894 GCA_027921565.1 Artemia sinica
TGAAAAGTCCAAAAAGCAAATTATACCTCCCAAATCATAATTTTCTGAAAGGCCACACCTATGAAAGGCTAAGAAATCTAGCTCAGAAAAGTCAAAAATAGCAAATTAACCATCCCAAATCATAGGTTTCAGTCAACGCACGCCTACGAATGGCTAAGAAATCCTGCTCAGAAAAGTAAAAAAATAGCAACCCACACACCCCAAATCATAGGTTTCAGACACCACACACCTACGAAAGACTAAGAAATCCGGTTATGAAAAGTCAGAAATAGCAAATTACATAACCCAAATCATAGGTTTCAGACAACACTCACATATGAACGGCTAAGAAACCTAGCTCAGAAAAGTCAAAAATAGCAAACTAGTCATCCCAAACTATAGGTTTCAGACAACAAACACCTATGAAAGGCTAAGAAATCCAGCTCAGAAAAGTCAAAAGTAGCAATCCATCCATCCCAAATCATAGGTTTCAGACAACACACACCTATGAAAGACTAAGAAATCCAGCTCAGAAAAGTCAAAAATAGCAAACTACATATCCCAAATTATAGGTTTCAGTCAACACACACCAACGAAAGACTAAGAAACCTAGCTCAGAAAAGTCAAAAATAGCAAACTACTCATCCCAAACTATTGGTTTCAGACAACATTCACCTACGAAATACTAGAAAACCTTAGCTCAGAAAAGCCTGAAATAGCAAACTACACATCCCAAATCATAATGTTCTGACAACACACACCTATGAAAGGCTAAGAAATCCAGCTCAGAAAAGACAAAAATAGCAAGCTACACATCCCAAATCATAGGTTTCAGACACCACACACCTATGAAAGACTAAGAAATCCAACTCAGAAAAGCCCGAAATAGTAATTTACATATCCCAAATCATAAGTTTCAGACAGTATTCACCTACGAAATACTAAGAAACCTTAGCTCAGAAAAGTCTGAAATAGCCAACTACTCATCCCAAACTAGAAGTTTCAGACAACAAACACCTATGAGTGACTAAGAATCCTAGCTCTGAAAAGTCCAAAAAGCAAACTACACCTCCCAAATCATAATTTTCTGAAAGGACACACCTATGATAGGCTAAGAAATCTAGCTCAGAAAAGTCAAAAATAGCAAATTAACCATCCCAAATCATAGGTTTCAGTCAACACACACCTATGAATGGCTAAGAAATCCAGCTCAGAAAAGTCAAAAAATAGCAACCCACACATCCCAAATCATAGGTTTCAGACACCACACACCTACGAAAGACTAAGAAATCCGGTTATGAAAAGTCGGAAATAGCAAATTACATATCCCAAATCATAGGTTTCAGACAACACTCACCTATGAACGGCTAAGAAACCTAACTCAGAAAAGTCAAAAATAGCAAACTAGTCATCCCAAACTATAGGTTTCAGACAACAAAAACCTATGATAGGCTAAGAAATCCAGCTCAGAAAAGTCAAAAGTAGCAATCCACCCATCCCAAATCATAGGTTTCAGACAACACACACCTATGAAAGACTAAGAAATCCGGTTATGAAAAGTCGGAAATAGCAAATTACATATCCCAAATCATAGGTTTCAGACAACACTCACCTATGAACGGCTAAGAAACCTAGCTCAGAAAAGTCAAAAATAGCAAACTAATCATCCCAAACTATAGGTTTCAGACAACAAAAACCTATGATAGGCTATGAAATCCAGCTCAGAAAAGTCAAAAGTAGCAATCCACCCATCCCAAATCATACGTACCTAACCTAACCTCCCTGCGGCGCATCCCCTATGGCGCTTTCCTGACCCGTGGCGCATCCCTGCGGCACATCCTGCGGCGCTTTCCTGGCCCACGGCGCATCCCGGCGGCGCTTCTCTGGCCCGGGGGATCTTTGGGGACCGGGGGAGGGCCTTTGGGGCACAGGGAGGGCCTTTGGGAATCTGGGGGGCACTTGAGGACCGATTGGTCCTTTGGGAGCCCGTGGACCTTTGGGGGCCGGGGGAGGGTCTTTGGGGCACAGGGAGGGCCTTTGGGGGTCCGGGGGGGGGGGCAGTTGGGGGCCTGGGGGACATTTGGAGACCGGGTGAAGGCCTTTGGGACCCCGTTGGTCCTTTGGGAGCTCGATGGGCCTTTGGGGGGCCCGGGGTGGGCCTTTGAGGGTCTGGGGGGCCGGTGGGAGCCCTGGGAACCTTTGGGGACCGGGGGGTTCCTTCTGGATTGGGGTATGGGGATTGGAACCCTTTGGATCGGGGTAGGGCGATCGGGGCCCTTTGGGGTTGGGTAGAGGACCTCACGACACTGTTCAAATAGAACTTGTTTACTATAACGACCACACTCAAAAATCATCTTTTAAATCTTCTTTTAAATCAACGTCTCTAACGGTTTCGCCGAAATAATTCCATAAGCTGTCTAAAACCGTTTCACCCAAACAATCCCTAAAAGTAATTTCATCGTGTTCCTTTTGTTTGGCATCTCTGTGGTTTCACATTTCAAATTTCTAGGAAACCCTTTCCTACGTTAATCTCTTCATCTCATAAATTTTCCTAGCTAAACTATTATGGTTTCGTTAGAATATCAATTTACCGCTCCGACTTAAAGCTCCGTGAAGCCGTATTTAAAAATAGAATTTCTCTCTCTTTAGACTCCCGCATAATTCCAAGATAACAAGTGATGTCATTTCTAATTCCTGACACTAAAGATTAATGAAGCCCTATTTAAAAATAGAATATTAATTTTTCTCTCTGACCTAAAGAACGTTTATCCCTCAGACCTAAGATTAAAGAAGCCTTAATGTTTCTTAATTCCCCCTTCGTGAAGCCCTATTTAAAAATAGAATATTAATTTTTCTCTCTGACCTAATGAACGTTTATCCCACAGACCTAAGATTAAAGAAGCCTTATTGTTTCTTAATTCCCCCCCCCCTTCGTGAATCAATAATTCCCCCTAGCGATTATGTAAATCAAGTTCTCAGGCCAGGCTAGCCAAACAACAATGAAGCCATGTTTGTTTCTTAATTTCCCCTTCGTGAATCAATAATTTCCCCTAGCGATTATGTAAATCAAGTTCTCAGGGCAGGCTAGCCGAGAAAAACATCAAATAAATCGACCTTGAAGGAAGAGGTCATTGAGCCCATTACGTAATCTTTCTCCCTAGGGACTCTATGACCATATTGTTTCATAATTCCCCACGCTCGTGAATCAATAATTCCCCCATCGATTATGTAAATCACCCCGCATGTCATTCGCACGTGGCCAAACAACAACAGATCGATTGACCTTGACACACCCATTAGACTCGATCGATAATCCTTGAATAAATTATGTCCCGTCAGCATTAAACTAAATTGTAGATGGCAGAAGGGGTGGGTGACACGATCAATAGGGGCATCTCTACTAACAACCAAAAAACATCTTGAAGGAAACATTTGCATAAGTAAAGAAATACTCCCTATTCCGTAACAAAAAGTTGCTACACCATCACACACCAAACAAATGTACTTTAGTATTGCGTAAGACCCACGTACACGTAATAACATCTTGAGGGGTTGGAGGGGCCCTGAAGGTTTTTCCTGACCCTGACGGGTTTTAAACTTTTAACATAACAAAAAAAGAAATCATGAAAGAAACAAGTAAACAAACTATCCCTTAGTACGTATCAATCAAGTCTTCTATAGCATTACATGACAAACAAATGTAGTATCCAACAGTTCGTGGTAACGAACTGTACAGTAAGAGCGACTCGTCTCAGTAATAACCGAAACTCTAAAAAACGGAGTTGTTTACCAATAGATACATTAAAAGAATTGGATTTTTATGATGATTTTAAAAATTAAAATTTCATCAAGTTTAGTCTTATCCATCAAAAGGTACGAGCCTGAGAATATTTGCCTTATTTAAAAAAAAGGAGAAAATATCCGCTAAAAGTCATAGAATCTTAATGAAAATTACATCGTCAGATTCACCGTATCAGAGAACCTTACTGTAAAGGTTTAAAGCTCTTATCTACAAAAATGTGGAATTTTGTATTTTTTGCCAGAAGAAGGATTACGGATGCGTGATTATTTGTTTTTTCCCAGGGGTGACCGTATCGATCCAGTGGTCCGAAAATGTTGCGAGAGGGCTCATTCGAATGGAAATTAAAATTTATAGTACCTTTTTAATTAAAAAACAAATTTAATTAAATTAGAACCTTTTGTTATTTTAATTCCACTAAAAACAGCATTTGTATTACCAATCTTGATGAATGCCAGCTATCCTAAGAGCTAGTAAGCTTGCCATTGTACCAACGAAGACTTATGAAAAATAATTTACATTAAGGAATGAACTGTAGCCCATAGTAACTGAAGTAATAAAAGAAATTATTATATAGATGATTATTTTAATTATATTCCTTAAGAAATCATCATAAGTAAAAAAATTTCATACCGAAAATCATACTCGAGATAACTGGGTGGGAGCCACTTATCCTAACCACTAGACCATGTAAGATATATTCAGATATATGATCAATGAAGTATATGTTAATTATATTAAAGAATGAACTTCTGCCCAAAATAAATGATAAATTTTCTAGGAAAGATCCGGGTTGCAGCGGTAGTTTATAGTGAAGATTTTTAAAGTAATCAAACAGTTCGTTGTAACGAACTCTATAATAAGAACGACTCGTCTCAATAGTAACCTAAACTCTAAAAACGGAATTTTGATTCCAATAGATACATCAAAAGAATCAGATTTTTATTCTGATTTTAAATAGATAAGTTTCATCAAGCTTAGTATTACCTATCAAAAGGTACAAGCCTGAGAAAATTTGCCCTATCTTCGATAAAGGGAGAAAACATCCCCTAAAAGTCATAAAATCTTAATGGAAATCTCACTATCAAATTCAACGTATCAAAGAACTTTAATGCAGAGGTTTCGGTCTCCTATCTGCAAAAATGTGTAATTTTGTATTTTTTGCCAGAAGAAAGACCACGGATGTGTGTTTTTTTTCCAGGGTTGATCGTATCTACCCAGTGGTCCTAGAGTGTCAGGAGAGAGCTTATTCGAACGCAAATTTAAAGTTTTAGTGCCTTTTTTAACAAAAAAACAAAACATTTTAAAAATAAAATTACTTTATACAAAAAAAACTGCATTTTTGATGTCTTTTCATACTGCTTCCTTTCAAAGATATTTGAATTTTTAAGCAAGTCCGAATTCTAACATCGATTGTCTACTAATAAACATATATAACGTAATAAGTGACGTGACGTAATATCTAACACGTATTGTGTACTAATAGCCATACATGACGTAATGAGTGTCGTGACGTAAAAATTGAAAAATAAATTTTTATTTTGTTTTAGTTTTCATTTCGAATAGTTAAAGTTATAAACTGTAAAAATATTTATGGTATCTGAGTAATAATTTTAATCTTTTAATCTAAAACAGGAAAATACCCGAAAGTTTACAAATGAGTTTTATTTTTTGTTAGGTACATTAAGGAACGAACTGTAGCCCATAGTTACTGAAATAATATAAGGAATCATTATATACATCAGTGGTTCTCAAACTGTGGTACGGGCACCCCTTGGGGGTACGCCAAAATTTTTAGAAGGTACGCGGCCGGCCAACAAACAAGGTTGGTTTCTTACTATTCCAAAGAAGAAAAAGCCGTAGGATTTTACCTGTTTTTAATTATATACTTTAAGGACCGACTTCTAGTCCAATTTAATTGATGGAAAGGGAAAAGGAAAAGAGATTTTTGGCATCTGGGACGTCATGCGATATTTTACACGATTTTGAATGGTCCGGGTTTCAGCGGACTATTCAACCTAGTAAGAGACGATCACGTTCCATACTAAGAAATACAGTAGCCCATAACTCCAAAAAATAGAGTCAGATCTAAACACAAACTATACTATTAGACTCGCCTTGTTCAAAACCCTTATGTAGAAAACTCACAGCTCCTTGGCTTGAATAACTAAGAAAATCGATTGGCTTGTAAAATATGAAAAGTTGCTTGAACTACAATATTCTGCATTGAGGGCATCTTTTTCTCCCTTTTTTTCCTCCGCTGCTAGCGGGGCACTGGAACATCATAGAGAGCTTTTTAATGGCTCATTTTAATGGAAATCGATATATTTAATAACTTTTTCTAATTTACGAAAATAATTTTAATTTTTTTTTTTACAAATCAATTTTTAACGAGATATCCAAAGACGCTGTCTTTCCAGGCTATGAAAATCTTGTATGTGCAATATCTCTGGAAAGGTTTAAGGGTATCAAGCTGAAACTTTTAGAGGAATTTAGGGAGGCGAACAAGCAAGTGCGCGTTGAGCTCTGTAGTGGTAATAGGTTATAACTAAATCAAAACGCAATATATATATCCAGGTTATAAAAGTACATTAGCTGAAAAATCTTGGAACAGCTTGAAGGATTGAGTTGAACCTTTTACGTCATAAAAATTTACATTTAATATAACAAGCAAGGAAATTATGAAGAAAACATTTGCATAAGTCAACGAACAATCCCCTATTGCGTAACAATCTAGTGTACTATACCATTAAATAACAAACAACTTTAGTATAGTATTGCGTAAGACCCAGGTGCACGTAATCACGTCTTGAGGGGTTTTGGGCCTTTGAAGCTTTTTCCTGGCCCTCGCGGGTTTTTAAACAGCCAAAAAAACGACGATGTAACGTTTATGTTTGCATCTTCATTTGGCGGGCCCCTGAAGGTTTTTCCTACCCTTCGTATGTTTTTAAACATTTGACATAACAACCAAAGAAATCTTAAATAAAACATTTGCATAAGTAAACAAACAGTCCCCTGCTACGTAACAATCACGTTTACTATACCATTACATAACAGACGAGTGCACTATACTATTGCAAAGACACAGGTGCATGTTATAGCGTCTTGAGGGATTGGTAACTTCAATAGTATACCCTATATCTGTGTCATGAAATCCATTGGGCAATCACTACTTTTTTGATTGTTTACAAACAGTATTTATCATTGAGAAAGGGGGGGATAATTCAACCCAGTTATGTTCCAAAGGCCTAAGGGTGTCAATATGAAATTTTAGGGAATTCTGAGGGTAATTGTTAACTAAATCAAAGGGTACTACATGAAAATGACTTATAAAAAAAGATGTATCTGTAATAGTTTAGGAACAGCTAAGAATTTTAACTTGGAACTTTCAGGCCCCCTGTTGCTGCTACTTCTACAGCTTTTATTAAAAGCTGTAGCTACAATTTTATTAAATAAAAAAAGCTACAATTTTATTAAATAAAAAACAAGTTTTTTCAACTGAAAATAAGGAGCAACATTAAAGCTTGAAATAAACAGAAATTATTACGCTTATGAAAGGGGTTGCTCTTCCTCAATACCTCGCTCTTTACGCTGAATTTTGTCCCAATTCCATAAGAACGACTCCTGAAACACAAGATTCGTTTGATAAGAACAATAAAAAGCTATTTTGAAGTACTAAGAATCTTGTACCGTAAAGAGCGAGGTGCTGCGAAAGATAAAACCCCCTCTTAAGCGTAATGATATCTATTCATTTCAAGTTTTAATGTTGGTCCTTAGTTTCAGTTGAAAAAAACTTGTCTCTTATTTAATTTTTGATCTTTTTTTTAAATAATGCTGGGAAATCTGGCTTCACCTTCAGAGAAAATTCCTTCCTGCCAACGGATATATGCTCTAGACAAATTTATCCTTGTGAAAATTGAACCCGGGAAATTATCCTTAATATCTCCATACATAAAATTGAGTCAGCCAAGAGAAAGCAAGACATAAGAAGAACTTCGCATCGAAATTCTGACAAATTCCCCTAGTGTAAGATTTATCCTGAAAAATTCTTCACTCCGTGGAAACTTTCCTCCCCATTGGAAATTCTCCCCGTGGAAAATCCCCCCAGCAAAAAATTCGTCCTCCTCCCACCCGAAAATGTATGCATACTTCCCAACAACAATGACGTTTTCGTAAATAATAGGTAAATTTTTTAACTTAAATACCTATCCGGTATTTTCTCAAACGTTTTGCCAAAGTTAACTTCGTTGGGATAATTTCAACTGTAGATTGTTTTTTCGCCATAACTTTTCCCATTATTTTCGATAAACTTAAATTGAATGCAACTTTAAAAACTCATTAGATATACATATTCGAAGTGGAACAAGAACTTCGCTGGTAAATTGTTTAGTTTAAAAGAAAAGATGAATTACACTGTTTCTAAATCGTTTTTCATACCATACCGAATAATTAATACAAATAATATATCTTTTTTTTAGTTGTTAACAATTTTCTATTTGATCCTGTTATGTAGGAAATTACTATGAAATGTGTTTTGCCCAGTATGTTTTGTTGCAGCCTAATGACATATACGGATTTTTATTTCCATAGGGTGTGTTGTTTCTCTCCAGTCGCTGAGTTCAGTTTTTGTGTACCAGAATAAATCCTTTTATCACAAATCAATTAACCCTCTTTAAATTTAATGTTAAAATGATGAAATTGTTGGCGGTTTTCAATAAAAATTTCTGAAAAGAGAAATAAGTAAAGAGCAATATGATTTCATTTCATTAATCTTTTTCAGCATGGAAGGTGCTGATTCAGCTTAAAATTGAAAGTTTTATGGCTTTTATAAGAGTCAAAAGGAATATTACCAACCAGTTTCCCTCCCAAGCCCTTTTTCTCTACCCTTCGTGCAAAGATATTAAATTAAAACTAGCTCTTTTGTTAAAAATAGTCAAATTGTCATGAAGTTTCACCGTAATTCTCTCATCATTTTTTATTATACCCAGGATATAGACCCCATCTCCTTTCTCAATCATAAAAAATATTTTACATACATTAATATACATTATTAATATCATTGAACAAATTTTGACATATTGATTCTGTTTCATAAAATAATTCATCATGTTCTCTCTTGATAGTGTACGTATTCTCTTCTCTTAGTTCGTAACCAGTAGAATAATCATTAATCCATTTGAGTCATTCACATGTTTTACTTTGCTGTCAGCTACAGGTTCAATATGCGTTTCGTCTTTGGTATTACTGACTTATTTACTATATATGTTGGTATATGGTCAATGGTAGTAATAATATTCATATGCGCTTTAGTTTTCATCAATTCATCTTTATATTCAGTAGTGATATTGTCTGCCAACGCCCTTTTTATTTTCCCTGCAATTTCACCGTCTATTGTCACATTATTTTTACACAGGTAACAGTTCTGGCACGTAGACAAGATATAGTTTATAATATTGCTAAAAGAGTTTGTCTGTCTTCTTTTACCTTCCGTTGATTGTTGATACCCGAAAGATGGCAACATGATTTATCAACAGGTAACGCGTTACCAGGACCATAAGCAAGAAGTTGCCCCTCTTCATTGACTAGTAATTTTATGTTAGCATTCTCTTTGAGTGGTACTATCTTCGGATATCTCACTCTCGCATATCCACCTTGACGAATGTTGAAATTTTTCTGTGGTCCAAAGAAATCTAATCTCTCACTGTCATGACAAAGAACGCATACATTTCTAATAGTATTACCACTAGCACTTACTTCATAGTTCAATTATTCATATTTGTCAGCATTCAACGCAATGGCAACCTTATCGTGTGCACACACTTCCTTCAAACATTTCATATGCACTTTTTAAAAATATGATGCAAGTGTTTATCCTTCCAATATACAAAAAATACTGATATACTGAAATACTGATTTTGTTTTCTTTACAACGTTGTTTTTATTGCTTTGTGACATTTTTTAGCCTAGAGAAATTTTTTCTTCGTGACGTTTTTAAATTCTAGATGTTGTGTTTTAGATACGAGACTGTTTTTTTCCTTCAAGGCTTTGTTTTATGGCTTGGAGACGTTTTCTTTTCTTTCCCACGCTATTTTTTGTAGCTTATGGACGTTTTTTCTTGGCGATGTTATTAAACTTCTAGATTTTGCTTTTAGATACGAGAAGTTTTTAACCTTCGAGACGTTTTTTTTAGCATGGAGGCGTTTTTTTTTCATTGCGATGTTGTTTTTTATGGCTTTGTGACGTTTTTCTCTTTGTGACGTTTTTGTTTTTACCATAGAGATGTTTTTTTTTACTTCGAGAGGTTTTTTTCTTTTTGGCGTTATTTGCCTTCGATACATTTTTTTACTGTGACGTTGTTTTTTTTCTTTTTGACGTTTTTTTTCCTTTGAGATGTTGCTCTTTTGTTTGGAGACATTTTTTTCTTTGCGACGTTGTTATTTTGCTTTGTGACGTTTTTTTCTTTGTGACATTTTATTTTTAGCTTAGACAATTTTTTTGCGACTTTTTTTTTAACTTCTAGACGATGTTTTTTTCTTTGTAGTGTTTTTCCCCTTCGAGAAGCGGTTTTCTAGCTACGAAACGTTTTTTATTATTCGCGACATTTTTTTGCTTTGTGACGTTTTTTAACTTCGGGACGTTTTTTAACTTTTAAGCGTTTTTTTCTTTGCGAAATTTATATTTAACTTCGTGAAAGTTAAAAAAACTTCAAAAAAATGAAACTTTAAAAAAGCATAAGAAACAGGGGAGGTGGGGGGAGGGTTGAGGCACATTGGGGCCTTTGGAGGTTGGGTCATCAATAACTAAGGGCTGTCGTATAATTGCCTAAAATGTATATGACTTATTGTAGCAGCTCCAATATTGTATTCACTATGGGCGTCGTCAAACCCATAACCCCCTTACTACTGGATTTCTTTTCGTCAAACTTTTTGTTCAAAACAGAGCACGAAACTTATTTTGTATTTTGTAAGAAAAATTTGTAGTAACTCCAATAACATAGCCCACCCTCCATGGGCGTCGTAAAATTCATAACCCCTTCACTACTTTATTTGTAGGGATTGTTCTGGATTTCTAAGGATTTTTCTGGATTTCTATATGAAAATTCTATTCTCGACGCCTTTTAATACAAATCATTTAAAATCCAACTTTACATTCACTTAATGATCTGTTTCGCAATATATCAAAACTAAACTGGTCAAATATTCCTGAAATCTTCAGAAAATCTTTAGCAAACATCTTAGATCATTACGCAATCTGTTTCTCAATAGCATCAATAAAGGAAAACCACCCGGTCTAGGTGTGTTCAGGGTTCATTGCTCCTCAAAAGCACCTTAGGAAATCGTCATTACCAGTATTTTTCAGATCTCAAAAGTCCCTGGCAATGATTCAGTTCACCCATTTTCAAAAGGGAATGACTTTCATATGGATCACTGATTTCTACGGACACAAGCAAATCGAAATAGAACTCTGAAGAATCTATTGTGCAACTAAGTCAATTCATTGCTCAAGGCTAAAATGTACGGTGACATTTAAAAGTACCTGGCCTTGATACAGATCACTGAACTTCAAAAGTGCATGGCCTTGATCTTATTGGCCTTCAAAAGGAAATGAATTTTGATACTGTTCACTGCTTCCTATGGCCGTCATGGAATCCAAACGACCGTATCTACTGGAGCCTAACATGAAATATTTGTAAAATATTTGCCCTCTAAAATGATTTGATTTGAAATTCTTAAATTCACATGAACTATTCTCATCTTGTAGTGAATATTTCTTACATGCAAATGTCCAGTGCCAAAAGTAGGGTCTTACAGTCTCTCCCTCTATCGTTCGATAATTTGATATATTTTTTGAAGCTTCTGTTCACTATAAACCAGACGAAAAGTGAAAGGATAAAAATTTGCAGCCCTCTTTATATTTTACATAATATTTGTTTCTTTTTATTTCTATATAGTTTATTTATTTCTACGGAAACTGATATACAATATTCAATATTCCCATCAAAGATCATATAAGTAGAGCCGTATCCAGGATTTTTTCGGGGGAGGGGGGGGGGGAATTAAAAACACATCTAAAATTTGTTAATAATCATTTTGTTCACTATTTTAACGAGTCGGACAAATATGTTGGGTGGGGAGAGAGGGGAGGTTCAAACCCCACCCCCCCCCAATCTCTCGCTTGATATGATCCTGGATATAAGTAACGAACTTGAAAATTATCTCTAACATTTGTCAGATATTTACCCTGTAAAATCCATTTGAGATAAATCTGTCAGAAAATAAAATGGAATACGAGTTATTTTTGTGTCCAACCTTCCGTTGCTATTTGTCACTCTGATTTCAAAAGTTAGAAAAACCTATTAAAATGTACCTATAAACCTACTTTATAAATCATCCACCTGCCATACAGTATTTCTTTTCAACACCCCTTTAAAAAAAAAAAAAAACTATATATTAGAACTTACATGGCAAAAGTAAAACAAATTACATGACAGAAATTGTGTGCAAGGATGTTCATAAAGATTTTATTTGCACGTTTAAGCAAGAACGTATCCAGTATTTCTGTTTGGAGGTGGGAGGTAACAAAATAAACTTTGAAAAACAAGCTAAAATTTTGTTTTGTGTGCTTTTTGTTACATTTTTATGAGTTAATCTTTTTTTTTGGAGTGGGCGGGCGATTCAAACCCGCTAAGCCCCCCTTTTCTGGATACAGCCTTGCTTATATAATACTCGAGTTTATGCTGTTACGACTACAAGAAGTTATGACCTTCAAATAGAACAAAAAAGTGTCGAAGCGACGCTAAAAAACTAATTAAGCGAACCTACAAAATACTACCATCGCTATTTTCATTTCTTGTCACGACATTTACTTTTTGTTTACCAAATTAAATATGCCTACACATAAACAATTTCTTTGGCCCCTCTACATTCCTATTTACAATTAAATAAAATAGAAATTGGACCCCTTTTAAAATTTGATCGTTTCATTTTGTTGTCATTGAAAAAAAAAATTTTATGGGATAAGAAGTGAAGAAACTCAAGTCGTTGCTCTTATTTTAGAATTAAATTAAAAAAACAAGTTTTTTTTAACTGAAAGTAAGGAACGACGTTAAAACTAAAAAGAAACAGAAATTATTCCGTATATTAAAGGGGCTGTCCCCTCCTAAACGCCTCGCTCTTTACGCTAAAGTTTTTTATTGTTTAAAAAAATAGAGTTGTGAGAAAGTCAAACTTTAGCGTAAAGAGTGAGGCATTGAGGAGGGGACAGCCCTCCAAATAGCCCACTAGAACTTTTAATTTTCGTTCCAATAGGTTCTCCCACGATATTCTAGGACCACTGGGTCGATACAATTACGACGGGGGAAAAAAATAAAGACGCATTAGTGATCTTTCTTCTGGCAAAAAATACAGTTGGGTTCTCTAACACGCTGAATCTGATGGTGTGATTTTTATTAAGGCTCTATAATTTTTAGGTGTTCTTTCCCCCTTTTTTTCAAAAATCAGCCAAATTTTCTCAGGCACGAATCTTTTGATGGGTACCCAGTTTGACTCTGTCTCACAACTTTATTTTTTAAAACAATAAAAAAAATTTAGCGTAAAGAGCGAGGCGTTGAGGAGAGGACAACCCCTTTCATAAACTGAATAATTTCTGTTCGTTTTAAGTTTTAATGTCGCTCCTTATTTTCAGTTAAAAAAAACTTGTTTTTTTAGTTAAATATCACTAAGCCGAAGGTCATAAATAAAGGTTTAGTTTTTTTTTTAAGATTTACGATACAAAACAAAATGAATGATTGTTGCATGTCTAGAAACAGGGTTGTTTGTTAGGGGGCTGCAACCCCCTGTCCCTCTTCTTGCGGCAAATAATGTTTTAATTCCTGTATTTATCCCATATTAAGAACAACAAACTATACTGCTTCATCTGCACAAAGTCAACTGAAACCAATTGTCCCCTAGAAAACGACTTGTTGAGCCGAGCCCTACAAACCTTGAGATACAATCGGTCCAATCCGATGTCATTAGACTTTCCTCGGGCGAAGGACTGCGAAATTTAGAGCTTCATCTCCACGAAGTCAACAAAAACTTAATATTTTTTGGTCTATTACTGTGTCATAAAAGACTTCCGTTGGGCAAAGACGACGAAATTGACTGCTCCATCTGCACAAAAATGACGAAAACCAATTTGGCACCTAGGAAATGACTTGTCGGGTGCTGCCTTACAAAACTTAATATTTTCAACGCGTCGGTTCGTCGGGACAATTCTAGTGGCTCTACTGAGAAAAAACTTTTTGAGAAATATTGTTGTTTCTTTTCAAAACATCAGAAAGAGCTGACATATTTTGCTAATACATGAGCTCATAAAGTTGCAAGTAGACCCCAAGCCACGCCAAAAAGTCGGCGGCGCGCCGCCGAAAAAAAACGGTGGCGCGCCGCTGAGCTTGCATCAGCGCACTGACGCCGCCGCTGATTCTATCGGCGGCGGCGTCACTAATACGCCGCCGTTTTTTTTTCTTTTTTTTCTCATTTTGGTTATCGATATCGACCTCCGGGCATCAACCGTCATCCCGGCTATTCTGTTTCTTAAAAATAAATACGGTCATCTTGGGCTCGCCAAGTATATCGGTTCGTAGGAAGGAGAAGAAGAAATTTTTCTTGAAACAAAAATTTTACCTTCCACTTTAAAATTCTGTTCATTTTTCTTTTTGATTTTTCGGATGAAAAGAGTTAGGTAAAGGAGCATAAGGCAATTCAGGATGTTATCATAGGCAGCGCAATCGAGCTGCCTAAGTAAAGACCAATGTTGCCACAATGTATTATTTTTTTTCCATACCAGGGCAATTCGTATCGAGGGAGTTGTCGTAGAAACTTCGAAAAGGGCTCATTCGATTGGACATTTGAATAGCTAGTGCCCTTTTAATATGTCGAAAGTGATTGGAAGGCAGCTAACACCCTTTCCACGCCCACCATTTCCCCAAAAACATCCAATCAAAATTTTAAGATAGCCATTTTGTTCAGAGTAACTGATTTCCAGAGAGAAAATATGTTTTTTGAGGAGGTTACTCCCGCACAACCCTTAGGGCAAGGGTTTTGTAGTTATGCCCAGGGGGTATATAAGAACGAGTTGGCGCAATGTATTATTTATTATTTTTTCCTTTAGACCAGGGCACATCATATCGAAGAAGTTGTCGTAGAAACTTCGAAAAGGGCTCATTCAATTAGAGATTGGAGTTGCTTTGTGCCCTTTTTAATAGTCGAAAATGATTGGAAGGCAACTAACACCCCTTCCATGCCCACCATTTCCCGAAACACATCCAATCAAAATTTTGAGATAGCCATTTTGTTTAACGTAGTTGATAATTCTGGAAATTAGGTCTAAGAGGATGACAACCACCCTCAGAGCCCTTAGGGTAAGGGTTGTAATTTATGCCCTGGGGGCATATACGGTGTTTATAGAAAATGTTGTCATAGAAACTCAAAAAGGGATCATTCAATTGGAAATCGAAAAGCCTAGTGCCCTTTTTAATAATCGAAAGTGATTGAAAGGCTTGACATTTTTATAGTAGAGATTGATGTGGGTATAATGTATCATTTTTTTTGTTGTTGTTGTTGTTGTTTAGACCAGGGCACTTCGTATCGAAGGAGTTGTCGTAGGAACTTCGAAAAGGGCTCATTCGATTGAAAATAGAAAGGGCTGATGTCCTTTTTAATAGTCGAAAGTGATTGGAGGGAGACTAATCCCCCTCCCACGCTCACCCTCCCATTCGCCTTTATGTTTAAAAAGTAAGTGTTGCCTTAAGATTAAATCAAAATGCACTGTGTTAATGCTAATTCCCAATAAGTCATCTCAGCAGTATCCCAAGAACGACTGAGGGTATTATGTTCAAACTTTCGGGGCTTCTTCTGCTTTTAAAATTTGACCAAATCAAAATAGCTTAAGTGTATCCAAGCTATGAAAGAATGTAAAAAAAAATTTGCGAATGTTATCAAGTTTTCCATTTCAGGTCAACTAGAGGATGTATGAAACTAAATTAAGCACTACTATTTGTGTCCAGATTTCTAAAAGGGTTAAATTTTGCCGAAAATTTTTTTTCCAGTATACAAATAGCTATGCCAATAAGACTATGCCAATATAAAACAAACAGAAATTAATTAAAAAAACTGTTTCCACAAAATAATTTTTTCAAAGAAAAGTAAAGAACTACATTAAACGAAAAATTAGCAAAATTAAAATCAAATAATCTACTACGCGTTAAACTATCACAAATCAGCATCGATAAATAAATGAAACACAAAACGAACAGAAATTACAATAAATAACCGAGTCAAACTCAAAACGAGCAGAAATTAACATAAGTTGGGCTCAAAACCCCTATGCCTTCCCAAGCCAGAACATAATTTGCACTTTACTGAAAAAAATATAAATGAATATGCATTGTCAGTTTAATATACATATAGTGATATTTAGTAGTCAAAATGTTAATATTATTTGATTTATTAAAGTTATAAAAGTAAAAACATTGATATTTTTTCAGTAAAGTGAAAATTATGTTCTGGCCTTGGGAAGGCATAGGGGTTTTGAGCCCAACTTATGTTAATTTCTGCTCGTTTTGGGTTTGACTCAGTTATTTATTGTAATTTCTGTTCGTTTTGGGTTTCATTTATTTATCGATGCTGATTTGTGGTAGTTTCTCGCTTAGTAGATTATCTAGAGCTATTATAGAAATATATCTATAGAAAGTGAATTACATTTTTCTTTTGCACAGTTAGCAGAGCACACTGAAGTTGAAGTAGCCTTAAACTTTGACTTGAAACGTTATAAATTGACCACTTCTTTCAGAAAAGAATTTTGGAGGGTTATTCCTTGTTGATAAGAAAAGAGGGTAAAGGTGCAGTTTAGTTCCTCCTGTAGTGTAGGGCGCAGGAGCCCTATGGTAAAGGTGCAGGTTTGTTCTCCCTTATTAAAAAAAAAATTAAATAAAAAAAAACAAGTTTTTTAAACTGAAAGCAAGGAGCGACATTAAAACTTAAAACGAACAGAAATTATTACGTATATGAAAGGGGCTGTCCCCTCCTCAACGCCTCGCACTTTACGCTAAAGTTTTTTATTGTTTTAAAAAAATAAAGTTGTGAGACAGAGTTAAACTTTAGCGTAAAAAGCGAGGCGTTGAGGAGGGACAGCCCCTTTCATATACGGAATAATTTCTGTACGTTTTAAGTTTTAATGTCGTTCCTTACTTTCAGTTTAAAAAACTTGTTTTTTTATAACTCCAAAAATAGAGTCAGATCTAAACACAAACTATACTATTAGACTCGCCTTGTTCAAAACCCTTATGTAGAAAACTTACAGCTCCTTGGCTTGAATAACTAAGAAAATCGATTGGCTTGTAAAATATGAAAAGTTGCTTGAACTACAATATTCTGCATTGAGGGCATCTTTTTCTCCCTTTTTTCCTTCGCTGATAGCGGGGCACTGGAACATCATAGAGAGCGTTTTAATGGCCCATTTTAATGGAAATCGATATATTTAATTACTTTTTCTAATTTACGAAAATAATTTTAATTTTTTTTTACAAATCAATTTTTAACGAGATATACATAGACGCTGTCTTTCCAGGCTATGAAAATCTTGTATGTGCAATATCTCTGGAAAGGTTTAAGGGTATCAAGCTGAAACTTTTAGAGGAATTTAGGGAGGCGAACAAGCAAGTGCGCGTTGAGCTCTGTAGTGGTAATAGGTTATAACTAAATCAAAACGCACTATATATATCCAGGTTATAAAAGTACATTAGCTGAAAAATCTTGGAACAGCTTGAAGGATTGAGTTGAACCTTTTACGTCATAAAAATTTACATTTAATATAACAAGCAAGGAAATTATGAAGAAAACATTTGCATAATTCAACGAACAATCCCCCTATTGCGTAACAATCTAGTGTACTATACCATTAAATAACAAACAACTTTAGTATAGTATTGCGTAAGACACAGGTGCACGTAATCACGTCTTGAGGGGTTTTGGGCCTTTGAAGCTTTTTCCTGGCCCTCGCGGGTTTTTAAACAGCCAAAAAAACGACGATGTAACGTTTATGTTTGCATCTTCATTTGGCGGGCCCCTGAAGGTTTTTCCTACCCTTCGTATGTTTTTAAACATTTGACATAACAACCAAAGAAATCTTAAATAAAACATTTGCATAAGTAAACAAACAGTCCCCTGCTACGTAACAATCACGTTTACTATACCATTACATAACAGACGAGTGCACTATACTATTGCAAAGACACAGGTGCATGTTATAGCGTCTTGAGGGATTGGTAACTTCAATAGTATACCCTATATCTGTGTCATGAAATCCATTGGGCCATCACTACTTTTTTGATTGTTTACAAACAGTATTTATCATTGAGAAAGGGGGGGATAATTCAACCCAGTTGTGTTCCAAAGGTGTCAGGGTGTCAATATGAAATTTTAGGGAATTCTGAGGGTAATTGTTAACTAAATCAAAGGGTACTACATGAAAATGACTTATAAAAAAAGATGTATCTGTAATACTTTAGGAACAGCTAAGAATTTTAACTTGAAACTTTCAGGCCCCCTGTTGCTGCTACTTCTACAGCTTTTATTAAAAGCTGTAGCTACAATTTTATTAAATAAAAAAAAGCTACAATTTTATTAAATAAAAAACAAGTTTTTTCAACTGAAAATAAGGAGCAACATTAAAGCTTGAAATAAACAGAAATCATTACGCTTATGAAAGGGGTTGCTCTTCCTCAATACCTCGCTCTTTACGCTGAATTTTGTCCCAATTCCATAAGAACGACTCCTGAAACACAAGATTCATTTGATAAGAACAATAAAAAGCTATTTTGAAGTACTAAGAATCTTGTACCGTAAAGAGCGAGGTGCTGCGAAAGATAAAACCCCCTCTTATGCGTAATGATATCTATTCATTTCAAGTTTTAATGTTGGTCCTTAGTTTCAGTTGAAAAAAACTTGTCTCTTATTTAATTTTTGATCTTTTTTTAAATAATGCTGGGAAATGTGGCTTCACCTTCAGAGAAAATTCCTTCCTGCCAACGGATATATGCTCTAGACAAATTTATCCTTGTGAAAATTGAACCCGGGAAATTATCCTTAATATCTCCATACGTAAAATTGAGTCAGCCAAGAGAAAGCAAGACATAAGAAGAACTTCGCATCGAAATTCTGACAAACTCCCCTAGTGTAAGATTTATCCTGAAAAATTCTTCACTCCGTGGAAACTTTCCTCCCCATTGGAAATTCTCCCCGTGGAAAATCCCCCCAGCAAAAAATTCGTCCTCCTCCCACCCGAAAATGTATGCATACTTCCCAACAACAATGACGTTTTCGTAAATAATAGGTAAATTTTTTAACTTAAATACCTATCCGGTATTTTCTCAAACGTTTTGCCAAAGTTAACTCCGTTGGGATAATTTCAACTGTAGATTGTTTTTTCGCCATAACTTTTCCCATTATTTTGGATAAAGTTAAATTGAATACAACTTTAAAAACTCATTAGATATACATATTCGAAGTGGAACAAGAACTTCGCTGGTAAATTGTTTAGTTTAAAAGAAAAGATGAATTACACTGTTTCTAAATCGTTTTTCATACCATACCGAATAATAAATACAAATAATATATCTTTTTTTTAGTTGCTAACAATTTTCTATTTGATCCTGTTATGTAGGAAATTACTATGAAATGTGTTTTGCCCAGTATGTTTTGTTGCAGCCTAATGACATATACGGATTTTTATTTCCATAGGGTGTGTTGTTTCTCTCCAGTCGCTGAGTTCAGTTTTTGTGTACCAGAATAAATCCTTTTATCACAAATCAATTAACCCTCTTTAAATTTAATGTTAAAATGATGAAATTGTTGGCGGTTTTCAATAAAAATTTCTGAAAAGAGAAATAAGTAAAGAGCAATATGATTTAATTTCATTAATCTTTTTCAGCATGGAAGGAGTTGTCTTAGAAACTTTGGAAGGTGCTGATTCAGCTTAAAATTGAAAGTTTTATGGCTTTTATAAGAGTCAAAAGGAATATTACCAACCAGTTTCCCTCCCAAGCCCTTTTTCTCTACCCTTCGTGCAAAGATATTAAATTAAAACTAGCTCTTTTGTTAAAAATAGTCAAATTGTCATGAAGTTTCACCGTAATTCTCTCATCATTTTTTATTATACCCAGGATATAGACCCCGTCTCCTTTCTCAATCATAAAAAATATTTTACATACATTAATATACATTATTAATATCATTGAACAAATTTGGACATATTGATTCTGTTTCATAAAATAATTCATCATGTTCTTTCTTGATAGTGTACGTATTCTCTTCTCTTAGTTCGTAACCAGTAGAATAATCATTAATCCATTTGAGTCATTCACATGTTTTACTTTGCTGTCAGCTACAGGTTCAATATGCGTTTTGTCTTTGGTATTACTGACTTATTTACTATATATGTTGGTATATGGTCAATGGTAGTAATAATATTCATATGCGCTTTAGTTTTCATCAATTCATCTTTATATTCAGTAGTGATATTGTCTGCCAACGCCCTTTTTATTTTCCCTGCAATTTCACCGTCTATTGTCACATTATTTTTACACAGGTAACAGTTCTGGCACGTAGACAAGATATAGTTTATAATATTGCTAAAAGAGTTTGTCTGTCTTCTTTTACCTTCCGTTGATTGTTGATACCCGAAAGATGGCAACATGATTTATCAACAGGTAACGCGTTACCAGGACCATAAGCAAGAAGTTGCCCCTCTTCATTGACTAGTAATTTTATGTTAGCATTCTCTTTGAGTGGTACTATCTTCGGATATCTCACTCTCGCATATCCACCTTGACGAATGTTGAAATTTTTCTGTGGTTCAAAGAAATCTAATCTCTCACTGTCATGACAAAGAACGCATACATTTCTAATAGTATTACCACTAGCACTTACTTCATAGTTCAATTATTCATATTTGTCAGCATTCAACGCAATGGCAACCTTATTGTGTGCACACACTTCCTTCAAACATTTCATATGCACTTTTTAAAAATATGATGCAAGTGTTTATCCTTCCAATATACAAAAAATACTGATATACTGAAATACTGATTTTGTTTTCTTTACAACGTTGTTTTTATTGCTTTGTGACATTTTTTAGCCTAGAGAATTTTTTTCTTCGTGACGTTTTTAAATTCTAGATGTTGTGTTTTAGATACGAGACTGTTTTTTTCCTTCAAGGCTTTGTTTTATGGCTTGGAGACGTTTTCTTTTCTTTCTCACGCTATTTTTTGTAGCTTATGGGCGTTTTTTCTTGGTGATGTTATTAAACTTCTAGATTTTGTTTTTAGATACGAGACGTTTTTAACCTTCGAGACGTTTTTTTTAGCATGGAGGCGTTTTTTTTCATTGCGATGTTGTTTTTTATGGCTTTGTGACGTTTTTCTCTTTGTGACGTTTTTGTTTTTACCATAGAGATGTTTTTTTTTTACTTCGAGAGGTTTTTTTCTTTTTGGCGTTATTTGCCTTCGATACATTTTTTCACTGTGACGTTGTTTTTTTCTTTGTGACGTTTTTTTTCCTTTGAGATGTTGCTCTTTTGTTTGGAGACATTTTTTTCTTTGCGACGTTGTTATTTTGCTTTGTGACGTTTTTTTCTTTGTGACATTTTATTTTTAGCTTAGACAATTTTTTTTGCGACTTTTTTTTAACTTCTAGACGATGTTTTTTTCTTTGTATTGTTTTTCCCCTTCGAGAAGCGGTTTTCTAGCTACGAAACGTTTTTTATTATTCGCGACGTTTTTTTGCTTTGTGACGTTTTTTAACTTCGGGACGTTTTTTAACTTTTAAGCGTTTTTTTTCTTTGCGAAATTTATATTTAACTTCGTGAAAGTTAAAAAAACTTCAAAAAAATGAAACTTAAAAAAAGCATAAGAAACAGGGGAGGTGGGGGGAGGGTTGAGGCACATTGGGGCCTTTGGAGGTTGGGTCATCAATAACTAAGGGCTGTCGTATAATTGCCTAAAATGTATATGACTTATTGTAGTAGCTCCAATATTGTATTCACTATGGGCGTCGTCAAACCCATAACCCCCTTACTACTGGATTTCTTTTCGTCAAACTTTTTGTTCAAAACAGAGCACGAAACTTATTTTGTATTTTGTAAGAAAAATTTGTAGTAACTCCAATAACATAGCCCACCCTCCATGGGCGTCGTAAAATTCATAACCCCTTCACTACTTTATTTCTAGGGATTGTTCTGGATTTCTAAGGATTTTTCTGGATTTCTATATGAAAATTCTATTCTCGACGCCTTTTAATACAAATCATTTAAAATCCAACTTTACATTCACTTAATGATCTGTTTCGCAATATATCAAAACTAAACTGGTCAAATATTCCTGAAATCTTCAGAAAATCTTTAGCAAACATCTTAGATCATTACGCAATCTGTTTCTCAATAGCATCAATAAAGGAAAACCACCCGGTCTAGGTGTATTCAGGGTTCATTGCTCCTAAAAAGCACCTTAGGAAATCGTCATTACCAGTATTTTTCAGATCTCAAATGTCCCTGGCAATGATTCAGTTCACCCATTTTCAAAAGGGAATGACTTTCATATGGATCACTGATTTCTACGGACACAAGCAAATCGAAATAGAACTCTGAAGAATCTATTGTGCAACTAAGTCAATTCATTGCTCAAGGCTAAAATGTACGGTGACATTTAAAAGTACCTGGCCTTGATACAGATCACTGAACTTCAAAAGTGCATGGCCTTGATCTTATTGGCCTTCAAAAGGAAATGAATTTTGATACTGTTCACTGCTTCCTATGGCCGTCATGGAATCCAAACGACCGTATCTACTGGAGCCTAACATGAAATATTTGTAAAATATTTGCCCTCTAAAATGATTTGATTTGAAATTCTTACATTCACATGAACTATTCTCATCTTGTAGTGAATAATTCTTACATGCAAATGTCCAGTGCCAAAAGTAGGGTCTTACAGTCTCTCCCTCTATCGTTCGATAATTTTATATTTTTTTTGAAGCTTCTGTTCACTATAAACCAGACGAAAAGTGAAAGGATAAAAATTTGCAGCCCTCTTTATATTTTACATAATATTTGTTTCTTTTTATTTTTATATAGTTTATTTATTTCTACGGAAACTGATATACAATATTCAATATTCCCATCAAAGATCATATAAGTAGAGCCGTATCCAGGATTTTTTTCGGGGGAGGGGGGGGGGAATTAAAAACACATCTAAAATTTGTTAATAATCATTTTGTTCACTATTTTAACGAGTCGGACAAATATGTTGGGTGGGGAGAGAGGGGAGGTTCAAACTCCCCCCCCCCCCAATCTCTCCCTTGATATGATCCTGCATATAAGTAACGAACTTGAAAATTATCTCTAACATTTGTCAGATATTTACCCTGTAAAATCCATTTGAGATAAATCTGTCAGAAAATAAAATGGAATACGAGTTATTTTTGTGTCCAACCTTCCGTTGCTATTTGTCACTCTGATTTCAAAAGTTAGAAAAACATATTAAAATGTACCTATAAACCTACTTTATAAATCATCCACCTGCCATACAGTATTTCTTTTCAACACCCCTTTAAAAAAAAAAACAAAAAAAAAACTATATATTAGAACATACATGGCAAAAGTAAAACAAATTACATGACAGAAATTGTATGCAAGGATGTTCATAAAGATTTTATTTGCACGTTTAAGCAAGAACGTATCCAGTATTTCTGTTTGGAGGTGGGAGGTAACAAAATAAACTTTGAAAAACAAGCTAAAATTTTGTTTTGTGTGCTTTTTGTTACATTTTTATGAGTTAATCTTTTTTTTTGGAGTGGGCGGGCGATTCAAACCCGCTAAGCCCCCCTTTTCTGGATACAGCCTTGCTTATATAAGACTCGAGTTTATGCTGTTACGACTACAAGAAGTTATGACCTTCAAATAGAACAAAAAAGTGTCGAAGCGACGCTACAAAACTAATTAAGCGAACCTACAAAATACTACCATTGCTATTTTCATTTCTTGTCACGACATTTACTTTTTGTTTACCAAATTAAATATGCCTACACATAAACAATTTCTTTGGCCCCTCTACATTCCCATTTACAATTAAATAAAATAGAAATTGGACCCCTTTTAAAATTTGATCGTTTCATTTTGTTGTCATTGAAAAAAAAATTTTTATGGGATAAGAAGTGAAGAAACTCAAGTCGTTGCTCTTATTTTAGAATTAAATTAAAAAAAAACAAGTTTTTTTTTAACTGAAAGTAAGGAGCGACGTTAAAACTAAAAAGAAACAGAAATTATTCCGTATATTAAAGGGGCTGTCCCCTCCTAAACGCCTCGCTCTTTACGCTAAAGTTTTTTATTGTTTAAAAAAATAGAGTTGTGAGAAAGTCAAACTTTAGCGTAAAGAGTGAGGCATTGAGGAGGGGACAGCCCTCCAAATAGCCCACTAGAACTTTTAATTTTCGTTCCAATAGGCTCTCCCACGATATTTTAGGACCACTGGGTCGATACAATTACGACGGGGGAAAAAAATAAAGACACATTAGTGATCTTTCTTCTGGCAAAAAATACAGTTGGGTTCTCTAACACGCTGAATCTGATGGTGCGATTTTTATTAAGGCTCTATAATTTTTAGGTGTTCTTTCCCCCTTTTTTTCAAAAATCAGCCAAATTTTCTCAGGCACGAATCTTTTGATGGGTACCCAGTTTGACTCTGTCTCACAACTTTATTTTTTAAAACAATAAAAAAATTTAGCGTAAAGAGCGAGGCGTTGAGGAGAGGACAACCCCTTTCATAAACTGAATAATTTCTGTTCGTTTTAAGTTTTAATGTCGCTCCTTATTTTCAGTTAAAAAAAACTTGTTTTTTTAGTTAAATATCACTAAGCCGAAGGTCATAAATAAAGGTTTAGTTTTTTTTTAAGATTTACGATACAAAACAAAATGAATGATTGTTGCATGTCTAGAAACAGGGTTGTTTGTTAGGGGGCTGCAACCCCCTGTCCCTCTTCTTGCGGCAAATAATGTTTTAATTCCTGTATTTATCCCATATTAAGAACAACAAACTATACTGCTTCATCTGCACAAAGTCAACTGAAACCAATTGTCCCCTAGAAAACGACTTGTTGAGCCGAGCCCTACAAACCTTGAGATACAATCGGTCCAATCCGATGTCATTAGACTTTCCTCGGGTGAAGGACTGCGAAATTTAGAGCTTCATCTCCACGAAGTCAACAAAAACTTAATATTTTTTGGTCTATTACTGTGTCATAAAAGACTTCCGTTGGGCAAAGACGACGAAATTGACTGCTCCATCTGCACAAAAATGACGAAAACCAATTTGGCACCTAGGAAATGACTTGTCGGGTGCTGCCTTACAAAACTTAATATTTTCAACGCGTCGGTTCGTCGGGACAATTCTAGTGGCAATTCTAGTTGATTTATTAAAGTTATAAAAGTAAAAACATTGATATTTTTTCAGTAAAGTGAAAATTATGTTCTGGCCTTGGGAAGGCATAGGGGTTTTGAGCCCAACTTATGTTAATTTCTGCTCGTTTTGGGTTTGACTCAGTTATTTATTGTAATTTCTGTTCGTTTTGGGTTTCATTTATTTATCGATGCTGATTTGTGGTAGTTTCTCGCTTAGTAGATTATCTAGAGCTATTATAGAAATATATCTATAGAAATGAATTACATTTTTCTTTTGCACAGTTAGCAGAGCACACTGAAGTTGAAGTAGCCTTAAACTTTGACTTGAAACGTTATAAATTGACCACTTCTTTCAGAAAAGAGTTTTGGAGGGTTATTCCTTGTTGATAAGAAAAGAGGGTAAAGGTGCAGTTTAGTTCCTCCTGTAGTGTAGGGCGCAGGAGCCCTATGGTAAAGGTGCAGGTTTGTTCTCCCTTATTAAAAAAAATTAAATAAAAAAAAACAAGTTTTTTAAACTGAAAGCAAGGAGCGACATTAAAACTTAAAACGAACAGAAATTATTACGTATATGAAAGGGGCTGTCCCCTCCTCAACGCCTCGCACTTTACGCTAAAGTTTTTTATTGTTTTAAAAAAATAAAGTTGTGAGACAGAGTTAAACTTTAGCGTAAAAAGCGAGGCGTTGAGGAGGGACAGCCCCTTTCATATACGGAATAATTTCTGTACGTTTTAAGTTTTAATGTCGCTCCTTACTTTCAGTTTAAAAAACTTGTTTTTTTTTAATTAATGTCTGATCATTTTTTAGTTAATGCAGCTTTGATTTTGGCTCACCGTCATTAAATAAGTAAACAAAATTTGCATAAGAATTTTACTCTTCTTTTGCTAAATGGCTGTCTCTAAATTTGGTTCTGACGTAATTTACAAATTAACTTACGTAACGGACTTCTATATTCGTATATTTTTCTTCTGGCAAAAAATACGTCGCAGATATAGTTGCAGATTTTTGCAGGTATGAGCTTGAAACCTATGTAATAGGAATTTCTGATACGCTGAATCTGGCGGTGAGATTTTCATTCAAATTCTTTCACTTGTAGAGTATGTTTCCTCCCTCTTTAAAAAATCACGTAAATTTTCTCAGACTCGTAGCCTTTGATGAGTAATACTAAACTTAATAAAGTTTATATATTTAGAATCAGCATTATAAGCCCATTCTTTTGATACATTTATTGACATCAAAATTCCGTTTTAAAAGTTTCGATTACTATTGAGCCGTATCGCTTGTTTTTTTTTTATTACGTATATGTTATTACGTATATGAGGGGGTTCTCCCCTTAGTCAATAACACGCTCTTTACGTTAAAAGTTATAAAAAAAATTAATTCACAAACCCCTGAATCACTAAGGCCGTTTAATTAGAATAGATAGCTCTTTTGAAAGCACTAAAAAAACTGTAGCGTAAAGAGCAAGGTATTGACTTGGGGGAGAACCCCCTCATATACGTAATAATTTCTGTTAGTTTTAAGTTCTAATGTTGCTTCTTACAATCAGTTGAAAAAACTTGTTTTTTTAAATTTAATTTCTGATTGTTTTTTAAATAATGCTTGGAAATCCGGCGCACCCTTCATAGAAATGTCCCTTACCCCAAAGAAATATCCTCCACGGAAAGATTCTCCCAAGTAACACTCTCCTCCAGCCCCCGCCCGCCACCAGAAAAAAATCCTTCCTGAAAATGTCTTAATACTTCCAAATAACCAATAAAATATGTAAGCAGTGGGCAAAGCTCATATCTTGCAGCCCTTCCCCTGGGAACTGTGGGGGATTAAGTAATCCTAAAAGACATATTTATAAGATTGTCGACTGTACTGAACAAAATTGCTATCTCAAAATTTTAATTGGGTGACTTTGAGAAAAAAATGAGCGTGGGAGGGGGCCTAGTTGCCCTCCATTGTTTGGAGGGCACGCATCGTGATCTTTCTTCGAGCAAAAAATGCAAATGTCTACCTTTTTGCAGATAGGAATGTGAAACTTCTTTAATAGGGTTCTCTGATAAGCTGAATTTGATGGTGTAATTTTCGTTAAAGTTAATTAAAAATGCCAAATTCCACATTTTTGCAGATAGGAGTCTGAAGCTTCTTTAATAATGTTCGTTGGTAAGCTGAATCTGATGGTGTGAATTTCGTTAAAGTTAATTTAAAAAATTGGCCATTCAAACAAAATTTTATTTTTTTTAAAAAATTGAGTTGTGAGAAAGTCAAACTTTAACGTAAAGAGCGAGGCGTTGAGGAGGGGACAGCCCCTTTCATATACGGAATAATTTCTCTTCGTTTTAAGTTTTAACGTCGTTCCTTACTTTCAGTTAAAAAAAAACTTGTTTTTTTTATTTCATTTGTGAACGTTTTTTAATTAATGCAGGTTTTGATTTTGGCTCACCGTGCATAAATAATTAAAAAGAAATTTGCATATTAATTTTACTTTTATTTGGTTAAATGGTTTTCTCGAAACTTGTTTCATTTTATTTACGAACGTTTTTATTAGTAATAAATATACGTAACTTAAGAATTAACTTACGTAACGAACTTCTATATTCATATATTTTAATACGTATATTAGGGGGTTTGCCCCCTAGTCAATACCTTGCTCTTTAAGCTAAAGTTCGAATTTTGTTCCAATTCTTTAAAAATGACCCCTTAATCACAAAGGCCGTTAATTAGAATAAATAGCTCTTACGAAAGTACTGAAAAATCTTTGGCTTAAAGAGCGAGGCATTGACTAGAAGGTGAACCCAATCATATAGCTAATATTTTTTTATTCATTTTAAGTTTTGATGTTGCTCCATACTTTCAATTGAAAACTTGTTTTTTTATAATTAATTTCTGATTTTTTTTTAAATAATGATGGGAAATCCGGCGCCCCCTTCATAGCAATGTTCCTTCCCCCATGAAAACTTCCTTCATGAAAATATTCTCCCATATAACCCACGACCCATCCCCACCCCCCACTACCAGAAAAAATTCCCCCTGAAAACGTCTGTATACTTCCCAATAACCAATACTATATGCTAACATTGGGTAAAGTTCATAACTTTCAGCCCTCCCCCTGGGGGCTTCGAGGGATTAAGTCGTCCTAAAAGACATAGTTATAATATTTTCGACCATGCTGAACAAAATGGTTATCTCAAAATTTTGATCGGGTGACTTTGGGGAAAAATGAGCGTGGGAGGGGGCCTAGTTGCCCTCCATTTTTTTTTGGTCACTTAAAAAGGGCACTAGAACTTTTAATTTCCGATCCAATGAGCCCTTCCATGATATTCTGGGACCACTGGGTCGATGCGATCACCCCTGGGGAAAAGAAAAAAAACAAAAAAAAACAAATAAAAACGCATCCGTGATCTTTCTTCTGGCAAAAAATAGAAAATTCCACATTTTTGTAGATAGGAGCTTGAAACCTCTTCAGTAGGGTTCTCTGATACACTGAATATGACGGTGTGATTTTCATTAAGGTTCTATAACTTTTAGGGGGTCTTTCCCCCTTTTTTAGAAAATCAGCAAAATTTTTCAGGCGCGTAACTTTTGATAGGTAAGATTAAACTTGATGAAACTTATATATTTGAAATCAGAATTAAAATCTGATTCTTTTGATATATCTATTGGTATCAAAATTCCGATTTTTAGAGTTTCGGTTACCATTGAGCAGGGTCGCTCCTTACTTACAGTTCGTTACCACGAACTGTTTGAAACACATTATTTCAGCAGATACGAAGAAGAAGCCCATTTGCAGCATTCTGTGGGACCCCAAGAAAGGGTTCCCACCCTGACCTGGAAGAATTTGCAGAATCGGAGAGGAAAAATTTACTGGATCGCATCTGTTTTTACTAAATGCTCAAAAAAAATTTTGCGCGTGCGGCGTAGCCGCACACACAAAATTTCCACAATCTTTTCACAAAACGATTTTCACAATCTTTTATCCTTTTTTCTTCTTTTTTCTCTTTTTCCTCTTTTCTTTCGTTTTCATAGTATGATTGAAAATTCCGGAAACGTACAAGTTCAAAAATCCTTTTTTTGGATATATATATATATATATATATATATATATATATATATATATATATATATATATATATATATATAATATATATATATATATATATATATATATATATATATATATATATATATATAATATATATATATATATATATATATATATATATATATATATATATATAATATATATATATATATATATATATATATATATATATATATATATATATATATATATATATATATATATATATATATATAATGTTATATTTCTACTTACTTTTAATTTCTCTCAGCAGGCTCCTTTTTACTCAATAAAAATCTTCAAACTGAGGAGATATATATATATATATATATATATATATATATATATATATATATATATATATATATATATATATATATATATATATATATATATATATATATATATATATATATATATATATATATATATATATATATATATATATATATATATATAATATATATATATATATATATATATATATATATATATATATATATATATATATAAATTTTTGCTGGGTCGTGCAAAAAGTGTTTATGTTCACTTCACTTCACTAGCCCAAAAATATGTAATTTCATCTTGTAAAAAATGTTAAAAATTTAAGCCATTTACGCTTAAGAGGGCATAGTACTTCACCATTATTATTCTTTTTTTTTTAAATAGAATTGGTCCCATATATAACTGATACATAGTCAATTTAATATACAAACTAGATAGCCAAGTAAAGACAATCTAGTAAACCAATTTAGATTTTTCTTTTAAGCTAATTAAGTAGACTTGTAAATAAGAATAGTCAATCACATATTATTCAATTTAACGTATAATTGACTACATGCCCATCCAAAATAAAATTTCGCTTACATAAACTATAGAACGCAGATAAAACTTCCCATTACGTAGATACAAATTGGACTATAAATAGTTTTGGACTATAAAATTGAATAATGTGTTTCAATTTTAAATATATAAATATAAATATTTATATTTTTACAAATATAAAGGGTGGTTGGCTTTTGTTTTGATTCCAATAGATTCCCAATCATCACAAATCCAAGTGTCATTATAGCTTCATTTTTAGTTGGTAAGATTTGATACACAGAAAGCTGATTTTGTCGACCTTTAGACGCCGGAAGTGAAGTATCTGTTTATGAAAATAGGTGACTGCTTGTCTGTCTCTGAGACAGACAAGCAAAATTGTAAATTGTAAAACAGACAAGCAAAAATTTCATATGTTTACGATAATTTTTTTCCCTGAATTCATGGAATATAAAAAAAAAGTTTTGTTTACTATAAATCATGACGTTTTACTAGTTTTTACTAGATTTCAGGAAATTTACTAGATCCTCTAAATTTACTAGATTTTTTTTTACTAGATCTAGTAAAATCCTACTAACGGTAGCAACCCTGCCCCAAGGTCCAATGCTAGTATCAGATCCCGCGAATGACAGTTTACGCTCGTCAAGTTCTGGCTGTACCGGCCAAAAGTGCCCCAGCTAAACGCCTTTTTAGCACGACAGGCCTGATAGTGACTGCTAAAAGATCAATGGCTCCAGCCAGAGTGAACAAACTCACTTTTGTTACATCAATTGTAAGTGAAGTGATGAAACCGCTGATTTAAAATTGTTTTATGTTATTAAGCCATGGTATCTGACTTGTATACAGTGTTTTTTTCGATGTTTTTATTTTTTTTTTTTTTTCACTTCCTTTTCGTATGTATTTGATGAACAGGAGATGTTTGAACTTCAAACTTTGAAAGTTATACACACACTAGCCCAAATCACTAACAAGAAGGAAATGACTAAACACGGGATTTTATAGGAACAATGCGATGTTAAACATAAACACAACATAAGTTATCCTGGGTCTAGTGGCTAAAAATGAGAATTCTACTTGGTCTGATCGACGGTGAACATAAACACTTTTTGCACGGCCCAGCAAATTCCTGTTTTATCATATTGTTCTTGTATGTTTTTAGCCAACCATTTAAAAATCCTTACTAAAATCGAGGTTGAACGTGCTTGGTGAAGTGGAATTTTTATTATTATTTTTAATCAGAAAAATCGGCGTGCCGCCCAAAAAAAATTTCGATGCGCCTTGCGGCGCGCTGCCGCCGATAATAAATCACACATTCGCCGCCGTCATGTCGACGTGGCGCGGCTTCGGGGACTAGTTGCAAGGTTATACTAGGCTTATTTAAAACTAAGCCTCTTTCACTTATTCTCAAAGACCTTATGACAAATCATATAACCGAGGGTATGAAGAATTAAAACTGCAAGGGAACGAAACAACTTTTAATTCTAGATTCGAAAATTTTGCGGATTTGTGACATTATACTTATTTTAAGACTTTATTCAACAACAAAAAAATTAAAAAAAAAGAAGGCAGGAAGCCCAGTAACCTGGGTTATACTGCTACTCCAAAAGAATATTCTGTAATACATACACACGTCAAAATAAATTCAAGCCAAACCAGTTTGTCAAGAGTTAGGAAAGTTTACAGGAAATCAAGTTTCTCAGCGATATAGGAATTGCAATTTGAATTAGTGCTATTTTGCATTTGAACCTAAAAGAACGCTTGGAGCACTACTTTATTTTTTTAGATCATCAGTCCATGAAAATGTTTGCAGAGCAAAGTAAAAGATCCAGAAGTAGAAAAAAAAGCTTTGTGTGAAGTTTGTTTCAAAGAAAGAAAGATAAAAGGTATTACGAATTTGACTCTGAATATCGAGCTATTCACATTCTAATGCATCATAGTGAAGAGCTGAAAAATAGTACCGAAGTGAAGATTAAGCCAAAGATTGTGCAAAAGACCTCTCTATTTGATGTCATGAGCGAACTTCATGTCGAACAGCAAGATAGCTTAATGCAATTTAAGTCAACAGAAACCTAATTCTGTCTTCAGTGTTGCCTCATGTTTTAGTGCTTTGCTGTCACAGCCACCTCGTGTCTCGTATTCTTACTCTGCTAAAGATGTTTATCATAAAAGTTCAGCAGATGTCCTAGTTGTAAGTACACGATTTGACAGGTTAGACTCCCAAAGTCTGTGCAGAATCTTACTTTGAGGAGAAAATTTAATCAACGAGGGTCAGTTTCTTAAAGGGTAGTAAACTTTACAAAAAATTGATTGAAACACTCAATAATTTGTATTTGATAAGCGAGGAAATGATAATGATATTAGGGATAATTAAAAAATCCCTCCTTAATTTTTAGTTATAGCAGAGGCAACACCATTGCGTTGCGTATAGTAAAGGTCAAACGACTCCAATGTTTTATTATACATTTATTTATTATTTCCCAGAGTCACTTCAAATGTAATGAGTCGTCACATAAGCTTCAGAAAGGGTTCATTCGATTGGAAATCGGAAGTTCCGGAGCCCTTTTTAAGATTCAAAAGTGTTTGTAGGGTAACTAGCCCCCCCCCCCCCAAAAAAAAACCCTTTTCCCAAATCCATCCGGTAAAAATTTTGAGATAGCCATTCTGTTAAAAATATTACAAAGAGCATATAAAAAAAAACTGCTTTTGAACGGGGGTTTGTGTCGACAAAAACCCCCAGGGACTGGGGAGAGGCATTGGAAATTAGGCCCTGGAGGCATATATGGTTCTTATGGAAGGGATGCTCGTATAAACTTCAGAGAGAGCTCATTTAATTGGAAATTGAAAGTTATTGTTCACTTTTTAAGAGTCAAAAGAGATCGGAGGGCTACTAGCCCCCCCCTCTCTCAACGCCCTTTTTTATTCAAACCCTTTCTGATAACAATTTTTAGATAGTAATTTTTTAAGTTCAAAGATCATATAACGAAAACTCCGGGTCGACGCAGACTCCCGGGCCCAGGGGTATGCGTTGTAATTTGTGCCCTGGGGGAATATATGGTTCTTGTTGAGAGATGCTTCTATTAAATTCAGCTAGGGCTCATTTGATTGGAAATTGAAAGTTCTAGTGCAGTTTGTGAGACTCAAAAGAGATTGGAGAGCAACTATAACCCCTCCCATGCACCTTTCTCTCCAAATGCATCCGATAAAAATTCTGAGATTAGATAACAAGAGCTCCGGTGTCTATACAACCCCCCCAGGGCCCGAGGTGCAGGTGTTGTAAGTTATTTACTGGGGGTGTATATGGTTGTTATTAATGGGATGTTCGTAAAACTTCAGAGAGGGCTCATCTGATTGAAAATTTAAAGTTCCAGGTCCCTTTTTAAGAGTCAAAAGAAATCCAAGCGCAACTAGCCCCCCCCCTAAACCCTTTTTCCTAAGGCCATCCGACAAAATTAAGGTTATCATTTTTTTTAAAATAGTTCAAAGGTCAGATAAGAGAAACTCCTGCGTTGACACAACCCCCCAGGGTCCGGAGGCAGGCGTTGTAAGTTATGGTCTGGGGGCATATATGGTTCTTATGGAAAAGAGGCTCATATAAACTTTGGATAGGGTTCATTTGACTGGAAATTGAAAGTTCTAGTTCACTTTTTAAGATTCCAAAGAGATCGGAGTGCAACTACCCCCCCCCCCCCCTCCACGCCCTATTTTCCTAAAACCCATCCTAAAAAAACTTTGAGATAGCCATTTTTTTAAAATAGTTCAAAGATGATTTAACAAAATTCCGGGGTTGACACAATCCCTCAGTAACCAGGGGCCGGCGTTATAAGTTATGCCCTGGGGGACATATATGGTTGTTATGGAAGAGATGCTCGTATAAACTTCAGAGATGGCTCATTTGATTGGAAATTGAAAGTTCTAGTTCTATTTATAAGAGTCAAAAGAGACTGGAGGGCATCTACGCCCTCCCACACCCCTATTTTCCAAACGCATCCGATAAATATTTTTAGATAATTATTTTGTTAAAAATAGTGCAAAGGTTAGATAACAAAAACTCCGGTGTCGACACAGCCATCCAGGGCTCGGGGCCCTAAGTTATGACCTGGGGGCATATATGGTTCTTATGGAAAGGATACTTGTATATACTTCAGAGAAGGCTCATTTGATTGGAAATTTAAAGTTGTAGTTCACTTTTTTAGAGTCAAAAGAGATCCGATGGCAACTAGGCCCCCATTCCCTTTTTTTCCCAGACCCATCCAATAAAAAATTTGAGATAGCCATTTTTTTAAAAGTTCAAAAGTCAGATAACAAAATCTCCGTTGTCGACCAAAAACCCCCCAGGGCCCGGGGGCAGGCATTGTAAGTTATTTCCATGGGGCATATAGGGTTCTTATGAAAGAAACGCTAGTATAAACTATGGAGAGGGCTCATTTGATTGGAAACTGAAAGTTCTAGTTCACTTTTTAAGATTCAAAAGAGATTTAAGGGCAACTAGCCTCTCCATGCCCTTTTTTCCAAAAACCCATCCGCTGAAAATTTTTAAGTAGCCATTTTTAAAAAAATATTTTAAAGGTCAGATAAGAAAAACTCCGATGTCAACTCAGCCCCCCAGGGCCCGGGGGCAGGCGTTGTAGCTTGTGCTCTGGGAGCGTATATGGTAATAAAAACTTTGAGGTAGTTATTTTTTTAAATAATTCAAACGTCAGATCAACAAACTCCGGGATCACACAATCCCCCAGAGCCTGGGGTTAAGTGTTTTAAGTTATGTCCCAAAGGCGTATAAGGTTCTTATGTAAGGGTTGGTCGTATAAACTTCGAAGGTAGCTCATTTGATTGGAAATTGAAAGTTCTTGTTATCTTTTTATGAGTCAAAAGTTAACGGGGTGCATCTACCCCCCCCCCCCGACACAGACGCCCTCTTTTCCCCAAACGTATCACATAAAAATTTTGAGATATCCAGTTTGTTTGAAATAGAAAACGATAAGATAACAAAAACCTCGTTGTCAACATACCCCCCAGGGCCAGAGAAAGGAGTTTTAACTTATGCCGCGGGGCATTATAAGGATTTTATGGAAGAGGTGGTCGTATAGACTTTGAAGGGAACTCAAATAATTAGAAATTTAAAGTTCCAATTCACCTTTTTAGAGTCGAAAGTGATCCGATGGCGACTAGGCCCCCATCCCTCTCAACCGTCTTATCCCCAAATTTGTTCAATGGAATTTTTGATATAGCCATTTTGTTCAAAATAGACCAGAGACAATATAACAAAAACTCCAGGGATAAAACAGCCTCCCCCCAGAATCCAGGGGCAAGTGTTGTACAATGTGCCCTGTGGGTATATAAGGCTTTTATGGAAGGATGGTCGTATAAACTTCGGAGGGGGATTATTCGATTGCAAATCAAAATTTCTAATGCCCTTTTCAACATTCAAAAGTGATCAGATGGCATTTGGTCCCCCCCCCCTTCCCCCAAGGTCCTTTTCCCCCAAATGTATCCAATCTAAATTATAAGATAGCTATTTTGTTCAAAATAGTTTAAAGATCAAATAACAAAAACTCCGGGGTTGATACATCCCCAAGACTCCAGGGGCAAGTGTTGTAAGCTATGCTTCGAGGGCATATAAGGTTTTATGTAAGGGGTAGTGGTATAAAATTCAGAGATGGCTCGTTTGACTGGAAATTCAAAGTTCTAGTTACCGTTTTAAGAATCATTAAAAGTAATCGGAGGGTATCTACCCCCCCCCACACACACACAAACAAACACACACCTTTTCAACAAATACATCGGAAAGAAATTTTGAGATAGCCATTTTGTTCTAAATATTCCAAAATTCAAATCACTATAAATTAGCGGTTAAGAAATCCTCCATAGCACCCGGACAAGAATTGTAACTTATGTAAGTTATAAGTTCTTAAGAAAAAAAAGTGATCAAAGAGTAACAATCCCTCCCCCCTCCCTCCTGTGCCTTTTTTCTCCAAATGAATCTTATAAAAATTTGAAATAACCTTTTTCTTCAAAATAGTCCAAAATTCAAATTACTGTAACTTAGGGGTTGATAAATCTTTCCTAGCCCCCGGGGCTAGGATTTTAACTCTTGTAAGTTGCCCATTATTAAAATGTAAGGTTTTGTGGAATGGGTGGTTGTATTAACTTTGGAGGGGGCTCATTCGATCAGAAATTGAAACTTCTAGCTCTTCTTTAAGAGTCAAAAGTGATCAATGGCCAACTAGCCCACGCCCCACTTTCTCAAAGGGCATCCGGTCAAAATTTGGACATAACCATTTTGTTCAAAATAGTTCAAAAGCCAAATAATATGCTTCCGGTGTTTACCCCCCCCCCCCACCCCCAGCCCTGGGGAAATGGCTCTGTGTTATGGACCTTAATTATTGTTACTCTGATACTTTGTTTACCTTGATACTTGGATTTAGTGATTTATGTGGTAACTTTGATTTACAATGCAAGGGCTGTAAGTTGTGAAAGTTGCTTATTCTTACTTCGACACTTTTTTTACATTGATACCTTGTTAACATTGATCCTTTCTTCACTTTGATACCTTGGTACTTTGATATTGTTACTTTGATACTAATTTTGATACTTTGGTGAAAGTTTGATGTTGAAAAAAAGATTTCTTATTTTGAAATAAGGAGTTTTTTAAAAACTTGAAACTTTTCGCAATCAAAAAACGAAGAAAAATTAATCCCCAATTCTCCCCCATTTCCCCAATTCTTTCCAAAAGAATTGGGATTATATACTTCTAATGAATGGTGTCTTCACTACAAACAAGAACGGCTACTGCCCGTTTCCCAAACGGTAAAAGTATCATTCTCTTACTTAAATCACCATATCTCGTACTTAGAATTATCATTCTCTCATTTAAGTGGCTAAAAAGTTCTACAAAATTAGTTTACATTCATTTTGTTAATATAATAATTATAATATAATAATTTGGAGAACAGATTTCAAACACAAGTGAGAAATGGATTAGGGATTGGTTATTAGACCGCAGTCGTTTTCAGGGACTAGAGGCTATGTACTTTTACTGAATCGTGTGTTCACTACAAACAAGATTATGGCTACTGCCCGTTTCTCTAATAGTGAAAGTATATGGCCTACTGCGTATTTGGCGCTTTACTAAAAGGAATTATATTACAAATATTTTATTTTGTTCTTATTACAACAATGAAAATAAAATGAAAATTGAACTGAAACCAGACTAAAATTTACCAATAGTTTTCGATGTTTCCCCGAAAATCTTGCAAAAACGGAGCGGCAAAAACGCTCAAGTCTAGAGGCGTCAAAGCTTTAAATCCAGCCTCGGTGAAACAATTCTTGAGCTGATGATGTTTCATCAATTAATAACATTATATATCCAATATTCAGTCTGATTTATTAGTTATCACAAAAACTATTAATTTATTTTGAATAAAAAAAATATTTTATAATAGGGAATTTTGAAAAACTTGAAACTTTCGCAATCAAAAACGAACAGAAATTAATTAAAAAAAAAAAACTTTCTGAAAAAGAAGGTTCCTAAAGAAAAGTAAAGGTAATATTAAACTTAAGATCAGAATAAATTGAAACCTACAATTTACTTAAACTTTAAAACAACCAGAAATTACTATTAAAGAATAAAAGAAACCCAAAACGAACAGAAATTAAATAAACAATCATAGGAAAAAATATACAACAGGTACTAATATAAATGAATAAATAAATCTCAAAACTAGTAAAGCTTAAGTTAAATATGCAAATCAAGCTTAAAACGAACAAAAAAGTTTTGCTACTGAGGCATAAATGAAACCAAAAACGAAAAGAAATTAAATAAACAATCATAGCAAAAAAACAAACAGTAGTTACTAATATAAATGAATAAATAAAACTTAAAATGAGTGTAACTTGAATTGAATATGCAAACCGAGCTTGAGCGAAAAAATCTCTACAAAGAAGAGTTTGGGTTTTGCCTCCTTCGTTCGCTGTAAAAGTGTAAAACCTACTATGTCATTGGCCTTTTGCTGAAAACCAATTATATTACAAGTATTGTCTTTTTTACTTATTAAAACATTGAAAATAAGCATAAAAACTACAGTAGAATTAAATTTTGAACTGATGAGCTTTCAGCAATTATTATCATTATACATCAAATATTTAGTTTAATTTTATTAGTTCTTTCCAAGACCGCTTAAGACAAATATAGCTTCACTAAAAACAAGAGTTTAGCTACTGCCCCCTTCCCTAACTGTAAATCTAAAGCCTACTACGTCATTAATGCTTCACTGAAAACGAATTATATTACAAATATTTTCTTTTCCAGTTATTGCAGCATTGAAAACGGAAAAAAATTTACAGTGAAATAAAATCTTGAACTGATGATCTTTCAACAATTAATAGCATTATATATCAAATGTTCAGTTTGATTACATTTGTACTTTTCGAGACTGTTCAAAACACATATAGTTTTCAGTAAAGCGCCAATGACGCAGTAGGTTTTAGACTTTATAAAGCGAAAGAAGGAGGCTAATCCCAAACTCTTCTTTGTAGAGATTTTTGTACGTTTCAAGCTGGGTTTGCATATTCAATTAAGGTTTACATTTTGATGGCTGGTGGCTCTTATAAGGTACACCAAGATTTTTGCATATAACTCCTTTTTAATTACTTGAAACGAGAATTTATCTGCATAGCCAGAAACAAGAGAACGAGAGCTATCGAATGGTATATTACTTTGCTCCTTTATGAGTCATCTAATACGTTCGCATAGTACTGAATTTGACATAGTGAAATTTTTCGGATTTTGTGGAATGAAAATAAATCTGACCCGGGTAGTATTGAATTTATGTTGCTTGGTGAAGGAAAACAATCTTGTGGTGTTTGTTAGTGTCTGAAGGTTCCATCTGTATTATTTTTTATTCTAAAGTTTTTACTCGTCCACAAGCAAGGACGGTTTTTAAGTATGTATCTTATAAGGCCCATCCGCCCTAGAGGAGGGAGTACAATACCGACCCGCCGAAAAGTTCAGTATAGTTTACACACGTTGCATCGAAAATCTGAGAAGTGTTTCCACTTTCTAATTGCTTTCTCATTCAACAGGAATATTTTTCAGTAATGTAGCCAGTGTCTCCACTTCAACTTATTTTGGTAGTAGAATACTTATTTTGGAACTATTCTACTTTCAAGTATTAAATCTACTTATCTACTTATTTTGGAGGCTTAAGTTTTCGTGCCGGCCAAGTATTTTGGTTTTGATTCCGTTGAATTATAATCTTATAATGTCATGGAATTCCATGGAATGGAAGGGTGCAATTGTTTTTAGGGAGTGGAATCTTTGTCGGGTTTGGCAAAAAGGAAATCCGGGAAATTATGAAATACCGTACCAATTTTGATCCTGATTGACCTATAAACAGCTAATTTATAATAATTGATACTGGTTGACCTATAAACAGCTAATTTATAATAGTTGATCCTGGTTGACTTATAAACAGCTAATTTATAATAATTGATCCTGGTTGACCAATAAACACCTAATTTGCGGATATAAAGATCAGTTTAAATGAATGAATTTGTTTAAAACCATAAGGCCATCCATATATAATCCATGCATTATCCGCCCTGTTTGCCAGTTTACTATCTACTATAAGCAGCTGAAAAACTATTGAGATTATGGAGTCCTAAGCCCCTTTTTTAGTCGATGAGGCAATAGTAAGGAATGAAGAAAGTCTGCAGGAAGCACTGAGGAGGCGACATGAAGGACGAATAAGAAGAGTGGACCTCAGAACTGCTGTTTCCTATGCCTTAGAGCCAGACGGCGATCTCTCTGATCTGAACTTGGAGGATTCTAAAGACGACAATGACCCTCTCTTTTGCGAGTCAGCTGTAGACGAGTACGATAGTAGTAGGGATAGCAGTGACGTTGAATACGATCTACAACTCAGTCGAAGAACAAAGTCTGCAAAATACCTCCGCGATGAAGCCGGAGTAGACGTTGTTCCTAAATCTTCGGCTGAAAAGAGACGAATCTGGAAGAAAACCCCTGCGCCACAGAATGACGTGGACTGGAAAGGGCAAATTCCAAGCCCCGACTCGTCTCTGGTTCCTCCAATCACATTCTTCAAAAAGTTCTTCGACTCTGAAATTATAAGTATCCTTGTAGAAGAGATGAATCGGTATGCTCTGCAAGAGAAAGGCTTGGATCTGAAATGTACTATCAAAGAAATGAAACAATTCCTTGGAATCCTTTTGCTTATGGGAATCGTGAAACTACCCCATATGTCTATATACTGGGAAATGGTTACACGCTATCCTTCAATGGCTAACGCTATGGCACTTGACCACTTCAAAAGAATATTTAGTTCTTCCACACAAATGATAGTTTCAAAGCAATCAAAAAGGGGAATCTGGGATACAAACCCCTCTTCAAGGTTCGACCCTTGTGCAAAAGGCTTCTAAACAATATACGAGAAATCCCAAACGAAGAACGACGATCTTTGGATGAACAAATGTTCTCGTTCGAGGACCAGCTTGGGTTCAAGTAGTACATCAAAGACAAGCTACACAAGTGGGGGATAAAAGTATTTACAAAAGCCAGAGCCAATGGAATTGTTTATCACTTTGAAATTTACAGTGGTAAAGGAACCACTGTTAGTTCAGACCTTGGTGTTGGTGCTGATGTGGTGCTCCACCCTGTCAAATGTCTCCCGAAAAACCAGAACTTCAAAGTGATCTTTGACAATTTTTATAGCAGTTTTCATTTAATAGAATAGCTGCTGAAAATGGCAATCCAGTCAGTAGGCGCAGTCCGAATAGACAGAATGTGGAAAGTGAAACTTCCACCCTTGGAAGCTGACGACAAGCTAAAAAGTTCCAGACGAGGATGGTTTGATTGGCGGGTTGAGCAACATTCTGGAATAGTCGTGACGAAATGGTACGACAATAAGTCGGTCCATCTTATTTCTTCATATGTTGGGCCTGACCCACTAGACCAATGCAAACCTTGGGACAAAAAGGGGGAGGCTCAAATCGATGTAGCCAGACCTCATGTCGTCAAAGAGTATAACAAGTTCATGGGTGGGATGGGCTGGAGTAACATATTGATCGAGTTATATCTTACTGACATCAAGGAGAAGATATGGTACATGCGTCTAATCTATTACTTCCTTGACGTCAGCGTAGCCAATGCTTGGCTACTGTACAGGCGTAATGATCACTCTGACGCTGAGAAGCCCTATCCCTTGTTCGCTTTCGTGCGGATATTGCTGACTGGCTGCTCAGAGATGCAGTCGTCCCTGCAACAAGGAAATGCAGACCACCAAGCGGGTCTCCAGTTGCTACCAGACCGCAAAGGAAAATAAGGAGTTACAGCATCCTCAGTTCCAGCGTTCACTTTGACAACACGGACCACTGGCCTGAGACGATGGACGAAGGACAAAGATGCAAGTTCTGTGCAAAACACACCCACGCGCTTGTCAATTGCCTGAGGTGCAATGTGCACCTTTGTTTAACCAAAGACAAGAATTGTTTCAAGGCATACCATGTGTTTGTGTACATGTGCACACCATGTGTTTAAGCAAACTGTTTCACTATATAGCTGATGTGCCTTATAAGATCCATATTCCATGTAAAATTAATATTTTAAATAAATGGTTTTTCTCAGTTGCCCCTACATCAAGGACCCCTAGGAAACTAGTAAAAAGCAAAATCGAGTTTTTCTAATCACAGTTTCATAATTCAGCCATCAAAGGGTTAAGTTTCACTCGATTTAAAAATTTATTTACTCCTTTATATTAATAACAATTGTTTGTTTGTTAGCTATGATTGTTTATTTAATTCCTGTTCGTTTTGGGTTTCATTTATGCCTCAGTAGCAAAACATTTTAGTTCGTATTAAGCTTGATTTACATATTCAACTTAAACTTTATTCGTTTTGAGATTTATTTATTCATTTATATTAGTACATGTTGTATATTTTTTTGCTATGATTGTTATTTTAATTTATGTTCGTTTTAGGTTTCATTTATTTTTTAATAGTAATTTCTGGTTGTTCTGAGTTTGAGTTATTGTAGGTTTCTATCTCTTCTGATCTTAGGTTTAATATACATTTACTTTTCTTTAGAAAACTTTTTATTTCGGATAGTTTTTTTTTTCAAATTAATATGATAAAAAGATGAGTTATCCCGAAGGGCCGTGAGTGTCCTTTTAATATGAAAACTTTTTATATTTTTACCTAGTTTCATTGGGTTTTTCTGAGTTAGAGGACTGTCCTGGTAAGTGGTCTTTCCTACAGTATTGGCAGCGGATCTCTACACGTTTGAGCTTGCTCTTTACTTTTGAGGTTCCTACTCTCTTATTTTTTGAGGTATGCTTTAAGATGGAACTGAACTTGAATTTGAAATGGGAGCGTTCCATAGTGAAAATAGATTATATAGATTGAAAAAAATCATAAAATATTTTCAGTGTTTGTGTTTAGTTTTAAAAATAGAGGGTAAAAGGAAACATTTAATAATAGAATAATAGATATTTAGGATAGTTTTAGTTTGAATAAGTAAGGTAAATAAGTTATTTAGAACAGGCAGGGATACAGTGTGAATACGAAACGTCACTAAATAGTGTATATTTCGTAGATTTGCATGGACCGCAAGGTAGCGCGCAAAGAGTGTAAAATATTTCGTAGATTTGCGTGGACCGCTAGAAAGCGTGCGGAGAGTGTTGAAGTAAAATATTTAATCTGGTAATTGGTTTAATTTGTTTGTTTTTTTTCTGTTTTTTTTTGTGTTTTTTTTTAGCGTTGGTGTTGGTGGTTGTTTAATAGTATTTTGTTGTTTGCTTTGTTTTTGCGTGTGTATGCTATTTTACTTACTTAGTTGAAATTACTCGTGTTTAAAGCATTGAGAAAAAGGAGAAAAAAAGATGAGTGTACGAGGAATTATAGGAAAAGATGGGAAAACGTTGAAATATGTTCGGAAATATACAGCATTTATGAGTTTCACCGCATTTACAGATGAAGACCTGCCAACTGAACTTGAGATACATAGATGGATGAAAGAGAAAGGTTTGCGAAAAGAAAATCTGATAGGCATAGATGCGTCAGGCTTGAAGTTCAAGAAAACAATTTGTGTTAAATTTACAAACTGTGAAGAACTTGAGAAGTTTTTGGAGCAAAGAAGAAACGGAATGCTCCCATTCGCAAGGAGGGTGGAGAAGTAAAATATGTAATTATTGAAAGCTGCGAGGAGAGACCTAGCTACGTCAAAATCGAAGGAGTACCCTTTGAGATGGAAGGGTCAACAGTACAAAAAGCATTGATGGGCTACGGTACGGTGCTGCAGCGTAAAAGGGATGTCTACAAGGGAGGTGAATATATAGAAACGTAAAAAACAATATTTACAGCGAAAATGAAAATAACTATGAACATTCCATCTTTCGTTTCTATGGATGGACTACGATTGCGAGTATGGTACGATGAACAGATAAGAACGTGTGCAAGATGCAACCAAGAAGGACATATGGCGGCGGACTGCTCTGCATCTCCATCAAAACCAGCCACAAATCAAAGACAAGAACAGGAGATAGCCCAACTGGATGATTATGTGTCATGTCCATCCTCGACAAAAGAAGTAAAGCGAAAAGATTCAGAGGTGAATAACGACTTAAGCAAAGATGAAAGAAAAATTCAACGAAAAATAGTGCAAGAATGGCAGAAAATGAGAGAAGAACTAGAAAAGAAACAGAAAACTGAGACAGAAAACATAGAGGCTACGAAGAAAGAAATAAGGATAAAACCTAAAAAAAAAGTCAGCTAACTCAACAGTAAGCGACGAAGATAGTTAAAAAGAAGAAGAGATCACAGGTACACGACCTCGTAGCCATTCTACACCAGGAGTCAAAACAAGGGGGATGAAAAGAAATAAAAACAGACGGTTTAAGGAAAACGAAGAAAAAGAGAAAGAAGCTGGAACGTTGAAACACATCAAAAATATGGAAGCTATGCTGAATAGCATTACACCGGTGCTGTTGGTGGACGAGTACGTGGATAATAAATTGGTGAACATGGTAGAAGCAGAAATGAATACGTCAACATCATCTAGCGGACTTGAAAAAGAGAACAACAAAGTGAAAACTGGTGAAGAATAGGAGAATGAAACGAGATTAGAATTGGATCCAAAAAACTTATAAGTTTAAATGTAAATGGACTGAAGCAAAGAAAGAGACAACAGATTTTAGAAACTTTCTGATGACAGAAAGTATAGAATTAGCTTTTGTACAAGAAAGTGATACTGATAATTTAAAAAGCGTAGAATCCGAATACAAATACTTAACAAACACGTGCATTGGTGGCGGTAGTGTAGCAGTGGTATATAAACATCAGTTTGAGCTAAAAATGTCAGAATCGACGAAGAAGGAAGAATTATCAGTTGTGTGATAAATAGAAGAATATATATCAATTACGGTTCACCAGACAACCCAGTATGTGAATACTTATGCTTGCCCAGTTTTATGGTACCTGTCCATTGTTTCACAGCCCAAAAAGACACATCTGAAACAAATTGTGAGTGCAATTTACCAGTACATATGGAATGAAGAATTTCCACCTGAATTGAAAACAAACAATATGTTCATATATAGAAATCATGGAGGTCTTCAGGTCATACATGTGGAATGTAAGATGAAAGAACTTTTTATTAGGACAATGTTGGAACAAGTGAAAAAAGAATCACCAACAAGTGCTTGGTATGAAACATGGAAAAGAAAAGAAAAGAAATATCCTCCAAAATATAATCAAGCATTCGAAAAAATTTATGAAATGGAAAAATTAGGAATGTCGCTTGAGATAAGTGGGAAAATTAACAAAGTAAAACTTAAGGAATATTATGAAAAAAAGAAGCAGCTTCCTCCACTAAAAATAATTGAAAATGGTAGTAATAGTGAAGAAGAGGTTGACAAAAGTTTTATACTACCAGAAAGCTGCCTGTTGCCGCCAAAAGTTAAAGAACATATGTTTTTCTTTATGCGTAATTTGTTACCCACAGAAGAGTCGAACGTAAAGATGAATATGAGTGGTAGTAATGGACATTGTAAGCTATGCGAGAAAAAACTAGAAACGCACTATCACGTAATTTTAGAATGTGAAAAAAAAAGAAACAAATGTAGCAGGACTGAGGAATTTATTGGCAAGTGTTACAGGAAAAAAAAGATGAAATTAATTTAGAGAAAGCTGTGTACCTAAAAGTAGATGATCAGGCCTATACAAGGACATTAGTGTACATAGTATCGTTTTTTTTGTTATTACACGTGGAAGCGAAAAGAAAAGCAGAAGGAAGATTATGATGTGATAAATCTTGTGGAAACAGAATGGAAAAGGATAAGGATTATGAAGTGTAAGAAAATTGAGAACGTGTTTGGTATAAAGTAGAAGGGAATAGTTTTTGTGTCTTGTTGGGCAAGGATGTGTTGTTAAAAAAAAAGGGAAAAAATAATAACAATAAAAGGAGAGTTAAGAAAAAATTATAGGGTTTAAGGGTTTAAGGTTTTACATGTGTATGTTTTTTTGTTTTTTCACTTTGTGGTAAGGATCTAGGTAGAAGATTAGAAAATGGAGTTTTTAATTTTGGTATATGGAATAAGAGCAGATTTTAAGTTAAATATTTCGAACTTTTAATGAAGTGTTTGATTTTAGAGTTTAATTAGAATTTTCAGATTATAATAGTTAGCTTCAGGATTTGTTCAGTATTTTTAAGTTTATTTATTAGGTGAGATTTAATTCTAATTGAATAGTTATAGTATAGGATTTTATGAATTTTTAGATTATAGATTATAGATTTGGTCATTTTTTTTTAATGTTTGTTTGGAATTTATTTTATATGTTGACGGGGATACGATTCACCTGAATTTGAAGTATTTGATTTTTGGGAATTGTTTTGAGGATTATTGTAGCTACCTAACAACGCAAGGCTCAGCGAGAGTAGAATGTGTTGAAATGTGATGTATTTAAAAAAAAATGGTGTTATATTTTTAATTTTTTCTTTTATTTATGTTAATATAGTGAAAAGTGTTTTAAAGTGTTATAAGAAAGGTGAATATATTTTAAAGTACAAAAACGTATATGCATTGTAAATTTGTATTTTAATGTTATATGTTATAGTTCTAATGAATGGGAGCAGCCCCTTGCCACCGTAGGTAGCTAGAGTGAGAATTTTGAAATTGTTGTATGGTAAATTAATGGATGGAGAATCGTATGAATGAAAAAAAAGGTTCTTTAGGAAAAAGGTAGATAAAATGTACTAGGATAGAAAAAATTATGTATGTGAGGAATTATAAAAGTGAAAAGCTATGGAACGTCGAGTAAGAGGTAAGATAGATAGGTAGTAAAGTGAAGGAATAATAGAGAAATAGGGATAAATTAGATTACAAATAAGCAAAAAGTCTCAGATAAAAAAAAAAAGAAGCAAGAAACAGGATTGATTTTTTTTTTCTTTTTTTCTTTCAGGAATACGAAAAGGAAACAATAACCGGTTTGATTCTATCCATTACGTGATGTATCACCACTTATTATTGAGAAAACAAAAAGAAGAGGAAGGGCGGAAAGGAGGACCAAATACCGCTGGATAAAAGAAAGAAAATAAGAAGAATTCAAAATATGTATTAGAAAATAATTTTGTATCTTTTCAATATTATAGTCTATTTTTGATAAAAAAAATAAAGATGGAGCTGAACTGAACTGAATTAAGACGTACTAAATTGACTGCAAAAGGCAAAGAAGAATATTGTTTTGAAATTGCCTTTCAAGTTTAATAGGCTATTGTTAGGTTTCCTTATAAAAGCTTCTGAATTTGCTTCAGGCTTTTGAATTTTTCCGAATACGTGAAATAAATACAGACAAACAACTGTAGTGAAAGGGTGACATAGGGTGATCTATCAGCGAAAACTTAACTTCATTCATTTTTAGAAAGTGTCAAGAATGGAAGGAGCAGAATCTGAAGAAGATAACTACTCCCAATTCATAAAAATTCGTCCCCACGATCACCCCCTAGGTAAAAAGGGAGGTGGAATACTATTATTCGTAAATAATTATCTCTTTCCTAAATTAATTCATACTCCCAACCTTTCAGATTACGATGAAATCATTTGGGTAAGTGTAAGACCCAAAGTTTTACCACGCCCCTTTAACTTGATTGTGTTTTGCTACTTCTATTATTCCCCAAATCAAAATGCTGCACAAAGACAGCGATTCTACCAACAACTGCATAGTAGTGCCGACTTTGTCCTATACAAATTCCCGAACGCTGGTATTTCCTTAGTAGGTGATGCTAATGATCTAAAGTTAAATCCCCTTTGTAGTTCCCTAAACTTAAAACAAATAGTAAAAATACCAACAACAAAAGGAAACTCAACCCTTGATTTGACTTGCACCAATATGCAGGCTTTCTATGCCCCTCCTGTCCCCATGCCCCCGTTAGGAGGAGGTTACCATTTTTGTTTATTAACGAAGCCTCTCAATAGCTTTAATCATACTTTTTCTGTTACTGAGTTCTCTTATCGCCCAATTTCCAATGATGGCCTTCACACATTTGGATCTTGGATTACCAATGAAAACTGGCTGGCCCTCAAAGGAAAAAATGACCTTAATTTTAAAGTCTCCGAATTCCAAAATCTGATTAAAACAAAATATATAAATTCCTTCCCTGTGAAAAAAGTAAAAACATGTTCTAATGACAAACCATACATTACTAGCCAATTGAAAAAACTAATTAGAATTAAATTGAATCTACTAAAGAGTGGTAAAACATCCGAAGCGAAATTACTGCGTAAACATATAAAAAAAGAAATTCGTAAATCTGCTTCTTCATATTACAAATACAAAGTCCAGGATTTATTTTCTACAAAGCCAAAACAATGGTATAATAGAATAAAGAAATTTTATGGGAAAACACATAATAATATAGATTTCCATTTCCAAGAAGACCCTTCAGTTACAGCCAATGATCTGAACAGGTTTCTTTCTTCCATAGTTCAGAACCTCCCTCCCCTTTCTTTTGACACTCCTTATGATTTGCGCTCTCTCAATTTTCCCGTTATTTCGCCCTCGGATGTGGAGGCAAAAATTAAGAACATTAAAAAGTGTAAAACATGTCAATTAGACATTCCGATTGTACTAATTAAAGCCTTTGCCGACAATCTCTCAGAGCCTTTGTCCTTACTTTTTAATGAAATTACCTCTACTGGTAAATTTCCAAATTGTTGGAAATTAGGTTTTATTACTCCCGTAAAAAAAGAAAGGTAATAATCAAGATTTTGATGGCGTTCGTCCCATTACTCTTGCTCCAGTTTTTTCGAAGTTATATGAAAGCTTTTTTGCTGAGTGGTTGAGAGTAAAAATAATCCCAAATGTTGACCAAAAACAACTCGGGAACCTACGCTCTACATCTACTACCCACTATCTTGTTCACCTTATGGACACAATATGCAACACACTCGAAAAAACCCAATACCTGGCTCAAGGTTATCGCTGTTGACTTACAAAAAGCTTTTGATTTAATCAACCACAATATACTATTAGAAAAGCTATCTAATGACTTTCAAGTTGACCCTTATTTAATTAGAATAATTGCGTCTTTCCTCTGTAACAGAACGCAAGTCGTGAAATACCTGAATGTATATTCTGATCCCCTCCCAATTTATAATGGTGTGCCCCAAGAAATGGTCTTAGGTCCAATTTTATTTCTTACAATGATAAACAACCTTGGTGTTTATTTCCCGGATAAATTGAAATTCGTTGATGATCTAACTGTCTTAGAGGCATGCTCCAAAAATTCCAAAAGCAACCCAATGTACATCCTGGAATCGATATCAGCCGAAGCTCTTAATGATGATATGAAAGTCAACCCTTTAAAGTCAGTAGAAGTGACCCTAAAGGTCCGACGAGAACACCCTGCTGCCATCTACAATTTAGTTTAATGCTGACGGGACATAATTTATTAAAGGATTATCGATCGAGTCTAATGGGGGTCAAGGTCAATCGATCTGTTGTTGTTTGGCCACGTGTAATGACATGAGGGGTGATTTACATAATCGATGGGGGAATTATTGATTTATGACACTGTGGGGTGATTTACATAATCGCTAGGGGAAATTATTGATTCACGAAGGGGAATTAAGAAACAAACATGGCTTCTTTGTTGTTTGGCTAGTCTAACCTGAGATATTGTTTTACATAATCGGCGGGGGAATGTATTGATTCACGAAGGGGGAATTAAGAAACATTAAGGCTTCTTTAATCTTAGGTCTGTGGGATAAACGTTCATTAGGTCAGAGAGAAAAATTAATATTCTATTTTTAAATAGGGCTTCACGAAGGGGGAATTAAGAAACATTAATGCTTCTTTAATCTTAGGTCTGAGGGATAAACGTTCTTTAGGTCAGAGAGAAAAATTAATATTCTATTTTAAATAGGGCTTCATTAATCTATAGTGTCAGGAATTATAAATGACATCACTTGTTATCTTGGAATTATGTGGGAGTCTAAAGAGATAGAAATTCTATTTTTAAATACGGCTTCACGGAGCTTTAAGTCAGAGAGATAAATTGATATTCTAACGAAACCATAATAGTTTAGCTCGGAAAATTTATGAGATGAAGAGATTAACATAGGAAAGGGTTTCCTAGAAATTTGAAATGTGAAAGCACAGAGATGCCAAACAAAAGGAACATGATGAAATTACTTTTAGGGATTATTTGGGCGAAACGGTTTTAGACAGCTTATGGAATTATTTCGGCGAAACCGTTAGAGACGTTGATTTAAAAGATGATTTAAAAGATGATTTTTGAGTGTGGTCGTTATAATACACAAGTTCCATTGAACAGTGTTGTGAGGTCCCCTACCACAACCCCAAAGAGCCCCGATCGCCCTACCCCGATCCAAAGGGTTCTAATCCCCATACCCCAATCCAGAAGGACCCCCCCGGTCCCCAAAGGTTCCCAGGGCTCCCACCCGGCCCCCCAGACCCTCAAAGGCCCACCCCGGGCCCCCCAAAGGCACATCGAGCACCCAAAAGACCACCGGGGTCCCAAAGGCCTTCTCCCGGTCTCCAAATGTCCCCCAGGCTCTCAACCGGCCTCCAGGACCCCCAAAGGCCCTCCACCGGCCCCCAAAGGTCCCCCAAGCTCCCAAAGGGCCCCCCACCCTCCCCTCCCTCTCCCTCTCCTCCCCACTCCTCACCATCACCTCCCCCTCCCCCAACCCCCTCCCCCCATCCCCTCCTCCCCCTCCCCTCCCCTCCTCCTCCCATCCCCCTCCCCTCCTCCCCTCCCCTCCCCTCCTCCCCTCCCCATTTTTTTAATATTTTTTGTGCATTGAGACACAGAAGGGACACCCTCCCCCAAGGATCCCCCAAACACCCTCCCCGGGCCCCCCAAAGAGTCCCCTCTCCATTTTTTAATACTTTTTTATGGCTTTATTATATCTTTTCTGAACAAGTTCCATTCATAATGTCATTCCTAAACCCATTTTCCAACCTCAAAGAGTCCCCTCCCCAATTTGTAAATACTTTCTTGAATTTTTTAACATGGTATTTTTTAACTTTTTACGTTCCGACCTTTCTCAAAGAGTCAAATTTAAAGTTCTATTCCAAATATTTTCCCGGAACAAGAAAAGTCCCAAGACATAAAAAATTTAAAGTTCACTTCTAAATTTTTCCGTAGAAGATAGGAAAAGTTATACTATGATTGTGATTATTTTCTATGAAGATAGAAAGTTTCACTTTAATTCTAAATTTTCTTAAATTCAATTCCGACCTTTCTCAAAGAGATGAAAAAATTTAAAGTTCTTTTCCAAATATTTCCCCGGAAGAAGAAAAGTTCAACTTCGATTCTGAATTTTCTCAATGAAAAAGAAATTAGTCATTGATCAATTCTATTTTCCCAAAATAATATAAAATTTTCCACTTCAATTCAGATTTTTCTCAAAGAGATGAAAAATTTAAAATATTATTCCAAATTTTTCTTAGAAGATAGAAAAGATCAAGTTCTCTTCTGAATTTTACCAAAGAACACAATTCAATTCTAATTTCACCAGAGAAAATAAAAATATTCCACTTCAGTTCCTTATTTCACAAAGACATAAAGAAATTTAAAGTTCAATTCTAAATTTTTCGGTGGAAGATAGAAAAAGTAATACCATACTTGTGAATATTTTCATGGAAGATAAAAAGTTTTAGTTCAATTTAAAATTTTCTCAAAGAAGTGAAGGAAAGTTCAAGTTCGATTCTGAATTTTCTCAATGAAAAAGAAATTAGTCATTGATCATTTCTATTTTTCCAAAATAATATAAAAATTTTCCACTTCAGTTCAGATTTTTCTCAAAGAGATGAAAAAATTTAAAATACTGTTCCAAATTTTTCATAGAAGATAGAAAAGTTCTTGTTCTCTTCTGAATTTTATCAAAGAACATAATTCATTTCTAATTTCTCCAGAGAAAATAAAAAGTTTCCATATCACACTTAAGTTTACCAAGACATAAAAATTTAAAGTTCAATTCTAAATTTTTCCATAGAAGATAGGAAAATTTATACTATGATTGTGATTATTTTCCATGAAGATAAAAAGTTTCACTTTAATTCTAAATTTTCTTAAATTCAATTCCGACCTTTCTCAAACAGATGAAAAAAATTAAAGTTCTGTTTCAAATATTTTCCCGGAAGAAGAAAATTTCAACTTCGATTCTGAATTTTCTCAATGAAAATGAAAAAGTTATTGATCAAATCTTTTTTCCCAAAATAATATAAAAATTTCCACTTCAGTTCAAATTTTTTTCTCAAAGAAATGAAGAAATTTAAAGTTCTCTTCCCAAATTTTTCATAGAAGATAGGAAAAGTTATACTTTGATCGTGAATATTCGAGTTCTATTCTGAATTTTACCAAAGAACACAATTCAATTCTAATTTCCCCAATAAAAAATTTAAAGTTCAATTCTAAATTTTTCGGTGGAAGATAGAAAAAGTAATACCATACGTGTGAATATTTCCCCGGAAGATAAAAAGTTCTAGTTCAATTTAAAATTTTCTCAACGAAGTGAAGAAGAATTCAAGTTCTCTTCTGAATTTTACCAAAGAACACAATTCATTTCTAATTTCACCAGAGAAAATAAAAATATTCCACTTCAGTTCCTTATTTCACAAAGACATAAAGAAATTTAACGTTCAATTCTAAATTTTTCGGTGGAAGATAGAAAAAGTATTACCATACTTGTGAATATTTTCATGGAAGATAAAAAGCTCTAGTTCAATTTAAAATTTTCTCAACGAAGTGAAGGAAAGTTCAAGTTCTCTTCTGAATTTTCTCAATGAAAAAGAAATTAGTCATTGATCATTTCTATTTTTCCAAATAATATAAAAATTTTCCACTTAGTTCAGATCTGGCTCGAAGAGATGAAAAATTGAAAATACTGTTCCAAATTTTTCACTGAAGATAAAAAAGTTCAAGTTCTCTTCGGAATTTTACCAAAGAACACAATTCAATTCTAATTTCTACAGAGAAAATAAAAATCTTCCACTTCAGTTCTTTATTTCACAAAGACAAAGAAATTTAAAGTTCAATTCTAAATTTTTCGGTGGAAGATAGAAAAAGTAATACCATACTTGTGAATATTTTCCTGGAAGATAAAAAGTTCTAGTTCAATTTAAAATTTTCTCAACGAAGTGAAGAAAAGTTCAAGTTCTCTTCTGAACTTTACCAAAGAACACACTTCAATTCTAATTTCTCCAGAGAAAACAAAAATCTTCCACTTCAATTCTTTATTTCACAAAGACATAAAGAAATTTAAAGTTCAATTCTAATTTTTCGGTGGAAGATAGAAAAAGTAATACCATACTTGTGAATATTTTCACGGAAGATAAAAAGTTCTAGTTCAATTTAAAATTTTCTCAACGAAGTCAAGGAAAGTTCAAGTTCTCTTCTGAACTTTACCAAAGAACACACTTCAATTCTAATTTCTCCAGAGAAAACAAAAATCTTCCACTTCAGTTCTTTATTTCACAAAGACATAAAGAAATTTAAAGTTCAATTCTAAATTTTTCGATGGAAGATAGAAAAAGTAATACCATACTTGTGATTATTTTCACGGAAGATAAAAAGTTCTAGTTCAATTTAAAATTTTCTCAACGAAGTGAAGAAGAATTCAAGTTCTCTTCTGAATTTTACCAAAGAACACAATTCATTTCTAATTTCACCAGAGAAAATAAAAATATTACACTTCAGTTCTTTATTTCACAAAGACATAAAGAAATTTAATGTTCAATTCTAAATTTTTCGGTGGAAGATAGAAAAAGTAATACCATACTTGTGAATATTTTCATGGAAGATAAAAAGTTCTAGTTCAATTTAAAATTTTCTCAACGAAGTGAAGGAAAGTTCAAGTTCTCTTCTGAATTTTCTCAATGAAAAAGAAATTAGTCATTGATCATTTCTATTTTTCCAAATAATATAAAAATTTTCCACTTTAGTTCAGATCTGGCTCGAAGAGATGAAAAATTTAAAATACTGTTCCAAATTTTTCACTGAAGATAAAAAAGTTCAAGTTCTCTTCGGAATTTTACCAAAGAACACAATTCAATTCTAATTTCTACAGAAAAAATAAAAATCTTCCACTTCAGTTCTTTATTTCACAAAGACAAAAAAATTTAAAGTTCAATTCTAAATTTTTCGGTGGAAGATAGAAAAAGTAATACCATACTTGTGAATATTTTCCTGGAAGATAAAAAGTTCTAGTTCAATTTAAAATTTTCTCAACGAAGTGAAGAAAAGTTCAAGTTCTCTTCTGAACTTTACCAAAGAACACACTTCAATTCTAATTTCTCCAGAGAAAACAAAAATCTTCCACTTCAATTCTTTATTTCACAAAGACATAAAGAAATTTAAAGTTCAATTCTAATTTTTCGGTGGAAGATAGAAAAAGTAATGCCATACTTGTGAATATTTTCACGGAAGATAAAAAGTTCTAGTTCAATTAAAAATTTTCTCAACGAAGTCAAGGAAAGTTCAAGTTCTCTTCTGAACTTTACCAAAGAACACACTTCAATTCTAATTTCTCCAGAGAAAACAAAAATCTTCCACTTCAGTTCTTTATTTCACAAAGACATAAAGAAATTTAAAGTTCAATTCTAAATTTTTCGATGGAAGATAGAAAAAGTAATAAAATACTTGTGATTATTTTCACGGAAGATAAAAAGTTCTAGTTCAATTTAAAATTTTCTCAACGAAAAGAAGAAGAATTCAAGTTCTCTTCTGAATTTTACCAAAGAACACAATTCATTTCTAATTTCACCAGAGAAAATAAAAATACTCCACTTCAGTTCTTTATTTCACAAAGACATAAAGAAATTTAATGTTCAATTCTAAATTTTTCGGTGGAAGATAGAAAAAGTAATACCATACTTGTGAATATTTTCATGGAAGATAAAAAGTTCTAGTTCAATTTAAAATTTTCTCAACGAAGTGAAAGAAAGTTCAAGTTCTCTTCTGAATTTTCTCAATGAAAAAGAGATTAGTCATTGGTCATTTCTATTTTTCCAAATAATATAAAAATTTTCCACTTTAGTTCAGATCTGGCTCGAAGAGATGAAAAATTTAAAATACTGTTCCAAATTTTTCACTGAAGATAAAAAAGTTCAAGTTCTCTTCGGAATTTTACCAAAGAACACAATTCAATTCTAATTTCTCCGGAGAAAATAAAAATCTTCCACTTCAGTTCTTTATTTCTCAACGACAAAGAAATTTAAAGTTCAATTCTAAATTTTTCGATTGAAGATAGAAAAAGTAATACCATACTTGTGAATATTTTCCCGGAAGATAAAAAGTTCTAGTTCAATTTAAAATTTTCTCAACAAAGTGAAGAAAAGTTCAAGTTCTCTTCTGAACTTTACCAAAGAACACAGTTCAATTCTAATTTCTCCAGAGAAAACAAAAATCTTCCACTTCAGTTCTTTATTTCACAAAGACATAAAGAAATTTAAAGTTCAATTCTAATTTTTCGGTGGAAGATAGAAAAAGTAATACCATACTTGTGAATATTTTCACGGAAGATAAAAAGTTCTAGTTCAATTTAAAATTTTCTCAACGAAGTCAAGGAAAGTTCAAGTTCTCTTCTGAACTTTACCAATGAACACACTTCAATTCTAATTTCTCCAGAGAAAACAAAAATCTTCCACTTCAGTTCCTTATTTCACAAAGACATAAAGAAATTTAAAGTTCAATTCTAAATTTTTCGGTGGGAGATAGAAAAATTAATACCATACTTGTGAGACTAAAAATGAAGATATTTATGCAGAGTTTCAACTAGCTATGGCTAAGTTTGCTAAAGACAAGCTATTTTCTTGCGAAAACACACAAACTCAGAAAAAATGTTCAATGTTCCTTTAGTACCTATGCAATTAGACTAAAAATGAAGATATTTATGCAGAGTTTCAACTAGCTATGGCTAAGTTTGCTAAAGACAAGCTATTTTCGTGCGAAAACACACAAAATCAGAAAAAATGTTCAATGTTCCTTTAGTACCTATGCAATTAGGCTTAAATCAAGATATTTATGCAGAGTTTTAACTAGCTATGGCTAAGTTTGCTAAAGACAAGCTATTTTCTTGCAAAAACACACAAAATCAGAAGTAAAATGTTCAGTATTCCTTTAGTACATATACAATTAGGCTAAAAATGAAGATATTTATGCAGAGTTTCAACTAGCTATGGCTAAGTTTGCTAAAGACAAGCTATTTTCTTGCGAAAACACACAAAATCAGAAAAAATGTTCAATGTTCCCTTAGTACCTACGCAATTAGGCTGAAATGAAGATATTTATGCAGAGTTTCAACTATCTATGGCTAAGTTTGCTAAAGAAAAGTTCTTTTCTTGCGAAAACACAAACAAAATCAGAAAAAATGTTCAATGTTCCTTTAGTACCTACGCAATTAGGCTTAAATGAAGATATTTATGCAGAGTTTCAACTAACTATGGCTAAGTTTGCTAAAGACAAGCTATTTTTTTGCAAAAACACACAAAATCAGAAAAAATGTTCAATGTTCCTTTAGTACCTACGCAATTAGGCTGAAATGAAGATATTTATGCAGAGTTTCAACTATCTATGGCTAAGTTTGCTAAAGACAAGCTATTTTCTTGCGAAAACACACAAAATCAGAAAAAATGTTCAATGTTCCTTTAGTACCTACGCAATTAGGCTTAAATGAAGATATTTATGCAGAGTTCCAACTAACTATGGCTAAGTTTGCTAAAGACAAGCTATTTTCTTGCGAAAACACAAACAAAATCAGAAAAAATGTTCAATGTTCCATTAGTACCTACGCAATTAGGCTAAAAATGAAGATATTTATGCAGAGTTTCAACTAGCTATGGCTAAGTTTGCTAAAGACAAGCTATTTTCTTGCGAAAACACACAAAATCAGAAAAAAATGTTCAATGTTCCTTTAGTACCTACGCAATTAGGATAAAAATGAAGATATTTATGCACTGTTTCAACTAGCTATGGCTAAGTTTGCTAAAGACAAGCTATTTTCTTGCGAAAACACACAAAATCAGAAAAAATATTGTTAGGTTAGGTTAAGTTAGATTAGGTTAGGTTAGCCTACGTACGCGCGCATATAGGTTAGGTTAGGTTGGATTAAGTTAGGTTAGGTTAAGTTAGGTTAGGTTAGGTTAGATTAAGTTAGGTTAGGTTAAGTTAGGTTAGGCTAGGTTAGTCTACGTACGCGCGCGTACGTAGGCTAACCTAGCCTAACCTATCTTAACCTAACCTAACTTAATCTAACCTAACCTAACCTAACTTAACCGATTTTGTTTGTGTTTTCGCAAGAAAATAGCTTGTCTTTAGCAAACTTAGCCATAGTCAGTTGGAACTCTGCATAAATATCTTCATTTAAGCCTAATTGCGTAGGTACTAAAGGAACATTGAACATTTTTTCTGATTTTGTGTGTTTTCGCAAGAAAATAGCTTGTCTTTAGCAAACTTAGCCATAGATAGTTGAAACTCTGCATAAATATCTTCATTTCAGCCTAATTGCGTAGGTACTAAAGGAACATTGAACATTTTTTCTGATTTTGTGTGTTTTTGCAAGAAAATAGCTTGTCTTTAGCAAACTTAGCCATAGCTAGTTAAAACTGTGCATAAATATCTTCATTTTTAGCCTAATTGTGTAGGTACTAAAGGAACACTGAACATTTTTTCTGATTTTGTGTGTTTTCGCAAAAAAATAGCTTGTCTTTAGCAAACTTAGCCATAGTTAGTTGAAACTCTGCATAAATATCTTCATTTAAGCCTAATTGCGTAGGTACTAAAGGAACATTGAACATTTTTTCTGATTTTGTTTGTGTTTTCGCAAGAAAAGAACTTTTCTTTAGCAAACTTAGCCATAGATAGTTGAAACTCTGCATAAATATCTTCATTTCAGCCTAATTGCGTAGGTACTAAAGGAACATTGAACATTTTTTCTGATTTTGTGTGTTTTCGCAAGAAAATAGCTTGTCTTTAGCAAACTTAGCCATAGCTAGTTGAAACTCTGCATAAATATCTTCATTTTTAGCCTAATTGTGTATGTACTAAAGGAACACTGAACATTTTACTTCTGATTTTGTGTGTTTTTGCAAGAAAATAGCTTGTCTTTAGCAAACTTAGCCATAGCTAGTTAAAAACTCTGCATAAATATCTTCATTTAAGCCTAATTGCATAGGTACTAAAGGAACATTGAACATTTTTTCTCATTTTGTGTGTTTTCGCACGAAAATAGCTTGTCTTTAGCAAACTTAGCCATAGCTAGTTGAAACTCTGCATAAATATCTTCATTTTTAGTCTAATTGCATAGGTACTAAAGGAACATTGAACATTTTTTCTGAGTTTGTGTGTTTTCACAAGAAAATAGCTTGTCTTTAGCAAACTTAGCCATAGCTAGTTGAAACTCTGCATAAATATCTTCATTTTTAGTCTCACAAGTATGGTATTAATTTTTCTATCTCCCACCGAAAAATTTAGAATTGAACTTTAAATTTCTTTATGTCTTTGGGAAATAAGGAACTGAAGTGGAAGATTTTTATTTTCTCTGGAGAAATTAGAATTGAAGTGTGTTCATTGGTAAAATTCAGAAGAGAACTTGAACTTTCCTTGACTTCGTTGAGAAAATTTTAAATTGAACTAGAACTTTTTATCTTCCGTTAAAATATTCACAAGTATGGTATTACTTTTTCTATCTTCCACCGAAAAATTAGAATTGAACTTTAAATTTCTCTATGTCTTTGTGAAATAAAGAACTGAAGTGGAAGATTTTTGTTTTCTCTGGAGAAATTAGAATTGAAGTGTGTTCTTTGGTAAAGTTCAGAAGAGAACTTGAACTTTTCTTCACTTCGTTGAGAAAATTTTAAATTGAACTAGAACTTTTTATCTTCCGGGAAAATATTCACAAGTATGGTATTACTTTTTCTATCTTCCATCGAAAAATTTAGAATTGAACTTTAAATTTCTTTGTCGTTGTGAAATAAAGAACTGAAGTGGAAGATTTTTATTTTCTCTGGAGAAATTAGAATTGAATTGTGTCCTTTGGTAAAATTCCGAAGAGAACTTGAACTTTTTTATCTTCTGTGAAAAATTTGGAACAGTGTTTTAAATTTTTCATCTCTTCGAGCCAGATCTGAACTAAAGTGGAAAATTTTTATATTATTTGGAAAAATAGAAATGACCAATGACTAATCTCTTTTTCATTGAGAAAATTCAGAAGAGAACTTGAACTTTCCTTCACTTCGTTGAGAAAATTTTAAATTGAACTAGAACTTTTTATCTTCCATGAAAATATTCACAAGTATGGTATTACTTTTTCTATCTTCCACCGAAAAATTTAGAATTGAACTTTAAATTTCTTTATGTCTTTGTGAAATAAAGAACTGAAGTGGAATATTTTTATTTTCTCTGGTGAAATTAAAAATGAATTGTGTTCTTTGTTAAAATTCAGAAGAGAACTTGAATTCTTTTTCACTTCGTTGAGAAAATTTTAAATTGAACTAGAACTTTTTATCTTCCGTGAAAATAATCACAAGTATGGTATTACTTTTTCTATCTTCCATCGAAAAATTTAGAATTGAACTTTAAATTTCTTTATGTCTTTGTGAAATAAAGAACTGAAGTGGAAGATTTTTGTTTTCTCTGGAGAAATTAGAATTGAAGTGTGTTCTTTGGTAAAGTTCAGAAGAGAACTTGAACTTTCCTTGACTTCGTTGAGAAAATTTTAAATTGAACTAGAACTTTTTATCTTCCGTGAAAATATTCACAAGTATGGTATTACTTTTTCTATCTTCCACCGAAAAATTAGAATTGAACTTTAAATTTCTTTATATCTTTGTGAAATAAAGAACTGAAGTGGAAGATTTTTGTTTTCTCTGGAGAAATTAGAATTGAAGTGTGTTCTTTGGTAAAGTTCAGAAGAGAACTTGAACTTTTCTTCACTTCGTTGAGAAAATTTTAAATTGAACTAGAACTTTTTATCTTCCAGGAAAATATTCACAAGTATGGTATTACTTTTTCTATCTTCCACCGAAAAATTTAGAATTGAACTTCAAATTTCTTTGTCTTTGTGAAATAAAGAACTGAAGTGGAAGATTTTTATTTTCTCTGTAGAAATTAGAATTGAATTGTGTTCTTTGGTAAAATTCCGAAGAGAACTTGAACTTTTTTATCTACAGTGAAAAATTTGGAACAGTATTTTAAATTTTTCGTCTCTTCGAGCCAGATCTGAACTAAAGTGGAAAATTTTGATATTATTTGGAAAAATAGAAATGATCAATGACTAATTTCTTTTTCATTGAGAAAATTCAGAAGAGAACTTGAACTTTCCTTCACTTCGTTGAGAAAATTTTAAATTGAACTAGAACTTTTTATCTTCCATGAAAATATTCACAAGTATGATATTACTTTTTCTATCTTCCACCGAAAAATTTAGAATTGAACATTAAATTTCTTTATGTCTTTGTGAAATAAAGAACTGAAGTGTAATATTTTTATTTTCTCTGGTGAAATTAGAAATGAATTGTGTTCTTTGGTAAAATTCAGAAGAGAACTTGAATTCTTCTTCACTTCGTTGAGAAAATTTTAAATTGAACTAGAAATTTTTATCTTCCGTGAAAATAATCACAAGTATGGTATTACTTTTTCTATCTTCCATCGAAAAATTTAGAATTGAACTTTAAATTTCTTTATGTCTTTGTGAAATAAAGAACTGAAGTGGAAGATTTTTGTTTTCTCTTGAGAAATTAGAATTGAAGTGTGTTCTTTGGTAAAGTTCAGAAGAGAACTTGAACTTTTCTTCACTTCGTTGAGAAAATTTTAAATTGAACTAGAACTTTTTATCTTCCAGGAAAATATTCACAAGTATGGTATTACTTTTTCTATCTTCCACCGAAAAATTTAGAATTGAACTTTAAATTTCTTTGTCTTTGTGAAATAAAGAACTGAAGTGGAAGATTTTTATTTTCTCTGTAGAAATTAGAATTGAATTGTGTTCTTTGGTAAAATTCCGAAGAGAACTTGAACTTTTTTATCTTCAGTGAAAAATTTGGAACAGTATTTTAAATTTTTCATCTCTTCGAGCCAGATCTGAACTAAAGTGGAAAATTTTTATATTATTTGGAAAAATAGAAATGATCAATGACTAGTTTCTTTTTCATTGAGAAAATTCAGAAGAGAACTTGAACTTTCCTTCACTTCGTTGAGAAAATTTTAAATTGAACTAGAACTTTTTATCTTCCATGAAAATATTCACAAGTATGGTATTACTTTTTCTATCTTCCACCGAAAAATTTAGAATTGAACTTTAAATTTCTTTATGTCTTTGTGAAATAAGGAACTGAAGTGGAATATTTTTATTTTCTCTGGTGAAATTAGAAATGAATTGTGTTCTTTGGTAAAATTCAGAACAGAACTTGAATTCTTCTTCACTTCGTTGAGAAAATTTTAAATTGAACTAGAACTTTTTATCTTCCGGGGAAATATTCACACGTATGGTATTACTTTTTCTATCTTCCACCGAAAAATTTAGAATTGAACTTTAAATTTTTTATTGGGGAAATTAGAATTGAATTGTGTTCTTTGGTAAAATTCAGAATAGAACTGGAATATTCACGATCAAAGTATAACTTTTCCTATCTTCTATGAAAAATTTGGAAGAGAACTTTAAATTTCTTCATCTCTTTGAGAAAAAAATTTGAACTGAAGTGGAAATTTTTATATTATTTTGGGAAAAAAGATTTGATCAATAACTTTTTCATTTTCATTGAGAAAATTCAGAATCGGAGTTGAACTTTTCTTCTTCCGGGAAAATATTTGAAACAGAACTTTAATTTTTTTCATCTCTTTGAGAAAGGTCGGAATTGAATTTAAGAAAATTTAGAATTAAAGTGAAACTTTTTATCTTCATGGAAAATAATCACAATCATAGTATAAATTTTCCTATCTTCTATGGAAAAATTTAGAATTGAACTTTAAATTTTTATGTCTTGGTAAACTTAAATGTGATATGGAAACTTTTTATTTTCTCTGGAGAAATTAGAAATGAATTATGTTCTTTGATAAAATTCAGAAGAGAACAAGAACTTTTCTATCTTCTATGAAAAATTTGGAACAGTATTTTAAATTTTTTCATCTGTTTGAGAAAAATCTGAACTGAAGTGGAAAATTTTTATATTATTTTGGAGAAATAGAATTGATCAATAACTAATTTCTTTTTCATTGAGAAAATTCAGAATCGAACTTGAACTTTCCTTCACTTCTTTGAGAAAATTTTAAATTGAACTAGAACTTTTTATCTTCCATGAAAATATTCACAAGTATGGTATTACTTTTTCTATCTTCCACCGAAAAATTTAGAATTGAACTTTAAATTTCTTTATGTCTTTATGAAATAAGGAACTGAAGTGGAATAATTTTATTTTCTCTGGTGAAATTAGAATTGAATTGTGTTCTTTGGTAAAATTCAGAAGAGAACTTGATCTTTTCTATCTTCTAAGAAAAATTTGGAATAATATTTTAAATTTTTCATCTCTTTGAGAAAAATCTGAATTGAAGTGGAAAATTTTATATTATTTTGGGAAAATAGAATTGATCAATGACTAATTTCTTTTTCATTGAGAAAATTCAGAATCGAAGTTGAACTTTTCTTCTTCCGGGGAAATATTTGGAACAGAACTTTAAATTTTTTCATCTCTTTGAGAAAGGTCAGAATTGAATTTAAGAAAATTTAGAATTAAAGTGAAACTTTTTATCTTCATGGAAAATAATCACAATCATAGTATAACTTTTCCTATCTTCTACGGAAAAATTTAGAAGTGAACTTTAAATTTTTATGTCTTGGGACTTTTCTTGTTCCGGGAAAATATTTGGAATAGAACTTTAAATTTGACTCTTTGAGAAAGGTCGGAACGTAAAAAGTTAAAAAATACCATGTTAAAAAATTCAAGAAAGTATTTACAAATTGGGGAGGGGACTCTTTGAGGTTGGAAAATGGGTTTAGGAATGACATTATGAATGGAACTTGTTCAGAAAAGATATAATAAAGCCATAAAAAAGTATTAAAAAAATGGAGAGGGGACTCTTTGGGGGGCCCGGGGAGGGTGTTTGGGGGACCCTTGGGGGAGGGTGTCCCTTCTGTGTCTCAATGCACAAAAAATATTAAAAAAAATGGGGAGGGGAGGAGGGGAGGGGGAGGGGAGGGGAGGAGGGGAGGGGAGGAGGGGAGAGGGATGGGAGGAGGAGGGGAGGGGAGGGGGAGGAGGGGACGGGGGGAGGGGGTTGGGGGGGGGAGGTGACGGTGAGGAGTGGGGAGGAGAGGGAGAGGGAGGGGAGGGTGGGGGGCCCTTTGGGAGCTTGGGGGACCTTTGGGGGCCGGTGGAGGGCCTTTGGGGGTCCTTGAGGCCGGTTGAGAGCCTGGGGGAAATTTGGAGACCGGGGGAAGGCCTTTGGGACCCCGGTGGTCTTTTGGGTGCTCGATGTGCCTTTGGGGGGCCCGGGGTGGGCCTTTGAGGGTCTGGGGGGCCGGGTGGGAGCCCTGGGAACCTTTGGGGACCGGGGGGTCCTTCTGGATTGGGGTATGGGGATTGGAACCCTTTGGACCGGGGTAGGGCGATCGGGGCTCTTTGGGGTTGTGATAGGGGACCTCACAACACTGTTCAATGGAACTTGTGTATTATAACGACCACACTCAAAAATCATCTTTTAAATCATCTTTTAAATCAACGTCTCTAACGGTTTCGCCGAAATAATTCCATAAGCTGTCTAAAACCGTTTCGCCCAAATAATCCCTAAAAGTAATTTCATCGTGTTCCTTTGTTTGGCATCTCTGTGCTTTCACATTTCAACTTTCTAGGAAACCCTTTCCTATGTTAATCTCTTCATCTCATAAATTTTCCTAGCTAAACTATTATGGTTTCGTTAGAATATCAATTTATCTCTCCGACTTAAAGCTCCGTGAAGCCGTATTTAAAAATAGAATTTCTATCTCTTTAGACTCCCACATAATTCCAAGATAACAAGTGATGTCATTTATAATTCCTGACACTATAGATCAATGAAGCCCTATTTAAAAATAGAATATTAATTTTTCTCTCTGACCTAAGGAACGTTTATCCCTCAGACCTAAGATTAAAGAAGCCTTATTGTTTCTTAATTCCCCTTCGTGAAGCCCTATTTAAAAATAGAATATTAATTTTTCTCTCTGACCTAATGAACGTTTATCCCACAGACCTAAGATTAAAGAAGCCTTAATGTTTCTTAATTCCCCCTTCGTGAATCAATACATTCCCCCGCCGATTATGTAAAACAATTTCTCAGGTTAACTAGCCAAACAACAAAGAAGCCATGTTTGTTTCTTAATTCCCCTTCGTGAATCAATAATTTCCCCTAGCGATTATGTAAATCACCCCACAGTGTCATAAATCAATAATTCCCCCATCGATTATGTAAATCACCCCTCATGTCATTACACGTGGCCAAACAACAACAGATCGATTGACCTTGACCCCCATTAGACTCGATCGATAATCCTTTAATAAATTATGTCCCGTCAGCATTAAACTAAATTGTAGATGGCAGCAGGGTGTTCTCGTCGGACCTTTAGGGTCACTTCTACTAAAGTCAACTGTTCTTACTATTAATTTCCTTAAAACTCCTCCTTCTTCCTCCTGTCCAATCCCCCCTGAAATGTCCGTTACCACTATGAAATTACTGGGCGTTACCATCTCAAGCGACTTAAAATGGGATTGTCATGTTAATGACATCTTAAAACGTGCAAATGCCGCATTTTCCCTCCTTAAACTCCTTAAAAAATTTAAAGGCCCTAAATCGCACTGTTTAAGGATTTTCCTGTCATTTTTACGCCCAATCCTTGAGTACGCCTGTCGTGTTTGGCATCCTGGCATTTCCATTGAATTGTCGGACAGAATAGAGGCATTAGAAAAAAGGTGCCTAAGAATTATCTTCAATGAGGGTAAAGTACCTTATATTTCCCTTCTTAGGAGAGCTAATCTTGTCACCCTTAAGGAAAGGAGAGCAAAAATTACCTTGCGTTTTGCTAACAATGCCCTTCATAACCCTCGAACAACTCCCCTTTTCCCCGGTCAATATTCACCCCTTCGACCCCGCCTCCCGGGTTCTGTGTCAACAAAAATCCCCCTTCTCGCCCCAATAAGAGTTTGCACTGAAAGATATAGAAGAACGTTTATCCCTTACATAGTTGACATTTTCAACAACTGAATCTCCGCTGCCTCCCCCCTCCCTCACTCACTCTTTACCTCATAGTTATTAATTTTAATGCCCATTTTGCAAATTTGGAGGTTTTATATTTATGTTTGTTAGTCACCAACTAACTTATGTTTTTGTTTTAATTCTACTTTATCCCCTTGTTAATTTTACGAGTTTTTTTTTGGGGGGGGGGGCATTTTTGCTGACTTTTCATTGGCCTTCTAATTTTATGAGTTTACTTTGTACTTTGTTTATAACGTTTTTACGTATTTGACATTGACCCTTTTATAATTTTCTGTTGTTGTTTGATTATTTGTTTTTGTTGTTCTTTTTTCGCAGTATTTGACACTAAAGTGCAAATTCGCCCCTTTTGGGCTTGTGATAGCCATTTTTCAGCAATAAATCGTATCTTATCTTATCCTAAGAATTTGTACAGCAAGCTGGAATCGTAAGAGTCGAGCATAATCCCAGGCTCAAGAAAAAAAATTTCAAACTCAGAACAGCTGTAGCTTATCAAACTAGGAAAATTTCAGCCAAAAATCAATTTTTCAAAAAAAAAAAAGAAATCCAATCCCAGAGTCCCAAGCACCAGCTGAGGTTTGTTATAAACTGGTGCAATTATTACCCGTATCTAGAGTATAGTGTAGAGAAAGATTTAGCCTACTGCTTTGCCTTTTCGTCGTTTTCAACTGGACCTGGCCGCGAATACAGAAACAAAGATTCTTCGTGTATAATATGAACAAGAAACTGGCAAAAAATGTGAAGCAAGGGTGCCAAGAGTGAAATGCTAGTCACTCACTTCCAATCAAATGGTAACAAAGCATCAGCAGGTGGTCTTATTTTTTTTATAGAGAGAAATAAATCAATTCCAAACTTAGTTAACAAGGAAAAATTAATGAAGAATATAGAGTCAGAAAACGACAGGGAAAGGGGGCGTTGCACACATCAATGTTGCTGGATGTTACACCACTCTAGGTAAACAAGAGCTGGCAGATCGTAGGAAGAATCATGACTGGGAGAATCACGTTAAGCTTGCCTATCTGTTTTCGAGACACAACATCGAAACGGACCATCGAATGAAAAACCAGATGAACACAAATGTCAGCAGCTATCTGTCGGGTAATAGCCAAAATAAATTAATTGCGATTGTTCAAACAGAGCTAGTTTAAAAATAGCAGCAGATGTTGATGAGCCTAACTTCTTTGGCATCTTCGCAGACGATACACCCCCTGTCAGCCATGAAGAGTGTTAAGCTGTAGGTGTACGGTACATTGATAGAGAGAGGTTCACTCGTCATTGTAGATTCTGAGTCAAAGAAAGGAGCCGATATAGCAGAAGAAATTCTAGGAGTTTTGTGAAAGGATCGTATCAATGAAGAAAAAATGGCATTTCAATGCTACGATTTTGCAAGTATTATGAGTTGGCGCTTTGATGGAACACAAGCTTATATTTCCGAGAAACTAGGATGAAATATTCAATAACTAAGATGCCTAGCCCAAAGAGGGAACACTATCGTTCCTTTTGCAGAGATTTGCAAAAGCGCTTGAAGCGTCATTGAGTTGCTGAGTTATTCTCTCAAGCAAATTAGAACAGACGAGGGTTGCATTTAGATTACAGAGCATTCAATTTTGCAAAACTATTGCAGTGGCAATGGCCAAAGGTGAACGAATAATTACCACGATGAAAATTGTCAAGAAAAGATTGAGGTCAACTATGAGGAACGATCGACTTGACCCTCTCATGCTCATGATGTCAGAAAAAGACCTACTGGAAAAAATTGACTTCAACCTACTTGTAGAAAAGTTGGAAGTTGAAAAGCCACCCAGCCTTAAAGTTTAGCTTATTTTCTTTGTCTTAATTTTGCTTTTATACCTGATTTTTTCTCTATATTATATGAAAATTTTTCGCAACTAATAAACATTTTTTAACAGCTAAAATACGAAGAAAAAATTTCGGTTTTGTTGGCACCTACCCGAATTCCAAGGTTTCTAGGAGAGCTCTTTCCATACATATTTCCTTGATGAAAAGAAAAGACAACAAATAAATAACACTATAGAGCCCACTTTACTCTTTACTTAGACAGGGTTATTAAGCTGCATGTGAAAATAACAACTGCTTTTGTTCAGCTGAGATTTCTTTTTTATAGTGTTCGTCTTTTGCTTTGTGTTTATTGAAATGTGTTAAATGTTTATTTAGTTCTTTTTCTCTTTTTCTTCGTCTATTAAGGCTACTGAAGGTGATGGCAAAACATTCCAACTTTTATTATTATATGTACAGTTTCAGCCGTTACTATAATCTTACCTCGTTTTATGTGCAGCAAAAAAGAGCTGCCGAAATAGAGAGCAAGATGTATTCTATGCATATTTGTTTTGCCAGGCCATTTTGTAGAGAAGGAGGTGATACAGAAATTCCAGACAAGGCTCATTTAAATAAAAATTAAAAGTTTTTGTGCCTATCTTATAAGTAAAAAAATATTGGAGGGCTACCATGCCCTCTCCCGCACATTTTTGACTGCCTGCCCTTGCTCAATCCCCCAAAGACATCTAATGAAAATCTTGAGATAGCCATTTCTGAAAGCTAATTGAAAGCTAGAATTTGCAGAAAATGAATCAATAGGAAGGCTGATTGTCCCCAGTAGAATTCAGTCTTTAAAAAGACATTAGAATTTACATTTTCTAATCGAATGAACCTCCTCTCAATTTGTTAAGGTAGCCGCTTTCATTGTAGGTGAGTAGGAGAATAGTTTTTGGCTCTTAGGATTGAAATAAAAGTAAACCGTTAAATACAATATTTTGGAACATAGTGGTCATTTCAAATTGTTATCACATCAATTTTGTAATAATTATACTTATTATGTGCGGTAAAGGGATGTATCAGCTATTATAGTGTGCCATAACGATAAATATCAATTTCAAGATACTTCTTCTGCCTTTTGGGATGTTAGACCAAATCAAAAGACACTACGTGTATCTGAGTTGTCAAAATGACAAATGTACAATTTCTCAGTATTAAGTTGAAGTCAGGATTCAGTATTAATTATAAACTTTCTAGGTAAGTTGAGGGGGATTTCGAACCAAATCACAAGACATACCATCCATTTGGGTTATCAAAAGGGAGCATTTCCAATATCTCAGTAACGGCCAAAGGTACTATGCCGGAAGTTTCTAGGAATGCTGACGGAAATTTAGAGCTAGATACAAAGACACTTGGTGCATATAGGTTGTAGAAATAGCGTATCTGCAATATCTCAGGAAGGACTGTGGCAGAGGTTTTCTAAGTGTGGGATGCGAGTTTCTTATAAAGAAGGGGGGAGTAGAAACTTGTTAAATCAACATTTTATGTGTTGATAGGAGAGAAAAAGATTTGTCAAATGCGTAATAACACTCATGCCCTATAAAGTGTGTACATCAAGTTGATTTCAAATTTTGACTCTGGAGGACATAAGGGAGCCTATTAGGGACAAAAGTATTGAACAATAGAGTTTTTTTATTTCTAATATATAATTTTATTTTTTTATGATGACCTGCTTAAAATTTACGTCAATGAAGACATCACGAATAAAGTTTCAAAACCAAGGGAATCTCAACCAGAAACAAATCTAGTTGCATTGATTCCTGATGTCCTATGTTTATTTTTATTTTTTAAACGACATATCAGAACTATTAAAAAGAATAAAACACGATCAAACATGGGGTTTTTAGGGTCAAGCAAAAATACTGCAAAAACACAAAAGGTGATTATTTCTAAGAGACAACCGCCTCTCCTCTTTAGCGCGAGCAAAAAAACATATTTAAGGAAAATGTCAAAAAAAGGCAAAGAAGAAACCTAAAGCAAACACGCAAAGTCAATGTGAAAAAACAAAAACCAATAAAAAAACAAAATTAAAAGAAGAATAAAAATCAATAAAAGCCAAAATTAAAAGAGTTAAAACTAAATATCTAACAACCGTAAAGCGAGTCATTCAACAATATCTGCGATTTACACAAAATTAAACTGCCAAATACGGATACTACCGAACAACAAGTTGTCCTTTCGAAATATTCGCTTTGGGCATTTTTTGTAGTATTTTCATTTGGCATTAAAAACAGCGTTTTTGATCGTTTTTTCTTATTTATATTATGGCACGCCAATGTGGTTTAAGAAATTATCTTCATCAGAACTATTTCTAATAAGTGAGCTCAACAAAACAAAATATTAAACGATTCTTATGAAAGAAAAAATAATCAAAAGTCGTCCTCGCTAACGATTGTAACTTGATAAGGGTCTGGATGGATTAACCCCATTAGAACATCAAAATTTATGGAAATTTTCTATCTACTTATTTGAATAGTATTCACCCTAACAATGCATTCGAGCTTTTACGGCATAACTATTATTAAAAGTGTGTCAAAAATATAAACAGAAAGCAAGAATCTTGAGTTTTCCTTTGAATGGCCAGTAGAAAAATACAATATTAATTAAAAACAAACATAAATTAACTTCAAGGTACTTCTTCCCACCAAAAGAAGTTTTGCAAAGAAGAATCAAAGCGCTATATTAAATCAGAGATGAGCACAATTAAAGTCACATAATAACTCAAACTTTAAAGGAACAAATAAAGCTACCAATAAATAAATAGGGCACAAAACGAGCAGAAATTACATTGAATAATCTTAAAATTGTCAAAATTTACCATAAACAGGATAAGAGCTAAAACTCGTTAAGTCCTTTTAAGACCAGGGTGTCATATTTGATATACTGGAAACAAAATAGATTTTCAATTTTTTATATTGTGTTATATGTTATAATGTGTTATTTTTACAATATTAATAAATCTGAGCTTTCAAGACTACCAGAATAGAATATCATTATACATTATATAGTCAATCTACATTTATTAGCTGTTTTCAGTAACTTTGTTGATTATATTGATTTTCTTTCTTTTTTTGTTGACCCTATGATACATTAATTAAAAAAAAACTTTCCGAAACATAAGTTTTTCAAAGAAAAGTAAAGACCATTTTAAACTTAAGCTCAGTTGATACGAATACCTGTTAAAATTCAAACTCAAAACGACCAGAAATTACTATTAAAGAATAAATGAAACCCAAAACGAACAGAAATTAAATAAACAATCATAGCAAAAAACATACAACAAGTAATAATATAAATGAATAAATAGATTTTAAAACGAGTAGTGCTTAGATTGAATATGAAAATCAAGCTTAAAAAGAAAACAAATGTTTTGCTATTAAAGTATAAATGAAACTTAAAACGAACAGAAATTAAATATACAATCAATGCGAACAAACATACAATATATATTAATGTAAATGAATAAATAAATCTTAAAACGAGTGAAACTTAAAAAGAATATGCAAATCAAGTTTGAATCGAATAAAAATAACTACAAGCAAGAGTTTGGGTATCGCCTCACTGCAGAAGCCTAAAACCTACTGCGTCATTGGCGCTTTACTGAAAACAATTCTTTGAAATGTTTTCACTTTTGTAACTTTAAGAAATCAAAATTTAATTAAGATTTTAGGGAATAAATATCAGCATATGTATATTAAATTGACAATGCACATTTTTTTCAGTAAACTCATTTGAATTTTTTTTCAGTAAAGTACAAATTATATTCTGGCTTTTAGAAAGCATAGGGGTTTTGAACTCTACTCATATTAATTTATGCTCGTTTTGAGTTTGACTCTAATATTTATTTTATTTTTGTTCGTTTTGGGTTTCATTTATTTATTGATACTGATTTGGGGTAGTTGTATGCTTGGTAGATTATATGATAGTCCGGACGCCAGGTGTTGAAAATGTGAATCATACCACGACGGAATGTGGCTGCTATGATAATTAGCCTACCCTCTACCCCCTAAATTGACCATGCGGATTCAAAAATACCAATGGCACTTGCTTGCGAGTGGTGGAACACTCCGAAACTTGACATTTTATTATATTTTGGTGTTTCATGCAAGAAAATGCATGTTCCACAAAGTTTGAGGTGCAGTTTTCCGCTGAAATAGAAATACCTAGAAGCCATAGAATGTTTTCATAGCAAACTAACACGATTAGTTAGAAAAAATGGAAGAGTTAAAAAAAATGGCAAAACTATATGAGTCTTGAACAGTCTTGGAAAGTATAAACAAAATCAAATTGAATATTAGATATATGATGATATTAATTGTTGAAAGATCCATCAGTTCAAGATTTTTTTTTCACTGTAATTTTTATTTTCATTTTCAATGCTGTAAGAACTGGAAAATAATAAATTTGTAATATACGAGTAATTCGTTTTCAGTGAAGCACCAATGACGCAGAAGGCTTTAGGTTTTTACAGTTAAAGAAGGGGGCAGTATCCAAATTTTGTTGTAGTGAAACTATATTTGTCTTGACCAATTTTGAAAAGAACTAACAAATTAAACTGAATATTTGATGCATAATGATATTAATTGCTAAAAGCTCATCAGTTCAAAATTTTACTGTAATTTTAATATTTATTTTCAATATTAAGTACAAAAGAAAACATTTGTAATATAATTCGTTTTCAGTAAAGCGCCAATGACGCAGTAGTTTTTAGCTTCTGCAGTGAGGCGATACCCAAACTCTTGTTTGTAGTTATTTTTGTTCGATTCAAACTTGATTTGCATATTCTTTTTAAGTTTCACTCGTTTTAAGATTTATTTATTCATTTACATTAATATATATTGTATGTTTGTTCGCATTGATTGTATATTTAATTTCTGTTCGTTACATTTATACTTTAATAGCAAAACATTTGTTTTCGTTTTAAGCTTGATTTTCATATTCAATCTAAGCACTACTCGCTTTAAGATCTATTTATTCATTTATATTATTACTTGTTGTATGTTTTTGCAATGATTGTTTATTTAATTTCTGTTCCTTTTGGGTTTCATTTATTCTTTAATAGTAATTTCTGGTCGTTTTGAGTTTGAATTTTAACAGGTATTCGTATCAACTGAGCTTAAGTTTAAAATGGCCTTTACTTTTCTTTGAAAAACTTACTTTTCGGAAAGTTTTTTTTAATTAATTTTTGTTCGTTTTTGATTGCAAAAAGTTTCAAGTTTTTATGGCATGGAGGGGGGGGTATTTACTGTCCGATTATTCTTGACTTTAAAAAACAGATCTAGAACTTTCAATTTAAATCGAATGAGGTTTTTTTCAAAGTCCTTACGATTACCTCTTTGATAAAAACTTTATATATGAACAATAGACAGCTTGCATAACTTGTGGACAGCGATTGACAACAATGAATGGATTGAAAAACTAGCTCCAATAAGGGGGTTTAGACCATTTCACTTGCTGACACAAAGGGATCACGACTGTTTGGAATTGACCTTAATAGGATTTTGTGTGCCAAAGCAATTTTGCATCTATCACAGAGTATGTATTTTAACCTTAAAGTTGGATAATTATAATAGATTTCCTATGTGTTCTTCCCATACAAAACCCCTTCCCATAAGTTATAAACCCCCCTTAATAAGTTATGCCCCAGGGCATAACTTAAAACACCTACCCCCGGGCCCTGGTGAGCTGTGTCGACACTGGACTTTTTTGTTATCAGAACTTTGAACTATTTTAACAAAATGTCTATCTCAAAATTTTTATCTGATGCATTTATGGCTTGGAGGAGGGGGGGGGCTAGTTAACCTCCAATCTCTTTTGACTCTTAAAAAGTGAACAAGAACTTTCAATTTTCAGTCAAATGAGCCCTCTCTAAAGTTTCTACGAGCATCCCTTCCATAAGAAATAATGGGAAGGATTCGGAGAATCCTTAAATTACAACCCTTCCCCTGAGGGCTGTGGGGGAGTTGTCATCCTCAAAGACCTAATTTCCAGAACTTAAAACTACGTTTAATTAAATGGCTGTCTCAAAATTTTGATTGGATGTGTTTGGGAAAAAGGTGGGCGTGAGAGGGGGGTTAGTTGCCCTCAAATCACTTTCGACTATTAAAAAGGGCACTAGCCCTTTGAATTTCCAATTGAATGAGCCTTTTCTGAAGTTTCTACGACACCGCCTTCTATAAAAACCTTATAGGGCGTGTGTGTGTGTGGGGGGGTTATTTGCCCTTCGATCAATTTTGACTCTTAAGAGCTGGAGTAGAACTTCCAATTTCCAATCAAATGAGCCCTCTCTGAAGTTTATACGAGAATCCCTTCCTGCCCCCGGGCCCTAGGGAGTTTTGTCGACGCCAGAGTTTTGTTACTTAACCTTTCAACTATTTTTAACAAAATGGTATTTTTAACCCTTGCATATAAAGCAGCTCTGGGGGGAAAGTAATAAAAAATATTGAAGCTATATAAGATTTATTCATTTATTTATGTTTGCACCGGTTATCTTTACGTTTTTAAGATAGTCAATTTTAATTTCTGTTCGTTCGGGGTTTTGTTGTAAATCTTATATAGCTTCAATATTTCTTTAACAGTAATTTCTGGTCTTTTTGAGTTTTAACTATAATAAGAATTAATTTCTGCTGGTCCTGAGTTCAATTTGGCTCTTTACTCTTCTTAGAAAACTTATTTTTATGTAAGTTTTTTTTTAAATTAATAATAATAAAACATTGAAGCCTTATGGCTTTTGCTATACACAGCTTAATTTACATGCCTCTGAAAAATCAAACCTGAATTTTTCACGCAACAATGAATGGATATTGCTAGGTTATTCCATTTGCTAGGTTATTTCACTTGTTGATTCAGAAAGAACAGCATCATTTTGATTAGACAATTTTTGGATTTTTTGTGCCACAATAATTTAGCATTTATCGCAAAGTATGTATTTTAACCTTATTTTAAGTATGGCTGTAATTTTTAGTATTTTATAATAGATTTACTATGTATTCTTCCCATACAAAACTTTACCTTATTAAAGTCTTTGGAGTGGGGGCAGCGTAGTTGGCATAAAGAAGAAAACTTTAGCGTAGACAGTAGGAGAGGGGGAGGGTGAGGTTGGAGACTCATCCAATACGGGGCGGAACTTCACTTATCTCCTCCGTTCCCAATTTAGGAGATTAGAGAGACTCTTTGGGCTGTAGAATGTTGGGCCGTTTGAGTTGTGGAAGTTGTACTCAAAAATACTTTATATTTTTAGTTATTGCAGGGTTGATTTCATAGATTGTGGAATGGTGAGCCCCCTGTCCCATGATTTGGATGAGCCTCAACTCATAATATGCAATTTTGATTAATTGTTCCGTGTTACATGCATATATTATTGTATATATGTTATTTTGAGCTATACTTTTATCGCATTGCGTTCCTTTTTAAGCCTTGAGATAAAAACTGAACCATCAGCGTAAACAGTGGTGGGGGAAGTCTCCCCCCTCACATGCATAATTGAGCAGCCACAGAGAAAGTAATACAAATGAAAATTGTTGGAATCATTGGTCCCAGTTTGTTCAGATAAATGTCCCTCCCAGATTCATTTCTTTTGGCCCCTTAGTTATTTTCCTTCCCGAGTAATAAATATTAATTTTCCTTTTATTTTGTGACGCCATTTTGGGTCCTTTTAAATGCGTACGTGCTTAATAGACCACGAGGTAAGAAATCGCGCAGTTAGGGAGGATGACTAGTAAATTAGTAAGTCCTAGGATTGGCTGGAAAGATTCATTTACAACCCTCGTAATCCCTGTCGCAGCACGCGGCTAGTGGGCTGGGAGAAAGAGTCCTTTCTGAAATCAGTTCTGTTATACAACGTGTAGTGAATACAGTAAGATTTGTTTTTTATGTACACTTTTAACTTTTCAGCTTAGGTCGAGTCTAAAAGAGATAGTTAGAAATCTTATCGGTAAACTTTGGCTTTAAATGTGTCCATAGACCATCCGATCACGTTAGTATATACGGAACCGTTGGAGTAACCGTGGAAATCCCACTAATTTGGAGCCGACGAGGGATCTCCCCCTCCAGTAAGTGGCATAGCAACTCTTTACGCCATTTTTGCCTTTAAAAGTGGTTACCCCCGCACGTTAAACGTCCAATAAGTGGTGCCAGCGGTACTTAAACGTCCAATAAGTGGTGGCAGCGAGGAAAGGACCTATCAACAGCACTGATAGCAAAAGAATTCTGCGTTTTCGAAGAGACGGGTGAATTTGGCCTAGAGAGTGGCCTATATCATTATATATAAAGAGAAAAAAATACGGAATTAATTAACAGAATTATGAAGGTCTATAATGGACTGTGTGCCTTGTTAGACCAAAATAAAAAAGAATAACGTGAAATTAATGAGTTGAGTTTACAATGGGGAAATCTCCGTATTTAAAAGTATTACAGGGTTTAAGGACAGATAAGAAAACGTTGAAAGTTGGGTTATTATTTGAGTGAATTGGCGGACGTTGATATAATCTTCAGTGACGAAGGTTATAAGAGTATTGAGGACGGCAAATTAGGAGAATTTGTCAGTTTGTGCGCATATTGGACAAGGAAGGTGGGAGGCACCAGTCCTATTGAGTAATCTGCCCAGGAGAAGATTATATTTGGAATACGAGTATCCAGGGAGGATACGTGATTTGTTTTACAGGGTAGTTCCCCTGTTTGAGTTTAGTCCAGCTAATTCACTAGTGGAATATTCGCGCGGTTTTTCTGATTATTTTCTCGTCTAACCCCTGTTAATTCGTTTTTCGGAGATATAATTCACTCGCGTAAAACTTCTTGTTGTGAAAGAAGTTGTTATTCCCTAATGAAGTCTAGACATTCCGGTTATTTGAAAAATTGTTGAATCTCATTACACGGAGCTGATAATTCACAATAGTAATTGCGTACCATAATTTTTGCGTGACAGTTTTTGAACTTACCAAGATTGCCTAATTGAAAAAGAGATATTATAATCGGAAAGAAGTATACGTGATAAAATGAGGGGACACGAAAAAAACTTAGGAAGGATATGTGAAAAAACAAAACAAACTAACCCCTCAGAGACTGTGCCAAATGAAGGGGAGTTAGGAGTAGCCTATAAAGAAAGAGACAATACGGATAGAGAACGTACAGACTCAGAAAATGAATTAAGAAGAAATAATGACAGACGGAATCAAAGTAGTCCGAGTAGAAGGAGCAGTGTTAAATCGAGATCCAGCAGAGGCTCGCAAAAAAGTACTCAAATAGTTATGTCACAACGTATATTAAATTTCATGGAGAGAGTGAGAATAGCCAGAGAACGAGAAGACGAAAGAGATAGAAAGGAAAGGGAACAAAGAAAGGAGAATGATAAAATAGATAGAGAGAAAGAAGAAAGATATCACCAAGATTTTAAAAGAACCATGATAGGTCTAATAGAAGCGCGCTGGGGAATTCCAGGAAGTGAGATTTTATCACAACTAACTTCTAGGCTGTAAAATAGCCATAATAGTTTGTCTAAGAATCAATCGCTAGAAAAAGAAAATTACCAGACATTAAACACTTTTACGGGAAAATATGCTAATTCGTTGACAAGACGGGGAGGTGGACCGGCCCATAAAACAAATTGGTAGGCTGTGCCACCCTGTCGGAAAAACGAAATACTTGATACGCGTGTTCAAAATGTTGATAATCCACAAAAATGGGATGCAGAAGTAAATAGACAAGGTAATATTAAAAATAAGACGCGCGAAATTGATTTTTCGGAAAAATTTCCAGAAAACACTTTTAATGAATATGAGACGCTAACAAGTATAGGCCAAAATGAAACACAGATTGTACCAAGGAAAAATGAGACGAAATTTATTGTACGCGCTTTTCCTCGGAAAGTTCGAGAAGTTTTAGTAGAATATGAAAAACCAAATATCGGAATTCACTTCCCATTTGATGACGAAATGTTTGTTGCTGCGGTAAGAATAAAAAGACTAAAAGAGAGAAGAAAGATATTAAGCGGAACTACAATAAAGAAAGACAGTCGAAGATGGACACTAGAGTCCAATTCAGATTTCATGACGAATTATTTAATGCTACTACAAAAGAAAAGAAAACTAAGAGAGAGAAAAGAGATATTAAACGGAGCTACAATGAAATTATTCAGTCAAAGATAGTGGACACTGAAGTCCAAATTAGATATAACGGTGATATATTATTTTGCGCGAATGACAGAATTGAGAAAAGTAGAGGCGAGAAGAGGAATGCAAAGAAGAGACAAAATTTGGAGATTCAGCCTGCAGTGGCGAAAAACAAAAAAATGTTGGATGGACTGTGCCTTGAAAACATGGATAATAAGGGGGAAAAAGAGGTCAAAGACCCATGGGGAATAAAAGAAGATGGTTACAAAAGAGAGATGAATGACCTACAACGGGTTGGGGGAAAGTTGGGAAATATTGAATGTCAATTCGGATTGAAAATCTTGGAAAGGAATCTGATATTGGTCTGATCAGCTCAAAAGAGGGTTTGTTCCTTTGTGAGGGGTTTGGAATACCTTGGGGAAGATCCCCTGCGGGAAAATGTGAAATATAGCCCTTTTCCTCGATGCACAACTGACGGACAAGTTGTGATCCCTTTACTGAAGCCTTGTCTTTCCAGTCTTCAATATTATTTTCATCCCTCATCGCCGAGTATTATTCATTCGATTATTTTAAAGGATGGGAACCAGAAAAAAGCGATTCATGGTTCGCTCAGATTTTACTTCATTTTCCTGAGCCCATATCGTTTTCACAGGCCTGTGTATTTTCGGCCTTAGACTATTTGAAATTATGCCAAGGGGCAATTTACTTTTTATTGAGATGTGGGGTTGTTTCCACAGATTGAAATTAAGAGGCTAGTGCAGCCAATTTTTCACGATGGCTGGCATCATCGAAAGTGCCAGGAACTTATTCTCTGCTCCTCTCAAATGTAAATTCGTAAGAGCAAGAAAATTTTTTTTTTTTGATTGTGCTGTGCACAATGAATTTCTACGAATCTTGGGGACTTCAACTTTGAAAACCAAATGCGGATGTTAGACGATCTAGACCATGGTGGTCCTACAGTAGAGACGTGTCGAGGACGACCGATCTAGAGCCAAGCGGAGGAAGCTCTGGCATTGGTAGAAGAGAAGATAAACAAGGTTTGTGATTTTAAGTTTGATGTTATTTATTTTATGTCTGAGTTTATAGCCAATCCACCGGAGATGCGGGCCATTTATATTAGGAGGAAGGTGTTGGAACCCTTGGTCCCAGTTTGTTCAGATAAAAGTCCCTCCCTCCTAGATTCATTTGTTTTGGCCCCTTAATTATTTTCCTTCCCCGAGTAATAAATATTAATTTTCCTTTTATTTTGTGACGCCATTTTGGGTCCTTTTAATTACGTAAGTGCTTAATAGACCACGAGGTAAGAAATTGCGCAGTTAGGGAGGTTGACCAGTAAATTAGTAAGTCCTAGGATTGGCTGGAAAGATTCATTTACCACCCTCGTAACCCCTGTCGCAGCACGCGGCTAGCGGGCTGGGAGAAAGAGTCCTTTCTGAAATCAGTTCTGTTATACAACGTGTAGTGAATACAGTAAGATTTGTTTTTTATGTACTCTTTTAACTTTTCAGCTTAGGTCGAGTCTAAAAGAGATAGTTAGAAATCTTATCGGTAAACTTTGGCTTTAAATGTGGCCATAGACCATCCGATCACGTTAGTATATACGGAACCGTTGGAGTAACTGCGGAAATCCCACTAATATGGGGCCGACGAGGGATCTCCCCCTCCAGTAAGTGGCATAGCAACTCTTTGCGCCATTTTTGCCTTTAAAAGTGGTGACCCCGCACGTTAAACCTTCCAATAAAAATAATCTGTCTTTTGAAAATGTCTTTTTTTCAAAAGACATGAAAATAATCGTCTAAAGGAACCTGAAGTACTATCTCTGACATTTCCGTTGATTCTTTATTCCCGTTACTTTCAGATGTAAAATTTAGAATTATATCGAATGGGTTTAGTCGTCCCCTCCCTGAATAATTCACATTTGGAAAACTCACCCCTGGGAAATTCCTCCCCCCTCCAAGAACATTTTCTTTTCCTGCTGATAATTCTCCCGCGTTAAATTCCACCCAGCAAAAATTTCCCAGCCGTTAAATATGCTCCCGCAAACATATTCCCCTCAGATAATTTAGGATATTCATAAAAATGGAAGCTGAAATTTCTACTCAACTTTTAGGTCACAAGCAATGCTATAGCGTATAACTATTTCACATATTAATGATGGCCATTAGGTTGTTCAACCACTCTGAGGTTGAAAGTGACTATTTCTTCATTTACTGAAAAACATTTCAGGGACAATGGCATAGCTGTAACACGTACATCGTTGGAAGTCAAAACGATGTGGGTGCTTCATAGATTCATAGATTATCATTCTCTTACTTAAGTGGCCACAAACTTCTACAAAATTAGTTCACCTTTTTTTATTATAATAATTGGCAGAAAAGAATTCATAGACAAGTGAGAATTGTATTAAGGATTGGTTGTTAGACCACGGTCGTCTTCAGGGAGTAGGGGCTATGTACTTCTAATGAATAGTGTTTTCACTACAAACAAGAGTATGGCTACTGACCGCTCCCCTAACGGTAAAAAAATCTTTCTCTTACTTAAATTAAATAAACAATCAATGCGAACAAACATACAATATATATTAATTTAAATGAATAAATAAATCTTAAAACGAGTGAAACTTAAATTGAATATGCAAATCAAATTTGAATCGAATTAAAATAACTACAAACAAGAGTTTGGGTATCGCCTCACTGCAGAAGCCTAAAACCTAGTGCCCCATTGGCGCTTTACGGTTTCTACGACACCGCCTTCTATAAAAACCTTATATGCCCCCTGGGCATAACTTAAAACCCTTGCCCTGAGGGTTGTGGAGGATTGTCCTCCTCAAAAATATATTTTCTATCTGGAAATCAACTATGCTGAACGAAATTTGATCTCAAAATTTTGATTGGATGTGTTTGGGGGAATGATGGGCGTGGGGGGGGGGGGGGGGGCTAGTTGCCCTCCAATCACTTTCGACTATTAAAAAGGGCACTATCCCTTTAAATTTCCAATCGAATGAGCCTTTTTTGAAGTTTCTACGACACCGCCTTCTATAAAAACCTTATATGCCCCCAGGTCATATCTTAAAACCCTTGCCCTGAAGGTTGTGGGGGAATGTCCTCCTCAAAACATATTTTCTATCTGGAAATCAACTACGCTGAACAAAATGGCTATCTCAAAATTTTGATTGGATGTTTTTGGGGAAATGATGGGCGTCGGGGGGAGGGGGCTAGTTGCACTCCAATCACTTTCGACTATTAAAAAGGGCACTAGCCCTTTAATTTCCAATCGAATGAGCCTGTTTTGAAGTTTCTACAACAACACCTTCTATAGAAACCTTATAAGTCCCCAGGGCATAACTTAAAACCCTTGCCCTGAGGGTTGTGGGGGAGTGTCCTCCTCAAAATATATTTTCTATCTGGAAATCAACTACGCTGAACAAAATGGCTATCTCAAAATTTTGATTGGATGCGTTTGGGGAAATGATGGGCGTCGGGGGGGGGGGCTAGTTGCACTCCAATCGTATTCAACTATTAAAAAGGGCACTAGCCCTTTAATTTCAAATCGAATGAGCCTGTTTTGAAGTTTCTACGAGAACGCCTTCTATAAAAACCTTATATATCCCCAGGGCATAACTTAAAACCCTTGCCCTGAGGGTTGTGGGGGTGTGTCCTCCTCAAAACATATTTTCTATCTGGAAATCAACTACGCTGAACAAAATGGCTATCTCAAAATTTTGATTGGATGTGTTTGGGGAAATGATGGGCGTCGGGGGGAAGGGGCTAGTTGAACTCCAATCACTTTCGACTATTAAAAAGGGCACTAGCCCTTTAATTTCCAATCGAATGAGCCTGTTTTAAAGTTTCTACGACAACACCTTCTATAAAAACCTTATAAGTCCCCAGGGCATAACTTAAAACCCTTGCCCTGAGGGTTGTGGGGGAAAGTCCTCCTCAAAATATATTTTCTATCTGGAAATCAACTACGCTGAACAAAATGGCCATCTCAAAATTTTGATTGGATGCGTTTGGGGAAATGATGGGCGTTGGGGGGGGGGGGCTAGTTGCACTCCAATAATATTCAACTATTAAAAAGGGCACTAGCCCTTTAATTTCTAATCGAATGAGCCTGTTTTCAAGTTTCTACGAGAACGCCTTCTATAAAAACCTTATATATCCCCAGGGCATAACTTAAAACCCTTGCCCTAACGGTTGTGGGGGTGTGTCCTCCTCAAAATATATTTTCTCTCTGGAAATCAATTACGCTGAACAAAATGGCTATCTCAAAATTTGATTGGATGTGTCTGGGGGAATGATGGGAGTGGGGGGGGGAGTTGCCCTCCAATCATTTTCGACCATTAAAAAGGGCACTAGCCCTTTAATTTCCAATCGAATGAGCCTGTTTTGATTTTTCTACAACAACGCCTTCTATGAAAACCTTATATGCCCCCAGGGCATAACTTAAAACCCTTGCCCTGAGGGTTGTGGGGGAGTGTCCTCCTCAAAAATATATTTTTTATCTGGAAATCAACTACGCTGAACAAAATGGCTATCTGAAAATTTTGATTGGATGTGTTTGGGGAAATGATGGGCGTGAGGGGGGAGGTGAGCTAGTTACACTCCAATCACTTTCGACTATTAAAAAGGGCACTAGCTCTTTAATTTCCAATCGAATGAGCCTGTTTTGATTTTTCTACAACAACGCCTTCTATGAAAACCTTATATGCCCCCAGGGCATAACTTAAAACCCTTGCCCTGAGGGTTGTGGGGGAGTGTCCTCCTCAAAAATATACTTTCTATCTGGAAATCAACTACGCTTCTAATGGGGGGGGGGGTTATGTAAGATGATTCTAGTTTGGTTTTTCCATGAAACCTTCTGATAAGGGGAGTTTTAATAAATTATTTGTTCTTATATCAACTAATTAATTTAATGGGGAAATTTAGTTAAACTCTTAGTTGACGGTTCACAAGTGGTGTACTTGAGTGGAGGCAGAACTTCGTGTGTGGGGAGCTTAAACTAGCGGTTCAAATAGGGAGCTTGCAATAATGATCATACTAGACCGAAATCAGATTGAAAAGCTTCAGATTCCCTTAAGAGCGAGTGGAGCCACAAGGACAGACTGTCTCGAGAAATGTTAACATAGAGAGTACAAAATAAGAAAGTAATGTATTTATTATTACTCACATAGTTGTCACAGAGCTTCGGTATATCAGTACACTTGCAGTAAAAGACACTAATACAAAATTGTCATCTGGGGTAAAGCGACACAAAAGTTAATTCACAGATAATAACTTTCCTCAAAAGTCTATTTTAAACATATTCACATGAAATTCATATTAGTCTTTTCCAGGCTTGACTCGCGTAAGACTCCTCTAAGACTAGCGCAAAATTGCTAAGTCCTAACTATCTACTCTTTCCTATTTCGCCAGAGGTTACATTCGGGCGTTACTCGCAAGTATATTTTACAGTCCCTATTGGATCTATCATTTGTCCTACATTACTATTGGATGGGTATTCACCAATGGGCTACTTGGGTTTAATTAAAGTTTATGACTTTTAAGATATCACTTTGGAATTTTTTCTGACAACGCAACGTTCTACATTATAACTTTAATTACAATTTATAACTTTTTATAATAATACTTTGGAATTTTTTCAGAACGAACAAAGTTTTACACTGTAACATTTTCCCAGCAGGGTGTCTCTTAATTTTCAGAAGACTTATAATTTATTTCTGTGAGAGTTGGTAAAAGATAATACGATTTAATTACATTGAGATTGCTAGTTCTAAACTTAGTTTCCAGAACAATGCAACAAGGATATTTTGCATCTTGAGTGACTATTTTTTGTATAATAAACTTTGCCCTCTTGATAGTTTGTTATTCCGAGCTCTCAAGATTCAAATTACATTGTTCGTTGGCTGTCATATAACATTTGGTCAAACTGATATTTATTGCATTTATTGGCGACACAAGGGCGGATTTATTTGTTTGATTTTCTGTGGGAAAGATGCTTACGATGTTTGTTACAAAGTATAATTACAATGTATAATTAGATACATTTGTTTCACTATGTTAAATTGAAGGCTTGAGTCTTGCTCGATCTGTGGGTTACTTGTACTTTTCAGGTTCATATTTTGGGTGATTTTATTCTTTACTTGGGTAACTTTAATTGGGAGATTTTGATGTATTTTTTTTGAGAATCGATACCATTACATATCATCCGTCCCACCTTTAACGATGTCCTCATCGTTGTGTTATGCTCCCTCTCTACACTTTCAAATTTGATTTTTATTTAAAAGAATTTATCTTGTACTCACTACTTGAATTAGCTCTGCTTTGGTAATATTCATATATTTTTCTGTCATATCCCTGATTGCTTTACTAGACTATACATGTAGCAACATTACTTTAAAGTTTATCGCCTACTTACTCGATTTGGCGAAGGGGCCAAAGAGTTTCTACATTAGGTTATATGATTACATAGTAATTATTGTTTCCTCCACCTAACACTAAGTTTACCTTCACCTGATACGATTACCTTATCACTGAAAATGGTACATATTTGTATTTTCTAATACTCGACTATACTTCCAACTGACGCTATAATGATATGATTATATTTTTATTCCTTCACCTGATATGTTAATACTTCTACTTGGTTTTAACTAACTAAGTTCTGCTTTTATAATTGCTTTATTACTTAACGTGGTACATGTTTGCTACTTCTAATGCAGTTTATACTTCCACCTGACGCTATATTGGTGCAATAAGTATCTCACTTCAAAAGCACCTAACTACATCTATATTTTTAACTCACTAAAATTAAAATAATTTGCAAGAAAAAGTTTGACACATTAATAGATTTTAAGTTTAATGTCTGATTGCAACACTGAGCTTATGTAATTTACACTGATTTTCATTTGTTTTATGAAAAGTTTCTCTATGTTCACTAAAGTTATAAGCTAGATACATAAGATTTCACACTTACTTCATCATTCTACGTGTCTATATTACTCACATACGTTTTCACTCTTACTTTGGACTTCCATTCAATTAATTACTGGGTTGGCTAATTGTTCATGGTTTGTCTTCTTGGTGTTTTGCTTTCCGTCACTCGTTCTTTGGGATAAGTGTTTATGTTGTCCGCAAGTATGACTATATGCACAAAATTGTCCGTGCGTGGTCTCTTACGTCATATACGAGGGGTTGATGTTGTAGATTTGTTGAAATGTCTATTAGGTACATATCCCTTGGGGAATTGATTACATGAAATAGGTATCTTGATCGCTGGCTGGGTTGTTCTTCTTGGACACTTTTATCCTCGGAAAATCTAATACTCGTACAGTCTGTGTTTTCCGTAAATTGATCACGTTCAGTTCTTCTTTTATTGTTTACTAGGTATATAACTCTTGGGGAATTGACTACATGAAATGGGTACCTTGATCGCTGGGCAGGGTATCTTCTTGGACACTTTTATTTTTGGGAAAATCTAATACTCGTACAGTCTGTGTTTCCCGTAAATTGTTCACGTTCAGTCCATCTTTTACTTGGACTATGGGCTGTGTTTCGACATTTAACGTTAACTATGGCAGGATCAACTCTTGATATCAGGGCCTTGGCTCGACGCATTGTCTTTGATTCCTCGTTAAATGATACCCGACCTTGGTTATATGATATACAATCATTGAGGGTTTAATCATGGAGATCACAGCTAAGATAAATTGGTTTAATTTCTTCTCTAATAGTTTACTTTGGGGAAAATTTTGCACGTACAGTTCATATTTCCCGCAAAATTGATTATGTTTTGGTTCTTCTTTTCATGGTGGATGGTTTGATTTTGCGACATCTAGTAATTTTTGGATAGAGTCAAAACTTAAGCTTTTGATCTTGGTTCAACATATTGTCTCTGATTTGGGGCTTAAGATATATAATCTTCGAGGGATTGACTCTAGGGTTATTCTTGGTGTTTCAAACATTAAATCTTAAGGCCGTTGCCGTCTAAGGATAGTTATCGACGGTCTCTACGTAGTTTTACGACTTTGCGGTCTTGTTGGTTCTCTAGGTAATTATTAATTCAGATATATACGTATATGTGGGGTTCTTGGTTTGCCAATATTGCTTGAGATAAGATTACCTGGTACTAGGCTTGGGTGACTTGGAATGTCATCAGGATATTGTCTTGGGGACTTCCTTGGTGAGTACTTGTCGGTGGTTGACGAATGATGAAAGTAGATGCTACTGGGTTGTATCCGTGTTGCCTGCTGGTACACCAATAATTAATTTGCACTGGTTACTCTGCTTCCTAGAATATAAAATATCTGGGCAGAATCATATGCTTTTTATAATTACACAAGTTACGACACATACAGCAATAATATACAATTTACATAATACTATGTGGGGACTATTTTTGAAATAATAGTCGTGATTAGTCATATGAATAATATCAATTTTAATACAGTTACGGTTAAATTCAAAGATAAAACAAATAATAGCAATTTTCATTTTTTTTTTACATGCATATTGCAGCAATTACTAGATTACTGTGATATAAGCAAAGTTATTATAAGAAAAATGATTATGTTTACAAAAAATAACACTATAAGATTTTTCAAGATTTGGTGACTATATGCATACATGTACACATGTGCATTTGGCACATGTTCTATATTCAATGCATTTTTAAATGTTATTCAACACTCTTCTACTTTAGCATTTAATTTTCTATTCTATTACTACTTGCGAGGTAGATCACATGGTTTTTATTAGAGGTCTCGATTTACTATAAATTTTCAAATCTTTACTGTTTACGCGCGTCCACGTCGCCTAAGAAATATATCTTTGCAGCTGCATGGGCTTGCACAAAAAATTAGGTGAAAATTTGGGACTGGACATGGCACGAATGAGGACCTCTACTCTCATTCGCTCGATTTTGTCCTCCCTTACTTTTTTGCTTAAGGGTTATCAGGGAGTTCTGGGTTTAGGCTTTGCATCTCGCTTGGCTCAATACAATCCTCCTCTGGGTTTTGTCTCCGTGGTCTCATAATTTTTCCATAACTTGAATCAACAAAATCCTCATGGTTAGTGGAATCAAGGAGCTCCAGCATCGTAAACGATTAAATATTCCACTAGAGATGAGCTGAAGACGCTCCACATTGGTTTCTCGTATGTGATAATCTTCGGTCTCCTTGTGAATAGGAGAATTCATATTTCTCATGCATTATGACTATTTTGGGGGTAGTTCCCATGCTTAGGTATGATTTCCTGCTTTATGACGTCTTGGGCCACTGCATGAGCAATGAAAATTATGATGGCATCCGTTAATCGTACTTTCCTGTCTAATTCTAAAATTAATATGTGTTAATTTATCTTGCAATGTAATATATTCCTAATTTTTCGATTTTATTCTTTAGGGTTTTGAATATAGATTGCATTATTACGCGTACAGCTAACATCGTTAGCTACATGGCTTCTAAATATATTGAAGGTACTAACCCTTTCTCGCATTGTATTTCATTCCCAATTTTCCTGTTACGGATCGATATTTGGGTTTATTTGCCAATCGTATTCCGACACTATACGATTTTTTGTCATATTTTCTTAAATCATATTTGACGTTCCATTTTTTTTCGCGAAGACTTCTTCCCTGATTTATTCACAATAATCATTGCCGCTAAGTATATGACATTTTCTTTTGCGTTCTTTATACATATGAACTCTGTGTCAATAATTGCTTTGGCCATTTCTTTATTTGGTCCTTTCAGAACATTTCAGAACAATGGCCAACAGGAGGTAGTTTCTATTGACTTTTGTCTAGTTAACTTTTTCAAGATTGGTTATAGTCATGGTACACTCTAGGTCGAAGTCAAACTACCTTTTCACCGGCATTTCTTCAATACATCGGGTACTTATTCGTTCGACCGTAATTCGAGTCATCTAAAGCTCCATGTTAACCAATAATGAATAGTTACTTTGGGTGGAAAACAAGGTAACTTTAGGTTGAAGTTGAACTACTTTTTCACCGGTGCCACCTTGCACCTGGCTATTTGTGTGTTCGAACATAATTTCTTCCCTAAAGTTCCGTACTCTAGTTTAACGACTTTGCGGTCGCTTTATAGGTTTGAAAGTATAGGGACTTTCGAGAAACTACCTTTTTGTCAATATATTGATAATGTATTTAGATTATATGATGTTTGCTCTAATTCATAGTTCCCTAAATATTAATACAATACTGGTCTATGGTACACACTTTTTTTTAAATTGTGATAATAATCGATTTCCATAGTTATAACACTTCAGGTAATATTATAGGGTTCTTTCATCATTCATTTCAACGAGATTATTTATATATACAGTTTCTTCGACTGAGGTTGGGTTTTAATTTCAATATGGGTGCATCATCCGGCAGTGCCGCCTTTGAATTTGGAGATGTAAGCATATCGAGTAATCGATAATTTTCCCATGACGGAACATTTGAGCTGAGAAATTGGAGTTCGAATACTATATCATTTTTACCGTTTCCGGGTATATTTAGGTACATTAAATACACTAATAGTTGGTTTGGGAGGTGCAGGCCTTCCAAAGTGGCGGTTATGTCATTCCTTCGCATATTTTGACGAATGACTTTCCGGCACAACTGAGATAATGACAATGGGTCATTTATTTTCTTTACTACAGAGAAACTTAAATTTACATGTGATTGGCAACAGCATAGTTGCTCACGTACAATTACGTCTAACCCAGGGACTATTTTTCTTCCAAAATTTTCATCTTCTTGGAAGTAATTCAGGGTTATTTTCTTTATGTCTTTATATTCTCTTGGGGTAACTTGAAAAATTGCGGATCCCATTGAAGGGTTTATCGGATTTAGATACGTGTTATTTACACAATTGACGTATAAGATTTTAAGAAAGCTTTCACCTTTTAACATATGTCCTTGGTCTATTAATATGGAGAGAAATTTAATGGGCCAAATTGTAGTTATATTGTTATCATCTTGATCGTACCAAATATTGTTGGCGATATATTCAGACAACGAGCTATACATTGTTGATGGGATATGTTGTACTAAGATTCGGAAGGCCATGTTGGCACTTCGTCTAGTGTGCTCTAATGTTCTTGTCATCGCACGTGCACTAAAATTATAAAGCACTAGGCTTGCCGTTAATCTTAGGATCATTCTTCGTTCCAACCTTGTCTTTTGAGATTTTAGAAGATAATATAGTTTTGGACAGTCAAGATTTTCTACTGCTTTAATAGGTTCCTCTTCTTTCATTAAATTGTCAACATGTCCCCATTCCCTTAACGGAGCACTAATATTGTCAACGCTATGTCTTATCTTAAGATTCCATAAGATTGCATTTTCTCGTCTACGATTATTTAATTGTTGATGGCTTGGGTATTTTATCATGGTTACTTTTTTTTATTTTTTATTATTCTACTAGATTTTAGGCTAATATAAGCAACATACCGTATGGTTGCTTGTTTCGGCGATTCCCTTAACCAGTGGTTGAAGGTCTTCACGTACAGTATCTGTAAACGTGCTCGTATATAAAATTTATCATTAATCATGAAATAAGTGATTACTTAGTAGTAATTTATTTTCAAAATGGTTATAGTGGTTTAAGGTATAATAATGATTATGAAATAATCGAGATAATTAAATAGTTGGCTACACGGTGCGTCGCTCAGCGCTATCAATTTGGTGATTAATTGTAATATGTGCTGTTTACTTCGCTTTTCTGATTTATAGTATTTAACTTCTATTGGTATCCTTTGATATCTAGTCCTGTCTGAGTTGTTCTTCGTAAGAAATACTTCGGCACGGTGCCCGAACACAAAATTAAACTACTCGAGTCCCAGCACCGTGTCAATGCATTCCCTACGCATCGGAATTTTTGTCCATCTTTATTCCATATTCTCGTGTGGTCACTTGTGTTTTCACATTTTCTCTAATTGTGAAGGTCAGGTAGGGTAATTTTAGCGGATCGCATAGTTAATTTCACTAGTCTGCATGGCATTCTTCTTTCTGTTCTAGTTGTATTTCGTAAGAGATACCTCCACTCTGCACGCTTCCCCCAAATAATCAACAGGAAAAGCATACAAAGTCAGGGCATTCCCCACGTATCGGAATCCTTTTCATCTTCATTCCAGATTCCCATAAGGTTGCCTTTGTTGTCATTTTATCTTCCTGTTGTGACAAATGGGAATATAAGGCACCACACGTCTCGACCGCTGACCAACGGCTTCCCTTGATTGAGGGTAGCTTTGTTCAACTTCAAAACCGTAGTTTCTTATTATGTGATGATCATTTTTCGTAACTGCATGGTCGTTCCTCATAAGAGAGCTAGGGCCAAATGGTAATGGGATGTTATATAGACACCACCCAACATTTCCGCTTGACCAGAGCTTCCCACGATTGAGGGGCCATTTATTTGTCAATTATTTCCTTGTCGGGACCAAATGGGAACGGCAACGAGCCAGGACCCAGGACCAAATGGGAACGGCAACGGAAGGACAATGACACCATCGCCATTCCCCTGTGGCCACCGCTACCCACGACTGATGGTCTATTTGTTTAAGGAGTTTGGTGGCTAGGCCGTTGTAGTGCTTGCCAAGCAACGTCTTATTGTGCAATCAAGTCTCGTATCCATGTGACTTTTTCTCAACGGAGGGTGAAAGTCAAGTGATTGCATAATGGGACAATATACACCATGTGCATCCCTGGCTCAAACCTCCTATGCTTGGGGGTCCATCCGTTTTCACTATTATACGTCATGTGGGTATTTGAGTCATTTTTCCTATACTATTTTAAGGTATTTTATGGTGTTGTCCGCTGACGGTTATTTTATTTTGTTTTTATGAATTAGAATTGCCATGTATACTTTGCTTTTATTAATTTTTTGAGAGAAGAAAAAAAAGTTTTATTGTCACCTTGGAAGCGTATAAGGTACTACTACTGACTTTTAGCTGAAAGTAACTTTTATACGGACTCGAGAGGTTTTTTTTTTTCTTAAGTAGTTAAGTAAATGGCTATATTATATTGTTTGTTAGTATGTTTCAGTTAATGCTATATTTGTTGATCAGTCTGAGGGAAACTCTGAAGTTTTCTATTGTAATTTAATATGGCACTCAATTTCTATAATTGTTGAACCCTTATTTACAACAAAATTTTTCTTAAGTAATCTATGATTAACGAGGCAATTTTTTCTTTTTTTAAACAATCTTTTCAAAATATCCATAATTTCAATTAATTTCGTTAAGGCCCTTTTTTTGAAAATATAGGCTTATTTTTTAATACTTTCGAAAATTCAGCTACTAGGCTATAATGCCTTTTCATTTATCTTTATATTTCATTTAGCTGTGATGTGACTAAGGTATCTATTTCTCCACTTTCATCAGCTTTGTATATCCTTAACTAATGGGAGTTATGCGAGTTGAAGTGTAACTCATCTACTTTTAAGGTGTCAAATCATCCCTCTCCTGTGGCGGAGTTAACGCCACGTGGAAGAGATATTTATTATCCAGCGCGGTATTACTTAAAAGTTTCGTAGCTTGTCATAAGTCATATGAATTTAATTCCTTTATATTTCCCAAATCAAAATTAAAATAATTTCGTTGATGCCATACCTTGATGCCACGAAGATGCCGCACGACTAAGGGGGGGGGGGGTTCATAAATTTGATTAGAACATTACTCATGTATCCGTGATTCTTTTTCTTTGGCATTTTATGGCGATAATCTTTAGTAGGTTATCCTTTTGTAAGAGTTTGATTCAGGGAGAAAGTTCGATAATTTATCCATATTGATTTAGGGTCTTTGAAGCATGTTTCAGAGCAAAGGGCAAGAGTACTTTACAGGTGTTAAAATCTACACTTGCTCTCCTTAATTGCTTCAACTTTCGCTTGGTTACATTAGAAATTATCCTTGAGTTATCCATATATATGCTCATTATAACTTCGTTAATTTCAGTTAAGGATATTTGTTCCTTAGTGAACAAGACTTAGCTCTTGTAAATATGTGTGATTTACTATACTATATTCCTTGTTGGGGGGAATAGGGATTAGCAGGAACTAAAGGCCGTGACTGTTCATAAGGTTAGTAACAACTATTAAGTACTGTTTTGCTTACAGGTGTATGCAATAATTTTTTTTTTTTTAATCGTTACATTATTTGGTCTGTGAACAAGTTTGGATATTAGCCCGTATCAAGGCAAAATTATATTGGTCTTATTTTTCATTTTTGCAAAAGAATGCTATTATTCTCTTTTCTCTTTTTCCTACTCCAGGGTTAGGCTGAAACTTGCCTATTTCTTACGGTTCATTATATTTTGGTTAGCAAACAGGTTTTTTTTTTTTTTTTTACATTTCAGCGGATGTTCTCATTTGAGGCCTATTGTTTATCGATCGAGGCAGAATAATATCCGCCATTGTTAACGAGACGTTAGTTTGGTTATACGCCTTGGCATATTTTATTTTCTTTAAATATTTTTCCGCAATTCGCGATATTTTTAGGATTTAAATGATTGGTTTTATGCTTTTAGTAAAGTGTGTTTTTTTTATATATGCGTATAGCGGATAACTGATCCCTGGACCATCGGCAAATGGTCTTATCGCAAGACTCGCCACTCTTTGCCATCCCAGCCATGCGGTTCCATTTCCTATTGCTACCGCCCTTTCTAAGATAATTTCCAGCTAAAATTATTGATATAATTGACAGTTTTTTTTGACGATTGTTTTATCCTTCACTTAGCGGCTGTACAGCAATAATGCTATTTTTTTAATAGTTATACAATTACTGGTTTAATTAGCTTAGACGTTGGTTACAAATTTAGTTCATGGTACCACCATTTTTGATAGCAAAACGCTTCCTCGATAGAGGGCCATCTCAAGTGAAAAATAAAATTAATCAATGCTTCTTCTTTTTTTCTTGCTTTAATCTGTCTTATTTGCGATTCGCAGGTACGATATCTTATGATTTTGTTAACTATTTTACATGTTTTCTTGATTTAAGGAAGGTTTATTTTGTCTTTCAAATTGTTTAATCTGCACGAATGATTACAGTGATTACTTGTCGAACTAATTTTATTCATGGTTTTATCACACCTGGCTTAAAGATATCTTAATTAGCGTTCGACTACGCCACTACAAAAATTCAACTAAACAAATTGTTTAAGAGGTTCGATAGTAAAAGTCTCCCTTTTTGGTTTTCATATGTTTTTTTTTCGAGGTTTATCGAGGGGCCTATTTTCATGACTTAATAATTACGCCGCTCTCGATGTTTTACTTGTATCTGCGGATATGCCTCCTATTAAGGATTATATCACATTTCTATAGGTCGAAATTTATGCACCAAGACCGACATTTTGAATTCTTGATTTTATGATTTTTTTTTATTTTGCCTTTCGGGGTTACTGAAACTTTGTAATGCAGTGATCCTTTAGTAATTAATTTCGTTTGTTTCATTTAGGTTTCGGAATGGAATTGTATATTATTTTATGCATTTTGGCTTAAAACACGCCAATCCGTAATCAATATGTGATCAAACATGTGGTTAAGGATATATTAAAAGTATTAACTTTTGAGATTGGACTATATTTTTGCGCCAAAAGGACTATTAATTACAGGCATGTAATTAGCTCCGAGTACACGACGGTATACGGGTCAACTATTTTTTTTGTTAACAAGAGGATGAACAGGGAGAGTATTTTGATTCGAGGATATTATGCGTACGTTTGGAATCATAGGTATTAATTTATTATTGTATCGGCGTTTTATTTGGGGTCACTTGAATTGTGTACCCGATTAATTAGGTAAGTAGTATGTTTTTTTTTTGAAGAATCACGACGTTAAGCTTCCATTTGATTTTTCGAAAGGTGGTGGGTGTTATTTGTAGGTCCTTTTTTCGAAAAAATAGTTTTAGTTACCATTTGCACTAAGGCCCTTTTTTTGAGTTTTATTGTGAAGATTGGTTGCTAAGATTTGGCATTTACTTAGGGTTATTTGAACTGTGTAGGCGATTTACAGCGTTGAGAGGGGTAGTCTGAATTCAGTAGTAAAATTGCGAAGGGAGGTTTTTTTTTGTTCTTTTTTTGTTGAATGGCATGGGTCTTTAAATAATTAAGTTTGATTTGAACGTCCAAAGAATGCCTTCGGCTCCCATTGGTTGTTTTAATTTTTCTTTTATTTTACTAATAAGGACGATTTTTTTTGATAATTTAATGTTGTTTTTTTTCATCACATATCTTGTATATGGATTATTGATTCACGATAAAATTTTGAAATAGCCATTTTGTTAAAAATAGTTCAAAGTTCATATAACGAAAACTCCGGAGTCACCACAAACCTCCAGGGCCCAGGGGCAGGCGTTGTAAGTTATGCCCCGGGGGCATATATAGTTCTAATGGAAGGCATGCTCCTAAAAACCTCATAGAGGGCTCATTTGATTGAAAATTGAAAGTTATAGTTCAGTTTTTGAGACTCCAAAGATATTGGAGGGCACCCCACGCCCCTTTTTCCCCAAATACATCCGGTAAAATTTTAAGACAGCCATTTTGTTAAAAATAGTTCAAAGGTCAGATGACAAAAATTAAGGTGTCGACACAACCCCTTGAGCCCGGGGGCAGGCGTTGTAAGTTATGGCCTGGGGGTATATATGTTCTTATGAAAGGGATACTCGTATAAACTTCAGATAAAGCTCATTTGATTCGAAATTGAAAAATCGAGTTCACTTTTTTAGAGTAAAAAGAGATCCGAGGGCAACTAGCCCCCTCCCCACGCCTTTTTTCCCCAAACCCATCCGGTAAAAATTTAGAGATAGCCATTTTGTTATAAATAATTCAGAAGTCATAAAAGAAAAACTCCAGTGTTGATACAACCCCCCAGGACCTGGGGGCAGACGTTGTAAGTTATGCCCTGGGGGCATATATGGTTCTTATGGAAGGAATGCTCGTAAAAACTTCAGAGAGGGCTCATTTGAATGGAAATTGAAAGTTCTAGTGGAGGAATTGGAGCATAGGAATCCTCTAGTTTGAGAGTCGCAAATCTCTTCAAGACAGGAATTACTATCATTCATTTTTACTGCATATCCTCTATGCAATTTACACGGATTGCATAATCTACACTTTTCATCATATTCGTCAATAATTGTACAATTCTCACTTGATGACCAGCTGCCCAATGTATACATGCTTAGCGGAAATGTATAGAAAATTTTTTCCGGTGTTGACTGTCTCACCGCCAAAATGAAACTGACTTGCGATCGATGAAGAGAGTGTTCTTATCTAGTTATAGAGAGTGAGGAGTAATCGAGTGATGACAAAATCTGTTTGGACAGGATCTTCGAAATTTTCGATTTATTTATGGTTCTCATGAAAAAAATCATTTGGATACTCTTACATTTCTAAGGTTGTGTTCAAAAGCAAATCCATAATATCATTTTGTTTTGTTTTAATTGATATGTCAATAAATTGGGTAATTCGTTTTGGCCACGACGTAAAAGTTTCATACAATAGTCCAAAGATGGAGAATAATTTCTTATTATATCGGTAAGCATTTTTTGATAAATATTTTCCTTTGAAGAGATAACTCTAGAAAATCATCATCTAGAGCAAAACATTTTTCTAAAATCACTAGATCCCGCATAATTTTTGTTTCTCAAATTATTGCATTTTTATACCCTAACAATCATAGCTAACTTCAGACTAAGAAGTAAGATTCTTTCTACTTCAAGAATACTCCTAGAGGAACGCTAACCTACTACCAAAAAAATATATGTAACAAGAAAAACATTTTCGATTTAGAAACATTTTTATTACATAATTACAACAACAGTATATCACTCACTTACTGATACAACTTATTATCCTCAATATATTTCACTATTGCATTTAAAGCAGCTTGGTGTCTATGAACATGCACTACATCACATTTGGTGCAAAGCATAACTCCTCCTCCAATTTGAATTTGCTCTATCATATCCACATATCATCCCCTTCAAGGCTCAGTCGATATTCTTTTGTCATTTCTACTGCTACTTTTGGCACTCTTATCTTAATGTCATTAATGCTGTTACCAGCTCCACTATCAACTTCTAATAGTGTAAACAAACCACTCATTTTTGCTAATATGTATTTTGTCAAATAAAAAAGCTTGGTGATAACTGTAGCATATTGAAACTGTTCTCAAACTCTGAATTCTACTCTCTTACTAATATGAATTACATTAAAAACGCAGTCTTAAAATGGATCTAGTTGCTATGGCTGGTTGCCAGGGCTTCATGGCTGTGATATCATGTAAGTATGTCATTGCTCTAGTTTAGTAGTAATAAAATAAGGGTGTTCCGTCTGTATTGCAGAATAAATTATTTTCGTTCAGGCTATAGTGACGGAATAAATTATGTTCTTCTTGTAATTATATATGTCCCACTGCTTATATCCCCCCATCAGGTGGAAGAACTCATGCACATGTAGTCCTAGAATCGGGACAGTAGGCCTGCTACATATTCTGTAAATTATGAATTTAGAAATTAATAATTATTAATTGCCGAAGATTTTTCTTTTCGGCCAACCGTCTAGGGCTAAACGGAAAGCAGGTCGTCCCCGTCTGGGGTGAGATGACGTAATAAAGAAAGATTTAAAGGAAATGGGAACTTCGTGGGTGGGTGTAAAAAGGGAGGCTTTGAATAGATTTGGGTGGAGGAGGAGCGTGCGTAGCTCTATTGGCCTCAGGCGGCTTGGTGCTGCGGTGAATTGTTAGTCTTAGTAGTAGTATTAATTTAGAATAAGCGCGTCCGTAGGCTCAGCGATGTATGATGGCCAAACTTTCCGTTCCTCAATCAGTTCCGTAAAAACAAGCTTTGTCCAGTTTAGCTTTCAAGCTTGGTGTTTTTATAGCGTTATTAAAAATATATTCTGTATCAATTTTCATTGGTTATAACAGGCTGATAAAACCAATAAAAGAGGAAAGATCCTTAGTTTCTTTCTTTAGCTCAGAACTAGTTTTATAAAGCAACGGAAAGTGGAACAAGAAGAAGATATTGGAAAGGGATTTAATTCCCATCGACGTCTTCTTATAGTAACACAACAACAGAAAGTGAAAACAATCTTAACAGTGAAAGCAGCTCAGTTTTGACTAAATTAATTAACACACGTGATCCAATTAATGGTCCAACCTCAGCTTTGGCTTATATCTGTGATGGTCTCTTTCAGCAAAGAGACTTGATTTTCCCAAAGACTAACGGGAGAGAATGATCAGTATTTTCTGACATCTTTAAAGCACACTTAGGCGTGTGTTTTTCTTCACGAGTTTTCTAACAACCCTTTCTCCACGGGTGGTTTTAGAGAAGAGGGGTCGAGGGGACAATCGACTCGGGCGCAGAAATTTTAGGGGTGCAAATTTGAAATAAATAATCTAAGATTTATAATAATTTTATAGTTTTTAAAATTTTATTTTAAAAACTTAAAATAAAGTAGAGGTCGTAGTTGGCTATAAATTTCTTATTTACTGTAATACTTCTATAATAATACTTGCTGTAAGTATAAGCAAATTGAAGAGGCCAGAACCGCCACTGCTTTCCCCCTGAAGGATAGTCCATGCTCATTGACCATCCAAATGTTCACTCCCTCTTGTCCCCCCTGATAAAAACGCTGGAGCTACGCCCCTGTCCTTACCCCTTCGAGCCATCCCTGGGGTAGGAAACTAGATGGACAACAATCTCAAATAAATCTTGTAACAATATCCAATAATCAGAAAAGAAACAAACTTGCCCACAATAACACTGTGGATCACATAGATTGTGATATTTTGTCACATTTCGAATAAAGTAAGAAATAAGTACTTACTATTTGACAAAGTGAATGCTAATAGATAAGAATTAGCAACAAATTAAATAAAAAAAATTATAATCCTATTATTTTGGGCATTTCCTTCCATAAAATTCATCAGCTAAGTCGTTTTTCATGATGGTACCAAATATGCTAAAAATTCTTTGGGCATCTACATTAACACATCATTAGTAACTCCTTTTCCCAAATATACACTAAAATCCCCCCCCCCTCCTGTTGAGTTCTAGCGCATAGAGGTGCTATTTGGGGGGTGGGGGGGGGGTCATTTACCTTCCTAGAAATTTTCTCCTCCATTTTCTTTTGAACAATAATTTTTGTTCGGTTCTTTTATTACACAATCGAAAAAATGGCCCCCTCCCCCTTGATTTTAAAAAATACTTTATTTTCGTTAATTTATTAAGAATTCTTTGTCCCCCCTCTAAATTAGTCGATTGGTGCTCCTGCTTATACACAAATTCAAGAGGTCCCATGTGCATCCTTGTGGCACGGGAAAAAAATTTCCGAGGTTGATATTAGTATTTTTGAGCATTTACCAGATGTGGCATATGACATTTCATCAAAACATTATTATAGCTTATTCTTAATAAGGTGCGAGAGCATTAAAATTTGAAGGTGTGCTGACTTAGAAAAGCTGGGAGATGTATAGCATACCTCTAGCTATTTTTTTTTTTACTTTTCTTCTGCTCTCTACATAGCAGTGCTAGTCCACTGTAACATTGGCGTCCAAAGGCTAAATTTTAGGGGGGGCTTACCTTGTCTAATTGGCACCTCCAATGATGTATAATAGAAATCTCAAAACAAAACAAATATACAATTATAGGCAACATCTTTCAGCTAGGGGGGGGGGGCTGGAGCCCTGCTGCCCCCTCCTCCCTTATGGGTACCCATGCACTGTAAAAGGTTACATTGCCATGGTTTTGTTGACATTTTTTTAGTGAGGATTCCTTGTATACTCCTTTCATGAATTACCCGCGAATTTCGTTAATTAGCGACGAAGGTCTGTGGTAGAGTCTGTAAAATTTTCCAGTGACAATCAAAGTTTAAAAAAAAGTTTCTATTTGGCATAGAAGTAATATGTTTCTTCCAATTAGTACAAAGTTTCATGTGTTGTGTCTTGAAAGAGGGTGGGAATCAGTTTCTGGTCCCCCAATGCGAGCCCACTTGTCTATCACCTTCAAACAGGTATTGGCACAATTGTGTTTTTCTTTCCATCTAGAATTATTGCTGTGGGCTTATTAGAGTACAGACTTCTCGAATGGCTCAAGCTTTAATCTTATTTTGACCCTTTTTCTCTCATAATGCTGCTAATTTTTACGAAAAGGAATATTTTACTGTTTTATTATTGACCTTCATAAAACCTTGGGTAGCTTTCCTTGTTTTAAAACACTTTGTATGAAGCCCTTCTGCTATTCTCTTCTTTTGTAACTTAGTACCTTTCCAATTATAGTGATAATTTAAATATTGGTTGAATTATGGTTAACATTTCCTGTTAGATAAACTATCATTTGAAATATATCAGCTTAATTAGATTATTGAAATCAAATTAACTATTATAAGTACGATAGTACAAATTACAAAGTACAAATTAAAATACCTCCTACACATAGGGCGCTGGAGTGTCACGTGTGGGGAAATATTTTCTAAGATTGATGCAAAGAAGCATCCTAGAAATTTCAAAAAATAATGCTTTTAATAAATCTGCCCACAGATGAACCCTTGTATTAAATTAATGTGTCATAAAATGACTTATTTATTGATGTTTTTGGTTGTTTGATTTTGTGTTTCAAAATGTGGTATGTATTGTTTACCTTCAGAATACATAATGCATTTTGAATTTATGTTTTTTTTTTTAGATATTGACAGCATTTTGGCGCATGGACAGGATATAGACGAGGGATATATCCCATTGTGGGATTTATGTCCTCCTATAGCAAATGGAAGTGTGTTGCTATATAAGAGTGAACCGGATAGAAAAATGTTTTGGCGAAATAAAGCAATCGAAATTCAGACTTTATTACAAGTAAATCCTCCGAAATTTTACTAAGTATGGTTGTAGACTCGATCATATGAGTTTCTGTTTGAAAGAGTTTTTGACTTAAAATAGGTTTTGTACAAACATTAGTTTAAAAGTTAAAAAAAAAACATCTTGTTTGCTAACTCCGAAAGTTGCTTTTTTACGTAAATAAAACTTTAAAGAATGAACATAGAGATTGAGTCATAGTCCTGGGAGGTGTTCAGAATTTTTTGTTTTGACCCTGTTCTTTAGAATGCTACTTCCTATAAATATGGAAATATACATAAAAGTGCCTCTATTAATCCTAAGTTTCTTGAGTTTTCCCTAAATCTCCCAGAAACAAATGGGCTGTCAAAAATCTCCCCAAGATTAACGTTCGCAGAAACACGGATGTGAACACAAACTATAATCGTTAATTTTAGTTGACTCTAATTAATTAATTAATAATTAATATAATAATTAATAATTTATATTTAATAATTAATAATTAATCTTCGGGACTATTTGGAGGAGGGCCTATTTTTGAGGGGGGGGGTTCCTGGGAAACCCTAAAAAAAATCGGAACTGCAAGAGCATAGATGCATTGACAAACTCTGGAGTAGGAGAGCTTAGAGGCTGCAGTACCACTTACTAGCTTCAGTAGTTTTTTTTTGAAATGTCACTATGAATTAAAGAATACTGAGAGTGAATGGAGAAGTGCCTTAAAGAAGCTTGTTGTTAACATAGTTGACTTTGAGGTTGGTAATAATAGTACGAACTGATGTAGATATTCATTGGGCTGGTTTTGAAATGTTTGTAGCACATCCCTAAAGCTACTTAAATCAAACAAATAAAAAATACAATTTAATGTCATTTCCAACTTAATTATTTACGACTTTTATTTCGTCTTCCTCTTTCTTTTGTCAAATTTTCATAAAATCTGCGTGAAAACTGTAAAATACAGTTTTCACGTGCTATGGACTATACGGAAAACTCCTTCCACACCTCCCTTTTTCACAAAAGGGATTATCTTCAGAAAAGTAAAGATTTATATTGCAAGATGAGCAGAAATAAAGCCAAACAATTTTTTAAGCATAGAACTACAGTATATCAAAATCAATAAATAAATGAATCCCACAGCAAACAGAAATTACAATAAATAACCGATTCAGACTCAAAACGAGCAGAAACTAAGAAGACTGGGGCTGAAGTCCCTAGTGTGTTCGAAAGACTATAACATAATCTGTATTTTACTGAAAACAATCTTTATTTCGAGCTATATATTTATATTTTTCCCATAATATAAAAAAAAACATCTTAACTAAGATTCTTGAAAATACGAATAAATGTGGATGGACAGTTAAATATTTATTTTGATATTCAATCCTGAAAGTCTGAATAATTTTGAATATGCTGAAAGAAGAGAAAACTTTTCAGAAAATTGTAAGCTATATTCTTTTCAAGCAGTCCTCTACTTAGCTTCGCTAACACTGCTAGCGGTGAGGGTAGGAAATGAGGCAAGTAGCTGGAACTTTTAGTGGTCAGTGAGTTTATGGTGCTAGAATATTTTTGAAAATTAATTTTAAGACGACGTAAGTCGCTAAGGCTAAGAATAAGTGAAGATGAAAAGATGACTTAGGATAAAGAAATGATAGTATCATAGGCAGGTATCATAGGCAGCGGAATAGCGCTGCCTAAGAAAAGAACGATGTTGGCACAATGTATTATTTATTTGTTTCCTTGTTTTAGACTTGGGCACTTCGTATTGAAGGAGCTGTCTTAGAAACTTCGGAAAGGGCTCATTCGATTGGAAATTGAAAGGGCTAGTGCCTTTTTTAATAGTCGAAAGTAATTGGAGGGCAACTAACCCCCCTTTCACGCCCACCATTTCCCGAAACACACCCAATAGAAATTTTAACATAACTATTTTTTCAACATACTTTAAAGATATGGAAAATATATTTTTGAGGAGGCCACTCCCCCCACAGCCCTTAGAGCAAGGGTTGTAAGTTATACCCTGGGGCGTATAAGGTTTTATAGATAGTGTTGTCGTAGAAACTTCAGAAAGGGTTCATTCGATTGGAAATTGAAAGGTCTAGTGCCTTTTTTAATAGTTGAAAGTAATTGGAGGGCAACTAACCCCCCTCTCACGCCCACCATTTCCCCAAATTCATTCAATCAAAATTTGCCATTTTTTCAACGTAGTCAAAAGTCCTGGAAATTATGTCTTCGAGATGACAAGCCCCCCGCAGTCGTCAGGGCTAAGGTTGTAGGTTCTGGTCAAAAGCTCTGGAAATGAGGTCTTTGAGGTTGACAAGCCCCTCCCCCCCCCCACATAGCCCACAGGGCAAAGGTTATAAGTTATGCCCTGGGGGCGTATAAGGTTCTTATAGATAGTGTTGTCGTAGAAACTTCAAAAAGGGCTTATTGGATTGGAAATTGGAAGGGCTTGTGCTCTTTTTAATTGTTGAAATTGGTTGGAGGGCAACTGACCCCCTTCTCACGCGCACCATTCCCCAAACACGTCCAATCAAAATTTAGATATAGCCATTTTTGTTGTTAAAAGTTTCAGGGCAAAGGTTGTAAGTTATACCCTGGGGCATATAAGGTTTTATAGTAAGTGTTCTTGTAGAAAATTCAAAAAGGGCTCATTCGATTTGAAATTAAAAGTGCAAGGTTTGTAAGTTAGGCCCCGGGGATGTATTAGGTTTTTATAGATAGTGTTGTCGTAGTAACTTCAAAACAGGCTCATTCGATTGGAAATTGAAAGGGCTAGTGCCCTTTTTAATAGTTGAAAGGGATTGGAGGGCAACTAGGCCCCCGCTCACACCTAACATTTCCCCAAACACATCCAATCAAAATTTGGAGATAGTCATTTTTTAACGTAGTTAAAAGTTCTGGAAATTATAATTTCGAGGATACCCCCCCCCCCCCCCCTCAGCCCTCAGGGCTAAGGATGTAAGTTCTGGAAACTAGGTTCTTGAAGATGACAAACCCTGCCCCCCTCCACACAGCCCTATGGGCTAGGGTCGTAAATTTTGCCCTGGTGGCATGCAAGGTTTTTATAGATAGCGTTGCCATATAAACTTCATAAAGGGTTCATTCGATTGGAAATTGAAAGGGCTAGTGCTCTTTTTAATAGTTGAAAGTGGTTGCAGGATAACTAACCCCACTCTCACGCCCACCATTCCCCAAGCACATCCAATCAAAATTTGGAGATAGCCATTTTGTAGTTAAAAGTTCTGGAAATTATGTCTTTGCGGATTACAAGACCCAACGGCTAGAGTTGTAAGTTATGCCCTGGGGGCATACAAGGTATTTATAGAAAGCATTGTCGCAGAAACTTCAAAAAAGACTAATTCGATTGGAAATTGAAAGGGCTAGTGCCCTTTTTAATAGCTGAAAGAGATTGGAGGGCAAAATCCCCCCCCCCTCTTACGCCCACCATTTCTCAAACACACCCATTCAAAATTATACCCATTTTTTCAACGTAGTTAAAAGTTCTGGAAATTATGTCTTTAAGGATGACAAGACCCCCCTCCTCCCCACAGTCCCCAGGGCAAAGGTAGTAAGTTATGCCTGGGGGGCATATTAGGTTTTTATAGATAGTTGTGTTGCATAAAATTCAAAAAGGGCTCATCCGATTGGAAATTGAAAGGACTAGTTCTCTTTTTAATAGTCAAAAGTGATTGGAGGGCAACTAACCCCCCTCTCACGCCCACGATTTCTCCAGACAAACCAATCAAAAGTTTGAGATAGCAATTTTGTTCAGCGTAATTTAAAGTTTATGAAGTTAAGTCTTTGAGGATGACAATCCCCCACAACCCCCAGGGCAGTTGTTGTAAGTTATGCCCTTAGGGTATATAAGGTGTTTGTAGAAAGTTTTGTCATAAAAACTTCAAAAAGGGCACATTTGATTGTAAAATTGAAAGGGCTAGTGCCGTTTTTAATAATCGGAAGTGATTGGAGTGTGACTATCCTGCCTCTCACGGCCAGCATTTCCCCAAACACATCCAATCAATATTTTGAGGTAGCCATTTTGTTCAACATAGTTGAAAGATGTGAAGATTATGTCTTTGAGGATGACAAACCCCCCATACCTCTCAGGGCAAGGGTTTTAAGTTATACCCTGGGGGGGTATAAGGTTTTTTATAGATAGTGTTGTCGTAGAAACGTCAAAAAGGGCTCATTCGATTGGAAATTGAAAGGGCTAGTGCCGTTTTTAATAGTTGAAAGGGATTGGAGGGCAACTAGGCCCCTGCTCACGCCTAACATTTCCCCAAACACATCCAATCAAAATTTGGAGATAGTCATTTTTTTAACGTAGTTAAAAGTTCTGGAAATTATATTTTCGAGGATAACCCCCCCCCCTCAGCCCTCAGGGCTACGGATGTAAGTTCTGGAAACTAGGTTCTTGAAGATGACAAACCCTATCCCCCCCCCCCTCAACACAGCCCTATGGGCTAGGGTTGTAAGTTTTGCCCCGGTGGCATGCAAGGTTTTTATAGATAGCGTTGTCATATAAACTTCAAAAAGGGCTCATTCGATTGAAAATTGAAAGGGCTAGTGCTCTTATCAATAGTTGAAAGTGGTTGCAGGATAACTAACCCCCTCTCACGCCCACCGTTCCCAAAGCTCATCCAATCAAAATTTGGAGATAGCCATTTTGTAGTTAAAAGTTCTGGAAATTATGTCTTTGAGGATTACAAGACCCAAGGGCTGGGGTTGTAAGTTATGCCCTGTGGGGCATACAAGGTTTTTATAGAAAGCATTGTTGCAGAAACTTCAAAAAAGACTAATTCGATTGGAAATTCAAAGGGCTAGTGCCCTTTTTAATAGTTGAAAGAGATTGGAAGGCAAAATCCCCCCCCTCTTACGCCCACCATTTCTCAAACACATCCATTCAAAATTATACCGATTTTTTCAACGTAGTTAAAAGTTCTGGAAATTATGTCTTTAAGGATGACAAGACCCCCCTCCTCCCCACAGCCCCCAGGGCAAAGGTAGTAAGTTATGCCTGGGGGGCATATTAGGTTTTTATAGATAGTTTCGTTGCATAAAATTCAAAAAGGGCTCATCCGATTGGAAATTGAAAGGGCTAGTGCCTTTTTTAATAGTCAGAAGTGATTGGAGCGCAACTAACTCGCCTCTCACGCCCACGATTTCCCCAGACAAACCAATCAAAATTTTGAGATAGCCATTTTGTTCAGCGTAATTTAAAGTTTATGAAGTTAAGTCTTTGAGGATGACAATCCCCACAACCCCCAGGGCAGTTGTTATAAGTTATGCCCTTAGGGTAAATAAGGTGTTTGTAGAAAGTTTTGTCATAAAAACTTCAAAAAGGGCACATTTGATTGTAAAATTGAAAGGGCTAGTGCCGTTTTTAATAATCGGAAGTGATTGGAGTGTGACTATCCTGCCTCTCACGGCCCCCATTTCCCCAAACACATCCAATCAATATTTTGAGATAGCCATTTTGTTCAACGTAGTTGAAAGATCTGGGGATTATGTCTTTGAGGATGACAAACCCCCCATACCTCTCAGGGCAAGGGTTTTAAGTTATGCCCTGGGGGTGTATAAGGTTTTTTATAGATACTGTTGTCATAGAAACTTCAAAAAGGGCTCATTCAATTGGAAATTGAAAGGGTTAGTGCCCTTTTTAAAAGTCGAAAATGATTGAAGGGCGATTAACCCTTCTGTCATGTCCACCATTTTCCCAAACACATCAAATAAAAATTTTGAGATAGCCAATTAAGTTATGCCCTGTGGTAATATAAGGTGTTTATAGAAAGTGTTGTAGTAGAAACTTCAAAAAAGGCTCATTTGATTGGAAATTGAAAGGGCTAGTGCCATTTTTAATAGTGGAAAGTGTTTGTAGGGCAAATAACCCCCCTCTTACGGCCACCATTTCCCCATACACATGCAATCAACATTTAGAGATAGCCATTTTGTTCAACGAAGTTGAAAGTTCTGGAAATGAGGTCTTTGAGGATGAATACTCCCTCCCCCTCAGCAGCCCTAAGGGCTAGGTTTGTAAGCTACGTCCTGGGGGCATATGAGGTTTTTTATAGAAAGTGTTGTCGTAGAAACGTCAAAAAGGGCTCATTCGATTGGAAATTGAAAGGGCTAGTGCCGTTTTTGATAGTTGAAAGTGATTGGAGGGTGACTAACCCTCCTCTCCTAAGAGTGAATGAAGAGAGAGGCTTAAAGGAGCTCGTTGTTAGGGCAGCCCATTTTTAGGGGGATCCTAGAAAACCTAATAAAATTTGGAACTGTAAAAGCACGGATGAATGGACAGACTCAGGAGTAGGAGAGCTTAGAGGCTACAGTACCACCCCTTAGTCTCAGTAGCTTTTCTTAAATATCACGTATAAGTAATGACTACTAAGAGTGAATGAAGAGAGAGCCTTAAAGGAGCTCGTTTTTAGGGCAGCCGCTTTTTAGGGGGGATCCTCGAAAACTTAATAAAATTTGGAACTGTAAAAGCACGGATGAATGGACAGACTCAGGAGTAGGAGAGCTTAGATAGAGGCCACAGTACCACCCCTTAGTCTCAGTAGCTTTTCTTAAATATCACGTATAAGTTATGACTACTAAGAGTGAATGAAGAGAGAGCCTTAAAGGAGCTCGTTGTTAGGGCAGCCCCTTTTTAGGGGGGATCCTCGAAAACCTAATAAAATTTGGAACTGTAAAAGCACGGATGAATGGACAGACTCAGGAGTAGGGAGCTTAAGGCTGCAGTACCACCCCTTAGTCTCAGTAGCTTTTCTTAAATATCACGTATAAGTAATGACTACTAAGAGTGAATGAAGAGAGAGCCTTAAAGGAGCTCGTTGTTAGGGCAGCCCCTTTTTAGGGGGGATCCTAGAAAACCTAATAAAATTTGGAACTGTAAAAGCACGGATGAATGGACAGACTCAGGAGTAAGAGAGCTTAGAGGCTACAGTACCACCCCTTAGTCTCAGTAGCTTTTCTTAAATATCACGTATAAGTAATGACTACTAAGAGTGAATGAAGAGAGAGCCTTAAAGGAGCTCGTTGTTAGGGCAGCCCCTTTTTTAGGGGGGATCCTCGAAAACCTAATAAAATTTGGAACTGTAAAAGCACGGATGAATGGACAGACTCAGGAGTAGGGAGCTTAAGGCTGCAGTACCACCCCTTAGTCTCAGTAGCTTTTCTTAAATATCACGTATAAGTAATGACTACTAAGAGTGAATGAAGAGAGAGCCTTAAAGGAGCTCGTTGTTAGGGCAGCCCCTTTTTAGGGGGGATCCTCGAAAACCTAATAAAATTTGGAACTGTAAAAGCACGGATGAATGGACAGACTCAGGAGTAGGATAGCTTAGATAGAGGCTACAGTACCACCCCTTAGTCTCAGTAGCTTTTCTTAAATATCACGTATAAGTTATGACTACTAAGAGTGAATGAAGAGAGAGCCTTAAAGGAGCTCGTTGTTAGGGCAGCCCCTTTTTAGGGGGATCCTCGAAAACCTAATAAAATTTGGAACTGTAAAAGCACGGATGAATGGACAGACTCAGGAGTAGGGAGCTTAAGGCTGCAGTACCACCCCTTAGTCTCAGTAGCTTTTCTTAAATATCACGTATAAGTAATGACTACTAAGAGTGAATGAAGAGAGAGCCTTAAAGGAGCTCGTTGTTAGGGCAGCCCCTTTTTAGGGGGGATCCTAGAAAACCTAATAAAATTTGGAACTGTAAAAGCACGGATGAATGGACAGACTCAGGAGTAAGAGAGCTTAGAGGCTACAGTACCACCCCTTAGTCTCAGTAGCTTTTCTTAAATATCACGTATAAGTAATGACTACTAAGAGTGAATGAAGAGAGAGCCTTAAAGGAGCTCGTTGTTAGGGCAGCCCCTTTTTAGGGGGGATCCTCGAAAACCTAATAAAATTTGGAACTGTAAAAGCACGGATGAATGGACAGACTCAGGAGTAGGGAGCTTAAGGCTGCAGTACCACCCCTTAGTCTCAGTAGCTTTTCTTAAATATCACGTATAAGTAATGACTACTAAGAGTGAATGAAGAGAGAGCCTTAAAGGAGCTCGTTGTTAGGGCAGCCCCTTTTTAGGGGGGATCCTCGAAAACCTAATAAAATTTGGAACTGTAAAAGCACGGATGAATGGACAGACTCAGGAGTAGGGAGCTTAAGGCTGCAGTACCACCCCTTAGTCTCAGTAGCTTTTCTTAAATATCACGTATAAGTAATGACTACTAAGAGTGAATGAAGAGAGAGCCTTAAAGGAGCTCGTTGTTAGGGCAGCCCCTTTTTAGGGGGGATCCTAGAAAACCTAATAAAATTTGGAACTGTAAAAGCACGGATGAATGGACAGACTCAGGAGTAGGAGAGCTTAGATAGAGGCTACAGTACCACCCCTTAGTCTCAGTAGCTTTTCTTAAATATCACGTATAAGTTATGACTACTAAGAGTGAATGAAGAGAGAGCCTTAAAGGAGCTCGTTGTTAGGGCAGCCCCTTTTTTAGGGGGGATCCTCGAAAACCTAATAAAATTTGGAACTGTAAAAGCACGGATGAATGGACAGACTCAGGAGTAGGGAGATTAAGGCTGCAGTACCACCCCTTAGTCTCAGTAGCTTTTCTTAAATATCACGTATAAGTAATGACTACTAAGAGTGAATGAAGAGAGAGCCTTAAAGGAGCTCGTTGTTAGGGCAGCCCCTTTTTAGGGGGGATCCTAGAAAACCTAATAAAATTTGGAACTGTAAAAGCACGGATGAATGGACAGACTCAGGAGTAAGAGAGCTTAGAGATTACAGTACCACCCCTTAGTCTCAGTAGCTTTTCTTAAATATCACGTATAAGTAATGACTACTAAGAGTGAATGAAGAGAGAGCCTTAAAGGAGCTCGTTTTTAGGGCAGCCGCTTTTTAGGGGGGATCCTAGAAAACTTAATAAAATTTGGAACTGTAAAAGCACGGATGAATGGACAGACTCAGGAGTAGGAGAGCTTAGATAGAGGCTACAGTACCACCCCTTAGTCTCAGTAGCTTTTCTTAAATATCACGTATAAGTTATGACTACTAAGAGTGAATGAAGAGAGAGCCTTAAAGGAGCTCGTTGTTAGGGCAGCCCCTTTTTTAGGGGGGATCCTCGAAAACCTAATAAAATTTGGAACTGTAAAAGCACGGATGAATGGACAGACTCAGGAGTAGGGAGCTTAAGGCTGCAGTACCACCCTTAGTCTCAGTAGCTTTTCTTAAATATCACGTATAAGTAATGACTACTAAGAGTGAATGAAGAGAGAGCCTTAAAGGAGCTCGTTGTTAGGGCAGCCCCTTTTTTAGGGGGGATCCTCGAAAACCTAATAAAATTTGGAACTGTAAAAGCACGGATGAATGGACAGACTCAGGAGTAGGGAGCTTGAGGCTACAGTACCACCCCTTAGTCTCAGTAGCTTTTCTTAAATATCACGTATAAGTAATGACTACTAAGAGTGAATGAAGAGAGAACCTTAAAGGAGCTCGTTGTTAGGGCAGCCCCTTTTTTAGGGGGGATCCTCGAAAACCTAATAAAATTTGGAACTGTAAAAGCACGGATGAATGGACAGACTCAGGAGTAGGGAGCTTAAGGCTGCAGTACCACCCCTTAGTCTCAGTAGCTTTTCTTAAATATCACGTATAAGTAATGACTACTAAGAGTGAATGAAGAGAGAGCCTTAAAGGAGCTCGTTGTTAGGGCAGCCCCTTTTTAGGGGGGATCCTCGAAAACCTAATAAAATTTGGAACTGTAAAAGCACGGATGAATGGACAGACTCAGGAGTAGGGAGCTTGAGGCTACAGTACCACCCCTTAGTCTCAGTAGCTTTTCTTAAATATCACGTATAAGTAATGACTACTAAGAGTGAATGAAGAGAGAACCTTAAAGGAGCTCGTTGTTAGGGCAGCCCCTTTTTTAGGGGGGATCCTCGAAAACCTAATAAAATTTGGAACTGTAAAAGCACGGATGAATGGACAGACTCAGGAGTAGGGAGCTTAAGGCTGCAGTACCACCCCTTAGTCTCAGTAGCTTTTCTTAAATATCACGTATAAGTAATGACTACTAAGAGTGAATGAAGAGAGAGCCTTAAAGGAGCTCGTTGTTAGGGCAGCCCCTTTTTTAGGGGGGATCCTCGAAAACCTAATAAAATTTGGAACTGTAAAATAACGGATGAATGGACAGACTCAGGGGTAGGGAGCTTGAGGCTACAGTACCACCCCTTAGTCTCAGTAGCTTTTCTTAAATATCACGTATAAGTAATGACTACTAAGAGTGAATGAAGAGAGAGCCTTAAAGGAGCTCGTTGTTAGGGCAGCCCCTTTTTAGGGGGGATCCTAGAAAACCTAATAAAATTTGGAACTGTAAAAGCACGGATGAATGGACAGACTCAGGAGTAGGAGAGCTTAGAGGCTACGAGGCTTAGAGCTTAGAGCTTTTCTTAAATACCACGTATAAGTAATGACTACTAAGAGTGAGTGAAGAGAGAGCCTTAAAGGAGCTCGTTATTAGGGCAGCCCCTTTTTTAGGGGGGATCCTAGAAAACCTAATAAAATTTGGAACTGTAAAAGCACGGATGAATGGACAGACTCAGGAGTAGGAGAGCTTAGAGGCTACGAGGCTTAGAGCTTAGAGCTTTTCTTAAATATCACGTATAAGTAATGACTACTAAGAGTGAGTGAAGAGAGAGCCTTAAAGGAGCTCGTTATTAGGGCAGCCCCTTTTTTAGGGGGTATCCTAGAAAACCTAATAAAATTTGGAACTGTAAAAGCACGGATGAATGGACAGACTCAGGAGTAGGAGAGCTTAGAGGCTACAGTACCACCCCTTAGTCTCAGTAGCTTTTCTTAAATATCACGTATAAGTAATGACTACTAAGAGTGAGTGAAGAGAGAGCCTTAAAGGAGCTCGTTATTAGGGCAGCCCCTTTTTAGGGGGGATCCTAGAAAACCTAATAAAATTTGGAACTTTAAAAGCACGGATGAATGGACAGACTCAGGAGTAGGAGAGCTTAGAGGCTACAGTACCACCCCTTAGTCTCAGTAGCTTTTCTTAAATATCACGTATAAGTAATGACTACTAAGAGTGAGTGAAGAGAGAGCCTTAAAGGAGCTCGTTATTAGGGCAGCCCCTTTTTTAGGGGGGATCCTAGAAAACCTAATAAAATTTGGAACTGTAAAAGCACGGATGAATGGACAGACTCAGGAGTAGGAGAGCTTAGAGGCTACAGTACCACCCCTTAGTCTCAGTAGCTTTTCTTAAATATCACGTATAAGTTATGACTACTAAGAGTGAATGAAGAGAGAGCCTTAAAGGAGCTCGTTGTTAGGGTAGCCCCTTTTTAAGGGGGGATCCTCGAAAACCTAATAAAATTTGGAACTGTAAAAGCACGGATGAATGGACAGACTCAGGAGTAGGGAGCTTGAGGCTACAGTACCACCCCTTAGTCTCAGTAGCTTTTCTTAAATATCACGTATAAGTAATGACTACTAAGAGTGAATGAAGACAGAGCCTTAAAGGAGCTCGTTGTTAGGGCAGCCCCTTTTTAGGGGGGATCCTAGAAAACCTAATAAAATTTGGAACTGTAAACGCACGGATGAATGGACAGACTCAGGAGTAGGAGAGCTTAGAGGCTACAGTACCACCCCTTATTTTCAGTAGCTTTTCTTAAATATCACGTATAAGTAATGACTACTAAGAGTGAATGAAGAGAGAGCCTTAAAGGAGCTCGTTGTTAGGGCAGCCCCTTTTTAGGGGGGATCCTAGAAAACCTAATAAAATTTGGAACTGTAAAAGCACGGATGAATGGACAGACTCAGGAGTAGGAGAGCTTAGAGGCTACAGTACCACCCCTTAGTCTCAGTAACTTTTCTTAAATATCACGTATAAGTAATGACTACTAAGAGTGAATGAAGAGAGAGCATTAAAGGAGCTCGTTGTTAGGGCAGCCCCTTTTTAGGGGGGATCCTAGAAAACCTAATAAAATTTGGGACTGTAAAAGCACGGATGAATGGACAGACTCAGGAGTAGGAGAGCTTAGAGGCTACAGTACCACCCCTTAGTCTCAGTAGCTTTTCTTAAATATCACGTATAAGTAATGACTACTAAGAGTGAATGAAGAGAGAGCCTTAAAGGAGCTCGTTGTTAGGGCAGCCCCTTTTTAGGGGGGATCCTAGGAAACCTAATAAAATTTGGAACTGTAAAAGCACGGATGAAAGGACAGACTCAGGAGTAGGAGAGCTTAGAGGCTACAGTACCACCCCTTAGTCTCAGTAGCTTTTCTTAAATATCACGTATAAGTAATGACTACTAAGAGTGAATGAAGAGAGAGCCTTAAAGGAGCTCGTTGTTAGGGCAGCCTCTTTTTAGGGGGGATCCTAGAAAACCTCTTAAAATTTTGAACTGTAAAAGCACGGATGAATGGACAGACTCAGGAGTAGGAGAGCTTAGAGGCTACAGTACCACCCCTTAGTCTCAGTAGCTTTTCTTAAATATCACGTATAAGTTATGACTACTAAGAGTGAATGAAGAGAGAGCCTTAAAGGAGCTCGTTGTTAGGGCAGCCCCTTTTTAGGGGGGATCCTAGAAAACCTAATAAAATTTGGAACTGTAAAAGCACGGATGAATGGACAGACTCAGGAGTAGGGAGCTAAAGGCTGCAGTACCACCCCTTAGTCTCAGTAGCTTTTCTTAAATATCACGTATAAGTAATGACTACTAAGAGTGAATGAAGAGAGAGCCTTAAAGGAGCTCGTTGTTAGGGCAGCCCCTTTTTAGGGGGGATCCTAGAAAACCTAATAAAATTCGGAACTGTAAAAGCACGGATGAATGGACAGACTCAGGAGTAGGAGAGCATAGAGGCTACAGTACCACCCCTTAGTCTCAGTAGCTTTTCTTAAATATCACGTATAAGTAATGACTACTAAGAGTTAATGAAGAGAGAGCCTTAAAGGAGCTCGTTGTTAGGGCAGCCCCTTTTTAGGGGGGATCCTAGAAAACCTAATAAAATTTGGAACTGTAAAAGCACGGATGAATGGACAGACTCAGGAGTAGGAGAGCTTAGAGGCTACAGTACCACCCCTTAGTCTCAGTAGCTTTTCTTAAATATCACGTATAAGTAATGACTACTAAGAGTGAATGAAGAGAGAGCCTTAAAGGAGCTCGTTGTTAGGGCAGCCCCTTTTTAGGGGGGATCCTAGAAAACCTAATAAAATTTGGAACTGTAAAAGCACGGATGAATGGACAGACTCAGGAGTAGGAGAGCTTAGAGGCTACAGTACCACCCCTTAGTCTCAGTAGCTTTTCTTAAATATCACGTATAAGTTATGACTACTAAGAGTGAATGAAGAGAGAGCCTTAAAGGAGCTCGTTGTTAGGGCAGCCCCTTTTTTAGGGGGGATCCTCGAAAACCTAATAAAATTTGGAACTGTAAAAGCACGGATGAATGGACAGACTCAGGAGTAGGGAGCTTAAGGCTGCAGTACCACCCCTTAGTCTCAGTAGCTTTTCTTAAATATCACGTATAAGTAATGACTACTAAGAGTGAATTAAGAGAGAGCCTTAAAGGAGCTCGTTGTTAGGGCAGCCCCTTTTTAGGGGGGACCCTAGAAAACCTAATAAAATTTGGAACTGTAAAAGCACGGATGAATGGACAGACTCAGGAGTAGGAGAGCTTAGAGGCTACAGTACCACCCCTTAGTCTCAGTAGCTTTTCTTAAATATCACGTATAAGTAATGACTACTAGGAGTGAATGAAGAGAGAGCCTTAAAGGAGCTCGTTGTTAGGGCAGTCCCTTTATTAGGGGGGATCCTAGAAAACCTAATAAAATTTGGAACTGTAAAAGCACGGATGAATGGACAGACTCAGGAGTAGGGAGCTTGAGGCTACAGTACCACCCCTTAGTCTCAGTAGCTTTTCTTAAATATCACGTATAAGTAATGACTACTAGGAGTGAATGAAGAGAGAGCCTTAAAGGAGCTCGTTGTTAGGGCAGCCCCTTTTTTAGGGGGGACCCTAGAAAACCTAATAAAATTTGGAACTGTAAAAGCACGGATGAATGGACAGACTCAGGAGTAGGAGAGCTTAGAGGCTACAGTACCACCCCTTAGTCTCAGTAGCTTTTCTTAAATATCACGTATAAGTAATGACTACTAGGAGTGAATGAAGAGAGAGCCTTAAAGGAGCTCGTTGTTAGGGCAGTCCCTTTATTAGGGGGGATCCTAGAAAACCTAATAAAATTTGGAACTGTAAAAGCACGGATGAATGGACAGACTCAGGAGTAGGGAGCTTGAGGCTACAGTACCACCCCTTAGTCTCAGTAGCTTTTCTTAAATATCACGTATAAGTAATGACTACTAAGAGTGAATGAAGAGAGAGCCTTAAAGGAGCTCGTTGTTAGGGCAGCCCCTTTTTAGGGGGGATCCTCGAAAACCTAATAAAATTTGGAACTGTAAAAGCACGGATGAATGGACAGACTCAGGAGTAGGGAGCTTAAGGCTGCAGTACCACCCCTTAGTCTCAGTAGCTTTTCTTAAATATCACGTATAAGTAATGACTACTAAGAGTGAATGAAGAGAGAGCCTTAAAGGAGCTCGTTGTTAGGGCAGCCCCTTTTTAGGGGGGATCCTCGAAAACCTAATAAAATTTGGAACTGTAAAAGCACGGATGAATGGACAGACTCAGGAGTAGGGAGCTTAAGGCTGCAGTACCACCCCTTAGTCTCAGTAGCTTTTCTTAAATATCACGTATAAGTAATGACTACTAAGAGTGAATGAAGAGAGAGCCTTAAAGGAGCTCGTTGTTAGGGCAGCCCCTTTTTAGGGGGGATCCTAGAAAACCTAATAAAATTTGGAACTGTAAAAGCACGGATGAATGGACAGACTCAGGAGTAGGAGAGCTTAGATAGAGGCTACAGTACCACCCCTTAGTCTCAGTAGCTTTTCTTAAATATCACGTATAAGTTATGACTACTAAGAGTGAATGAAGAGAGAGCCTTAAAGGAGCTCGTTGTTAGGGCAGCCCCTTTTTAGGGGGGATCCTCAAAAACCTAATAAAATTTGGAACTGTAAAAGCACGGATGAATGGACAGACTCAGGAGTAGGGAGCTTAAGGCTGCAGTACCACCCCTTAGTCTCAGTAGCTTTTCTTAAATATCACGTATAAGTAATGACTACTAAGAGTGAATGAAGAGAGAGCCTTAAAGGAGCTCGTTGTTAGGGCAGCCCCTTTTTAGGGGGGATCCTAGAAAACCTAATAAAATTTGGAACTGTAAAAGCACGGATGAATGGACAGACTCAGGAGTAAGAGAGCTTAGAGATTACAGTACCACCCCTTAGTCTCAGTAGCTTTTCTTAAATATCACGTATAAGTAATGACTACTAAGAGTGAATGAAGAGAGAGCCTTAAAGGAGCTCGTTTTTAGGGCAGCCGCTTTTTAGGGGGGATCCTAGAAAACTTAATAAAATTTGGAACTGTAAAAGCACGGATGAATGGACAGACTCAGGAGTAGGAGAGCTTAGATAGAGGCTACAGTACCACCCCTTAGTCTCAGTAGCTTTTCTTAAATATCACGTATAAGTTATGACTACTAAGAGTGAATGAAGAGAGAGCCTTAAAGGAGCTCGTTGTTAGGGCAGCCCCTTTTTAGGGGGGATCCTAGAAAACCTAATAAAATTTGGAACTGTAAAAGCACGGATGAATGGACAGACTCAGGAGTAGGAGAGCTTAGAGGCTACAGTACCACCCCTTAGTCTCAGTAGCTTTTCTTAAATATCACGTATAAGTAATGACTACTAAGAGTGAATGAAGAGAGAGCCTTAAAGGAGCTCGTTGTTAGGGCAGCCCCTTTTTAGGGGGGATCCTAGAAAACCTAATAAAATTTGGAACTGTAAAAGCACGGATGAATGGAAAGACTCAGGAGTAGGAGAGCTTAGAGGCTACAGTACCACCCCTTAGTCTCAGTAGCTTTTCTTAAATATCACGTATAAGTTATGACTACTAAGAGTGAATGAAGAGAGAGCCTTAAAGGAGCTCGTTGTTAGGGCAGCCCCTTTTTAGGGGGGATCCTCGAAAACCTAATAAAATTTGGAACTGTAAAAGCACGGATGAATGGACAGACTCAGGAGTAGGGAGCTTAAGGCTGCAGTACCACCCCTTAGTCTCAGTAGCTTTTCTTAAATATCACGTATAAGTAATGACTACTAAGAGTGAATTAAGAGAGAGCCTTAAAGGAGCTCGTTGTTAGGGCAGCCCCTTTTTTAGGGGGGACCCTAGAAAACCTAATAAAATTTGGAACTGTAAAAGCACGGATGAATGGACAGACTCAGGAGTAGGAGAGCTTAGAGGCTACAGTACCACCCCTTAGTCTCAGTAGCTTTTCTTAAATATCACGTATAAGTAATGACTACTAGGAGTGAATGAAGAGAGAGCCTTAAAGGAGCTCGTTGTTAGGGCAGTCCCTTTATTAGGGGGGATCCTAGAAAACCTAATAAAATTTGGAACTGTAAAAGCACAGATGAATGGACAGACTCAGGAGTAGGGAGCTTGAGGCTACAGTACCACCCCTTAGTCTCAGTAGCTTTTCTTAAATATCACGTATAAGTAATGACTACTAGGAGTGAATGAAGAGAGAGCCTTAAAGGAGCTCGTTGTTAGGGCAGCCCCTTTTTAGGGGGGACCCTAGAAAACCTAATAAAATTTGGAACTGTAAAAGCACGGATGAATGGACAGACTCAGGAGTAGGAGAGCTTAGAGGCTACAGTACCACCCCTTAGTCTCAGTAGCTTTTCTTAAATATCACGTATAAGTAATGACTACTAGGAGTGAATGAAGAGAGAGCCTTAAAGGAGCTCGTTGTTAGGGCAGTCCCTTTATTAGGGGGATCCTAGAAAACCTAATAAAATTTGGAACTGTAAAAGCACGGATGAATGGACAGACTCAGGAGTAGAGAGCTTGAGGCTACAGTACCACCCCTTAGTCTCAGTAGCTTTTCTTAAATATCACGTATAAGTAATGACTACTAAGAGTGAATGAAGAGAGAGCCTTAAAGGAGCTCGTTGTTAGGGCAGCCCCTTTTTAGGGGGATCCTCGAAAACCTAATAAAATTTGGAACTGTAAAAGCACGGATGAATGGACAGACTCAGGAGTAGGGAGCTTAAGGCTGCAGTACCACCCCTTAGTCTCAGTAGCTTTTCAAAAATATCACGTATAAGTAATGACTACTAAGAGTGAATGAAGAGAGAGCCTTAAAGGAGCTCGTTGTTAGGGCAGCCCCTTTTTAGGGGGGATCCTCGAAAACCTAATAAAATTTGGAACTGTAAAAGCACGGATGAATGGACAGACTCAGGAGTAGGGAGCTTAAGGCTGCAGTACCACCCCTTAGTCTCAGTAGCTTTTCTTAAATATCACGTATAAGTAATGACTACTAAGAGTGAATGAAGAGAGAGCCTTAAAGGAGCTCGTTGTTAGGGCAGCCCCTTTTTAGGGGGGATCCTAGAAAACCTAATAAAATTTGGAACTGTAAAAGCACGGATGAATGGACAGACTCAGGAGTAGGAGAGCTTAGATAGAGGCTACAGTACCACCCCTTAGTCTCAGTAGCTTTTCTTAAATATCACGTATAAGTTATGACTACTAAGAGTGAATGAAGAGAGAGCCTTAAAGGAGCTCGTTGTTAGGGCAGCCCCTTTTTTAGGGGGGATCCTCGAAAACCTAATAAAATTTGGAACTGTAAAAGCACGGATGAATGGACAGACTCAGGAGTAGGGAGCTTAAGGCTGCAGTACCACCCCTTAGTCTCAGTAGCTTTTCTTAAATATCACGTATAAGTAATGACTACTAAGAGTGAATGAAGAGAGAGCCTTAAAGGAGCTCGTTGTTAGGGCAGCCCCTTTTTAGGGGGGATCCTAGAAAACCTAATAAAATTTGGAACTGTAAAAGCACGGATGAATGGACAGACTCAGGAGTAAGAGAGCTTAGAGATTACAGTACCACCCCTTAGTCTCAGTAGCTTTTCTTAAATATCACGTATAAGTAATGACTACTAAGAGTGAATGAAGAGAGAGCCTTAAAGGAGCTCGTTTTTAGGGCAGCCGCTTTTTAGGGGGGATCCTAGAAAACTTAATAAAATTTGGAACTGTAAAAGCACGGATGAATGGACAGACTCAGGAGTAGGAGAGCTTAGATAGAGGCTACAGTACCACCCCTTAGTCTCAGTAGCTTTTCTTAAATATCACGTATAAGTAATGACTACTAAGAGTGAATGAAGAGAGAGCCTTAAAGGAGCTCGTTGTTAGGGCAGCCCCTTTTTAGGGGGGATCCTAGAAAACCTAATAAAATTTGGAACTGTAAAAGCACGGATGAATGGACAGACTCAGGAGTAGGGAGCTTAAGGCTGCAGTACCACCCCTTAGTCTCAGTAGCTTTTCTTAAATATCACGTATAAGTAATGACTACTAAGAGTGAATGAAGAGAGAGCCTTAAAGGAGCTCGTTGTTAGGGCAGCCCCTTTTTTAGGGGGGATCCTCGAAAACCTAATAAAATTTGGAACTGTAAAATAACGGATGAATGGACAGACTCAGGGGTAGGGAGCTTGAGGCTACAGTACCACCCCATAGTCTCAGTAGCTTTTCTTAAATATCACGTATAAGTAATGACTACTAAGAGTGAATGAAGAGAGAGCCTTAAAGGAGCTCGTTGTTAGGGCAGCCCCTTTTTAGGGGGGATCCTAGAAAACCTAATAAAATTTGGAACTGTAAAAGCACGGATGAATGGACAGACTCAGGAGTAGGAGAGCTTAGAGGCTACGAGGCTTAGAGCTTAGAGCTTTTCTTAAATACCACGTATAAGTAATGACTACTAAGAGTGAGTGAAGAGAGAGCCTTAAAGGAGCACGTTATTAGGGCAGCCCCTTTTTTAGGGGGGATCCTAGAAAACCTAATAAAATTTGGAACTGTAAAAGCACGGATGAATGGACAGACTCAGGAGTAGGAGAGCTTAGAGGCTACGAGGCTTAGAGCTTAGATTTTTTCTTAAATATCACGTATAAGTAATGACTACTAAGAGTGAGTGAAGAGAGAGCCTTAAAGGAGCTCGTTATTAGGGCAGCCCCTTTTTTAGGGGGGATCCTAGAAAACCTAATAAAATTTGGAACTGTAAAAGCACGGATGAATGGACAGACTCAGGAGTAGGAGAGCTTAGAGGCTACAGTACCACCCCTTAGTCTCAGTAGCTTTTCTTAAATATCACGTATAAGTAATGACTACTAAGAGTGAGTGAAGAGAGAGCCTTAAAGGAGCTCGTTATTAGGGCAGCCCCTTTTTTAGGGGGGATCCTAGAAAACCTAATAAAATTTGGAACTTTAAAAGCACGGATGAATGGACAGACTCAGGAGTAGGAGAGCTTAGAGGCTACAGTACCACCCCTTAGTCTCAGTAGCTTTTCTTAAATATCACGTATAAGTAATGACTACTAAGAGTGAGTGAAGAGAGAGCCTTAAAGGAGCTCGTTATTAGGGCAGCCCCTTTTTTAGGGGGGATCCTAGAAAACCTAATAAAATTTGGAACTGTAAAAGCACGGATGAATGGACAGACTCAGGAGTAGGAGAGCTTAGAGGCTACAGTACCACCCCTTAGTCTCAGTAGCTTTTCTTAAATATCACGTATAAGTTATGACTACTAAGAGTGAATGAAGAGAGAGCCTTAAAGGAGCTCGTTGTTAGGGCAGCCCCTTTTTAAGGGGGATCCTCGAAAACCTAATAAAATTTGGAACTGTAAAAGCACGGATGAATGGACAGACTCAGGAGTAGGGAGCTTGAGGCTACAGTACCACCCCTTAGTCTCAGTAGCTTTTCTTAAATATCACGTATAAGTAATGACTACTAAGAGTGAATGAAGACAGAGCCTTAAAGGAGCTCGTTGTTAGGGCAGCCCCTTTTTAGGGGGGATCCTAGAAAACCTAATAAAATTTGGAACTGTAAACGCACGGATGAATGGACAGACTCAGGAGTAGGAGAGCTTAGAGGCCACAGTACCACCCCTTAGTTTCAGTAGCTTTTCTTAAATATCACGTATAAGTAATGACTACTAAGAGTGAATGAAGAGAGAGCCTTAAAGGAGCTCGTTGTTAGGGCAGCCCCTTTTTAGGGGGGATCCTAGAAAACCTAATAAAATTTGGAACTGTAAAAGCACGGATGAATGGACAGACTCAGGAGTAGGAGAGCTTAGAGGCTACAGTACCACCCCTTAGTCTCAGTAACTTTTCTTAAATATCACGTATAAGTAATGACTACTAAGAGTGAATGAAGAGAGAGCCTTAAAGGAGCTCGTTGTTAGGGCAGCCCCTTTTTTAGGGGGGATCCTAGAAAACCTAATAAAATTTGGGACTGTAAAAGCACGGATGAATGGACAGACTCAGGAGTAGGAGAGCTTAGAGGCTACAGTACCACCCCTTAGTCTCAGTAGCTTTTCTTAAATATCACGTATAAGTAATGACTACTAAGAGTGAATGAAGAGAGAGCCTTAAAGGAGCTCGTTGTTAGGGCAGCCCCTTTTTAGGGGGGATCCTAGAAAACCTAATAAAATTTGGAACTGTAAAAGCACGGATGAAAGGACAGACTCAGGAGTAGGAGAGCTTAGAGGCTACAGTACCACCCCTTAGTCTCAGTAGCTTTTCTTAAATATCACGTATAAGTAATGACTACTAAGAGTGAATGAAGAGAGAGCCTTAAAGGAGCTCGTTGTTAGGGCAGCCCCTTTTTAGGGGGGATCCTAGAAAACCTAATAAAATTTGGGACTGTAAAAGCACGGATGAATGGACAGACTCAGGAGTAGGAGAGCTTAGAGGCTACAGTACCACCCCTTAGTCTCAGTAGCTTTTCTTAAATATCACGTATAAGTAATGACTACTAAGAGTGAATGAAGAGAGAGCCTTAAAGGAGCTCGTTGTTAGGGCAGCCCCTTTTTAGGGGGGATCCTAGAAAACCTAATAAAATTTGGAACTGTAAAAGCACGGATGAAAGGACAGACTCAGGAGTAGGAGAGCTTAGAGGCTACAGTACCACCCCTTAGTCTCAGTAGCTTTTCTTAAATATCACGTATAAGTAATGACTACTAAGAGTGAATGAAGAGAGAGCCTTAAAGGATCTCGTTGTTAGGGCAGCCCCTTTTTTAGGGGGGATCCTTGAAAACCTAATAAAATTTGGAACTGTAAAAGCACGGATGAATGGACAGACTCAGGAGTAGGGAGCTTAAGGCTGCAGTACCACCCCTTAGTCTCAGTAGCATTTCTTAAATATCACGTATAAGTAATGACTACTAAGAGTGAATGAAGAGAGAGCCTTAAAGGAGCTCGTTGTTAGGGCAGCCCCTTTTTAGGGGGGATCCTAGAAAACCTAATAAAATTCGGAACTGTAAAAGCACGGATGAATGGACAGACTCAGGAGTAGGAGAGCATAGAGGCTACAGTACCACCCCTTAGTCTCAGTAGCTTTTCTTAAATATCACGTATAAGTAATGACTACTAAGAGTGAATGAAGAGAGAGCCTTAAAGGAGCTCGTTGTTAGGGCAGCCCCTTTTTAGGGGGGATCCTAGAAAACCTAATAAAATTTGGAACTGTAAAAGCACGGATGAATGGACAGACTCAGGAGTAGGGAGCTTAAGGCTGCAGTACCACCCCTTAGTCTCAGTAGCTTTTCTTAAATATCACGTATAAGTAATGACTACTAAGAGTGAATGAAGAGAGAGCCTTAAAGGAGCTCGTTGTTAGGGCAGCCCCTTTTTTAGGGGGGATCCTAGAAAACCTAATAAAATTTGGGACTGTAAAAGCACGGATGAATGGACAGACTCAGGAGTAGGAGAGCTTAGAGGCTACAGTACCACCCCTTAGTCTCAGTAGCTTTTCTTAAATATCACGTATAAGTAATGACTACTAAGAGTGAATGAAGAGAGAGCCTTAAAGGAGCTCGTTGTTAGGGCAGCCCCTTTTTAGGGGGGATCCTAGAAAACCTAATAAAATTTGGAACTGTAAAAGCACGGATGAAAGGACAGACTCAGGAGTAGGAGAGCTTAGAGGCTACAGTACCACCCCTTAGTCTCAGTAGCTTTTCTTAAATATCACGTATAAGTAATGACTACTAAGAGTGAATGAAGAGAGAGCCTTAAAGGAGCTCGTTGTTAGGGCAGCCTCTTTTTAGGGGGGATCCTAGAAAACCTCTTAAAAATTTGAACTGTAAAAGCACGGATGAATGGACAGACTCAGGAGTAGGAGAGCTTAGAGGCTACAGTACCACCCCTTAGTCTCAGTAGCTTTTCTTAAATATCACGTATAAGTTATGACTACTAAGAGTGAATGAAGAGAGAGCCTTAAAGGATCTCGTTGTTAGGGCAGCCCTTTTTTAGGGGGGATCCTTGAAAACCTAATAAAATTTGGAACTGTAAAAGCACGGATGAATGGACAGACTCAGGAGTAGGGAGCTTAAGGCTGCAGTACCAACCCTTAGTCTCAGTAGCATTTCTTAAATATCACGTATAAGTAATGACTACTAAGAGTGAATGAAGAGAGAGCCTTAAAGGAGCTCGTTGTTAGGGCAGCCCCTTTTTAGGGGGGATCCTAGAAAACCTAATAAAATTCGGAACTGTAAAAGCACGGATGAATGGACAGACTCAGGAGTAGGAGAGCATAGAGGCTACAGTACCACCCCTTAGTCTCAGTAGCTTTTCTTAAATATCACGTATAAGTAATGACTACTAAGAGTGAATGAAGAGAGAGCCTTAAAGGAGCTCGTTGTTAGGGCAGCCCCTTTTTAGGGGGGATCCTAGAAAACCTAATAAAATTTGGAACTGTAAAAGCACGGATGAATGGACAGACTCAGGAGTAGGGAGCTTAAGGCTGCAGTACCACCCCTTAGTCTCAGTAGCTTTTCTTAAATATCACGTATAAGTAATGACTACTAAGAGTGAATGAAGAGAGAGCCTTAAAGGAGCTCGTTGTTAGGGCAGCCCCTTTTTAGGGGGGATCCTCGAAAACCTAATAAAATTTGGAACTGTAAAAGCACGGATGAATGGACAGACTCAGGAGTAGGGAGCTTAAGGCTGCAGTACCACCCCTTAGTCTCAGTAGCTTTTCTTAAATATCACGTATAAGTAATGACTACTAAGAGTGAATGAAGAGAGAGCCTTAAAGGAGCTCGTTGTTAGGGCAGCCCCTTTTTAGGGGGGATCCTAGAAAACCTAATAAAATTTGGAACTGTAAAAGCACGGATGAATGGACAGACTCAGGAGTAGGAGAGCTTAGATAGAGGCTACAGTACCACCCCTTAGTCTCAGTAGCTTTTCTTAAATATCACGTATAAGTTATGACTACTAAGAGTGAATGAAGAGAGAGCCTTAAAGGAGCTCGTTGTTAGGGCAGCCCCTTTTTTAGGGGGGATCCTCGAAAACCTAATAAAATTTGGAACTGTAAAAGCACGGATGAATGGACAGACTCAGGAGTAGGGAGCTTAAGGCTGCAGTACCACCCCTTAGTCTCAGTAGCTTTTCTTAAATATCACGTATAAGTAATGACTACTAAGAGTGAATGAAGAGAGAGCCTTAAAGGAGCTCGTTGTTAGGGCAGCCCCTTTTTAGGGGGGATCCTAGAAAACCTAATAAAATTTGGAACTGTAAAAGCACGGATGAATGGACAGACTCAGGAGTAAGAGAGCTTAGAGATTACAGTACCACCCCTTAGTCTCAGTAGCTTTTCTTAAATATCACGTATAAGTAATGACTACTAAGAGTGAATGAAGAGAGAGCCTTAAAGGAGCTCGTTTTTAGGGCAGCCGCTTTTTAGGGGGGATCCTAGAAAACTTAATAAAATTTGGAACTGTAAAAGCACGGATGAATGGACAGACTCAGGAGTAGGAGAGCTTAGATAGAGGCTACAGTACCACCCCTTAGTCTCAGTAGCTTTTCTTAAATATCACGTATAAGTAATGACTACTAAGAGTGAATGAAGAGAGAGCCTTAAAGGAGCTTGTTGTTAGGGCAGCCCCTTTTTAGGGGGGATCCTAGAAAACCTAATAAAATTTGGAACTGTAAAAGCACGGATGAATGGACAGACTCAGGAGTAGGGAGCTTAAGGCTGCAGTACCACCCTTAGTCTCAGTAGCTTTTCTTAAATATCACGTATAAGTAATGACTACTAAGAGTGAATGAAGAGAGAGCCTTAAAGGAGCTCGTTGTTAGGGCAGCCCCTTTTTTAGGGGGGATCCTCGAAAACCTAATAAAATTTGGAACTGTAAAATAACGGATGAATGGACAGACTCAGGGGTAGGGAGCTTGAGGCTACAGTACCACCCCATAGTCTCAGTAGCTTTTCTTAAATATCACGTATAAGTAATGACTACTAAGAGTGAATGAAGAGAGAGCCTTAAAGGAGCTCGTTGTTAGGGCAGCCCCTTTTTAGGGGGGATCCTAGAAAACCTAATAAAATTTGGAACTGTAAAAGCACGGATGAATGGACAGACTCAGGAGTAGGAGAGCTTAGAGGCTACGAGGCTTAGAGCTTAGAGCTTTTCTTAAATACCACGTATAAGTAATGACTACTAAGAGTGAGTGAAGAGAGAGCCTTAAAGGAGCTCGTTATTAGGGCAGCCCCTTTTTTAGGGGGGATCCTAGAAAACCTAATAAAATTTGGAACTGTAAAAGCACGGATGAATGGACAGACTCAGGAGTAGGAGAGCTTAGAGGCTACGAGGCTTAGAGCTTAGAGCTTTTCTTAAATATCACGTATAAGTAATGACTACTAAGAGTGAGTGAAGAGAGAGCCTTAAAGGAGCTCGTTATTAGGGCAGCCCCTTTTTTAGGGGGGATCCTAGAAAACCTAATAAAATTTGGAACTGTAAAAGCACGGATGAATGGACAGACTCAGGAGTAGGAGAGCTTAGAGGCTACAGTACCACCCCTTAGTCTCAGTAGCTTTTCTTAAATATCACGTATAAGTAATGACTACTAAGAGTGAATGAAGAGAGAGCCTTAAAGGAGCTCGTTATTAGGGCAGCCCCTTTTTTAGGGGGGATCCTAGAAAACCTAATAAAATTTGGAACTGTAAAAGCACGGATGAATGGACAGACTCAGGAGTAGGAGAGCTTAGAGGCTACAGTACCACCCCTTAGTCTCAGTAGCTTTTCTTAAATATCACGTATAAGTTATGACTACTAAGAGTGAATGAAGAGAGAGCCTTAAAGGAGCTCGTTGTTAGGGCAGCCCCTTTTTAAGGGGGGATCCTCGAAAACCTAATAAAATTTGGAACTGTAAAAGCACGGATGAATGGACAGACTCAGGAGTAGGGAGCTTGAGGCTACAGTACCACCCCTTAGTCTCAGTAGCTTTTCTTAAATATCACGTATAAGTAATGACTACTAAGAGTGAATGAAGACAGAGCCTTAAAGGAGCTCGTTGTTAGGGCAGCCCCTTTTTAGGGGGGATCCTAGAAAACCTAATAAAATTTGGAACTGTAAACGCACGGATGAATGGACAGACTCAGGAGTAGGAGAGCTTAGAGGCTACAGTACCACCCCTTAGTTTCAGTAGCTTTTCTTAAATATCACGTATAAGTAATGACTACTAAGAGTGAATGAAGAGAGAGCCTTAAAGGAGCTCGTTGTTAGGGCAGCCCCTTTTTAGGGGGGATCCTGGAAAACCTAATAAAATTTGGAACTGTAAAAGCACGGATGAATGGACAGGCTCAGGAGTAGGAGAGCTTAGAGGCTACAGTACCACCCCTTAGTCTCAGTAACTTTTCTTAAATATCACGTATAAGTAATGACTACTAAGAGTGAATGAAGAGAGAGCCTTAAAGGAGCTCGTTGTTAGGGCAGCCCCTTTTTTAGGGGGGATCCTAGAAAACCTAATAAAATTTGGGACTGTAAAAGCACGGATGAATGGACAGACTCAGGAGTAGGAGAGCTTAGAGGCTACAGTACCACCCCTTAGTCTCAGTAGCTTTTCTTAAATATCACGTATAAGTAATGACTACTAAGAGTGAATGAAGAGAGAGCCTTAAAGGAGCTCGTTGTTAGGGCAGCCCCTTTTTAGGGGGGATCCTAGAAAACCTAATAAAATTTGGAACTGTAAAAGCACGGATGAAAGGACAGACTCAGGAGTAGGAGAGCTTAGAGGCTACAGTACCACCCCTTAGTCTCAGTAGCTTTTCTTAAATATCACGTATAAGTAATGACTACTAAGAGTGAATGAAGAGAGAGCCTTAAAGGAGCTCGTTGTTAGGGCAGCCCCTTTTTTAGGGGGGATCCTAGAAAACCTAATAAAATTTGGGACTGTAAAAGCACGGATGAATGGACAGACTCAGGAGTAGGAGAGCTTAGAGGCTACAGTACCACCCCTTAGTCTCAGTAGCTTTTCTTAAATATCACGTATAAGTAATGACTACTAAGAGTGAATGAAGAGAGAGCCTTAAAGGAGCTCGTTGTTAGGGCAGCCCCTTTTTAGGGGGGATCCTAGAAAACCTAATAAAATTTGGAACTGTAAAAGCACGGATGATAGGACAGACTCAGGAGTAGGAGAGCTTAGAGGCTACAGTACCACCCCTTAGTCTCAGTAGCTTTTCTTAAATATCACGTATAAGTAATGACTACTAAGAGTGAATGAAGAGAGAGCCTTAAAGGAGCTCGTTGTTAGGGCAGCCTCTTTTTAGGGGGGATCCTAGAAAACCTCTTAAAATTTTGAACTGTAAAAGCACGGATGAATGGACAGACTCAGGAGTAGGAGAGCTTAGAGGCTACAGTACCACCCCTTAGTCTCAGTAGCTTTTCTTAAATATCACGTATAAGTTATGACTACTAAGAGTGAATGAAGAGAGAGCCTTAAAGGATCTCGTTGTTAGGGCAGCCCCTTTTTTAGGGGGGATCCTTGAAAACCTAATAAAATTTGGAACTGTAAAAGCACGGATGAATGGACAGACTCAGGAGTAGGGAGCTTAAGGCTGCAGTACCACCCCTTAGTCTCAGTAGCATTTCTTAAATATCACGTATAAGTAATGACTACTAAGAGTGAATGAAGAGAGAGCCTTAAAGGAGCTCGTTGTTAGGGCAGCCCCTTTTTAGGGGGGATCCTAGAAAACCTAATAAATTCGGAACTGTAAAAGCACGGATGAATGGACAGACTCAGGAGTAGGAGAGCATAGAGGCTACAGTACCACCCCTTAGTCTCAGTAGCTTTTCTTAAATATCACGTATAAGTAATGACTACTAAGAGTGAATGAAGAGAGAGCCTTAAAGGAGCTCGTTGTTAGGGCAGCCCCTTTTTAGGGGGGATCCTAGAAAACCTAATAAAATTTGGAACTGTAAAAGCACGGATGAATGGACAGACTCAGGAGTAGGAGAGCTTAGAGGCTACAGTACCGCCCCTTAGTCTCAGTAGCTTTTCTTAAATATCACGTATAAGTAATGACTACTAAGAGTGAATGAAGAGAGAGCCTTAAAGGAGCTCGTTGTTAGGGCAGCCCCTTTTTAGGGGGGATCCTAGAAAACCTAATAAAATTTGGAACTGTAAAAGCACGGATGAATGGACAGACTCAGGAGTAGGAGAGCTTAGAGGCTACAGTACCACCCCTTAGTCTCAGTAGCTTTTCTTAAATATCACGTATAAGTTATGACTACTAAGAGTGAATGAAGAGAGAGCCTTAAAGGAGCTCGTTGTTAGGGCAGCCCCTTTTTTAGGGGGGATCCTCGAAAACCTAATAAAATTTGGAACTGTAAAAGCACGGATGAATGGACAGACTCAGGAGTAGGGAGCTTAAGGCTGCAGTACCACCCTTAGTCTCAGTAGCTTTTCTTAAATATCACGTATAAGTAATGACTACTAAGAGTGAATTAAGAGAGAGCCTTAAAGGAGCTCGTTGTTAGGGCAGCCCCTTTTTTAGGGGGGACCCTAGAAAACCTAATAAAATTTGGAACTGTAAAAGCACGGATGAATGGACAGACTCAGGAGTAGGAGAGCTTAGAGGCTACAGTACCACCCCTTAGTCTCAGTAGCTTTTCTTAAATATCACGTATAAGTAATGACTACTAGGAGTGAATGAAGAGAGAGCCTTAAAGGAGCTCGTTGTTAGGGCAGTCCCTTTATTAGGGGGGATCCTAGAAAACCTAATAAAATTTGGAACTGTAAAAGCACGGATGAATGGACAGACTCAGGAGTAGGGAGCTTGAGGCTACAGTACCACCCCTTAGTCTCAGTAGCTTTTCTTAAATATCACGTATAAGTAATGACTACTAAGAGTGAATGAAGAGAGAGCCTTAAAGGAGCTCGTTGTTAGGGCAGCCCCTTTTTAGGGGGGATCCTAGAAAACCTAATAAAATTTGGAAGTGTAAAAGCACGGATGAATGGACAGACTCAGGAGTAGGGAGCTTGAGGCTACAGTACCACCCCTTAGTCTCAGTAGCTTTTCTTAAATATCACGTATAAGTAATGACTACTAAGAGTGAATGAAGAGAGAGCCTTAAAGGAGCTCGTTGTTAGGGCAGCCCCTTTTTAGGGGGGATCCTAGAAAACCTAATAAAATTTGGAAGTGTAAAAGCACGGATGAATGGACAGACTCAGGAGTAGGGAGCTTGAGGCTACAGTACCACCCCTTAGTCTCAGTAGCTTTTCTTAAATATCACGTATAAGTAATGACTACTAAGAGTGAATGAAGAGAGAGCCTTAAAGGAGCTCGTTGTTAGGGCAGCCCCTTTTTAGGGGGGATCCTAGAAAACCTAATAAAATTTGGAAGTGTAAAAGCACGGATGAATGGACAGACTCAGGAGTAGGGAGCTTGAGGCTACAGTACCACCCCTTAGTCTCAGTAGCTTTTCTTAAATATCACGTATAAGTAATGACTACTAAGAGTGAATGAAGAGAGAGCCTTAAAGGAGCTCGTTGTTAGGGCAGCCCCTTTTTAGGGGGGATCCTAGAAAACCTAATAAAATTTGGAAGTGTAAAAGCACGGATGAATGGACAGACTCAGGAGTAGGGAGCTTGAGGCTACAGTACCACCCCTTAGTCTCAGTAGCTTTTCTTAAATATCACGTATAAGTAATGACTACTAGGAGTGAATGAAGAGAGAGCCTTAAAGGAGCTCGTTGTTAGGGCAGCCCCTTTTTAGGGGGGATCCTAGAAAACCTAATAAAATTTGGAAGTGTAAAAGCACGGATGAATGGACAGACTCAGGAGTAGGGAGCTTGAGGCTACAGTACCACCCCTTAGTCTCAGTAGCTTTTCTTAAATATCACGTATAAGTAATGACTACTAAGAGTGAATGAAGAGAGAGCCTTAAAGGAGCTCGTTGTTAGGGCAGCCCCTTTTTAGGGGGGATCCTAGAAAACCTAATAAAATTTGGAAGTGTAAAAGCACGGATGAATGGACAGACTCAGGAGTAGGAGAGCTTAGAGGCTACAGTACCACCCCTTAGTCTCAGTAGCTTTTCTTAAATATCACGTCTAAGTAATGACTACTAGGAGTGAATGAAGAGAGAGCCTTAAAGGAGCTCGTTGTTAGGGCAGTCCCTTTATTAGGGGGGATCCTAGAAAACCTAATAAAATTTGGAACTGTAAAAGCACGGATGAATGGACAGACTCAGGAATAGGGAGCTTGAGGCTACAGTACCACCCCTTAGTCTCAGTAGCTTTTCTTAAATATCACGTATAAGTAATGACTGCTAAGAGTGAATGAAGAGAGAGCCTTAAAGGAGCTCGTTGTTAGGGCAGCCCCTTTTTAGGGGGGATCCTAGAAAACCTAATAAAATTTGGAAGTGTAAAAGCACGGATGAATGGACAGACTCAGGAGTAGGGAGCTTGAGGCTACAGTACCACCCCTTAGTCTCAGTAGCTTTTCTTAAATATCACGTATAAGTAATGACTACTAAGAGTGAATGAAGAGAGAGCCTTAAAGGAGCTCGTTGTTAGGGCAGCCCCTTTTTAGGGGGGATCCTAGAAAACCTAATAAAATTTGGAACTGTAAAAGCACGGATGAATGGACAGACTCAGGAGTAGGAGAGCTTAGAGGCTACAGTACCACCCCTTAGTCTCAGTAGCTTTTCTTAAATATCACGTATAAGTAATGACTACTAAGAGTGGATGAAGAGAGAGCCTTAAAGGAGCTCGTTGTTAGGGCAGCCCCTTTTTAGGGGGGATCCTAGAAAACCTAATAAAATTTGGAACTGTAAAAGCACGGATGAATGGACAGACTCAGGAGTAGGAGAGCTTAGATGCTACAGTACCACCCCTTAGTCTCAGTAGCTTTTCTTAAATATCACGTATAAGTTATGACTACTAAGAGTGAATGAAGAGAGAGCCTTAAAGGAGCTCGTTGTTATCTTTATTGACTTTAAAGTTGATAATAGTAGTATCATAGAATGAGGATATTCATTGGGCTGGTTTTGAAATGTTTGTAGCACTTCCCTAAGATACTTAGATCAAAGAAATAAAAAATGCACTTTAATACCATTACCAAATTAGTGATTTACGGCTTTTATTTTGTCTTCCTATTTCTTTTGTCAAATTTGCATAAAATTTGTGTGATTACTGTAAAATACAGTCTTTACGTGCTATCGATGGATGCAGTGAAGATATTAAAAATAGAAGACATAAAAAATAGCAGAGAAAAATAGAATAGAATGGATGCAGTGAGATAAGATATTAAAAATAGAATAGCTTCTAATTAAAAATAGAAGATATAAAAAATAGAATAGAAAAATTGAATAGAATGGATGCAGTGAGATAAGATATTAAAAATAGAATAGCTTCTAATTAAAAATAGAAGATATAAAAAATAGAATAGAAAAATAGAATAGAATGGATGCAGTGAGATAAGATATTAAAAATAGAATAGCTTCTAATTAAAAATAGAAGATATAAAAAATAGAAGATATAAAAAATAGAATAGAAAAATAGAATAGAATGGATGCAGTGAGATAAGATATTAAAAACAGAATAGCCAAAGTCTAGGATGTTCTTTCACAGTTGAAAATATTTTGAAAGAAAAGAAAGATAAGTCGGCGAACCAAATTCAGTTATTGGTAACTATAATGATGAAAGTGGTCAAATATGATTCTAAAGCTTGGGTGCTCCGAAAAACAGAGGAAGATGTTTTACAGAGAAATGACTTAAGAATTGTTTTTGTTCCCCAACTGACTGACTGTATTTCAAACAGTAGCCACTACAAAAATTTGGATCAATCCCACTTTCTATGGATACAATGAGAGAATGGTTGAGATTGGTTGGGCACCTTCTATACATGAAGGATGATAAATTGCCAAAGATTTCCTTTTTTGGTCAACCATCTAGGGCTAAACGGAAAGCAGGTCGTTCGCGGTTGGGGCTGGAGGATATAAAGAAAGACGGAATGGAAATAGAAACTTTCTGAGAGGGTGTAAAGAGGAGGGCTTTGAATAGATTGGGATGAAGGAGGAGTGTGCTTATCTGTGTTAGCCTCTGGTGACTCGTTGGGCTGGTGAGTTATTAGTAGTAAAATTATTACTTGCTTTAGTATTTTAGAGCTTTGTTTGGTTATTATGGAGCCAAGGCTCTCACCACAGAAGTTCGTTACCATGAACTGTTTCAAATGGGACATTTTTATTCAATGTTCAATTTTGTGACTTTTAAGACGGCTTTTTTACTTTTAAGGGACAGTCAAGCTCAAAATTAACGACTAAATAATCCCTCTTCTAGCTTTATACCATCATTCTTTAAAAAAAAATTCCTTTTACCTTTTTATCTTTTTACGTCCTTTTACCTTTTTACAGTAACTCTGGGAGAAAACAGTTGCTGTCTTTAATTTTTAATTGATTTGATAATGCCATTGTTTGGATTTAGATAAGGATCGTTAATTTATCATATTAAATTTAAAGTTTAATATGCTTTCTGTTTTTCTTTAAAAATGGAAAATTGGATGGACAAATATTGAATATGGATAAAAGAAATAATAAAAGCGAAACTAGCCCATTGAAAGTGAATATACGCTGAAATTTGGAATAAGTTCTATGCTGTTTTTCAACCTACTTGTTTACATGCTGTTAGAATTCCTTTTGAAATAAAAATTATTTAACTTTTGAAATCAAATAGTATATTTTTAAAAAAGTTTTTTATTTTGGACGGAAAGTAAGGCATTGCAAGAAGCATTGAATGACATAGGAATAATGAAAGCAACTGGACACAGCCTTCTTGGTATGCATCATGGTGGTAGTGTAGAATCTAATTATGTATACATAGGGATCCATAAGGTATGCTTTATGTTTTCTCTTAAAAAATAACTGTAAGACATTTTGTGAAAGGGGTCTTACAACATACAATGTATTTTCTAATATAGGGTGATTATATTGTGTGAATGTATTAGGAAACTATTCTTGCATTTATGACTGTGAAAGATGTCCCTATTCTATCGTCTTCAAAAAGGCAATTTTTAACTTAAGACTAGCAATTCCAAAAAATGACTGTATATCTTGTATTGTAACTTTATTTTGTGAGTAAGAACTAGCGTCAGTACTAAAAGGACTGAATATAATAAGGTCCCAGGTACTAATAGTGTAGTAAATGTGCTTATTAAATATTGTGCTCGTGCTAGAGCTAAACTACTGAATATCGAGAACATGATTTCTGAAAAAAGAAAAGTACCTAACGATTTTAGGAGAGATTTAATTAAACCCCAATGTAAGAAAAGTAATAGGAGTGAGTGCGGTAATTAAAGAGGCATTAGTTTGGTCTCTGTAGGAAGAAAATTACTTTGTAAGATGATAATTTTTTAGACTTAGAGATGCTGTAGATGAAGTTTAAAGGGAAGAACAGTATGTTTTTAGGAAGGCAATGTATGTGTATAGCCAATTTTCCCTCTTGGATTAATTAATGAGAAGTGCCTTAGTCATCCAATCTTTTTCGGCTTCTATTTTATAGGTTATGAACATGTGTTTTATTCAGCTGACTGAGGAGCTTTTGTTAAGTTCCTATCCTTGTATGGTATACCAGATAAATATATTAAATTGATTAGTGCCATATACGAGAAAAACTTTCATTCTGGTTTGAAGGTAGGTAATTAGGTTAGTATCTGGTTTTGAATTAAGTCAGGAGTTAAGCAGGGTTGCAATCTAATCCTTTTTGCGTGTATTATTTTGATGGAAATTGCCCTGAGGAGCACACCAAAGGCAGTTTAGGCTATAAAACACTCCTAGACTTTGATTTGCTGATGATTTGAGCATCTAGGTAAAAATTTTAGTAAAGCGAATATTTTTTTTGTGTTTTTGAGAGTTCAGGGTGCAGGGATTGGCTTAGTAATTTATGCTAAGAAGACTAAGTTGCTAAGATTAGGAATAAGTGAGGGCCTAGAGGTGATATTGAGTGACGAAAAGATCAATCAAGTGGACAACTACACTAACCTAGCTAGTCATTTTTAGTAAAAGTGATGGGTGAAGTAAAGATTTAAAAAGTAGATTACCCAAGACCCAGGATGTTTTTTCACAGTCGGAAAATGTTTGGAAGAATAGAAAGATAAGTCAGCAAACCATAATTTGAATATTGGAAGATATAGTGTTGACAGTGGTCAAGTGTGGTTTTAAAGTTCGGCTGCTCTGAACGAGAGAGGAAAAAGTTACTGGACCAGTCTACCTACTCGACCACGTGAATTCATAAGTATAGTCTCTGTATATGCCTGTTTTAGACACAAATATCTTATTATTTGGCTCTGGAAGAATGGCATTTATGGGAAACTCGCCACCTCAGTTTGCAGTCAAGGAAGGTTAGACCCATGCAAGATTGTACATGAGGAGGTTGAGCCAACAGAAAACAGACAAAGAAGCAAAAGGTTCTAGACTAAATAGTAATTACTTAGCAAATAACTGGGTATAATTGTACCTAATCTATTTAGTATTTAATATACGATTGGTTCGATATATTGACGACATTACTCACTTGATAGATATCCACTGAGGAAATACCGCTCATATATGTGACTGGCCTGGTTCAATCTAAGGTCCACCCCAACATAAAGTTTTTGTACACAAGTGGGATTGAAAAAGCTTAGGAAGGAATCTGAGATAAATCCTGTCCACTCTAAGGGAGTTTTGGTCTATTCTCTTTTTTAGCAATGAATGATGGGCGGTTCACTCAATGGACAACTGGTTGGACAGTCGCAACCCTATCACCGAGATTTTGCCTCTTTGATCTGAAGTAGTTGGAGAATGCCATCCCCCAGCCACTTTGTATTCCACCCAAACCTTTGTCCAGTAACCCTATTCATGGTTTTAACTTGTCTTGGGAATTGGCAGATATATCCTGCAAACTTAATTCCTCGAGTTACGTATTCAAATTTCATCTTCAGTTGGCATAGAAGAGAATTCTTGATTTGATTATCTCAGGCGATGGAACCCAGAATAAACTTCTTACTTTTTTCCGTTATCTTTGGATCGATCTTTTTATATTAAATAAAAAAAATAGTTTTTTTCAACTCAAAGTAAGGAGCAACATTGAAACTTAAAACGAAGAGAAATTGTTCCGTATATGAAAGGGGCTGTCCCCTCCTCATTACCTCGCTCTTTATGCTAAAGTTTTTATTGTTTTAAAAAATAAAGTTTTGTGACAGATTCAAACTTTAGCGTAAAGAGCGAGGTATTGAGAAGGGACAGCCCCTTTCATATACAGAATAATTTCTGTTCGTTTTAAGTTTTAATGTTGCTCCTTACTTTCACTTAAAAAACTAGTTTTTTTATTTAATTTCGGAACGTTTTTGAATTAATGCAGCTTTGTTTTTGGCTCACCGTACATGAATAGTTAAAACAAAACTTGTATATTAATTTTACTTTCTTGGCTGAATGGCTTTCTCGAAATTTTGTTCTGACATAACTTACGAATTAACTTACGTAACGAACTTCTATATTCGTATGTTTTATTACGTATATTAGGGAGTTTGCCCCCTAGTCGATACCTTGCTCTTTACGCTAAAGTTCGAATTTTGTTCGAATCACAAAACCCTGAATCACACAGGTTATTAGAATAGATAGCTCTTTTGAAAGAACTTAAAAAAACTTTAGCGAAAAGGGCGAGGTATTGACTGGGGGGTGAATCCCCTCATATACGTAATAATTTCTGTTTTGATGTTGCTCCTTACTTTCAGTTGAAAAAACTAGTTTTTTTATTTAATTTCTGATCGTTTGTTAAATAATGCTGGGAAATCCGGCACCCCCTTCATAGAAATGACCCTTCCCCCAAGGAAACATCCTCCATGGAAGGATCCTCCCCCGTAACCCCCTCCTGTGACATCCCCCCCCCTCAGAAAAGAATCCCTCCTGAAACGTCTTAAGACTTCCCATTAATCAATACTATATGTAAACAATGGGCAAAGTTCATTACTTCCACCCCTTCCCCGGGGAACTGTGTGGGATTAAGTCATCCCCAAAGACATATTTATTAGATTTTCGACTTTGCGAAAAAATGAGCGTGGGAGGGGCCCATGCTGCCCTCCAATTTTTTGGTCACTTAAAAAGGGCACTAGAACTTTTAATTTCCGTTCAAATGAGCCCTCTTACGATATTCTAGGACTACTGGATCGATACGATCACCCTAGGAAAAAAAACAACAACAAACAAAAAAAAAAAAAAAATAAATAAACACGCATCCGTGATCTTTGTTCTGACAAAAATTCCACATTTTTGCAGACAGGAGCTTGAAACTTCCGCAGTAGTGTTTTCTGATACGCTGAATCCGATGGTGTGATTTTCATTAGAGTTCTATGACTTTTTGGGGGTGTTTCCCCCGTTTGATATGAATATCAAAATTCTGGTTTTTAGAGTTTCGGTTACTATTGAGCCGGGTCTCTCCATACTTACAGTTCGTTACCACAAACTATTTGATCGATCATTTCTTGGATTGTCCTGTTTTCTATTGGGTCCATCGTCCCTTGTTTTTTAGTTATTATTGTGATTTTTATTAGCGCAACGGCAATCTGAGACATAATGTCGTCGTTTAGTACATTTAAAACAGGTATTATCATAATGTTCCTCTTTTTAGTCGTATTTTCTAAAGTCTTTATTTGGAAATTGGTGCTATAGCTTCCGGCGAAGTTAAATTGGTAGAACGTTGATTCTGTTTGCCTTTGCCATTTTTGGGTAACATTGTTTTGATTTTCAGTGTATAGTTGTTCCTTCCTACTACAATCTCCCTGTTCTTGAAGGGAATGTCTCTCTTTCATTTCATTGTCCTTTCTGCTAACTGCGTAACTTTTCCAAATGCCCGGGAATTGAAAAAGTTACCTATTACTGTAGCCGATCTTTGAGTCTCTTGGGACTTTCTCCATGCGATCATTTCCATTGGTTGTTTACTTTCCTCTCTATGTGCCTCCTCACTTTGTTCTCTGGTTATTCTTTCAGCCCCTTTAGTGAAAAAAATATAAATATTTTTATTTTTATAGCTTTAATAAATCAAATAATATTAACATTTTGATTACTAAATATCAGTATATGTATATTAAACAGGCAATGCATATTCATTTGTATTTTTTTCAGTAAAGTGCAAATTATGTTCTGGCCTTGGGAAGGCATAGGGGTTTTGAGCCCAACTTATGTTAATTTCTGCTTGTTTTGAGTTTGACTCGGTCATTTATTGTAATTTCTGTTGGCTTTGGGTTTCATTTATTTATTGATGCTGATTTGTGGTAGTGTCACACTTCGTAGATTATTTGATTTTATTTTTGCTCATTTTTTGTGTAATGGAGTTCTTTACTTTTATTTGAAAAACTTATTTTGTGGAAAAAGTTTTTTTTATTAATTTATGTTCGTTTTATATTGACATATTCTTTTCAGAGAAAAAGAAAATAATACTTTAAATCTTTTCGTTTTTTTAAGAATTCATAATTTGGCCTGCTATTTGTATGCTGGAGAAAAATTTTCAGCAATTTTTAACAACATACACCCTCTTAAAAATCTGGACACAAATAGTAGTGTTTAATTTAGTTTCATATCTCCTGTAGTTGACCTGAAGTGGAAAACTTGATACCAGTCGCAAAAAAAATCTGGTTACTTTCTTTGATAGCTTGAATGTACTTACGTTATTTTGATTTTTGTTAAATTTTAAGAGCAGAAGCAGCCCCGACAGTTTGATCATTTTACCCTCAGTCGTACTCGGGATACTGCTGAGATGCCTTATTAGGAATTAGCATTAACTCAGTGCATTTTGATTTAATCTTATGGAAACATTTAGTTTTTAAACATAAATTCAAATGGGAGGGTGGGCGTGAGAGGTGGATTAGTTAACCTCCAATCACTTTCAACTATTAAAAAGAGCATCAGCCCTTTCTATTTTCAATCGAATGAGCCCTTTTCGAAGTTCCTACGATAACTCCTTCGATACAAAGTGCCCTGGTCTATACAACAACAACAACAACAAAATAATATATTATACCCACATCGATCTTTTCTATGAAAATGTCAGGCCTTCCAATCACTTTTGACTATTAAAAAGGGCACTAGGCCTTTCGATTTCCAATCGAATGAGCCCTTTTTGTGTTTCTACGACAATACTTAATATAAACACCTTATATGCCCCCAGGGCATAAATTACAACCCTTACCCTAAGGGCTGTAAGGGTGGTTGTCATCTTCTAAGACCTAATTTCCAGAACTTTCAACTACGTTAAACAAAATGGCTATCTCAAAATTTTGATTGGATGTATCTGGGAAAATGGTGAGCGTGACAGGGGCGTTAGTCTTTCTCCAATCACTTTCAACTATTAAAGAACGCACTAGCCCTTTCAATTTCCAATCAAATGAGCCCTTTTGAAGTTTCTACGAAAACGCTTTCAATAAAAACCTTATATGCCCCAAGGGGATAAATTACAACCCTCGCCCTGAGGGCTGGGGAGAGTTGTCATCCTCAAAGACCTAATTTCCAGAACTTTCTACTACGTTGAACAAAATGGTTATCTGAACATTTGGATTGGATGTTTTTTGGGGAAAGGTGGGCGTGAGAGGGGGGGCTAGTTACCCTCCAATCACTTTCAACTATTAAAAAGGGCACTAGCCCTTTCAATTTCCAATTGAATGAGCCCCTTTTGAAGTTTTTATGACAACTCTATCATTAGAAACCTTAAATGCCCACAGGGCATAACTTACAACCTTTGCCCTGGGGGTTCTGGGGGGTTTATCATCCTTAAATACATAATTTCCAGAACTTTCAACTACGTTGAACAAAATAGCTATCTCTAAACTTTGATTGAATGTGTTTGGGGAAATGGTGGGCGTGAGAGGGGGGTTAATTACTTTCCACTCACTTTCTACTATTAAAAAGGGCAATTGCAATTTCCAATCAAATGAGCCTTTTTTGAAATTTCTACAACAACTTTCTAACAGAAACCTTATATGCCCCCAGGGCATAACGTATAACCCTTGCAATGAGGGTTCTGATGGGGTTATCACCCTAAAAGACCTAATATCAAGAAGTTTCGACTACGTTGAACAAAATGGATATCTCAAGATTTTGATCGGATGTAATTGGGGAAATGGTGGGCGTGAGAAGGGGGTTAGTTGCCCTTCAATCACTTTCGACTATTATTCAATTTTCAATTTAATGAGCCTTTTTTGAGGTTTTAACAACATCGCTTTCTATAAAAACCTTACATGCTCCCAGGGCATAACTTACAACCCTTGCCCTGATGGTTGTGGGGGGGGGGAAGGATTGTCATCCTTAAACACCTAATTTCCAGAACTTTCGACTACGTTGAACAAAATGAATATCTCAAAATTTTGATTGGATGTGTTTGGGGAAGAGGTGGGCGTGAGAGGGGGGTTAGTTTCCCTCAAATCACTTTCGACTATTGAAAATGGCACTAGCCCTTTGAATTTCCAATCGAAAGAGTTCTTTTCAAGTTTCTACAACAAAGATTTCAATGAAAACCTTATATGCTCCCAGGGCAAAACTTATAACCCTTGCCCTGAAGACTGTGGGGGGGGGAGTGTCCTGCTCAAAGCTATAATTTCCTGAACTTTAAACTACGTGGAACAAAATGGCTATCTAAAAATTTTGACTGGTTGTGTTTGGGGAAACGTTGGGCGTGGAAGGGGTGTTAGTTGCCTTCCAATCACTTTCGACTATTAAAAAGGGCACTAGCCATTTAAATTTCCAATCGAATGAGCCCTTTTGGAAATTTTTACGACAACGCGTTCTATAAAAACCTTATATGCCCTTAGGGCATAACTTACAACCCTTGCCCTGAGGGCTGTGGGGGAGTGTCCTCCTCAAAAACATAATTTCTATCTGGAAATCAACTACGCTGAACAAAATGGCTATCTAAAAATTTTGACTGGGTGTGTTTGGGGAAAAGGTGGGTGAGCGAGGGGGACTAGTTACCCTCAAATCACTTTCGACTATTAATAAGGGCACTAGGCCTTCGGATTTGGAATCGAATGAGCCCTTTTGCAAGTTTCTGCGAAAAATATTTCAATAAAAACTTATATGCCCCTAGGGCATAACTTATAACCCTTGCACTGAAGACTGTGGGGGGAGTATCCTGCTCAAAGGTATAATTTCATGAACTTTAACTGCGTTGAACAAAATGGCTATCTAGAAATGTTGATTGGATGTGTTTGGGGAAATGGTGGGCATCGAAGGGGTGTTAGTTGCCTTACAGTTACTTTTGACTACTAAAAAGGGCACTAGCCATTTCAAAGTCTAATCGAATGAACCCTTTTTGAAGTTTCTACCTCAACGCGTTCTATAAAAACAGTATATGCCCCCAGGGCATAACTTACAACCATTGTTTGAGGGCTGTGAGGGGGATTTCATCCTCAAATACCTAATTTACAGAACTTAAAACTACGTTGAACAAAATGGCTATCTCAAAGTTTTGATTAGATGTGTTTGGAGATTAGGTGGGCGTGAGAGGGGGGTTTGTTGCACTAGCCCTTTGAATTTCAAATCGAATGAGCCTTTTTTGAAGTTTCTACGACAACGCCTTCTATAAAAACATTATATGCCCCCAGGGCACAACTTACATCACTTGCCCTGAAGGCTGTGGGGGAGTGTCCTGCTCAAAAAAATAATTTCTAAATGAAAATCAACTACGCTGAACAAAATGCCATCTCAATTTTTTGATTGGATGTGTTTGGGAGATGGATCGGCATGGGGGGGGGCTAGTTGCCCTCCAATCACTTTTGACTATTAAAAAGGGCACTAGCCCTTTGAATTTCCAATTGAATAAGCCGTTTTTGAAGTTTCTACGACAACGCCTTCTATAAAAACCTTATATGCGCCCAGGGCATAACTTACAACACTTGCCCTGAAGGCTGTGGGGGAGTGTCCCCCTCAAAAACATAATTTCTATCTAGAAATCAACTACGCTGAACAAATCCTTGCCTTGAAAACTGTGGGGGGAGTGTCCTGCCCAAAGGTATAATTTCCTGAACTTCAACGGCGTGGAACGAAATGGCCATCTCAAAATTTTGATTGGATGTGTTTGGGGAAATGGTGGGCGTCTAATGGATGGTAGTTGCCTTTCAATTACTTTCGACTATTAAAAGGGCACTAGCCATTTCAATTTCTAATCGAATGAGCCCTTTTTGAAGTTTCTACGACAACGCGTTCTATAAAAATTGTATAAGCCCCTAGGGCATAACTTACAACCCTTGTTTGAGGGCTGTGAGGGGGTTGTCATCCTCAAATACCTAATTTACATAACTTAAAACTACGTTGAATGAAATTGCTATCTCAAAATTTTTATTGGATGTGTCTCGGGAAATGGTGGAAGTGGAAGGGGTGTTAGTTGCGTTCCAATAACTTTTTTTGCCTTCCAAGCCACTCCAATTTCCAATTGAATGAGCCCTTTTCGAAGTTTCTACGACAACTTCTTCGAGACGTAGTGCCCTTCTCTAAAGGAAAAAAATAATAAATGATACATTGTGCCTACATCGTTCTTATATGGAGAAAGAAGAAAAAAAATATTATATTGTGACCACATCGTTCTTTACTTAGGCAGCGCTATCGCGCTGCCCAAGTAAAGCTGCCTTCTTAGCTGCCTAAGATAATCTTAGCTGCCTAAGATAATTTTTTCTTCGTGTATTGGCACCTCTGCTTTTATTTTGTGTGCTCTCTTATTGTCGGGTGTGCTCCTTGCCGATTGTATTCTTGTACTCCCATTTCTGATGCTCTGTCTTGGTCTACTCTAAACGAGAATGATGTTTTCTAAATCTGCAGTCTATTCTTTTTTCCCTCTACGATTTGTACTGGAGATCGTCCTATTTTTGAGTTTGTTGGGAAGATTACCAGTTTTTTGCTCTTTATGCAATTTAATGTATTTTCATACTGAGGTCTGTTCAAAGATATTTGATTATTACCTCAAGTTCAATTTCTAACAACGATTTCTACTGAGCTTCAAACTTTTTGTTATCTTTTTTCAGGTTTTTGAATTGATGTAATCCCATCTCCAAATACATGCAAATATTTTGGTAATTACCAGTTTTTTTCTCTTGAAGCAATTTAATGTAAACTTTTCCGTGCATAAAAATCTTCAAAATTTCCATATAACGATACATTCATTCTTATGGCTTGGGGGGGGGAATGATATAACTCATCAAACGTTTGGTTTTCTTTTTTAATGTTTTTGAATTGTTTATTAATCCCTTGTCAAATATATGTAAATATTTTTGCAATTACCAGCTTTTTGCTCTTTAAGCAATTTAATATAATCTTCCCTTTGACTCTAGATCATCCAGAGCCAGGAATGGCTCATAGAGCGTCTACGGAGCCTCGCCAGACATCTCGGAACTGAGCTGCAGCCGTGACATCCTCCCACTGTGGTTGAGACAGCTCCGCACTTTTCAGGTCCCGGTCGTTCTGGCGTCGTAGGGTGTGTCTTTGTCGACCTCTTTTCCGCCTCATCTTGGTGCGCCACTCATATATTGTTTTTGGGAGTTGATCTTCTGGCATACGAAGGACGTGACCAAGATACGTCCATCTCCTACGCATTAAGAGTTCAGTAACTAATGGCTGACCGGTTCGCCGACGGACTTCTTTGTTGGTGACCTTTTCCTGCAACGATATGTTCCGGATGCTTCTAAGGCACATGTTCTCAAAAGCTAGGACACGTTTCTCCAGTTGGACGTTTAATTTCCAGCATTCGCTAGCATAGAGGAGGATGGACATCGCATTGCTATTTAGGAGTCTGAGCTTTAAGTGCAGAGAGTATTTACTACTGCGCCAAACTGGTTTCAATTTATTAAAATCCGATGTCGCCTGTCCAATTCTCCTCTTAATTTCATTAGCTATTTCACCATCATATTCAATCCAGCTCCCAAGATACTTAAATTCTTTGACCTGGTCAATTGCTTTACCTTTGCATTTTAGTATCAGCGGGGAGTCAGATGTGGCCATGCTCTTTGTCTTACTGACATTCACCGGAAGTCTCACTTTCTCGGCCTTTTCATCTATGGCGTCGAGTAGCAGCTGCAGTCGCTGGTTCGCTTCTTCGAGAAGAACAACATCATCTGCGAAGTCCAGGTCCAATATCTGCCGGCTGCTAATCTTCACTCCACAGCCTGAAGACTGTCGTAGAATATTGTCCATTACAATGACAACAGGAACGGGGATAGGACACAACCTTGTTTGACTCCAGTCACTATCTTGAAGAAACGCGTGTCTTCATTTTCTGTGCGAACGTAGCATTCACTATCTTCATAAAGTGCCATTATCATTTTGACTAGTTTATCAGGTACTCCGTTATATTTTAGAATCTTCCATAGAGTATCTCGGTCGATAGAATCGAACGCCGTTTTAAAATCAATGATGAGCAGGTACATCTTTTTTTTCCATTCTCATGACACTTCCATCATCAGCCTTAGAATAAAATTAAGGTCAGAGCAAGACCTACCAGGTTGCACTTCTCTGAGGTGTGTTGCTCTTCTCTGAGGTGTGAATCTAGGGCTGCTCTTAGGCGTTCTAGTATGATTGTGGCTAGTATTTTGCTAGGCACAGACGTTTGGTTGATGCCCCTCCAGTTGTCACAGACTAGCGCATCGCCTTTCTTGAAGAGTTTTACTAGTATACCTTTGGTCCAGTCTTTTGGAACTTTTTCGCTATTCCAGATGGCCACTAGGAAAGCAGTCCAAACGGTTATGCAGGCTCGAAGGGACGCCGTCAGCATCTCTGCCGTGATCCCATTTTCTCCAGGTGCCCGTCCATTTTTCAGCCTTTTCACAGCTGTCGTCACTTCTTCAGTGCTTGGGGGGTCTGCACTTGCGTCAATTTTTAAAAACAGTTTGTCAGGTACTACTTCTGTATCGTCAGGTCTGGGTCTATTTAAGACTTTCTCGAAATGCGAGGCCCATCTCTCGTCAGCTTTCTATGGATCCGAGATTACGTCCTCATTTTCATCTTTTACAAAGGATGTTTGTTTTCTTTCCACGATACACCATTTTCGAGTTTCCTTTCTTAGCAGCTTCTTTAGCAAGTGCTGCTTTTTCCTCGATAACGTTTCTTTTGTCTGTCCTTGCACTTCTTTTAACCGCCTTGTCCTCTTCTTTGTAACGGTGCTGTAACTGGGCTTTTGTTCAGGGCTCAACGTTTTTAGAATAATCGTCCGGGTCTCCTTGCGTAAACTTGTTCATAAATGACTTACGGCAGGGGATTCTCATTGTCGATTGTCTGCTAACCACAGACAATTTGCAGTCTTTCATACTAAAGTCTTTTCAAAGATATTTGATTATTAAAGCAAGTCCGATTTCTAATAACGATATCTACGAAGCTTCAAACTTTTGGCTTTCTTTTTTAAAGCTTTTGAGTTGTTGTAATCCCTTGTTAAAATATGTACAAATATCTTAGCAATTACCTGCCGCCGGGCCCCAATACTCGGTACGCCGCAGGCATTTATATATGGATTTTCGTTGTCGTTTGTCCTCTAACCGCGGATAATTTGCCGTCTTTTCATACTACAATATCTTTTTGATATTGTAGTATGCCGGTTGATAATTTGCCGGTTTGATTCGGTTATTTATTGTAATTTCTGTTCGTTTTGGGTTTCATTTATTTATCGATGCTGATTTGTGGTAGTTTTACATTTGGGAGATTATTTCATTTTATTTTTGCTCATTTTTTGTTTAATGGACTTCTTTTCTTTTCTTTGAAAAACTTTTTGCAGTCAATTTGCAGTCTTTCATACTAAAGTGTTTTCAAAGATATTTGATTATTAAAGCAAGTCGTTCTTAGGATACTGCTGAGATGCCTTATTGGGAATTAGCATTAACTTAGTGCATTTTTATTTAATCTTAAGGACACAATTAATTTTTAAACATAATGGGCAATAGGAGGGTGGGCGTGGGAGGGGGATTAGTTGCCCTCCAATAGCTTTCGACTATTAAAAAGAGCATTAGCCCTTTCTGTTTTCAATCAAATGAGCCCTTTTCGAAGCTCCTAAGACAACTCCTTTGATACCAAGTGCCCTGGCCTAAACAAAAAAAAAAGGAAAAAAAAAATAATAATAAAAAAAATGTCAAGCCTTCAGATCACTTTTGACTATTAAAAAGGGAACTAACCTTTCGATTTTCAATCGAAATAGCCCTGTTTGAATTTCTATAAACACACATTTATGTGTTAAAAAACACATAGTTTTTTTGTTTAATTTTCCTGTTTCTTGGCGAGTGGAATGACGATTATTTCTTGATGTTATGATATTGTCATGTGTCCTTTAGAGAACAGCATGACCAAATAGTAATAATAACTTGTATAATTTAACTTATTATTACTACCATACTGTCTTTTGATTTAGTTCAACAGCCCCCTCAGCATTCCTCAAAACTTTCAACTTAATGACCTTAGCCGTTTTGAGACTTTGCAGATATGCCGTTTTGACAACCTTACGGGATATGTAGACTTTTTTTCCTGATTTTTCTCCAGTAATTATATTCAGTAGCAATAAGACGGGTCCCATTACACATCCCTTCTTAAATATTGTAACTACGCAAAAGCATAACTATCGTATTTTCCTTTACTTTTAAGTAAAGTTTGGTTGTTATCTGCTGCGTCAATTGAATTGAAGAATTCGGGAGTAAATTATTTTCCTCCTTGTTTTTATCTTTTACAAAATTGTAACTTTAATACGATTTGGAGTATCCTGGAAGGTGATCGATAATTTTCACATTTATTTTACTAACTTCTTTGTTGAATGAAGATAAAATAACTCGATTCTTCAATAAATCCAAACATATTTAGACGAACATCCTCCAAATACCTCCCCAAATAAATTGCCGTTGGAAATTATATCTTCCGCTAATTCAATTTCATTAAGTTCATTTTTAGGAATATTTCCATTTCCCAGTTCGAAGATGTGCAAATACTTCCCGTTCAGGATCGACCCGCATATTTTTCTTAAAGGAAAAATGTTTGAAATTCTTGCAAAGATGACTTTTGTTGATAAATTGATTGTTTCACTGTGGTTGCTTTTGGGGCTGAAATAGTAAACACTCTTGGAAATCACCTCCAGCAACAAAAATTTTTCCACCAAAGGATCGGTTTGGATTGGCCGAAGAATGGATGCTTCTTCAAGTAGGAAGACATCTACTTGAGCTAATTCTAAACCTATGCTTGAACTACGTGTTATACAGGGAAGAGAATCTGATGAAAGTGGAACGTTCAAGCCGAATCTCTTATGTGTTGTTAGTCCAAATGGTAATAACGTTGCTGCTACTCCTGAATAAGCTATTCATTGTATTTTGTATTTTTTTTTCACACAGAATGTGATACAAGGTCTTATAAACAGATATTTTACCGGTACCACCTGGTCCATCTATGAAAAAACATTTTTTCCCAAAATATTTAGGATCATTGACAGCCTGTAAAATATCTTCAACAACATCAAGTTGTTTTAATCGCAGAAGCCGGGACATACTATCTCCAGTAATAGCTGACTCACTAGAATTTAGAAATTCCAAGCTTTGGTTGTCTTTGCTATATCGTTCCACCCGAAAACTAATATTCAACCATCTATTGCCTTCGTATTTAACTTTGATGCAATAATACGGTAAGCACGCTTTGCTGCAGGACCTTTAGATAAATTATTTCTTCTTGTATCCAAAATCAAATCCTCTGCCAACTGATTTTTTTATCTTTTCCAAAGAGCTCTTGGATCTGTAATATTCCCAAAAACAACAGTCTTTGTGAAGAGTATTCGCATTATAGAAGGCATTTTGGACAGTGTCGATTCTTCTAGGGTGTCGAACCACTGTTTTTCGTCGAATTCAAGGCCATGACACAAGCATGCTTTTTCTTATTAGTCCAGTAATCTACGAAACTCTGGAACAAAATTGCAATATTTTTACTCCAAAAAAGGGAATAAAATGGAGTAACTTTTTTTACTCCAAAAATGGAGTAAAAAAAAGATTTTTACTCCATCTTGTAGGAAAAAAAAATTCTGTACAACATATCAAAAGTCCCCAAAAATCTCCTGAGCGGATCAGGGTAAAAAAGCAGGGGAAAAGGGGGGAAAAGTGGAAAATTGTAAAAACTCAGGGGCAGATTTATTTTGCAATCGAACTTCACGTCTAATCTTTTTCTGCGCCGAGAAATTGAAAAAAAGAAAGTTATGTTGTTTTATCCCTGGACTTGGTTCGGTTTCCCCCTTTAGCAGGGGAGGACGAAAAAAGATCCCTGAGAGTTGTGTGATATGTCTGGTCAAAACGTTGCTCTCAAGGTTTTTTGACTCGATGATTTCAAAAAAAAATGGTATTAGATTTGTATCTTGCTTTTCTGCAGTGTTTTCACCTTAGGGGAGACAATGCATCGGGCCTTCAGAGTACGCGGGCAGATTTAGTTCGACTATAAAATAGAAAAATAAGACAAAACTAAATGTAAGAAATGAAACAAATCAGGGAGCTTCGATAATCACTGCAAAAGATAATTACGGGTTATATTGAAATAAAAAGGATAAGATCAACCATTTGCACTAAACATCGTCTTCTTCATTGTTATCAACAAAAACATCTTTATTGAAACACGCAATCTATTGGCAGTCTTTACAAGCATGTGTGCAAGGCAATCCATTTTTTGGCAACTACAGCGTGAACTGTCACAGTTGGAACGCGTGCAGCTGCAACGAATCACATTTAGCAGATGAGGCAGAGCAGGTCCAATGTCTGTCATGATCGGAGTGAGGCGTCTGTCACGTAATCGCTAACCCCAGTCTTGCGGGTCAAGTTCTGACGCAGTATTACGCCACTCCATTATCTGATAGAAGACTAAGAATGAAATTTTGCAGCGGATGGAGTTGGTGGAAGTTTCTTTGGGTTTACAAAAGTTGATGTCTTTCAGCTGTTCAGTTTTTCAAGAAAATTCCTGTACCTATTTTTGCTGAGACCTTCCCTTTTCTTAGCCTTGTAGAAACACAGCAAAAGATTTTCACCGACTAGCTGGACTTCTTCCTTCCTAGAATGCGGATTAAGGGACACTTCACAGTTATTCCTAAATTCTTCACGAGTATTTAGGAACAGCTATTCCGTATGTATAGTCATTGCAAATGCGGGTCGAATTGGAAATTGATTTCGTTAAATAGTACATCCAAATTGACCTTTGTTAGAGACCACTGTAACTTGGGATGTGTGGACTTCTTTTCCTGATTTTTTTCCAGTAATTACATTCAGTAGCAGTAAGACGGGTCCCATTACACATCCCTTCTTAAATCTTGAAACTACGCAAAAGCATAACTATCGTATTTTCCTTTATTTTAAGTCATTTGGTGGTTATCTGCTGTGTCAATTGAATTGAAGAATTCAGGAGTAAATTCTCTTCCTCCTTGTTTTTATTTTTTTACAGAATTGTAACTTTTATACCATTTGTAGTATCCTGGAAGGTGATTGACAATTTCCACAGTTATTTTACTAACTTCTTTGTTGAATGAAGCTAAAATAACTCGATCTTTCATTAAATCGAAACTTTGTTTAGACGAACATGCTCCAAATACCTCCCCAAATAAATTGCTGTTGGAAATTACATCTTCCGGTAATTCAATTTCATTAAACTCATTTTTAGGAGGATTTCCATTTCCCAGTTCGAGGATGTACTTTGCAAATACTCCCTGTTCAGGATCGACCCGCATATTTTTCTCAAAGGAAACATGTTTGAAATTCTTGCAAAGATGACTTTTTGTTGATAAATTGATTGTTTCACTGTGGTTGCTTTCATACTCAATGTGAAATCGACGGTTGGACACTAGATACCTTTCGTTCGTCTAACTGGGGTGACATCTTTGGTAGACGGACCTAAAGTGTAGCCATCAATGACGACAGAAACATTTGAATACTCCTGCGTCACGAAGGAAACGTAACTGTTGCAAATCTGTTCGAAATTGTTTCCTGTTTTCCATGGAATTTTCTAGAGCAGCCATCCGCCATCGATCATGTGTTTTTCCGGCTCTTTCGATAGGACATTCACAGGTTCTGCCTTTGTTAATTTCGGAATAGCTTTTGCTAACTCCGCTTTATCTGGCTGTCATGGCAGGCTTGACGATTCGAAAAAGGCTGTAGGATAGATGGAGAGTTTGAATCTAAGAGTTTCTTCCACATCCCCTCCAGCTCTAGTTGCCGCTGCTGCAAGACGTTGGAATAGAAGACTTGCGTCAATTTGTGTGTCTTCACCGCCAGCTTCGGAAATGTTGCCTTGTTATGCCATCACAATCGCATTGCTCTTACACTTGAAGATATAGCGATAGGCATCGGCGTCGTCTATTGACTTCAGAATTTATTTTCTTATCGCCTTTGCTTCGTCCGCGTTGACATCCTTTGCTGCTGTCATGCCATTGGATATATTGCGCAATTGAGTGCAGTTGTCCTAAGGACAGGACTGCGCAAAAAACCTACTGAAGCCTTTATGTCCTTTCTATCTCTTTCTATCTGATCAGGTCTTGCGGAAACGTGCTGGCCAGATGACACGTACTCATCGCCGGTGAGTGACTGCATAAGCTCAATAATTTCGGCTCATACTGGCATTGACACTGTCCAGATCAACCATTGCGTCTAACTCATTTCATTTCTTCTCGTGAGTCCCCTGCTTGTTTTAAACAACCTCATTAGTACTTGCTCAATTACTAAGTTGGGAGAGAGCCCAGCCCAAAATTTATCGCTTCTTCGAATGACAAACATCCCATCCGTGATGTCTTTATACAGCTTCTGGTTACTTTCTTTCAGCTCTTCCATTTGCTGAAGAAATATTTTCACCGACTTCGTTTACAGGTTGTTGCCTACAGCCGCAAAGTAAGGGAACATCTCAGATTGTGCTTGAAGATACTGCACTCAGTTTCCGGTCTGTTCTACCAGGATGACCTTCTTCAGCACTCCGAACATTTCTGGATACTGAAGCCATATTTTTGCAGTCCTTATGTTCTACAACGTGTTTTGAAACTCTCTCATTCGTGTTTGTGTTCGACGTACTATGTCTGCGTTGGATGCATCTTCGAGGGTTACTTCCTCATTCAGTAGAGGCATATATATTGCCGGAGCTTCTGCAAAATCTTGATGTCTCGCACGTATGTCATCTGTGCAGTTGAAACCATACGATTTGAAAATGAGAGTGATCTCCAATGCTGAAGCTATAAGCTCATGCCCTCTCATGGCTCTTGAAACAGCCTTGCCGCTAAGGATATGCTTAGTAGTGTTACCGGCATATAGGCATTCGAGCACTTCTTTTATTCATGTTTCCGTCATCAAGTGTTCCGTCGCTCCAAGAAAGGTCATACGGCAATGCAGACCACTGATCATTGGAACTGCTGCCTTGAGAGGACTATCAGCAGGTTCAGTATTGATGATGTTCACCGCTTTCATGTACAAAGGTTGGTCAAAAGTCATAACTGGTACCACTCCGTGCTGGCGTGCTTTATCGGAGATAAAATGTAAGGTCGTGTATACACAAGAAAGATCAGAGGGATTATAGTCTGTCATAGGCAGAAAAACAATAGAAGAGGCGCCTTTGTGTGACCCATGGTGAATTACTTGCATAAATCCACTCCATCCGGCCCGTTTCGTGTCATGTATCCAGCTTGCATACCATAGCAGGTCAATGCCATCGATCTTGTCGTAAAAGGTGATGATCGGTATTGGTTTGTACCCAAGACTGTTCTCCTGTTGGCTTCTGTTGTAGAAGAAGAAAGTCACTTGTCCAACCTGCTCGAGTATACTCGAAATCGTCATTCTTTCTTTTTACGAGACAAGCTATGGACGTCGGATGGTAGCAGTCTTTTCTGCGCTCGTTGTGTACTATTTCACCGTCTTCAACTGCTATCTGTTCACCCTGTTGCACACTGGCCTCGTTGATACAAAGAGCTCCTTCTTTTGTGATCCTGACACTTACACCACCAGTACGTATGCTGTGGCTGCAGAGCTCGCAACGTTCATGTTCTTCCTCCATGAATGGGGTGTCATATGAAAACTACAAATAAAACTTATTAGGCAAGAAAGGGGAGTTTTTTGGCACGAGCCATATTGTAGTCACACTTGTGGCTAAACCTAAACCTAAGCCCTGTTTCGGACACGGAAACAACCCATAAAGCGAATTTGTCCATAAGATTTGTGATTTCAATACCTCTAATCAGCCTCAAGCCAGGAGGCGCAGTTAAGAATTTTTACCAATTAAGTGGCTCTCAGACATAGGACCTAAAGCGAGGAAGCAAAGTACCTTAAGTTGCACATAAGGTTTACCGCTTATTCACACGTAAAAACAGAATTCAGGAACTGTACAACCAGCGTGATGCGTCGCACTTTCCAAGTAACACAAATTATTTCCTTCTATTCTTGCTCTGCCTCACAAATTAAAACATTTGAAAACAGCCTGAGCTATAAGGACAGCTCCAAACTTTCACAAAAGTTTGAATTCACTTTACGATCTTAACGACAACTAGCTTTCGGCTAGAGAATGTTTCAAGCACAAAACCGGTGAGAAAATTGGATTGGTTTTCACAATTGCTCGGATTTCCACTATGTGTAAGTGCACCATTAGTGCATCTCGAGCAAAGTAGAAAAGAGAAGCACCAGGGAAAAGGATGTTAAACTCTCGTCAAAACAGTGTTAGAGGGTTTTAAAATCGAGTTGATAGACCTTTGTGTCCTCTCCAGTTTGTGTAGAGCCGTCTGACTATCTTTTCCTTTTAGAGGATATCTTGATTTCCCCCTCTTTTTCCCTTGTAACTGGAAAATAGGGGGGGTGACAGGCTAATTACAGAGCAATCAAAGTAACATATTCATTCTTATCGCACTGGGAAACCCTAGAAAACAAGTCTTGCAGACTGGTGTGCAGGATCTTTATTTCCCCCCTCTTTCCCCCTGTAAGTGGGGAAATGAGGGAACGACTTATTACGCAGCAATAAAAAAAAACGCATATTCGATCTTCTTGGACCCAAGAGCATCAGGAATGCCATTCTCAGCATCAAAAACTACCGGTCGTAGATTTTGGAGTTTTTCCCTGGATTTTCCCCTTTCCCCCGTTTTTTCCCTTGTAACTGGAAAATAGGGGGAAGGGTGAAAGGCTAATTACAGAGCAATCAAAGTAATATATTCATTTTTCTCGCACTGGGAAACCCCAGAAAACAAGTTTTGCAGACTGCTGTGCAGGATCTTTATTTCCAGCCTCTTTTCCCCCTGTAAGTGGGGAAATGGGGGAACAACTTGTTACACAGCAATAAAAAAAACGCATATTCGATCTTCTTGGACCCAAGAGCATCAGGAATGCCATTCTCAGCATCAAAAACTACCGGTAGTAGATTTTCGAGTTTTCCCCTGGATTTTCCCCTTTTTTCCCGTTTTCCACCCTGTTCCGCCAAGGAGATTCTTGACGACTTTTGATATGTTGTAAAAAAAAAATTTCTCTCTATAAAATGGTGTAAAATCATTTATATTGCAATTTTGTCCCAGATCGTCGATTTTTCTCGTAGATTTACTGGACTATATGTGGAATATACAATGTCATAAACTGTTTTGAGATCTTCAAAATGTGTTGCATCTTTCACATGATTCAGAAGTACTCGTAAATAGAAGCACTCGGGAAAAGCCGCAAAATTTACGTTGTGAATTTGTTCAATGACACGTAATCGACGGATTCTTTGTTCCCATGTACTGGTGTTGCCATTCCATTTATAGCGTTCAGGCGTTTCCCAATAATAGGGAAAAGCCTTCTTATTCATTTGTTTTGACGCCGTGTTGGGGTGAAAATACGCTTCTAACATTGAGCCTTGTTGTCCAATATCTACCAAATCTTCTTAGGCTTGATTGATGTTTTGCATTTGATAGCTTCCTGGCAAATGAACATTTACACATTGAACGATGTGGCTTTTTTTCCAGATAACGTAACTAAATAGTCACCAGTTTGCTTCAGTTAGTGTAATGCAGCGTCCTTTTACATAGGTTTCTGTTTCATTTTAAACCATGCACCGTTTATTTTTGGCAATCTTATTGAAACACAATCGTTATTCTGCTCTTTATTGTAATCTTTATTGAAACCCTTGTAGATGTATTTATATAGAAACTTTACCGGACCTATATTTCCGACATTTTTGATATTTATGCGACATTGATACTTTTTAAGTATATGAGGATATATGTGGCGACATGACGATTATCATGAGTAATCCGGTGATAATTAGAATTTTTTCGATAAGCAACAAGGTCTTGTGAAAATTCTTCTCCTTCGTCTAATTTGGGATCATAAAGACGTCGATACTTTGGTTTTTCAACATCCGCTAGAGATGTGACTGAATTGTGCTGCTTTGAAAAACCGAAATGGTACTGGAATTTTCCATTTTTAGTAATCGTAAAACTCGCATTTGGATTTAAATTCCTGCCGGGGGGGTTATGAATCATCGAATTTAGGACTAAATCTCTTAATAAAGGTAAACAATATGGCATTGAACTTTACAGTCCCTACCGGCGGTGCTGATCTCCGTTTCTTAGCCCTTCAGCCAGGAGATGCAATGGGGGGCTAGGGGCCAACCATCCTCAACTTTCACACACCCTTCCTGTTTACCTTCCCCGTTCCATAAGAACCATATATGCCCCCAGGGTAATACTTGCAACGCCTGTCCCCGGGACCTGGGAGGTTTTTGTCTACACACAGGAGTTTTTCTGACATTTGAAGTGTTTTTAACGAAATCGCTATTTCATAATTGTTGTCGGATAGGTTTTGGGGGGAAAGGGGTTTTGAGGGGCAGGGATCTAGTTGCCCTTGGATATCTTTTGACTCTTAAGAAGAGAACTAGAACATCAATTTCCAGTAAAATGAACCCTCTCTGAATTTCATACGAACATCTCTTTCATAAGAATCATATACGCCAGAACAACACTTACAATGCCTACCCCCATGGGCTTAAGGGGCTCGAAATTTGTTGCGGCTGGGTTCGGGGAACAAAGAGCGGGAAGGGATGGGCTAGTTGCCCTTCAATCTCTTGACTCTTAAAAATAACTTCCAATTTCCAACCAAATGAGCCTTCTATGAAGCTTATACGAGCATCCATTTCAAAAGAACCATACGTGCTTTCAGGACATAACTTAGAACGCCTTCCCCCGGGCCTAGCGGGTTATATTGTCACTGTAGTTTTTCTTATCTGGCCTTTGGGTTATTTTTAACAAAATCTTTATTTCAAAATTTTCATCGGATGGTTTTGAAAAAACAAGGCGTGGGGGGGGGGGGCTAGATGCCCCTCGGAATTCTTTTGACTCTTAAAAAGTGACCTTGAAATTTTAATTTCCAATCAAATGAGTCCTCTCAGAAGAAGATCCCTTTCAGGAGAACCACATATGCCCCAGGGCATCACTACCAACGCCTGCCATCGGGCCCTGGGGGGTTGTGTCGTCACCTGAGTTTTTTTTTCTGAGTTCAGAACAATTTTTAACAAAATGGGCATCTCAAAATTTTTTTCAGATACATTTCGGGAAAAGGGGCGTGGAGGGCTAGTTGCCCTACAATCTTGTTTGAATCTCAAAAACTAAACAATAACTTTCAATATCCAATCAAATGAGCCCTCTCTGAAGTTTTTACGAGCATCCCTTCCATAAGCACTATATATTCCCTCAGGGCATAACTTCCAATGCCTGCACTCGGGACCCTGGGGGGCTGTGTTGACCCCGAAGTTTTTGTTATATCGTCTTTGAAATATTTTTTAAAAAAATTACTATCTCAAAGTTCTTATTGAATGGGTTTGAGGGGAAAAGGATGTGGAAGGGGGGGGGGCTAGGTGCACTCCGATCTGGTTTGACTCTTAAAAAGTGAATTAAAAATTTCAAGTTCCAATCAAATGAGTCGTCTTTAAAGTTTATACGAGCATCCTGTCGATAAGAACCATACATGCCCCCAGGGTATAACCTATACGCCTGCTCCCGGAACCTGGGGGATTTTTTCAATACTGGAATTTTTGTTATATGATATTTGAACTCTTTTTAACCTAATGGCTACCTAAAAAAATTTGTCGGATGCATTTGGGAAAAAGGGCTTGGGGGGGGGGGGGGGGGGGCTGGTTACTATTCAATATCTTTTGACTCTTAAAAAGTGAACCATTTGAATTATTTTCTGCAACTATATTAGATTGTTCTTTTACGAACCCAGGCAGGGTAGGCAAAGAGTTTGCGAGAAATGCTGGCATTAGTAAATTGACATGGGGTTCGATTTACCCTCCAAGGAAATAGCTTTAGGTATTAGTAGTGGCACAGGTGGTGGCATCCTTGGCCTAAAGTTTTGCCCTGTTGATCTTTTGGTCACGTTACCATAACCTAACGATTATAATCACAATAGCGGTGGCCGCAAGGCTTACTATTATAATAGAGGGTTTACCTTAAAGGTTTAATTCAATTTTTCATTTTCCTCTCTAATATACTCTATATTCTTTTGTATTCTATTTTCTATATTTGATTAAATCTGTTACCCTTTTTGTTGCTCTGTTGTCCCTGCAGGGATAAAATTTTTTATTTTTATAGTTCATCAGCTGTGATATAACACAAAGTGTAATTATTTATTTTAGTTAACTCTAATGTTTGGGACTACTTAGAAGGCTGTTTTAGGGGGGATTCTGGTACACCCTAGACAATTTGAAACTGTAAGGGCATCGATGAATGGACAGACTCAGGAGTAAAAGAGCTTAGAGGCTGCAGTACCACCTCTTAGTCTCAATAGCTTTTCTTAAATGTCACTAGTAAGTAATGAATTCTAAGAGTGAATGAAGAGAGAGCCTTAAAGGAGCTCGTTGTTATCATTATTGACTTTAAAGTTGATAATAGTAGTATCATAGAATGGGGATATTCATTGGGCTGGTTTTGAAATGTTTGTTGCACATCCCTAAGATAATTAAACCAAAGAAATAAAACATGCACTTCAATATCATTTCCAAATTAGTGATATACGACTTTTATTTCGTCTTCTTTATGCTTGTGTCAAATTTGGATAAAAATTGCTTGAAGACTGTAGAATACAGTTTTTAAGTGTTATCAATTATACGCAGCTCGCAACCACTACTTCTTTTGCAGGTGGAATATTGTTTTTACGGTCTTTTATGCTTTTAAGGTCTGAAAAACTACATGAAAACAGATCCTAATAAGAAAAAAAAAACAAAACAGCTGTCAGCTAAAGCATAGCTGTATAATATTAACACTACCTAAAAAAAATAGAGTGAAGGGGGTTCATATGCGTTAGTTCTTATGCATGCAATATTAGTGCATTTTTTAATCTAGAACATGTACTTGTTTATATGCTGATAAATTATTTCTGGAATGAAAAATATTGAACTTCTAAAATCAGCTGTTATGCTAATAAAAAAAATATTTCATTTTAGATGGAAAGTAAGGCATTGCAAGAAGTATTGAATGACATAAAAAAAGTCAAAGCAACTGCACACAACCTTCTTGGTATAGATCATGGTAACTTCTTGGTGAAGTCTCATCTTGGTATACATTTAGAGTTGCTTAAGGTTTTGTCTTAAAAAGAGCTGCAAGACAGTTTTTAAGAGTACTTTCAACACACAATGTATTGCCTAATATATTATGATTGTTTAGTGTGAATGGATTATGAATTTCTCTTTTGAGTTTATGCCTGTGCAAGAGCTCCTCATTCTATCGTCTTCAAAAAGGCTTCCAGTATTTTTAGCAAAAGAATACCAATTCCAAAAACGACTGTATATCTTGTATTGTGACTTAGTTTTGGGAGGAAGAAATAGTGACAGCGCTAAAAATAATAATGCCCCAGGTACTAATAGTGTGGTAAATTTGTTTATTAAATATGGTGTTTGTGCTAGAATTAAATTACTGAAAATTATGAACATTATCATTGGCAGCGCGGTAGCGCTGCCCAAGTAAAGAACGATGTAGGCACATGTGTTTTTTTTTTTTTTTCTCTCTCTATACCCGGGCAGTCCGTATCGAAGGAGTTGTCATAGAAAGTTCGAAAAGGGCTCATTCGATTGCAAATTAGAGTGGCTAGTGCCCTTTTCAATAGTCGAAAGTGATTGGAGGGCAACTAGCCCCCCTTCCACGCCCACCATTTCCCGAAAACACATCCAATCAAAATTTTGAGATAGCCATTTTGTTCAGCATAGTTGATTTCCTGATAGAAAATATCTTTTTGAGGAAGACACTCCCCCACAACCCTCGGGGCATGGCTTTTAAGTTATGCCCTGGTGGCATATAAGGTTTTTATAGAAGGCGTTATCGTAGAAACTTCAAAAAAACGCTCATTTGATTGGAAATTGAAAGGGCTAGCGCCCTTTTTAATAGTCGAAAGTGATTGGAGGGCAACTAGCCCCCCCCCCCCACGCCCATCATTCCCCCAAACACATCCAATCAAAATTTTGAGATAGCCATTTTGTTCAGCGTAGTTGATTTCCACATAGAAAATATATTTTTGAGGAGGACACTCCCCCACAACCCTCGGGGCAAGGGTTTTTAAGTTATGCCCTGGGGGCATATAAGGTTTTTATAGAAGACGTTGTAGTAGAAACTTCAAAAAAGGCTCATTCGATTAGAAATTCAAAGGACTAGTGCCATTTTTAATAGTCGAAAGTGATTGGAGGGCAATTAGCCCCCCCCCCCCCCCAACGCCCATCATTCCCCCAAACACATCCAATCAAAATTTTGAGATAGCCATTTTGTTCAGCGTAGTTGATTTCCAGATAGAAAATATCTTTTGAGGAGGACACTCCCCCACAACCCTCGGGGCAAGGGTTTTAAGTTATGCCCTGGGGGCATATAAGTTTTTTATAGAAGGTGTTGTCGTAGAAACTTCAAAAAAGGCTCATTCGATTGGAAATTCAAAGGGCTAGTACCCTTTTTAATAGTTGACAGTGATTGGACGGTAACTAACCCCCCTCTCACGCCCACCTTTTCATAGGCAACTCGCTAGTGCTGTCAATGAAAAGAACGATGTTGACACAATGTGTTGTTTTTGGGTGGTTTTTTCTTCGTACCCGGGTACTTCGTATTGAAGGAGTCGTCGTAGAAACTTCGAAAAGGGCTCACTCGATTGGAAATTTGAGTGGCTAGTGCCCTTTTTAATAGTCGAAAGTGATTGGAGGGCTACTAGCCCCCCCCCCACGCCCATCATTCCCCCAAACACATCCAATCAAAATTTTGAGATAGCCATTTTGTTCTGCGTAGTTGATTTCAAGAGAGAAAATATGTTTAAGGTTTTTATAGAAGACGTTGTCGTAGAAAACAGGTTCATTCGATTGGAAATTCAAAGGGCTAATACCTTCTTAATAGTCGAAAGTGATTGAAGGGCAACTAGCCTCCCCCCCCCTCCCACGCTCATCATTCCCCCAAATACATCCAATCAAAATTTTGAGATAGCTATTTTATTCAGCGTAGTTGATTTCCAGATAGAAAATATGTTTTTGAGGGGGACACTCCCCCACAACCCTCAGGGCAAGGGTTTTTAAGTTATGCCCAGGGGGTATATAATGTTTTATAGAAGGCGTTGTCGTAGAAATTTCAAAAAAAGGCTCATTCGGAAGAAAATTCAACGACCTAGTGCCCTTTTTAATAGTCGAAAGTGATTGGAGGGCAACTAGCCCCCCCATGCCCATCATTCCCCCAAACACATTCAATCAAAATTTTGAGATAGCCATTTTGTTCAGCGTAATTGATTTTCAGATTGAAAATATGTTTTTGAGGAGGACACTCCCCCACAACCCTCAAGGCAAGGGTTTTAAGTTATGCCCTGGGGGCTTATAAGGTTTTTATAGAAGGCGTTGTCGTAGAAACTTCAAAACAGGCTCATTCGATTGGAAATTCAAAGGGCTAGTACCCTTTTTAATAGTCGAAAGTGATTGGAAGGCAACTAGTCCCCCCATGCCCATCCTTCCCCCAATTACATCCAATAAAAATTTTGAGATAGCCATTTTGTTCAGCGTAGTTGATTTCCAGATAGAAAATATGTTTTTGAGGAGGACACTCCCCCACAACCCTCAGGGCAAGGGTTTTAAGTTATGCCCTGGGGGCTTGTAAGGTTTTTATAGAAGGTGTTGTCATAGAAACTTCAAAATAGGCTCATTCGATTGGAAATTCAAAGGGCTAGTACCCTTTTTAATAGTTGACAGTGATTGGACGGTAACTAACCCCCCTCTCACGCCCACCTTTTCATAGGCAACGCGCTAGTGCTTTCAATGAAAAGAACGATGTTGACACAATGTGTTGTTTTTGGGTGGTTTTTTTCTTCGTACCCGGGTACTTCGTATTGAAGGAGTCGTCGTAGAAACTTCGAAAAGGGCTCACTCGATTGGAAATTTGAGTGGCTAGTGCCCTTTTTAATAGTCGAAAGTGATTGGAGGGCTACTAACCCCCCCCCCCCCCCCCCCAACGCCCATCATTCCCCCAAACACATCCAATCAAAATTTTGAGATAGCCATTTTGTTCAGCGTAGTTGATTTCAAGAGAGAAAATATGTTTAAGGTTTTTATAGAAGACGTTGTCGTAGAAAACAGGTTCATTCGATTGGAAATTCAAAGGGCTAGTACCTTCTTAATAGTCGAAAGTGATTGAAGGGCAACTAGCCCCCCCTCCCACGCCCATCATTCCCCAAAATACATCCAATCAAAATTTTGAGATAGCCATTTTATTCAGCGTAGGTGATTTCCAGATAGAAAATATGTTTTTGAGGGGGACACTCCCCCACAACCCTCAGGGCAAGGGTTTTAGGTTATGCCCAGGGGGTATATAATGTTTTATAGAAGGCATTGTCGTAGAAATTTCAAAAAAGGCTCATTCGGATGAAAATTCAACGACCTAGTGCCCTTTTTCATAGTCGAAAGTGATTGGAGGGCAACTAGCCCCCCCCCCACGCCCATCATTCCCCCAAACACATTCAATCAACATTTTGAGATAGCCATTTTGTTCAGCGGTAATTGATTTACAGATTGAAAATATGTTTTTGAGGAGGACACTCCCCCACAACCCTCAGGGCAAGGGTTTTAAGTCATGCCCTGGGGGCCTATAAGGTTTTTATAGAAGACGTTGTCGTAGAAACTTCAAAACAGGCTCATTCGATTGGAAATTCAAAGGGCTAGTACCCTTTTTAATAGTCGAAAGTGATTGGAAGGCAACTAGTCCCCCCATGCCCATCATTCCCCCAATTACATCCAATAAAAATTTTGAGATAGCCATTTTGTTCAGCGTAGTTGATTTCCAGATAGAAAATATGTTTTTGAGAAGGACACTCCCCCACAACCCTCAGGGCAAGGGTTTTAAGTTATGCCCCGGGGGCATGTAAGGTTTTTTATAGAAGGTGTTGTCGTAGAAACTTCAAAATAGGCTCATTCGATTGGAAATTTAAAGGGCTAGTTCCATTCTTGATAGTCGAAAGTGTTTGGAGGGGAACTAGCCCTCCCCAACGCCCATCATTCACCCAAACACATCCAATTAAAATTTTGAGATAGCCATTTTGTTCAGCGTAGTTGATTTCTAGATAGAAAATACGTTTTAGAGGAGGACACTCCCCAGCAACCCTCGGGGCAAGGGTTTTAAGTTGTATCCTGGGGTATATAAGGTTTTTATAGAAGGTGATGTTATAGAAACTTCAAAAAGGGCTCATTTGATTGGAAATTCAAAGGGCTAGTGCCCTTTTCAATAGTTGAAAGTTATTGGAGGGCAATTAGCCCCCCCCCACGTCCATCATTCACCCATACACATCCAATCAAAATTTTGAAATAGCCATTTTGTTCATAGTGGTTGATTTCTAGATAGAAAATATGTTTTTGAGGAGGATGCTCCCCCACAACCCTCAGGGCAAGGGTTTTAACAAAATGGCTGGGGGAATGATGGGCATGGGAGGGGGTCTAGTTGCCCTCCAATCACTTTCGACTATTAAGAAGGTATTAGCCCTTTGAATTTCCAATCGAATGAACCTGTTTTGAAGTTTCTACGACAACGTCTTCTATAAAAACCTTAAACATATTTTCTCTCTTGAAATCAAAACTTAGTCGAAAGTGATTGGAGGGCAACTATCCCACCCCCACGCCCATCATTCCCCAAACACATCCGATAAAAATTTGAGATAGCCATTTTGTCCAGCGTAGTTGATTTACAGATAGAAAATATGTTTTTGAGGAGGATACTCCGCCACAGCCCTCAGGGCAAGGGTTTTAAATTATACTCTGGGAAGAACAAAATTTGCACTTTACCAAAAAAAAATATAAATGTTTTTACTTTTATAACTTTAATAAATCAAATAATTTTAACATTTTGATTACTAAATATCAGTATATGAATATTAAACTGATAATGTACATTCATTTGTATTTTTTTCAGTAAAGTGCAAATTTTGTTCTGGCCTTGGGAAGGCATAGGGGTTTTGCGCCCAACTTATGTTAATTTTTGCTCGTTTTGAGTTTGACTCGGTTATTTATTTTAATTTCTGTTAGTTTTGGGTTTCATTTATTTATCGATGCTGATTTATGGTAGTTTCGAGCTTGGTAGATTATTTTATTTTATTTTTGCTCATTTTTTATTTAATGGAGTTCTTTACTTTTCTTTGAAAAACTTATTTTGTGGAAAATGTTTTTTTAATTAATTCCAGAAAAAGGAGAAGTACCTAACGATTTTAGGAGAGCTTTAATTAAACCCCATTTTAAGAAAAGTGATAAGAGTGAGTACGGTAATTGTAGAGGCATTAGTTTGATCTTAGTAGGAAGAAAAATGCTTAATAAGATGATATTTTTTAGACTTAGATATGCTATAGATGAAGTTTATAGGGAAGAACAGTATGTTTTTAGGAAGGAAGACAAGTTTTAGACAAATATATTTTATTTACTAATAATTACAAAATAAACTATATATAAACACAACCACCCGGGGAAGGCTCGAAAAGCCTATGATGGACGGCTGCAATCCTTTAATTCTCAAATAGTAACGAAAATATTTTACGAAAAAAAGTCCCAAAGCCCTAAAAAAACAACAAATAATACCAAAATTAACTGCCCTCTCCCAGTAAGTGTTTCTTAAATTTTGCTTCAAATACCCCAATTTGCTCAGCCTCCGAATGCCAGCTGGTATATGATTTCAATTAGCTGGAGCTAAATATCTAATTCCGAAACCTGCACGTGTGGTGTCTCAGTACTCAACAACAAAACTATCCATCTCTCTAATCGCATACCTGTGGAGCGAACAATTTACACGAAAAAAAAATCAGTAAAATCAAAACAGCAGCTTGATAATAACGAATCTGACCAATTTTAAGCACTCGTAATTTCTTAAAACACGACGCAGTATCGTTCACATTTTCTGCATAATTACCAAGAAGACGTACTGTTTTATTTTGAAGAATCTGCTCTCTTTTAGAATTTGCATAAAAATTACTAGACCAAAGAAGACAACCATAAGAAATATAAGGTATAACAATAGTGTGGTATAGTAACAGAAGAACTGATAATGGTAAAACATGCTTTAATCGGTGCAAAATTCCCAGACCTCTAGCAAATTTAAGCTGTAACAAGATCAATATGGGGCCTCCAAGACAAATTACAATCCAAATAACGAAATCCAAATATGGAAATCCAAATAACGCACTTCATGTACCTGTGACAAAGCCCTACCATTAAAAAATACCTCGTCATCAATTGTTGGCTGCTTTCTGCTTACCAACTCCTCTAGATATCATAAGAATAGTTTTTTTTTTAAGATTCGCTGACAAAAGGCTCAAACTTGTAAATACAAAAAAAAAACACTTTAAAACCCTATTTACTTTCAACAACAAATCATCAACGGATTGACTAGACACAGCTAGAGCAGTATCATCTGCATAAGTTGTAATAAAATACTCAGATAAGTAGAAACGCATTGAATCAACATGCACAAGGTACATGAGTGGTCCTAAGACAGACCCCTGGGTTACACCACACTTCACTTCAAAAGGAGAGGCAAAAACATCATTTAATACAACTTGAAGAGATCTACCGCTCAAAAAAACTATCAAACCACTTCAGGTAGTCACGATGAACTCCAAAGGATTAAATGTTTTGAGTAAAATTTTAAAATCCATCGTATCAAACGCTTTTCTGAAATCAATAAAGGAATTTCACCACGTTCAAAGCATTTATTCGCAGTATCACAGAGGGAATGCAAGGCCCCCAACGCCGAGTGACCTTTCCTACAACCCAACTGTGTTTCACTTAGTATCCCCGTTTTCGTAAGATAATCTCAAAGCCTTTCATGCACAATTTTTTCAAATAATTTTGAAAGGGGTAGGATTGATATAGGTCTCTAATTTTCAATATCTAGCTTTGAACCACCTTTGTGAAAGGGGATTTCTTTTGCCCTTTTAAGTGCATCAGGGAATTCGCCAGTTTGGTGGGAAAGATTGACTATTTGGAATTTCGGAATTTCGTCTTCATTACACGGCTTAAGTTCAAGATCACTTCCAGTTCCTTTATCATCCACTATTTATAGTCCAGGAAATCATGATGAGAATTAATTAGCCCATCCGCCTGTACATTTTGGCCAATACTTGAAAAAAACTCTGCAAATCTATTAGTAATAATCGTTTCATATTAACAGTTTCTCCTTGAATCAGTAGCAAATTGGGTGGAGCTTCTATCTTCTTTGCTAATACGTAGATTATTTATAACTTTCCAAGTTCCTTTAGTATTATCCTTATTTAAACCCAATTGATTCACAAAGAATTCTTTTTAGCATTTCTTCTCATCCAGTTCACTTTTTTGCATAATATTTAAATTCTTCCGGTTTTTTCTGCACTCTCACTATTTAAATAATCAACATACAATTGATTTCTCAAATCTGACGCGTCAAGAATCTACGAAGTTATTCAGGGCCTCCTAGGCTAATTCTTCTGAGGTTTCAAATATTTCACTGGGCAAGTCTTATCATATATTGGTTGTACGATCCCCATCTAAAATCAATGCTGCTCATCTTTTCACCACAGTTCTTTAAATTCTCGATTTTTAACGACCTAGTCTTCGCTTTTTTGAATTCATTTCCTTTTTTATTCGGCCACAAGGTACCGTTGAGACAACTGGGAAATGGTCCGAACAAGGGTATAGAACCACATCAGCATAACGCCGGTCCAGATACTTAGAACCAACAAAAATATTATCTATGAGAGTAGCTGAATGACATGTAACGCGTTTCATTCAGCACGTAACGCGTGCACGTAACGCGTGACTTGTAACACGTGTTAGAATATAGACAAGGGGGAAAAGATCATGATCAACCATCAAATTAAAATAATCAAGATTCACTCCATTCAATGAAAGCAGATCAGAGTTGAATTCACCCATACAAATAAAATATAGAGCTGCTTGAGACGCCAAACGTGTAAGTTGATTAAAGCCACGCTCAAATTCTTCCCAGCTAGCACTCGATGGCCTATACACAACACTAATTAAAAGTTTCTAACTTCCCAAGTCTAATTCCAGACTAGCACTATCAAACTTACCCTCTTGAATCCAAACATCAGTATCATATGCGTATAACAAGATACAAAGAAAATTCATGCAGCAAGTTTTCACTCTTAGATTAATAAATAAGAAGTGCCTTCGTCATCAAACCCCTTTCGTCCTCAGTTTTACAGATTATGAGGAAGCATTTGATTCAGCTGACAGAAGAGCTTTTGTTAAGTTCCTATCCTTGTGTGGTATACCAGATAAAGACATTAAATTGATTAGGGCAATACAGTCTGTCAACCCCCCTCGCACTTAAACCTATTCATATCCCTAGAATTCCACATGGGCTTTATGAAAATCATTTTGTGTTCAAAAAGTATAGTTAGTTGGTAGAATAAATTTTATCTACTCGATGTTATTTAAAATAATAGAATTAACATTGTTTTATTGTTTAAAGTACATGTGCATCAATAAATCATTGTCTTCCTGTGGAAATGTGAAAAGAAGAAAAAACTTTTTAGCCCATTGTTGTGTTGTCAGAATTTTTTTTAATGTTGAGGTAAAAGTCAAAACTGTAGCTTACAGAACAAGAAGTGGAGACATGGCTGACCCTCTTGTTCGTTTTGAGGTTATTTTTAAAAAGTAATAGCCTATTCTGTACGTTTATGAAAGAAAATGTTTTTCATTTTAAATTTATTTTCATTTTTAATATCCTATCCAGAGTTACCCTAAAAATGAAGGGGACTAGGGACTACCGCCCTCTCCCCCTGAAACTCTATTATTTACGCTACAGTTTATCTTTTATATAACCCTGGCACAAGATTAGAGGTCATTTATGCGTATTTACTTCCAGAATTAAACAATTGCTCCTTGAATCAAGATCAATTTCGTATTTATTTTGTAATCTGTTGTCTTGAAACAAAGCGGCAGTAAGCGAAAAGGCTGCCTGGAGTTTAGCTGCTAAGCCGGACTCTGGGAATGTCTTCCCTCCTTTCTCAAAAAGGAATTTAGCCTCTTGAAAAAAAAAATATAAGAACTGCAGTATAAACGTCCATTTCTTTGTAAGATTTTTTTTCAGGACAAGGTTAGAACTGTCGGCTACAGAGATGTCATCTACAAAAATAGCAAAACGTTTTCTGGAAAGATTGTCTTAGATATCGGATGCGGCACTGGAATTCTTTCCATGTTTTCAGCCAAGGCTGGTGCTGCTAAGGTTGTTGGTGTTGATAAATCAGATGTAATATATCATGCTAGAAATATTTTATGGTATGTCTGGCCTATTATCTTGTTAATTCATTTCATTTTTGTATTTTAGTTATTATATTGAACTAAACCACACTTGGTTTGAATGACTCCCTGTTTATTACAGGCTACGCAATCCTTGATGTCGAATAAGGTACCAAAATATTTGATTGACAGGGACAATCTTATCATAATAGACAAAAAACTAACGAATATCATATTCATGTTTTATTCTGTTTTAATTTTGTCTCTATATAGTTACAAATACGCCATTTTGACAACCTTTTTTACCATTGTGCCTCGTGATTTAGTTCAACATCCTTCGCAACATTCCCTGAAAGTTTCAACTTAATAGTAAATTTTGAAAGTTAAATTTTTAACACTTGTATACACTTAGTGTACCAAATTCATAAACTTAAAAAGAGTGTAAGTGCAACAATTGATAGAACCCGAGTTAAATTTTGCACGAAACACAATTAGAGGTCCAATGTGCCAAATACTTAATCTTCATCTAGTCACTATAACCTGCGGTCTACGTATCAAAAGTGAGTCTTGTTTTATAATCGTTATGAGATAATGTGCTTGTGGAAAGCAATGGAAAAAATTGAGACAATAATTTGAGATGATGGTTGTACGTACATAAAAATTTCAGCAAAACGTAGTATATAAAGCTCATAATGAAGTTCCCTTGCCTATACACCCAAACTGTCTCCAGTCAAGAGTCTTATAACCAGGCTCTGAACATCTAGAAGAGGAACAAGATGACTTGTAAAAGTTTTGACTAAGAAAAAAACAGTATTTTTTTCAGATATGGATGCTTCATAGAGGAATATGAAACTCTTAGTGCATAATGAGGACATAAATGCGTAAGGTATCAAATAGTGTCAACATCTGTAGCTAGTTTACTACTGGTATATGCAATGTGACCACTAGGACTCAGTGAGTTATCAACAATCACTCCCAGATAACAGTTTTTACCACAACGTTTAATTTTCTGACTAACAACTTTTGTATCTGTTATATATGGATAACAGCTAGTTGTTTTTCCATAAACCATCAAACAAGATTTATCTCAAGTTTTAAATTTATATATCCCTCTCTCTGTTCTATGACAGTTTCAACTCAGTATCCTTAACTATTACTATATTAGAGACATGATTTTTGACAACCTGAATGCCAGTAATGCCTTTTGATTTTGCTAAAGATCCCTCTCAACGTTTTCTGACAGTTTCAGCTTTAATACTCATAGCTGTTTCTGAGATACTACAGGTAACACCATTTGGCAAACTGGATCCATATAGTGTTTTTTGATTAAGTTCAACATTCCCTGAAAATAATATGTTTAGTCATTCCTGAGGTACTCTTTGTACCCTATTTTGACAACCTGGATGTATATAGTGTCTTTTGACTTAGTTCACAATCCCTCTAACTTTCTCTGAAGCAGTAAGTACCCTTAACCGTTCCTGAAAAGCTGCAGAAACGACGTTTTGACAACGTTGATACACATAGAGTCTTTGTCCTTTAACAACCTTTTCGGTGATATAACGAAATCTGGAGCTAAACAGGAAGTTTCCAATCACTGATCTAGAGATGATAGCTGCGGATAGAGAAGGTACTTTACTAGCTGCTCTTATTTTGGTATCCACCAAGAGATGTTTATCGATTGGAAGTTATGCCCCGGGGCATATAAGATTCTTATGGGAAGAGTGGTAGTACAAACTTTGAAGGGGCTAATTGGATTGGAAGTCAGAAGTTCTAATATCCTTTTTAACAGTCAAAGTGATTGAAAAGAAACTACACCCCCCTCCCTTACGACCTATTTTCTCCAAATTCATCCTATAGAAAATGCGAGAAAGAAATTTGTTAAAAAGCAATTTAAAGGTCACATAACAATACCTTTAGGGTTGAAAGCTATTTTGTTAAGCATTATTAAGAAGTCCGTTAATAATCCGTTTTGGAATGTCATCCTCCCCACAGTCCTCAAGGCAAGGGCTGTAAAATAGGCAATTCCTTCATTGCTTACATATAGTATATGATATTGAGAAAAATATGCATGTTTGAACTTTACATTCCAAAATGACCAAAGACATTCAGATAAACCTTTCAGAGAATATTGAGGGGAATGTTGAACTAAATATAAACACTTTATTTGTATATGGATTGTCAAAACTCATGAAGGACTGGGTATATTACTTAGGAACTTTCATGAAATGATTAGGGAGATGATCAAAAATGGAATATTTGCATGCTACCGCTAACGCTACATCTACTACCATTGTTACTGCTACCACACTACTCTATTTACAATGTCGAGGGAAAGTTCTAGATAAATCAAAAGACGCTGTGTGCGTGTAAATCGTCAAAAGAACATATCTCCAGGATTGTTTTGGGCATTAAGTTGGAACTTTCAAACATTTTAAAAGGGAAATTTCTGACGAAAAGGCAATACGCGCTACTACTAGTACTTCTGCTCTGCTACATTTACTACTTCTACTTCAACTACTACTTTTATTGCAACTACTTGTAAACGTAATACGGTAATGCTACTGCTACTAGTACTACCTCTATTACTATTAATACTTTATTTGTAATACAAAAAACTACTGCTGTGACTACTGTCACAACTATGCCTAAGGTATGAAGGTGGAATTTTCAATTTTTTTTTTTTGGGGGGGGGGGGGTAAACTTAATCTCGACACATCGTCTGTCAAAAGAAAGCAACAAGAATATCCTAGGAGCAGTTTGGTATGTGAAATTGAAACTAATAGGGCTTGTTGTGGGGGATGTGGAACTAACTTCTTGCTTGAAACTTTTTTCGCAGGCTGACCAATGGACTGTGTTTCGCAGGTACCAATCTTCTGATTCAATACCTTTGGCCGGGAGTGCAATGCGTAGTTTGGGGCAAATAATCCGACAATTCCCTTGTTTTCCCCCAGATTTTTCCCGGTGCCTATTTAGAGTTGGGTTGATTCTGGCTGATGTTAGAGAGTCATACCATTGACCTTCGTTTCAAACCAAATAACCAGCGATACCATGAATCGAACCCTGGTTGTGGAATTAACCAAAAGAAAATATTTGCATCCTAATGCCACTGGTTTTACTCATACTACTACTATTGCTACTTTTATTACTGCTGCTATTTCTACTGCAGCCAATAATGTTATATTCTGCTGCTACTACTGCTACTGCTCCTACGAAAACTAACGGCATTAAGGCTAACAAAAATAAAATTAATATTGAAAGTGTGTAGAACAAAATCGAATTCACTATATCCACACGTTTTGTTAAGACGACGTATCACAAATGCTCATCGATGGTTGATAGTATTAAGTTTAAGCTTTTAGGTTGTGTTGAAGGGGGCTGTTGAAGAAACCCAAGGTGCTATGTGCATGCTGCTGCTATTGCTACTATGATTAAGAGTATTAATCGTAGTAGCAGAGTATTATAGCTACTACTACTAAGAGTATTAAGGTGAAGCGGTCAAGAGTACTTAGGCAGATTTTGAATTAAATCAAAATTTCTGGTGCCATTTTTAAGTGTCAAAAGAGATTGAATAGAATAGAATTTAATTTGAAAATTTATTTCATGGCATGGTTGCCAAATTTGAATTTCGCCTCTCAAATAGCACTAGTACATATGTATCGTAAAGAAAAGTTTTGTCATTACTATGTTCATGTCAGGTGAATTTGACCATCACGTCAAACATAATCCATTTTAGAAAATAAATAATTCAAATGAATCAAAACTTGGTTAAAAAATTGATTGGAGGGCAAGCACCCCTTATCCCAAGCCTATCCATTTCCCTATCACATCTAGTAAAAAATTTGAGACAGTCATGTTGTTCAGCATAGTAGAATGGTTGAGTAACTATGTCGCTGAAGATATTGGGTATGCCCTCCCCCCCACAACTATGTATTTGAACCATGGTGCTCTAAAAGTAATTTTGTTCTAAAAAAACTAAATAAAAAGACATTGTATGTATAGTTACAAGTATGACGCCTCGGCAATATATCGAGAACAACTGGGGTATTAAGTTGATACTTTTGGGGCTACTTTTATTTCTACTTCTGATCTTAAACTTTAATAATTCAAAAGAGTGTAATTGTATCAAAGTTGTCACAGAGCAAAGAAAGAATTTCTTGGGGATGATATCAAGCTCTAATTTTCAGATCAACTTGAGGAGCTATAAATTATATTAATCAATACTATTTTGTGTCAGGATTTAAACATTGCTATAAAAAAGTTTTTACAACATACAAATAGCAAGCCAAACTATGTATTCCTTATAGAAAAAAGGAAACATATAGTTTTATCCACAAAAACAACTTTGTCATTAAAAAACGAACAGAAATTAATTTCAAAACTTTTCCACAAAACAAGCTTTTCAAGAAAGAAATTCCTCCAAAATAAAATCCCCAGGAAAAATAAAGACAAATCAATAAAGTATTTTATACTTTCTTAAGGTTTTTTTTCTGGACAAAGTTTAAATCCTTAGCTACAGGGATGCTATCAGAGGCAGTACTATATAGCGTTGCCTATTTTAAAGGTCATACGGCCCCAATGTTTTATTATTTACTCATTATTTTTCAGATGTACCTCATACGGAAGGGGTCGTCGCATAAATTTCGGGGGGAGGGGGGGGGGGGTTCATTCAATTAGAAAAAGAGAGTTCTTGGGCTCTTTTTAAGAGTCAAAAGTTATCGGAGGGCAACTGCCCCCCCCACGCCCTTTTTTCCTAAATATATCCGATAAAATTTTGAGAAAGTCATTTTGTTAAAAAATAGTTCAGAGATCATATAAAAAAAAACTCCGGTGTCGATACAGCACCCTAGGGCCCGGGGCAGTCGAATTAAGCTATGTCATGAGCGCAAATATGGCTCTTATGGAAGGAATGTTCGTTTAAATTTCAGAGAGGGTTTATTTGACTGGAAACTGAAAGTTCTAGTTCACTTTTTAAGAGTCAAAAGAGGTCGGAGGGTAACTAGACCCCCTCTCCTCCACGCCCTTTTGTCCTCAAACCCATTTGACAAGAACTTTGAGATAGCCATTTTTTAGACAGTTCAAAGATCATATAACGAAAACTCCAAGGTAATCAGAGCGCAACCCCCCCCCCCACCCAAATACATAAACACGCCGTGTTTTCCTGAGATGCATCCGATAGATATTTTGTGACAGTTCTTTTAAACAAAATAGTCCAAATATCATATAACAAATTGTTTGAAGTTGATACAAATCACCAGAGCCTGAGGGCGTGGGTTGTAAATTTTGTCCCTGTGGCATTTAAGGTTCTTATGGAAGGGATGGTTTTTTAATTTTAGAAGAGGCTTGTTTAGTTGAAAATTCGAAGTTCTAGTTCCCTTTTAAGGACAACCTCCCTACAGCTCTCATGGCAAGGATTATAAGTTATGCCCTGGCGGCATATACGGTTCTTATAGAAAGGGTGGTCTTATATCCCTTGGAGGGGACTCAATGGATTGTTAATCAGAAGTTCTAGCGCCTCTTTTAACAGTCAAAGTAATCAGGGCGCAGCTACTCCCCCCCCCTCCGCCCCAAAAAAGCGTACACACAAACACATTGTATTTTCCCAAGATGCATCCGATAGATATTCTGAAACAATCTTATTGTTCAAAAGTCCAAAGGTCATATAACAAGGCTTTGAAGTTAATACAAACCACCAAAGGCTGAGGGCGAGGGTTGTAAGTTACATCTCCGTAGCATTTAAGGTCCTCATGAAAGGTATGGTTGTATAAACTTTAGAGGTGGCTCATTTGGTTGAAACTGGAATTTCTAGTTCCCTTTTAAGAGTCAATAGTCATGGAGGTCAACTAGACGTCCCCCCCCTCCCTGACTGCCGCAATTTTCACCGATTGTATCTGATTGAAATTGTGTGAGGAGGAGGCTTTGGAGGAGGACTTTGAACTTAGGAGGAGGCTCATTTGCTTATAAATTGGGAAATCTAGATTATTTTTAAGAGCAGAAAGTGAGGAAGGGCCGCTAAGCCCTCCCCCTCCATCCGACTGCCCCTCTTCAACAAGCGAATTCAAATAAAATTGTGAGATGGTAATTTTTCCCAAAATGATCCAAAGAACATGTTACATTGCCCTGGGTTGACACAACCCCCAGTGCCCTGGGGATAGGGTTTAAGGCATGCCCTGGGGGGGCATATAAGGTTTTATGGCTTAAATTTCAGATGGGACTCATTTAATTTGAAATTTATAGCTATAGTGCCCTTTTTAAGACTCAAAACTGGTTTGAGAGCAACCAATCCCCCCTCCGCCGCCTACGGTCATCATTTCTCCAAAGACATCCAATCAGAATTTGGAGATATCAATTTTGTTCAATTTAGTTGAATGATCCAGCAATTATGTCGTTGAGGAAGACACCCCCACAGGTCTCAGAGCAAGGGTTGTAAGCTATGTTTCAGGGGTATATAAAGTTTTATTGAAAGGTTGTTGGCATTTAGCGCTCCCCCCCCCATTCGACAACCCTCTTTTTACCAAGCGTTTCTGATTGAAATTATGATGTAGTGATTTTGTTCAAATAGTCCAAAGAACATATACTAGTGCCTTTAGTGTTGACACAACCCCCCAGCGCCCTGGGGATAGGGTTATAAATTATGCCTTGAGGGCATGCAAGGTTTTTATGGAATGGGCAGTCGTATAAACTTCAGATGGCTCTCATTTTGTTTGAAATTGGAAGTGATAGTGCTTTTTAAAGAGGTAAAGTGATTTGAGAGCAACCAGCCCCCAACCCCCTCCATGCTTATCATTTCCTTTAACACCTCCAACAGAAATTTGGAAGCAACAATTGTGTTCATCTTAGTGGAAGGGTTCGGAAATTATTTCTTTGAGGGAGATAACCTCCCTACAGCTCTCATGGCAAGGATTATAAGTTATGTCCTGGGGGCATATACGGTTCTTATAGAAGGGGTGGTCTTATATCCCTTGGAGGGGACTCACTGGATTTGTAATCAGAAGTTCTAGCGCCCCTTTTAACAGTCAAAGTAATCAGAGCGCAGCTACCCCCCCCCCCTCCGCCCCAAAAGAAACGTACACACAAACACTTTTTATTTTCCCAAGGTGCATCCGATAGATATTCTGAAACAATTTTTTTATTCAAAAGTCCAAAGGTCATATAACAAGGCTTTGAAGTTAATACAAACCACCAGAGCCTGAGGGCGAGGGTTGTAAGTTATATCTTCGTAGCATTTAAGGTCCTTATGAAAGGGATGGTTGTATAAACTTTAGAGAGGGCTCATTTAGTTGAAACTGGAATTTCTAGTTCCCTTTTAAGAGTCAACAGTCATGGAGGTCAACTAGACCTCCCCCTCCCTCCCCGACTACCGCAATTTTCACCAATTGTATCTGATTGAAATTGTGTGATGGCAATTGGCAATTTTGTTTTAAATAGTCCAAAGAGCATATGACATTGCCTTCAGGGTTGGCACTACCCCTCAGATCCTTGGGTCAAGGGTCGTAAGATATGCCTTGAGGGCATATAAGATTATTATGGAATGAGTGGTCGTATTAAATTCAGGTGGATCTCATTTGATTTTAAATTGGAAGATGTAGTGCCCTTTTTAAGATTCAAAGTGATCTGAGAGAAACACCCACCCCACGCCCATCATCGTTCATAACAAACATCCTGACAAAGATTTGAGACATCAGTCATTTTTTCAGCAGTGTTGAAAGGTTCACTAATAATGTGTTTGCAGATGCCTCCCTCCTTCCCCCCTACAAACCTGTAATTTATATAATTTATTCATTTGTTCATATATAATAAATTTTATTGAGAAAAGGTATGCATGTTTGAATTCTACTTTCCCCAAATACAAAGGGCATTAAGATGAGTCTTTCAGTGAATGTTGAATAAAATCATGATATGTTATTTGTATGTGGGTTGTCAAAAGGGTGTAACTCAGGAATGACTAAGTGTATTAATTTTGAATTTTCAGGAAATGATAAGGGAGATGATCAATTCGCCAAAATGTTAGGATTTGCGCGCTACTACTGCCATAATTACTGCTGCTTCTACTGCTACCACAAGTACTATTACTACTATCACTAAAACTGCTAGTTTTTTAGCTAGGACTATTAAGGCTGAGGATATTGAAAAAATATCTCAGGAAATGTGGAGGGGAAAGTTGATCTAAATCAAAATATACTATGCGTATACAGATTGCTGATACGGGCGTATCAGCAACATTATTTGGAACGGCTTATCATATTAAGAGGAAACTTCAGGGGCATCATAAGTGGGATTTTCAGTTGAACAAAAGGCTATTAACACTGCTACTGCTGTTACTATTAATAATTGTCTTCTACTACTCTTCCTATTATTGCCACCACTACTGCTGTGATACTAGTACAATTAAGGGTATACGTAGAAGGTGAAAATTTGACAGAATTTTGAAGGGGAATTTGAACTAAACCAAGACACACTATGCGCAAGCAGATTGTCAAAAGGGCGTGTCTCAAGAATTGATTTTGGTATTAAGTTGAAACTTTTGGAGAATTTTTAAAGGGGAAGATCAGTTGACAAAAAGGTTATATGTGAATGTCACTACTAACACTGTTACTTTTCCTTATGCTACTACTGCTACTAAACTAATCCAACTACTAATGCAATTGCAACAACTTGTAAGCCTTGCAGTATTAAGATGAAAAGGGCGTCAAAAGGTGTCAAAAGTAAACATCAAAAATATTTTTGGAACGGCTTAACGTGTCGAGGTGAAACTTCCGAGACGTCATGAAAGTGATGTTCAACTGACCAAAAAGCAATATGCACATGCTACTACCGCTATTAATACTACTGGTACTATTGCCACTGTGCTTCTGTGCAACACTAACACTGCAACTACTGTGATAATAGTGCTATTAAGTTTAAGTCTATAAAGGTAAACTTTGAGGGCTTATTGATAGCAAATTCGAACTAATAAAAGACACTATATGCATTTAGTTTGTCCAAATAGCGTATCTTAAGAATTGATTTGTATATTAAGTTGGAACTCTTAGAGAATACTTCAAAGGGAAGATCAATTGACCAAAAGATCAATTTGACTAATACTACGAGACCTTTCGGGGTAAGTTTTGACAGATTTTGAACTAGCGAGAAGACACTGTAACGCAGGTCCTTCTCTACGGTGCCAAAACTTGGCCGGCAGCTGCTTCTGTTCGTGGTGCCATAGATGTGGCCCAAACAAACTTCTTAAGACAAATCGAAGGGATCAAGTGGTACGACTTAGTCTCAAACACCCGATTGCTGACACTAACGGATCAGACCCCCAACTCTCGTCAGCTCACCATAAGAACTCTACGGTGGTTTGGTCACTTAATTTGCATGCCAGGAGAAGCACCCGCCAGCATACTTCTCAATTTTGATCCTCCTCAACGTGGCTGGAAGCGCCCCCGTGGAAGACCCCGGTTCAGGTGGAGGGACAGCCTTACCCAGTACTTCTCCATGATCGGTACTGATCTCCAAGAAGCAGTCACGCTTGCGCAGGACCGTTCGGAATGGAGGCAAAGAGTCTCATCTCTCTCTACGCTGGACCACTAGCAGGAGCCTTAAGTCAAAGTAAGTCAAGAGAAGGCACTATGTGTATACTTTTAATACTACTTTCGTGGTTACTGTAACTAATGACACTAATGGTATTAAGTTGAAACGCGTAGGGGAAGTTTCAATTTAAACGAAAAAACTATAGGCATGAGAGCATTAAAAGGGCATATAAGCAACATCAGAGGCAGAGCTGCTCTATCATAACAAGTACTACCTTTGATATTTTAAAGGAGGCAGTTTGATTCGAAATTCAAAGTACTAGTACCCTGTTTAAGAGTCAAAAGTGATTGAAGAGCAATCGGCCCTCCTCTTTAGCTCATAATTTTCGAAATACTTCCAATCAAAATTTTTGATAGCCATTTTGTTCAGCATAGCTGAGCGGTATTGTAATTGATTCTCTAGGGCTATTGCGTAGGTCTACTCCTTGCAGTTTTGCAATTTTGCCCATTTTGTTTAAAAACTAAATATAGCCTTAAGATTAAATCAAAAAGCACTGTGTTTATGCTGATTGCCTATAAGGTATCTCATCAGTATTTCATGAACGACTGAGGGCATTATGTTTAAACTTTGGAGGCTACTTCTAAGACTACTTCTGCTCTTAAAATTTAATTAAATCAAAAGAGCATAAGTGTGTCCAAGCTGTCAAAGCGCATAGATAGACTTTTTGTGAATGGTATAAAGTTTTATTTTTCAGGTCAACTTGAGGTATAAAACTAAATTAAACACTACTATTTGTGTCCAGATTCTTAAAAGGGTGTATATTTTTAAAAATCGAAAAATTTTCTCCAGTTTACAAATAGCAGGCTGAACTATATATTCGTAAAAAAAACGAAAAGATTTAAAGTATTATTTTCTTTTTCTATGAAAAGACTACTCAATACAAAACGAACAGAAATTAATTTTTGAAAAAAATCTCCACAAAATTAGTTTTTCATAGACAAGTAAATAACTCCATTAAACCAAAAATAAGCAAAAATAAAATCAAATGATCTACCAAGTTCAAAACTACCAAAAATCAGAATCGATAAACAAACGATACCCAAAATGAACAGAAATTATAATAAATAACCTAGTCAAACTTAAAATGAAAAGAAATTAACATGACTCTGGCTCAAAACCCCTATGCCTTTCCAAGGTCAGAACATAATTTGCGCTTTACTGATTTTTTTTTTATGCTTTCACTTTTACAGTGAAAACAAGAAAAATTTAAATGTTGTAAGTCTACTAAATCAAATATTCTTATATTTTAAGCAATAAATATCCGAATATTTATATTAAACTATAAGCATATTCATTTCTATATTTTTCGAACAATTTGGAAAAAAAAGTGAAACTGATCTTCTTAAGAGCCTGAGAAAACGATCTAGGCAGCATTAAAGTTTATATAATATTATTTGCTAATTCAATTATAATGATGTAGACAGCATATGATTATACAACAATCTATATGAGATTTATAATTTATAATAATATGCAGAAAAAAATAAGAAGGAAAGTCTAAAAGTTGAATGGATAATGTCAATTCATAAACAAAACCAAAGTGTAAGACACTTCATTTTCAGCCTCTTCCGGCAAAAAAAAATACCATTATATGAACCCCTTTTCTAAATATTTTATAACATAAGTACTAATAGTTGTATTAATCTTAGCTTACATTTATATTTACATTTGTGTTTAGGGTCCTTCGGTGAGTGAGTTTTTTTTCCTTAGGGAAAACGATTTGAGAGACAAAGTAAACCTGATACATGGAAGAGTCGAAGAAATCGATCTACGTATCGAAAAGGCTAGGTACGGATATCAACCGACAAAGGTTATTTATACCGATAAAGTTGATATAATCGTTTCTGAATGGATGGGCTACTTCTTGTTGTCTGAGGGAATGATAGACTCAGTATTAGCTGCAAGAGATAAATACTTGGTACCTGGAGGTCAGATGCTCCCATCCAGATGCACTATAAGTTTATTTGGAGTCTCAGACCCAGGTAATTAGTTTTCTTGATGCCGAGAATGATTTCAGGAGCCCTGATTCATGAAACGTTAGGGGAAGAGGTTTTTTTTTGTTTCTTTAAGTTGATAATACTACAAAAATTACTGTTAGAAATCTAGGTTAGGGATATTATGAACATACCTAATAAAGGGTATTTTCAGAGTCTAAAAGGGGAAGGGGTAATTAAGCCCCCTGCTTTACCATCCATTTGGTACCTCTGAAGTAATTGTGAGGCTAGGGCTTTGAAGATTACGGTTTAAAATCATGAAACTTTAGAAAAAAAAATGTTTGATAACTAAATCATGATTAGTGGGGAGATTTTTGTTTTTTTACAGGCTTTATCTTCTTCCTAGGGGGAATTTTAAGCTCTTTTTGGTTACCCCTTCCTCCCTATGGAAAAACTGAAATCATTTCTTTTGGGAAGTATTCTTCCCTTCAAAACAACACTTCAGATTGTGATTTTTCTGCTTTTTTTAATGCATAGTTTTAAATTTTTTTCTTTATCAGTTACGTTTGCTCTCTTGAAATAAAATAAAAACTGGTCAAGGTCAACAAAAATTTTATCACTTTTCCCTTCCTTTACAATTTTTTTTCCCCTACCCCATCCCTGCAAAATGTTCATTTCCCATATCCCAATAATGTTCCTGGGAAATTTGCATGCTGAAAGGAAAAAATTGGCCCTTTTTGGACCCTTATTTTTGAAGGGTTAAAATTCCATATAGAACCTTCCCCATATAAATTAAGGTCCAACTGGCCAGGATTTTTATGGTTCTAAATTTCAATCTGTTCGGAAAAACAGAGTTTGTTGTCACTTTTTCGGGACTGATTTTGAGGCAAACCCTTTTTAAGGGGATGAGGGGGGTCGGGAATGTGATCTCCTTGCCCCGAAGAATTTGAAACACGTGTTATAAGCCATTAGGAAAACATTGGGCTATTTCTAGGGGGAGCGGATGAACATCCGATCTAATTTTCTTTTGTGCATTGGGAATCGTTGACCCAGGAACTTCTTAAAAGCAGTGTCTTCCTGGCCAAAAAATTTTTAAAGATTTAAATTTGGAGTAAACCATAAATTCTTTTTGCCCTTTTTAGGCCCTATTTTCCAGGAGGAGGGGGGGTAGTATACCGAACTACTAAATTATCTCCTCTTGGCGCGGAAACTCACACCTACACGCTCCAAGTAGATCAGGGACTTTAAGGTATCTGGCCATTTTTAAGGTCATTATTAACGCTGAATTTTCCAGTGATAAGGGAACAAGAAGTGTCTGGCTTTTGAAGACAAAACAATTTGCAGATGTTAGTGTAGATACTATTTAGGTATTATTTTAGATATTGGGTGGATTTCATTTGGTGTATACGCTTGGTAGCTATAATAGAATGGGCTAAAATTTACAGGTATTTGACATATGCCTTTGCCAGAGTCCAAGCAAATTCATTTCCCCTTCTGTATACAAGTCCATTTGATATTCACCGTTATGAGTCAACCCACAATCTAGGTCATCTCCTTTGCAATTCCACTGGGCTTTCCCAGTAGGCAAAGCTCGTATAATATAAAAGGATCCGTGATTGAATAATTTCCTTGTTTCTGATATGTATGTATATCGGAGTAAATGAATCATTTGTTGAGTGTGATCTGAGTTCAAGACCAGCGGGCGAAAGCGTCGTTTAATTGTTTTAACGTTTCTTGTCATATTTCCACTAGTTAATATGACTATGCTGTATATTTTTAATTCACTGATTATTTGGGTAAATTTTTTTAACCAATTGAGGCTTGACGCAATGATGTTCATATTGCTTATGTTTATTCAGTATTTAGGAGCCTAAAAGAAGAAACATGTCGCGTACCTGCAGTGCAGTATCTAATTGAGTTTTTCATTCTCGTTTTTGTAATTTGTTCTAAGAGCTCATTTAGATCTTAGCTCCGTCGTTCACCACTAAAAATCACATGTGTAACGGCTAAGTTTATGTGTATTCCTTCTTTTCTTTTTCGTTCATTGCTCCGTCTTTTCCTTTTCAGGTTATCCAACAAATAATATAATAATAATAATAATCTGCGTAATCTCAGTTGCCCAAGTGCCTGCAAGTAGTCCTGTGAACATTGTCAGTCTTAAATGTTAGAAAACATTTTATTTGTCTTCAATTGCCTTAAAAAGGCTCATAGAAGTGATAGGCTATTTGAATTACCCTTACTCCATGCCTATCATCCTTTGTTCTGCCATAGGATGGATGTTAGACTGTCTATCAACAAATTAAATGACATAATTTCAGGCAATTATGAAAAAGCATTATGCCAGCTTTGCCTCTCACTCTGACTGTCTATTTTTTTATTTTTTTCAATTAGCCATTGCTCTCAATTTTTACTCACAGTCCACCAAGTTCATTTTAATTAAAAATGAACAAGGTTTAAAAAAAACGATCGATAGTCTGAGTGAGAGGTAAAACTGGCATAAGCCTTTTTCGGAACGGTATAAAAAGGACATATCAGAATTATAAAAATGATGTATACAAACTGTATTAGATACTGCTCTTTAGTGTCTTTTCTCCCACCTTGTAATCGGAATTCCTGCTTATGGTTTTTATTTAGTTTTCTTTCCTTTTCTCTTGGTAAATATTTTCTGTATATCCGACTTTGTGGCATATGAAAGTTGATTCTTACTTTATCGGAAGAAAAAAAAAAACTAATTTCTTGAAATTCCATTTGCTGATTATGTTGAATCGGTATTCACGATTGGTATTTACAAACAATTTCTCTCATTAAAGTACCAAGGACAAAAAATGAAATCTGATTGTTGAAAACTTTCGCATAAAGAGCGAGGCGTTGAGGAAGGGACAGTCCCTTTCATATAAGGAATAATTTCTGTTCGTTTTAAGTTTTAACGTCGTTCCTTACTTTCAGTTAAAAAATACTTTCATTTGGTTAAATGGCTTTCTCGAAACTTGTTTAATTTTATTTACGAACGTTTTTAATAGTAATAAATATAAGTAATTTACGAATTAACTTATGTAACGAACTTCTATATTCATAGATTTTTAATACGTATATTAGGGGATTCGCCCCCTAGTCAATACCTTGCTCTTTAAGCTAAACTTCGAATTTTGTTCCAATTCTTTAAAAATGACCCCTTAATCACAAAGGCCGTTAATTAGAATAAATAGCTCTTATGAAAGTACTAAAAAATCTTTGGCTAAAAGAGCGAGGTATTGACTAGGGAGTGAACCCAATCGTATACGTAGTATTTTCTGTTCGTTTTAAGTTTTGATGTTGCTCCTTATTTTCAGTTGAAAAAACTTGTTTTTTTATATTTAATTTCTGATCTTTTTCTTTAATAATGCTGGGAAATCCGGCGCCCCCTTCATAGCAATGTCCCTTCCCCATGAAAACTTCCTTCATGGAAAGATCCTCCCATATAACTCCCGACCCCCCCCCCCACCCCACCTACCAGAAAAAATCCCCCTGAAAACGTCTGTATACTTCTCAATAACCAATACTTTATGTTAACATTGGGTAAAGTTCATAACTTTGAGCCCTCTCCCCGGGGACCCCGGGGACCCGGGGATGGGGGATTAAGTCATCCTAAAAGACATAGTTATCATATTTTTGACCATGTTGAACAAAATGGCTATCTCAAAATTTTGATCCGGTGACTTTGGGAAAAAAATGAGCTTGGGAGGGGGCCTAGTTGCCCTCAATTTTTTGGTCATCTAAAAAGGGCACTAGAACTTTTAATTTCCGTTCCAATGAGCCCTCCCACGATATTCTAGGACCACTGGGTCTATACGATCACCCCTGAGGAAAAAAAAAACAACAAAAAAACAAATAAACATGCATCCGAGGTCTTTCTTCCGGCAAAAAATGCAAAATTCCACATTTTTGTAGATAGGAGCTTGAAACCTCTACAATAGGAATCTCTGATTTGCTGAATATGATGGTGTGATTTTCATTAAGGTTCTATAACTTTTAAGGGGTCGTTCCCCCTTTTTTCTAAAACCCCCAAATTTTCTCAGACCCGTAACTTCTTATGTGTAAGACTAAACTGTATGAAACTTATATATGTGAAATCAGCATTAAAATCTGATTCTTCTGATGTATCTATTAGCATGAAAATTCCTGTTTTTAGAGTTTTGGTTACCATTGAGCCGGGTCGCTCCTTACTTACAGTTCGTTACCACGAACTGTTTGATAATGGTAGATGGTAATAAGCTTACCTAAGCTATGAATGTCAGGTCTTGATTTTTTTCTTTCAAACGATAATTTCGACAGGACCTGAGCCTGTCATCATCAGGCTCAAATTCAAGTCTCTTGCCAGAATATCAAGTCACCGGCAAGAGACTTAAATTTGAACCTGATGATGACAGGCATAGGTCCTGTCGAAATTTGTTTGAAGGAAAAATCAAGACCTGACATCCATAGCTTAGGTAACCTTATTGCCATCTACCATTATCAATAAAGTAAAACATACCATCAAATAGCGTGTGGTTATCCTTGTAAAATTTAGTTGTCTTTAGGAACAAAAATAAGTTTGATGTTTGAATGTCTACTGGTGAAAACTGATTAATTTTCCTTTTTTTTGAACGGTTAAACATGGCAACACTGACGAATATATGATACTGCGCTAAAAACTTCTTAATGTTGTTGCAACCGACAGTTAAATCTTAGAAAGATACAAATTTTAAGTATTAATAGACCTAAGATAGTTCCAGGGGGGTGTTTTCATTTTCATGCGCTTGGTGCTTTAACAAGAAAAGGCAAAACTATTAATCACTAAAGACTATCAAACGATTGTTAGGAAATAGTGGCTTATCTTTGCCTGATTATTTCCCCAGCAAACAAGAAATTTTTAAAAATCGTCAAACAACCGTTCGTAAAAGGTCAAATAATTTTAAGTAAAGAGAGGTGTGAAAGTATCATGGTTTGTCTGTTTCCCTAGTTTGATTTTTCTCGTCACTATGACCCTCAGAGCTCATTTTTGTTTTTCAAGCTAATAAAACGATCTAATTTTGTGATTTTCCCTTGTTTTCTTAGAATTTTTTATATGTCTCCTTTTTCTCTCTTTATTATTATGTTTGACTGTATTTAAAGACTAGTTGTTAGTGGAATGGAGGTTTGTTATAGGTACCCAAAATATCCCGAAATAATCTTTATCTTGAAGGCATTGTTTCTAACAATCTGTATTTGTGACAAAAGTATAATGCTTATTTGAAAACAATAGGAGCTATACGTCTTCAGAACCAAACAGTGTGTTGGGCTAATTTATATAATAATAACTAGAACATAAAAGTACGTGAATAATTTGGAAAAATATTAGAACTATAGTAAAGGTTATGAAAACTTTGAATTTGGGGGTATGGCCCTAAATTTTGTGGAGCAGGTTGTTTGGGTGTAAATAAAATTATTACTACTGCTATTACTACTAACAACTCACCACAGCACCAAGCCGCTGGAGGTCAACACAGCAACGCACGCTCCTCCTCCATCCCAATCTATTCAAAGCCTCCCCTTTTGCACCCGCCTACGAAGTTCCCATTTCCTTTAAATCTTTCTTTATGACGTCCTCCCACTCCAAGCAAGGCCAACCTGCTTTCTGTTTAGCCCTAGACGGTTGGCCGAAAAGGACAATCTTCGGCAATCTGTCATCCTTCATCCGAACAACGTGCCCTAGCCACCTCAACCTTTCTTTCATTATTGCCCTAGAGAGCGGGATTGAACCACATTTTTGTATAGCCTATGGTTTGAAATGCGGTCAGTCAGCTGGGTAACCAGAACAATCCTTAAGCAATTTCTCTGGTAAACATCTAGCAAATCTTCATCCGCTTTTCGGAGCGCCCATGCTTCAGAACCATATTTGACCACTGTCAAATATGTCAAATATCCTTAAGCAATTTCTCTGGTAAACATCTAGCAAATCTTCATCCGCTTTTCGGAGCGCCCATGCTTCAGAACCATATTTGACCACTGTCATCACTGTAGCTTCCAATATTCTAATCTTGGTTTGCAGACTTGTTTTCCTATTTTTCCAAACTTTTTTTAACTTTGAAAAAACACCCTGAGCCTTGGCTATTCTATTTTTGACATCTTCACTGCTCCCGCCATCTTTACTAATAAAATCATTATTCATTTTATTTTATGTAAAAAAAGAAATTTAATACCCAATAAATAGAATACTGGCTGAAATTCAATATTTCTATATATCAGTCAAGGCAATTGTGTAGGTTTGCCAAATTTTGAAGTATTCTGTTTTGAGTTTGATGCTTGAAAAGGCAATGCATGTCACTGGGAATGCATAAAGGCAATGCATAACTGACAATGCATGTCAATACTGACTAGTGAAATTAAGACAAATCTTAAAACTAAAAACAGATCACCTATATCCGCGGAATGGGATATAAGTTGGTACAAAACCTTTGTTACATACCGCCTATTGAATGACTGCATTTGACTCGATGTTATTTTTGTGTTTTAGATTAGACAAATATTTCTCTTAGCGATACGATCAATTACTACATCAGGCACCAAATTTGCGACAAAGTTTATATAAGCAGGATTCCAATAACCTACAGACAATCCCAAAAGTTTACCTCAGGTAGTTCAGAAGCTTATGTTCTACAACCACTACCCTCAATCTTGTCCACTTTATGGAGGTAATAAGTAATAGAGCTCAAAAACCTACTACGTGACTCAACCTTGTAGTAGCCGACTCACAAAAGCTTTGGATTTAATGAACGACAACGCATTGGTAGAAAGACTATTAAAGTCATTTCAAGTTGGTCGCTATTTTCTTAGAATAATTGCGTCTTTCTTTTCCATTAGAGCACAAGTATTTAAATGCCTTAATGTATATTCCAATCCTCGCCCATTTTCAGTGGTGTGCCCCAAGAAGCCCTGTTATACCCGGTTTTATTCCTTACAACCTTGTAATTATAAAAAATATCGGTATATATTTTTTGGATCGAAGAAAGTTTATTGATAATCCAACTGTCTTAGATAAATTGCAAAAATTTAAAAAGTAGCCCAAACTGATATACAGTAACCGAAATTGAGCTGTTGCCATGAATATGACATTCAGTTCTTGAAAGTCGATACAGTTTAATTTCCTTAAAACACCTTTTTTCTTTCACTTGACCAATCCCCCCTGACATATGGGTTAGTGCAATTAGATTGTTGGGTATTACTGTCCCAACTAATCTAAAATGAGATTGCCATATTAATGATATTCTACAGTTGATAAGTTCCATGTTCTTTTTCCTTAAGCTCCTTAAAACTTCAAATGTCATAAATTGCAATGATATTTCTTCTTATTTGTACGCCCAACCTTGAATAATCGCCTGTCGAACGAAATCTTTGTCTTGTTTAGGATTACTCAATTTTAGAACTATCCGACAAACATCTTTATAAAAACTATTTAAAATAAAAGAAAAAATTATGAACAATTTTTCGTCATTTCCTGACGAATGACCATGACGAGGATAGGCGAGGTTTATAGGTTAGTGCTGTTCCGGTGCTCTGAGATGGCATGGGGTCTCTGCACTGTCATAAGCAGGGTTGCCACCAGTTCAAGAAAAAAATCCATGGCAATGGTAAGAAAAAATCCATGTTTGTCACTGTTGCCAGAGATACGAAAAAATTTGCCACTCGCAGGTACGGCTTTTTGATGACATAGATTTTCGTTCATATAGATGCAACGCCGAAGAGCACGGTTTGCATTTTTTTTTTTTTTTTTTTTTTTTTTTTTTTTTTTTTTTTTTTTTTTTTTTTTTTTTTTTTCATGTGATAGTTCGTTGAATGTGCTGGAATATTTCAACGTATCTCGCAAACCAGCAAAATGTAGAATTTTCCGTCGTTAGGGAGAAATCGTGAGTAAGTACAAAAACCGTGAGATCGCATCTGTGTGAACCGAGAGTTCAGCTAGGTTCTGACCTGAAGTACATAACTTTAACAAAAGTAAGAAGCTGCTATAAGTGCAATGCTGGTCTCAAATCAGGCTAGACTCTCTCGTCCGTTTTCTTCCGGCTGATTTCTTCGTACGAAAAGATAGGCAATTCGGCCGGAAGAAAATGTTTGCTTGAAAAAACAGGGGGGGGGGGTCTAGTCTGATTAGATGCGCTCGACTTTCCTACTTCTGTTACGGTTATTTACTTTTGGTTCTGACAGAGCGGGATTCTGATTCGCACCCCGACTCGACTTTTGTGCAATATGGAGATAAATGGCATTCTGTCGCTAGGTGATGGGAACCGAAAACAGTTGTGATTTTCCTCTCGGCTGAAGGAAGTACTGTGGTGCGCAAGAAGGAAAATATGACTGACTTTGTGCCTTCTACATTCTATAACCAGCATTCAAATTCCATTCAGGTGTGGGTTATTCGTCAACTTCAAATAATATCTTGAAATAACGATAACGAACTTCAAATAACGACAAAAAGCATTTAAGGTTCCCCGCGAACACATAAGGAAGGATTGTTTCTGTTCGTGACGATACTTCCCTTCTCTCCCTTTTTCGCTTCCAGTGTCTAATGAGTGAGCACGCCTAATGAGTGAATCTGGGATATCCTAATCGCGTGGAACTGGGACATACTGATTCACTCTCATGAGTGCCGACACCGTTTCTGGATCCAGCTTGTTTCTTAGAGGTGTTTTATTCAACCTAAGCAGCGAAAATTGTCTTTCCGCTGCTGCTGATGGATGTGGCAAAGACATAAGTATCTGCTTGAACACTGGCAGCGCACTGAACATGGGATTGTCACCAGCGTCACTGAGCTTGCCAAGCTCATACCAAAATGGCCCTGGTTCTTTTTTGACCAAATCGCCCTGAGAATCGCGGATAATTTTGAGCTTCCTCCAGTCTCTATCGAGTTGGTCAATATCGAAACTCACGGTAGCGGAAAACCGTGAGTAAATTCTTACCAAGCTATTGATACGGTCACTTACTGCTACCTTCGGGTCAGCGCACTCCAGCAGAAAAAAAGCTTGTCACTGGAATCCACCCTTCTAATGATTTCCTCCTACAGTCTTTGGTAAAACATGACACAATTATTTTTAACGGAAACCAACTGGCGACTAAAATACGCGTCTCCACTCATTCCTTCACAGAGTGCCAGAAACCTGGGCCCAAAGTAGACGTTTTCATAAGATCTTAGATTGTTCGGGGAACGCATATTTATTTTTAAGGGGTCTGTTCTGTCTACAACTTCCTGTTTAATGAATTTCTGCATAATTTCCTTCAATATTTCCCGGACTTTGTTCAGGATTTGGGGAACCCTGACACTTCCACTTTGAAACTCAAGGTTTAACTGGTTCACAACAAGCAATACATACCCCAGAAAGGGGTAAAATTGACGAAGGTTGACATTCCCGAATCTGTCATGAATGCTCACGGCTGTGGGAATGTTATCAGCGAGCATACTCTGAAAATAAATTTTCAGAGCATCCCACTGCTCAAGCAACCTCTTCACAACTTGTTCTATTGTTAGCCAGCGTGTTTTCAACGGGTAAAGTATTGCGTGTTCGGGAACTTTTACGAACTTATGACACTTGGTAAATTCACTTTTCCTTTTGGGGCTATAAGCGACAAAATTGTACACGTTGTGAGCAAATTGTACTATTTCAGGATCTAGAACATTTTACGCAGCGGCCAAACAAAGAGCGAAAGAATGGCAAATGCACCCGAGAATGGCGAGCCACGGCACATCTTTTTTAAAAGTGCAGCCAGACTCGCTTGTTTATCGAGCATCGCACTTGCATTATCAGACACAAAACCAATGAGGCTGTCTAAAGGGATATCTCTATCGCACATAGCTCTCCTGTACAGCCATTTACAACTTACCTTGATGAGGGCAAAAGCAGGAGCAGATTTTTTTGTTTTAGGGCATGGATAAAACGTTTAAACTGGTTAAAACAAATCAAACTCTAGATGTTTTTAATTTCACAGACTTCTTCAGCACGTCTGCCTGTCCAGCTGAGCTGGAGCTGGAGCGGGAGCACCATCTATGGCCACAGATGTAAGAGTAGTGAGACAACTGGTCCGCTAACCCATTTTCGCTCGCCGTAAAGATTGATTTTCTGAGCGACGCCAATTCCATACCATGTGAAAAAAAATCCATGTTTTTTACTGAAAAATCCTTGGAAATCCATGGCATTCAAAACCCATGTCATGGCATTCCAAAATCCATGTTTTCATGGATAAATCCATGGCGGTGGCAGCCCTGGTCATAAGCTCGTTTCTCGGTTCCTGTCACTGATAAGGACATCGTGTTTGCGCAGCCTTATAGTTGGCATTTTGGTGTCACTTTCGCGGGTTTTTCCTAACCAAAACCGTGACTGCCAGCGGCATTGCAGGGTAACCTTGAGGAGTAGCGCACCTCGAGCAAGTTACAGCTTAGTAAACGATACAGCATTTGCACATGATTTTGATTAATGGCTGAAACCTTCTTCTTAAGTAAGTTATCTATTAAGGGTTTTCTCCCCGTAGTAGTATAATATTTGAAGTAATGAATATATACTGAATTAAAGGTAACAGGCTTGAGATTGTATGTGCCGGATTTTGACTCATGCCGATAGAAGACCACCACCAATTGTGGAAAACCATTTTTTTACCAGGATGGGGCCAGGATTACACAGAGTCTTCATTCATACTAGTGAATCCCGGGATCATATGAAAATAAGCAAATTTAAAGAAAGTTGAGAAATTATTAAAATTAATTAGGAAGGTGTGAAGTGGAGGTCACATATAAAATTGCTGAAGATGGAGCCAGACGGTATATGAATATAATGTTGTGCAGGCATATTAGTAAATTGAGAGGGAATAGTCAAACTGGACTTGTCCCAGTTAAAGATAGAAACGGGACCACAATTAGTGATGAGGAAAAATTTAAATTGGAATGTATAGAACATTCGGATAATGTGCTAAATTGTCACGAGTTACAGGAAAAGATATAGAAAAGAATGAAAAATTGAAACATCGTTTTAACTTTTTTTTTACTTAAGTCTTATTTTTAGTTTTTCCTGCTCAATGACTATGTTTTTTTGTTTTTGTTTTTACATTGCTGCTTTTACATGCTAACGGTGAACTTTTATGAACAATCAAATGGTGGAAACGGGTTTTACATTGTAGAAGATACAATAAACTGAAGATTTTCTAAATATAAATTCCTAAAATCACTTCTATCTTTGCTCCGAAAGCAAACATTGAGTCTGTTAAGAATTTTTTTTTTAATGAATTAGTTTTTTGATTGAAAACTTAATTTTCAGATATTTACAGAATTCATTAATGCAAAACAAATAAATATTTAAGTTAACCGAATTAAAATTACCCAAGTAATTGTATCCCTTTATGATATAAGATAACATCAGCGAATAGTGTAGTTGACAACAGAATTCTTGTATACAGGCACCTATTCCAAACTAATTATTTTGGTAATTGGACTATTGAGCAGGAAAAATCTTTTTTATGCGATGGACTCCCTTTAGTGGATATTAACCTTTACACATAGATTTGTCAGTCTCTAAAAATTGCCAATAAGGCAATATTTAAGAGATCTTAAAATACCATTTCGAGCATCAAACATTTAAGGTCTAAAGCCTGTAGAATATTGATATTTAAATATTCCTTGAATAGTCCATAATTATCTTAAATTTTAAACATATTTATAGTAGAAAAAAAGATTACCAGATTCTGTTCAAAAAATTTCTTCTGTAAAAAATTTTGGGTTGAAGAATTATTTTATGAACCAATTAAGCCCAATTTAGACTTGCTTGACCGCCTCATTAGAATTCGAAGATTATCTTTACTAGGGGCAGGATAATTTTGTGGGTGAAGCTTGATTTCTCTTTTTTGTCTTTTATTTGTTTTGTTTTTTTAATCCTGTTTCATTCTTTTACTTTTTAGAGAGATATAAAGCTACCGTTGGATTTTGGGCTGATGTTTATGGCTTCAGAATGTCATCCATATTCGAAGAGGTGTTTCACGATGCTAGTGTTGAAATAGTACCGAGCACTAGCGTTGCAACAAATTCTGTTGAGGTCTTGAACCTAAATCTACAAACATGTTCTACTGCTGATACTAATTTTATGGCCCATTTTACTCTTGAAGCAATTAAAGACTGTGAGTTAACGGCAATCGCTGGCTATTTTGACACAGTTTTTGAGCTGGAACATAATGTTTACCACAGGTCCTCATGGAGCACCTACGCACTGGCAACAAACTGTGTTTTATCTGCCTCAGACAATTAGTGTGAGATGTGGTAAGATATTCTATTGTTTAATTGATAATATTTAAAACAGTCTCATTTTGTACGTGTAATAAACTTTGTGTGACAAAGAAACAGGCAATTTAAAATCATTTTTTTCTAAATTTTGAAACAATTGTTTGTGGGTTTTCCCCTTTGACAGTTAGAAAATTTCAATTTTTAGAAAGAAATATCCTTTTAAAAGCCATTGGATTTTGTTTTGTATTATTCAACATTGTTGAACTTGAAATAATTCGCTATTAATCGAACGAAACTAAGCGAACAAGCGTACCAACAATATTGGACCTCTCTCTCTCTCTCTCTCTCTCTCTCTCTCTCTCTCTCTCTCTCTCTCTCTCTCTCTCTTTCTCTCTCTCTCTCTCTCTCTCTCTCTCTCTCTCTCTCTCTCTCTCTCTCTCTCTCTCCTCTCTCTTCTTTGCTCATCCTCTTTATTATTAATTGTTCATTTAAGCACCAAGCAACAGTTTGCTCCCAACTTTGTTGTCCCAGAGTCTTTTATTTGTCAGAGTTGTCTCAAATAAATATTTGTATTTGTTTTTCTCTTATAGGGGAAAAGCTACAGTGCAAGATAAACTGTGATCGCTCTAAATGTCTGAGAGGGCTTGACATAAAATTGTGTGTTGGTGACTTAACAAATCTGTTGTACTATATGGATTGATTAAACGTTTTTTTTTTTTCAATCTATTATTTTAGAACTGATTTTTTTCTAGGGTTAGTTGGGAATTTCAAAGATTCATTTTAGAAATATAGAAAAAAAACTTCATTTAGTTTTTTATTTGTACAAATTTTCCCCTTCATAGTTAGAAAAATTAAATTTTAGGTGTGAACTTTAATTTTGACTACACTTACTTCCATAACTGTGAATTTTGAAAAAAAAACGTTAAGGGTAGAACCGGTGCCCTTAGACAGTAAATGCTTGCATTAAATGAAAGCATTTGGTTCGAAACTAAATGTTTTTTTTTCTTCGGATTTACAGCACGTAAATATAACCTCCTTTTGCACGTACTTAAAAGACTTTTTTTGTAGTTTTTTAATACATTAGATACATGTCCCCTCCTCAACGCCTCGCTCTTTACGCTAAAATTTGAATTTCTCACAACTTTATTTTTTTAAACAATAAAAAAAAAATTAGCGTAAAGAGTGAGGCGTTGAGGAGGGGACAGCCCCCTTCATATACGGAATAATTTCTGTTCGTTTTAAGTTTTAACGTCGTTCCTTACTTTCAGTTAAAAATACTTGTTTTTTTTTATTTAATTTTGTTTTACCTTAAGAAGCTTCATAACTATGATATTAATGTGATAATAAACCAGAGAAATTGTATGTCATCGGCTTTTGGTTGTTATGAAATAAAAAAAAGGTTTTTGTCAAACTGAAATTAAGGAATAATATTAAAATTTAACACGAACATAAATTATTACGAATATCTTTTAAAGATCTTTTCCTTCATTCATTTCAGTGGTTTGAGAATTGCTCAACTAGTGACTTTCATTTTCATAAAAATAGTTTTGACCTCTTTGGCCGTTTTGTTACTATGCCTTACAAAATCAGTTCCGCAAATATCGCTAATTCAAGCTACGTGGGAGAATCTTTCCATGGAGATAATTTCTCGTGGGGGAAGGGAATTTTCAATGGAGGGGGAGCTGGATTCCCGTACATTATTTAAAAAACGATCAGTAATTAAATAAAAAACAAGTTTTTTTCAAGTGAAAGTAAGAAGAAACATTAAATTTTAACAGGAACAGAAAATATTACGTATATGAGATGGGTTGCCTCTCCTCAATAGCTCACACTTATGCTAAAGCTTCTTTTTCAACTTTTAAAAGAGGTTATTATTCTAATTAAACAGCCTTTGTGATTCATGAGTCAGTCTTAAACAACTGGAAAAAAAACTTAGGCTATTATAAGGTTATAATTAGTTTTTAAAAAGTAAAATAAATATGTAGATTTCATTTTAATTATTCATGTACGGTGAGCCAAATTCAAAACCTGCATTAAATCAAAAATGTTCAGAAATTAAATAAAAAAAAGTAAGTTTTTTAACTGAAAGTAAGGAGCAACATTAAAACTTAAAACGAACAGAATTTATTCCGTATATGAAGGTGCTGTCCCCGCCTCAACGCCCCGCTCTTCACGCTGAAGTTTTTTATTGTTTTCTAAGCAGAGTTTTGAGTAAGAGTTAAACTTTAGTGTAAAAACCGGGCTGATGAGGAGGGGACAGCTTCTTTCATACACGGAATAATATCTGTGCGTTCTAAGTTTTAATGTCGCTCTTTGCTTTCAGTTAAAAAATAACTTTTTTTTATTTAATTTGCACAAATGGTGGAACGGCAAATGCATAACGAAACAAATGGTGGAAGGGCAGGGAGGGGGATCATGAGTACCGCCATAAAATTGACCAGGAACTGAGGGGGAGCAAATTTTATCAAAAGTTTTGTTTTTATCAAAGAAAATCATAAGAACATTTTTTTTTTTACCAATTGCGTGAATTTTGTATGTCTTCTTATTCTCCAAGTGGCATTGACTCCCACAATCCCTGACAGCGTTAGTAGCATGGCATCCCTGGCAAGATTCCGGTGAGAGCCCTGTTACTACCGGTCGGTTGGCAAGATTCTCATGAGAGCCATTCACGCTTTAAATAGGTGCATAGGAAAATTGTCATTGGATTCCGACATCAGCCCTCTGACGTCACGGAATCCCTGGCAAGATTCCTATGTGAGCCCTGTTATGTCACGCAGCGCTCCCTCGCGCTTTAAATAGAGCCATAGGGTAGATAGTATTGGATTCAGACCGTACCCTTCTGACGTCTTGGCAATAGGAAAATTAACATGAGACCCCTCGTTCTTGGTTATGTACCCACCCCTGACTAGCTTCCCGAAATTCCAGGTGTATGCATATGATTAATTGAATTCTGGTCGGGATAATACACAAGTGGTAATAACAGGAAATTAACTTGGGTTTCTAACGGGTCAGAAAAGTGGAGCAGCCAACCCCTCAACCCGTCAAACCTTTGCAATGGGGTCGCCGATCCTATTAAAGGGAACACAGCTGGCAAGATTCCCACGACACACTCCTCTAGACTCCAAGGACGTCACACAGCTTACCCCGTTTTAAAAGTCAGGGGTAATAATCATGACACAATTTTATGCAATCATGTGACAGAGCCCATGGGGAATCTCCACTTGTAACTCAAAGACAGCAAACATCTTATGTGATGTGACATAATGAATGCGCAAACATCACTGTCACGTAATATTTTTTTCGACATTTCATTTTTCGCCCGAAACGCTCAACAAATTTTTTCTTTCTTTTAACTTAATGCCGTTTTATTTTTCATCCGAAACGTACAACGCTTTTTTCTCTCTTTGGTTCTTTCTTTTTATTCTTTTCCTTAGCTCTTTGACTCCGTCAGGACTCGAAAAGTCAGCTTTCTTCCAAGGGGAAAGCGCCCCAGGCAACACCGCCAAACTGTCATTTCCAATATTTGTTCTACTTATTATATTCTAAAATTAACCTATTGCGTTTGAATGAAATTCCCATGTTATGCTTTCTAGAATGAGATGTTTCGGGCACCTGTGTAATTGGTACGAAGACGGGGAATATTTATTTTTACAGACAATTGCTCTCCAGGTATTTTTAGTAATAAAAGACTGAGGGATGCTTAAGTTGTGTAAACTCCTTAATCGTCGCAAATAATAAATCTTAAAAACACAGACTTTGTAAATAAAAGCTATACTATTTCAAACAAATTTACAAACAATATTAAAAACACAGAAAAAAGGCAGTTAAACAAACACGACAAACAAAAAAATAAAGGGTAAAAAAGTCTTACCGTAATATATATAAAAAGAACCATGTATTATAGAAAGGTGGTAGGGTCCTAACATGCAATGCCTGTGTGATATGGCTAATATTAGAGTTAAATTTATGCTATATTAAGAGATTTTTTGACGAAATGCATCGTTTCTTAGACAGGGATGTTAGATTTCACTCCCTCCTGAACCGAAAATTCATTTAACACCTCCCACCTTATCTTTAAGCTCTAGAGTGTCATGCCACCCTGGCAAACTATAGATGGCATACAGTACCCTCTGGTGCTCTCCTTATTCAAAGGGCATTTACAGATATATTCATAATAAAATTTGTGCCTTTAAATCTCGCGATTCAAGTTTTTACAAACCAAGCCAATGTTTATAGCCGCTCAACTGAGCCCATTTAACTGAACCCTTGTTCAACAGAACCCCCGATTTTCGCATAGCTTCCCTTTAACGCAGCCCTCACGCAACCCAGGGCACATTTCTTCAGAAAAAAATATATAAATCCGTAAAGGAAAATCCTATTTCAATAAATTATTGCTCCCAAGCCAAATATGTAATTATAGAAATTCTGAAGATTACTGTGTTTTAGAGACAAGACTATGCAATGTAAAAAACAAAAACAAGCGTGAATAGAAGAAAGGTATGGGACCTAGTAGGGAATTCTAAGGAGGGAGGAGTGATATTAGAGATAAATTTCAAGCGTTTTAAGGGGTATCTTTGAAGGACTTTTAATTAAAATACCCATTTCTTTGAACACTTGTTGGACTCACCCCCCCCCCACCCCTCCTCCATGGAAAAAATTCTTTAACGTCTCCACCTTAACTTTTACGCTGTAGAACATGATACTCCAAGTAATTCACACCACAATTACATTACTTGACTCCCCCCCCCTGACACCACATCATCATTCCTAAGACATTTTTCAGGCATGTCATAATAAAAATAATGCATTTCAATCCCGTGATTCACGATTTTGCAGCCCAAGTCTATCACGATGCCCCACAAAACACTCCACACCACCGTGACATTAAACTCCCCCCCCCCCTCCATCATCCACATGGTAGTATCCCCTGCCCCCTAGGAAATTTTCTAGGACTTATTAGATCCAGGGTATGAAAAAACTCAGCCTCGAGTGAGACGTATGACCTAGGTTATTTTTATAGTGTTGTAGTGTGGTTTTTCGTTCTAGTGTTACCTCAGCTGATGTTTTAAAGTCCATTTGGAAGCTTTCTCGTTTAATCGTATTACTCAGGATGTAAGCATAGTGTTCTGTCCTGCTTTACCTTTTCACGGTTACCTCGCTTGATGTTTCAAAGTGCATTTTTTTTCTTAGGGTACGTACGACTCAAGATATTTTTATAGTATTGTGTCATGGATTATCATTTTAGTGTTGAGACGTATGACCTAAGTTATATTTATAGTGTTGTATCGTAATTTATCGCATCTGTGTTATATCAGTTTATGTCCTTAAACTTTTTTCCTTAATACTAACAAATTTTTACTTAATAAGATCAAATATTCTCGGGAAGGTAGAAGCTTTTCCCCAATAACAACAAATTTTTTCTGACTGCAGCAAGTTCTCCGTCAAAGATGAACAAATTTCTCTTAGAAGTATCAATTTTCCTGTCCATGTTCATAGGTTTTCTGTCAGAAGTAGCAAGTTTTTCTTACCACTAACAAATTTTTGCATAGAAGATAGAAAAAGTTATGCTTCGATTCTGAATTTCCTCCAGAGTATATAGCGTACCCTAAAATGGTTGAAACAAGACAAAGTAATGCAATAAAATATTTTTATTGAAATAATTGCGTGTTGGATATCATCATGTTAAAAAAATGAACACTTTAAATCTACTGATAATATGCCTCTTCGTCAAACGTTTCCATTTTTATGAAATTCACACACAAGCACACACACACAAATATACACACAAACACACACACACACACACACGTGTGTTTATGTGTATGTGTGTTTGTGTGTGAATTTGGAAAAAAAATGGAAATGTTTGACATCTCGTGAGAAAGTATGAAGAAATATTTTATCAGTAGATTTAAGCTGTTTGTTTTCTTATGATAGTATTCAACACGCAATTAGTTCAATAAAAGTATTTTGTTACATTGCCTTGACTTGCTTTCACTAGTTTAGGGTAAGCTATCAACTCCAGAGAAAATTCAGAATCGAAACATTACTTTTTCTATCTTCTATGCAAATATTTGTTAGTGTTAAGAAAATTTGCTACTTCTGAGAGAAAACTTGTTTGCATGGACAGGAAAATTGATACTTCTAAGAGAAATTTGTTATCTTTGACGGAAAACTTAGTGCTATTAGAAAAATGTGTTAGTATTAAGGGCAAAAGTTGTTGCTGCGAAGAAAGAATTTGTTGGTGTTAAGAAAAGTTCCTACTTCTAACAGAAAACAGCTCGTTTAGAGAATATAAGTTTTAGTTTTCCTTTACCTCCTGCAATTTTAAACATCAACACTGACAACACTGACATGATAATGGATGACACAAAAATATCTTGAGTCGTAAGTTTCCTATGAAAAAAAGCACTTTGAAACATCAACAGAGGTAAAAGTGATAAGATAAAGGAAGACAAAACACTATAAATACATCCTGAGCAAGGCCGTATCCAGGGGGGGGGGGTTACCCGGTTTGGCCCCCCCCCCCCCCCGAAATTTTTGACCGAGTCGAAAATTAGTCTAAAAAATACCTGTAAAGACAAAACATTACCAGAAAAAAAATATGCTCCCACACTAAATCCTATTGCATTTTATGGGTTAACGGTTCTGATCAGCTTACGCAATTAGGTAACCGTAGGTAACCCCATGTTCACCTGACCTTGCATAGTAAATTAGGGTTAATAATATGCGCTCTGATCAGCTTACGCAATTAGGTAACCCCATGTTCACCTGACCTTGCATAGTAAATTAGGGTTAATAATATGCGCTCTGATCAGCTTACGCAATTAGGTAACCCCATGTTCACCTGACCTTGCATAGTAAATTAGGATTATTGGGCGCTCGAGGTATGGTATAAGAGAGTGCAAGATTGTCAGTTCAGTTCAGTTCAATTTCGGACTTGGCTAAGAGAAGAGCGATTTTCAACATGAAGAGGAAGTGTGACATTACGTCGTTTTTCACGCCCAAGCGGACCAGGGATGTTTCTGACAGTGGCATTAGCGGAACGTCTGCGGAGCATTCATCTACACCTGTGGATCTGAAGGGCACTGGAGCCATCGTTGAAGCTTCTGAATCACGCACACTGGAACCAACCACCACGCAACACGCACTTGCACCAACCCAGTCTTTTTTTCAACAAATCATCCAGTCTCGATTCAAATTCTAAACTTCGTTTGCTGAAGAGCCCTTGGACTCCAGATGTCTCCTAAATTTTTCCAGTATCCGAAAAACGGAAGCTGAAGTTTCAGTTAACTTGGCTCGCTCGTTTCAGCTTCCGAAAAACGGAAGCTGAAGTTTCAGTTAACTTGGCTCACTCGTTTCAGTTGGTTGTCCTATTCTTCGTCTGAGGACGCTGCTTTTTGCATATTTTGCGTACTGTTCTCGTCAGAGACAGCTGGCAAAGGCTGCCACCAGCGCTTGGGGAATCTAGTCACCAAACCATTCAGGAACTGGAAGAATGCGATAGAGTGCTTCACAGTTCACCAACAAGCACAGTTTCATAGAAACTGCATCGTATCGGCTGAAAACTTCATTTCTGTCTCGGAGAAAAGGCAGGACAATATCGTGCACCAACTAGACGCGGCGAGGAAAGCGCAGGTTCAAGAAAATCGCCAGAAGTTGCGACCAATTGTTGAGACGGTGATATTTTGTGGGCGGCAACAACTTGCCCTTCGTGGTACCAACGATTCCGGCCCCATTTCGGTCTCGGATCCAGAATCTTTTCACAATGATGGCAACTTCCGAGCACTACTGCGGCTGAGGGCGAGACACGGTGACGATGTTCTGAAGAACCACCTTCTTTCTGCGGCCGGAAATGCCACATATCTTTCTCCCATCATCCAGAATGGTATTATCGCCGCATCTGGGGAGCTTCTTCAGCAGTCTATTGTGGAAAGAGTAAACGCAAGTCCATGCTTTTCGGTGCTTGCCGATGAAACGGAGGACGTTTCGAATACCGAGCAGCTGTCTGTTTGCGTCCGCTACACTTTCAAAGGGAACTTGCATGAGGACTTCCTTGGTTTTACCCCAGTTTTCGATTTGAATGGGCAAGGTCTGGCTTCATCAATCCTGCAATTTCTTGAAAGCCTTGGTCTTATTCTGAACAAGATGGCTGGTCAGGGATATGACGGTGCAGCAGCGATGAGTGGGCATCTTAGGGGTGTCCAGGCTGTTATACGTGAAAAGTATCCGAAGGCGCTTTACGTCCATTGTAGTGCGCACAGTCTCAACTTGGTCATCTCTTCTGTATGCTCTATTCTGGCGTTTAAGCATTTCTTCGGTGTCTTTTCACAAGTCTGCAGTTTTTACCATACTTCCCCACTCAGGACACAGAATTTAAAAGAGAAGATCAACGAAATACTACCGGATTCGAGGAAACATACTTTAACCGGACTCTGCGAAACAAGATGAGTGGAGCGCCACGATTCAGTCGTGCGTTTTCTTGAGCTGTACCGACCAATCCTGCGATCCTTGGAAGCTCTTGAAGAGAACGGACATGCAGAAACTTCTGCAAAAGCGGCGCAGTTGCTGGACACGATGAACCAGTCGCAATTTGTTGTGTGTCTCCATTTGGCCAAAGAGCTTTTCTGCCTTACGCTTCCATTGTGTAAGACTCTTCAGTCAGTTGACTGTGATTTGGCAGCTGCATGCAGGCACGTGGAAACTGTCCTTTCAAAAACAAAGGAAATGCGAGGAAATGCTGCTACTGCTTTCACGTCTATTTTCGACGAAGCTCAGCGTTTTGCCAGTGACTTAGGACTGGAGATGACTCGTCCAAGGACGCCTTTCTACTGAGAGGTGGCCGGAGTATGCACGCAGACGATCCAGACCTTCTCAACCACTATAGAACCTCGCTCTTTATTCCTTTCCTGGACCACTTCACTTCCGAGCTGAAACAACGATTTGTGCTTCACCAGAAACTGCTGTCAAATCTCAGCGTCCTTTCTCCTGCCAAAATTGTTTCTGTCGATCTGACCTGGAGTCATTGGTTGAATTGTATGACGATATTCTTCCCGAGCCAGACTGTCTGAAGCAAGAAATTGAGCTATGGCGTATCAAGTGGGAGAATGTTCTGGTATCAGAGAGGCCTACTTGTGCTGTGTCTTCGCTTCAGGCATGCGACGCTACCTTTTTTCCAAATGTTTTTCTTCTTCTGGCTGTTCTTGCGACGTTACCTGTTAGCACTGCTACTCCGGAAAGAAGTTTCTCAACGCTCAGAAGGCTCAAAACCTGGCTGAGAAATTCAACAGGAGAAAAACGATTGAGTGGCTTAGCCCTCCTTGCAGTCCATAGGGACGTTGACATCTGCCCTGAAAAGGTCTTCGACATTTTTGCAGGGAAGAAAAATCGTCGCCTGGATTTCGTTTTATAGATATTCGCCCTTACTTTTAGCTAAAAAAAAAACAAAAAAACTAAAAAATGTATACATTACTTCTAGCCTACTATTTGGCTTCTTTTTGCGCAAAAAAAAAATAGCTTGTAGTATTTAACTGTATGTAAATAATTGTCTTGTTTTTGCGTTACTAAAAAAAAAAAAAAAAATGCCCCTTATAGATACGAAAGCATGCCTAGTGGACGCGTCCTCGTTCGCAAGGGGCGGACTAACGGTCTCGAGCTAACGTAATGTTGCTCGAGGATGTTAGACAAAGTTCACGGGAAAAAATCGGGTAAACTCCCCCCCCGAACAAAAATCCTGGATACGGCCCTGGTGCCCTTGCTCATATTGTAAGATGTTTTAAGTTGTTCTAAAAACACGCGTCAGCTTTCCATAAATTCTTCCATGTCACGGTTTTTCCTAGGGGTTTTCTAAAAGGCCTGACTCTCACAAAATATTAAAATTCCGTCAATTTTTCCTTTAGTTGATTTGCGCAAGGTGTGATTTTCAGTACTATAATTCAATATCAGCCCGTCACTAGAATCTTGCCCGGCACCAGACTAAATTCCCTCAAGTGTCTCTGTAGACAAGTACAATGTAGTTCCAAGCTATTCGTGTTCTTTATTTTGCGATGCAGTCACACTTCCTGAGCCATCCTCCTAGTGTAAATCTTTAGGGCTTCCGTCTAATTACAACTTCGTTCCCCTGATCCTGTAATGGCGTCTACTGGTGGGTCCAGGGGGAGGGGGGGGGGGGCTGGCCGCCCAAAAACTTTTCTGGTGCCCTCTTTCCCTGTTTTTTCTTTTTTTTCACTTTTTTAGAATAAATTTGTTAATTTGGTCGATTATTGTCACCTTTGTCACACTCCCCCCCCCCCCAAGATTTTTCTCATTGGCGCCCTTGTCAAATTGGGCCCCCTAAGATTTTGCTCTAGATACGCCCCTGTTGGCGTTTCCATCTAGTTATAATTGCATGTCTCTTGTTCTGTCTTCTGTTGTACAGGAAACGACCTAGCAGCCTCTTGTACTGTTCAAAGTCTCGAAGTCATGAGGTAGACTATACCGTAGTTTTTTTGTTTACATTTGATGAAAATTAGTAAATTTATCAACTGCCCTGGCCTTTTGTGTTGTTATATGATTCATCGGGAATTGGGGGGGGCCTTTGATATAGGGTCGTAGGTTAGCACCAGCTTTACAGATCAAAACTAGAATGAAAATATATGTTCTAGCCTCAGTCGTTATTTTTGGTACTTATGCGTTATACGGGCCCCACGAAATAAGTCAAGTTTGGTTAATGTTAATGAAATAAAATAAAATAAAATAGGATGAATATATAATCATTTAAAAACAAATTTCGGCTATATATTTGCACATTAGGGGGGGGGGGGGGGTAAAGTATAGCATATATTATTAGTAACTATCTATTGAATTTGCCAACGCCTCCGTACCAAACAGGTTTCTGGTAGGTATAATCTGGTTTGATTGGTACAATCTGGTTAGGTGGGTATAATCTGGTTTGGTTCAAGTTTTTCTGACACAATTTATCGGATCAAAAAATAGAAAACTGGTCAAACGTGTTAATAAGCTGTAGGTTATAGCTATCTGGTAACTCGTTCAGTATCGCATGTATTTTTAGCGGTATCAATGGTATTTCATTTGCGTAAAGCTATCTCGATTTGCCAAAACTTTTATCGTTCGCATAAAACTAACTCAATTTGCAAAAATGGTATTCCATTTGCGTAACTCTGCTCTGAATGTCCTTAATGAGGATATAAATAATATAGAATGACATTGTGACTTGACCTAGCTTTAGCTCTCCGATGTGGTCTGTATAATACAAAACTCGGTGGTCATTATAATACACAAGTTCCATTTGAACAGTGTTGTGAGGTCCCTTACCACAACCCCAAAGAGCTGCGATCCCCCCACCCCAACCCCGAAGGAAGCCCCCGGTCCTCAAAGGTTCTCTGGGCTCCCAAAGGGCCCCCGGCGCCCCAATGGCTCCTGAGCCCCCCATTATAATACTTTTAAGGCTTTATTATATCTTTTCAGAACAAATTATTATTTTAGGGAATTATTTCGGTGAAACAGTTAGAGACATTTTAAAAGATGATTTAAAAGATGATTTTAGAAGAGGATTTGAGGGTGAAACTCTGTGGTCGTTATAACACACAAGTTCCATTTGAACAGTGTTGTGAGGTCCCTTACCACAACCCCAAAGGGCTCCGATCCCCCCACCCCAACCCCGAAGGAAACCCCCGGTCCTCAAAGGTTCTCTGGGCTCCCAAAGGGCCCCCAGCGCCCCAATGGCTCCTGAGTCCCCCATTATAATACTTTTTAAGGCTTTATCATATCTTTTCAGAACAAATTATTATTTTAGGGAATTATTTCGGTGAAACAGTTAGAGACATTTTAAAAGATGATTTAATAGATGATTTTAGAAGAGGAGTTGAGGGTGAAACTTGGTGGTCGTTATAATACACAAGTTCCATTTGAACAGTGTTGTGAGGTCCCTTACCACAACCCCAAAGGGCTCCGATCCCCCCACCCCAACCCCGAAGGAAACCCCCGGTCCTCAAAGGTTCTCTGGGCTCCCAAAGGGCCCCCGGCGCCCCAATGGCTCCTGAGTCCCCCATTATAATACTTTTTAAGGCTTTATCATATCTTTTCAGAACAAATTATTATTTTAGGGAATTATTTCGGTGAAACAGTTAGAGACATTTTAAAAGATGATTTAATAGATGATTTTAGAAGAGGATTTGAGGGTGAAACTCGGTGGTCCTTATAATACACAAGTTGCATTTGAACAGTGTTGTGAGGTCCCCTACCACAACCCCAAAGGCCTCCGATCCCCCCACCCCAACCCCGAAGGAAGGCCCCGGTCCTCAAAGGCCCCCCAAGCTCCCAAAGGGCCCCCGGTGCCCCAATGGCTCCTGAGCCCCCATTATAATACTTTTTAAGGCTTTATTATATCTTTTCAGAACAAATTATTATTTTAGGGAATTATTTCGGTGAAACAGTTAGAGTCATTTTAAAAGATGATTTAAAAGATGATTTTAGAAGAGGATTTGAGGGCGAAACTCTGTGGTCGTTATAATACACAAGTTCCATTTGAACAGTGTTGTGAGGTCTCCTACCCCAACCCCAAAGGGTTCCGATCCCCCTACCCCAACCCTGAAGGAAGCCACCGGTCCTCAAAGGCCCCCCAAGCTCCCAAAGGGCCCCGGCGCCCCAATGGCTCCTGAGCCCCCATTATAATACTTTTTAAGGCTTTATTATATCTTTTCAGAACAAATTATTATTTTAGGGAATTATTTCGGTGAAACAGTTAGAGTCATTTTAAAAGATGATTTAAAAGATGATTTTAGAAGAGGATTTGAGGGCGAAACTCTGTGGTCGTTATAATACACAAGTTCCATTTGAACAGTGTTGTGAGGTCTCCTACCCCAACCCCAAAGGGTTCCGATCCCCCTACCCCAACCCTGAAGGAAGCCACCGGTCCTCAAAGGTCTCCCAAGCTCCCAAAGGACCACCCAGCCCTCAAGGGTCCCCTCAGACCCTCAAAGACCCTCCCCGGGCTCCCGTCTTTCGTAGGTGAATGTTGTCTGAAACTTATGTTTTGGGGTGTATGGGTTGCTATTTTTGACTTTTCGGAGTTGGATTTCTTACCCTTTCATAGGTGTGTATTGTCAGAAAATTATGATTTGGGATGTGTAGTTTGCTAGTTGAACTTTTCGGAGCTAGATTTCTTAGTCTTTCGTTGCTGTGTGTTGTCTGAAATCTATGATTTGGGATGTGTGGGTTGCTATTTTTTGACTTTTCTGAGCTGGATTTCTTAGCCTTTCATAGGTGTATGTTGTCTGAAACTTATGATTTGGGACGAGTGGTTTGCTATTTTTGACTTTTCTGAGCTAGATTTCTTAGTCTTTCGTTGGTGTGTGTTCTCTGAAACCTATGATTTGGGGTATGTCATTTTTAGCCTAATTGCATAGCTACTAAAGGAACATTTTTGTTGAATCTATTGGTATCAATATTCCGTTTTTTAGATTTTCGGTTACTATTGAGCCTTACGTGCCTGAAATCATGAATTAGAATATTTTATTAGCTGTTTGGGCTTTCAGACATAGTTTTTTAGATGTTCATGAGTGTTAGGTTCCTGGAGGGTTTTATGACTCCTCCCTCCAATGAATTCAGATGGTTTTAGGACTCATTCCCCTAGCCATAACTCCATTCAACCTTGAGCGAAGATGTAAAAGTTTGATGAAGTATTTTTCTACTTAACAACTACATTAATAACTTCCAAGATGATGGGACTGTATGACACAGAATTTAACAGTTACCGAGAGTTCAATGACTCCTCCCCGCAATGACTTCCAAGGGTTTTATGACTCCTCCCCACAATGAATTCAGATGGTTTTAGGACTCATCCCCCTAGCCATAACTCCATTCAACCTTGAGCGAAGATATAAAAGTTTGATGAAGTATTTTTCTACTTAACAACTACATTAATAACTTCCATGATGATAGGACTGTATGACACAGAATTTATCAGTTTGAAAAAATCATCTTGTGGTGTTATATTTGAATGTGCATTTTTATTATTGTCTATGGAACTCGAAGAAATTGACTGTTATCATTGGATAGTGAACTATAATCTGTTTGAGCATGATAAAAGCTTGTGGAGTACTACATTACGTCATATAAACAGACTGGGATTCTACGATAGAGTGATTACACCACTTAATAATACTGGTCAGGAACTGAGAAATGTTCAGGAGGAAGTCAGTGAAATTTGCAGCTTTTTAGGGGTTGAAGCACTCTACGTAAAGGGTAATGTACCTACAGATAAAGTTTTAATTCAAAAGTGTGACCCTAGGATTCCACTTTTCAATCTAGAAGAGTTTAAGTGTCCTAAATTTGAAGGGTGTTATCACCGTCCTGAAGACGAGGTTAGGTTCTTCGCACAGTGGATACCTAAGAACATACCTGATCGTGATAAATCCATAAGACATGGTAAAAACTATTCTATACCATGGGACCATCGTTTGTGGATGTTTAAGAGTGAACTCTAAGTACTATTTTTATGTAAACATTTGTTGTTGTGTTTTTTTTCTCAAAAAAAAAATCTGTTAATACGTTTAAGCAATAAATATCTTTAAGCTTAACCCGTCTTTATTCTTTAGAATACTTCTATTGTAAGCAAGTAACAAACTCTTTCCTGAAGAAAAATTGTAAGTAAGTAGCAAATTCTTTCTTGAATTCACCTGCTGGATAAACAAAGACATTTCGTTCAAGAAATTATGACAAAATTCTAAGTAAGTAACAAACTCTTTATTGTTTACACGACTTAGATACAAGATGTAAAAATTTAATTCAAGAAATTATGAAAAATTTCTCAGTAAGTAACAATTTCTTTCTTGAAGTCAACTCTTGGATACACAATACGGAAATTTCATTCAAGAAATTATGAAAATATTTGTAAGTAAGTAACAAACTCTTTATTGATTTCATCTCTTGCATATACAGTACAGACACTTCATTCAATGCATTACGAAAAAATCGCAAGTAAGTATCTTTTTTTCTCTTTATCACAAACAATTTTCACTTAGCTACATGATGTAGAAATTTAATTCAAGAAATTATTAAAAAATTCTCAGTAAGTAACAATTTCTTTCTTGGAAGTCAACTCTTGGATACACAATACGGAAATTTCATTCAAGAAATTATGAAAAAATTGTAACTAAGTAGCAAATTCTTTCTTGATTTCACCTGTTGGATAAACAAAAAGACATTTCGTTCAAGAAATTATGACAAAATTCTAAGTAAGTAACAAACTCTTTATTGTTTTCACGAGTTAGATATACGATGTAGAAATTAAATTCAAGAAATTATGAAAAAATTCTCAGTAAGTAACAATTTCTTTCTTGAAGTCAACTCTTGGATACACAATACGGAAATTTCATTCAAGAAATTATGAAAATATTTGTAAGTAAGTAACAAACTCTTTATTTATTTCACCTCTTGGATATACAGTACAGATACTTCATTCAAGAAATTATGAAAAAATCGCAAGTAAGTAACTTTATTTTTCTCTTTATCACAAACAATTTTCACCTAGCTACACGATGTAGAAATTTAATTCAAGAAATAATGAAAAAATTCTCAGTAAGTAACAATTTCTTTCTTGAAGTCAACTCTTGGATACACAATACGGAAATTTCATTCAAGAAATTATGAAAAAATTGTAACTAAGTAGCAAATTCTTTCTTGAATTCACCTGTTGGATAAACAAAAAGACATTTCGTTCAAGAAATTATGACAAAATTCTAAGTAAGTAACAAACTCTTTATTGTTTTCACGAGTTAGATATACGATGTAGAAATTAAATTCAAGAAATTATGAAAAAATTCTCAGTAAGTAACCATTTCTTTCTTGAAGTCAACTCTTGGATACACAATACGGAAACTTCATTCAAGAAATTATGAAAATATTTGTAAGTAAGTAAGTAAGTAACAAACTCTTTATTGATTTCACCTCTTGGATATACACTACAGATACTTCATTCAAGAAATTATGAAAAAATCGCAAGTAAGTAACTTTTTTTTTTCTCTTTATCACAAACAATTTTCACTTAGCTACACGATGTAGAAATTTAATTCAAGAAACTATGAAAAAATTCTCAGTATTTACACACAAACAGAGTCATAGTGAGAGAGATATCCAAAAAGTTGGGTTGATCTAGGTTCACTTAGAGTGGCGCGCCACTCTAAGTGAACCTAGATCAACCAAACTTTTTGGATATCTCTCTCACTATGACTCTGTTTGTGTGTAAAATACTGAGAATTTTTTCATAATTTCTTGAATTAAATTTCTACATCGTGTAGCTAAGTGAAAATTGTTTGTGATAAAGAGAAAAAAAAGTTACTTACTTGCGATTTTTTCATAATTTCTTGAATGAAGTATCTGTACTGTATATCCAAGAGGTGAAATCAATAAAGAGTTTGTTACTTACTTACTTACTTACAAATATTTTCATAATTTCTTGAATGAAGTTTCCGTATTGTGTATCCAAGAGTTGACTTCAAGAAAGAAATGGTTACTTACTGAGAATTTTTTCATAATTTCTTGAATTTAATTTATACATCTTATATCTAACTCGTGAAAACAATAAAGAGTTTGTTACTTACTTAGAATTTTGTCATAATTTCTTGAACGAAATGTCCTTTTGCTTATCCAACAGGTGAATTCAAGAAATAATTTGCTACTTAGTTACAATTTTTTCATAATTTCTTGAATGAAATTTCCGTACTGTGTATCCAAGAGTTGACTTCAAGAAAGAAATTGTTACTTACTGAGAATTTTTTCATAATTTCTTGAATTAAATTTCTACATCGTGTAGCTAAGTGAAAATTGTTTGTGATAAAGAGAAAAAAAAGTTACTTACTTGCGATTTTTTCATAATTTCTTGAATGAAGTATCTGTACTGTATATCCAAGAGGTGAAATCAATAAAGAGTTTGTTACTTACTTACTTACTTACAAATATTTTCATAATTTCTTGAATGAAGTTTCCGTATTGTGTATCCAAGAGTTGACTTCAAGAAAGAAATGGTTACTTACTGAGAATTTTTTCATAATTTCTTGAATTAAATTTCTACATCGTGTAGCTAAGTGAAAATTGTTTGTGATAAAGAGAAAAAAAAGTTACTTACTTGCGATTTTTTCATAATTTCTTGAATGAAGTATCTGTACTGTATATCCAAGAGGTGAAATCAATAAAGAGTTTGTTACTTACTTACAAATATTTTCATAATTTCTTGAATGAAATTTTCGTATTGTGTATCCAAGAGTTGACTTCAAGAAAGAAATTGTTACTTACTGAGAATTTTTTCATAATTTCTTGAATTTAATTTCTACATCGTATATCTAACTCGTGAAAACAATAAAGAGTTTGTTACTTACTTAGAATTTTGTCATAATTTCTTGAACGAAATGTCTTTTTGTTTATCCAACAAGTGAATTCAAGAAAGAATTTGCTACTTAGTAACAATTTTTTCATAATTTCTTGAATGAAATTTCCGTATTGTGTATCCAAGAGTTGACTTCAAGAAAGAAATTGTTACTTACTGAGAATTTTTTCATAATTTCTTGAATTAAATTTCTACATCGTGTAGCTAAGTGAAAATTGTTTGTGATAAAGAGAAAAAAAAAGTTACTTACTTGCGATTTTTTCATAATTTCTTGAATGAAGTATCTGTACTGTATATCCAAGAGGTGAAATCAATAAAGAGTTTGTTACTTACTTACAAATATTTTCATAATTTCTTGAATGAAATTTTCGTATTGTGTATCCAAGAGTTGACTTCAAGAAAGAAATTGTTACTTACTGAGAATTTTTTCATAATTTTTTGAATTTAATTTCTACATCGTATATCTAACTCGTGAAAACAATAAAGAGTTTGTTACTTACTTAGAATTTTGTCACAATTTCTTGAACGAAATGTCTTTTTGTTTATCCAACAGGTGAAATCAAGAAAGAATTTGCTACTTAGTTACAATTTTTTCATAATTTCTTGAATCAAATTTCCGTATTGTGTATCCAAGAGTTGACTTCAAGAAAGAAATTGTTACTTACTGAGAATTTTTTAATAATTTCTTGAATTAAATTTCTACATCATGTAGCTAAGTGAAAATTGTTTGTGATAAAGAGAAAAAAAAAGTTACTTACTTGCGATTTTTTCGTAATTCATTGAATGAAGTATCTGTACTGTATATGCAAGAGATGAAATCAATAAAGAGTTTGTTACTTACTTACAAATATTTTCATAATTTCTTGAATGAACTTTCCGTATTGTGTATCCAAGAGTTGACTTCAAGAAAGAAATTGTTACTTACTGAGAATGTTGTCATAATTTCTTGAACGAAATGTCTTTGTTTATCCAGCAGGTGAATTCAAGAAAGAATTTGCTACTTACTTACAATTTTTCTTCAGGAAAGAGTTTGTTACTTGCTTACAATAGAACTATTCTAAAGAATAAAGACGGGTTAAGCTTAAAGATATTTATTGCTTAAACGTATTAACAGATTTTTTTTTAGAAAAAAAACACAACAACTAATGTTTACATAAAAATAGTACTTAGAGTTCACTCTTAAACATCAACGAACGATGGTCCCATGGTATAGAATAGTTTTTACCATGTCTTATGGATTTATCACGATCAGGTATGTTCTTAGGTATCCACTGTGCGAAGAACCTAACCTCGTCTTCAGGACGGTGATAACACCCTTCAAATTTAGGACACTTAAACTCTTCTAGATTGAAAAGTGGAATCCTAGGGTCACACTTTTGAATTAAAACTTTATGTGTAGGTACATTGCCCTTTACGTAGAGTGCTTGAACCCCGAAAAAGCTGCAAATTTCACTGACTTCCTCCTGAACATTTTTCAGTTCCTGACCAGTATTATTAAGTGGTGTAATCACTCTATCGTAGAATCCCAGTCTGTTTATATGACGTAATGTAGTACTCCACAAGCTTTTATCATACTCAAACAGATTATAGTTCACTATCCAATGATAACAGTCAATTTCTTCGAGTTCCATAGACAATAATAAAAATGCACATTCAAATATAACACCACAAGATGATTTTTTCAAACTGATAAATTCTGTGTCATACAGTCCTATCATCTTGGAAGTTATTAATGTAGTTGTTAAGTTGAAAAACACTTCATCAAACTTTTATATCTTCGCTCAAGGTTGAATGAAGTTATGGCTAGGGGGATGAGTCCTCAAACCATCTGAATTCATTGTGGGGAGGAGTCATAAAACCCTTGGAAGTCATTGCGGGGAGGAGTCATTGAACTCTCGGTAACTGTTAAATTCTGTGTCATACAGTCCCATCATCTTGGAAGTTATTAATGTAGTTGTTAAGTTGAAAAACACTTCATCAAACTTTTATATCTTCGCTCAAGGTTGAATGAAGTTATGGCTAGGGGGATGAGTCCTCAAACCATCTGAATTCATTGGAGGGAGGAGTCATAAAACCCTCCAGGAACCTAACACTCATGAACATCTAAAAAACTATGTCTGAAAGCCCAAACAGTTAACTAAATATTCTAATTCATGATTTAAGGCACGTAAGGCTCAATAGTAACCGAAACTATAAAAAACGGAATATTGATACCAATAGATACAACAAAAGTGTTCCTTTAGTAGCTATGCAATTAGGCTAAAAATGACATACCCCAAATCATAGGTTTCAGAGAACACACACCAACGAAAGACTAAGAAATCTAGCTCAGAAAAGTCAAAAATAGCAAACCACTCGTCCCAAATCATAAGTTTCAGACAACACACACCTATGAAAGGCTAAGAAATCCAGCTCAGAAAAGTAAAAAAATAGCAACCCACACATCCCAAATCATAGATTTCAGACAACACACAGCAACGAAAGACTAAAAAATCTAGCTCGGAAAAGTTCAACTAGCAAACTACACATCCCAAATCATAATTTTCTGACAATACACACCTATGAAAGGGTAAGAAATCCAGCTCAGGAAAGTCAAAAATAGCAAACCACCCATCCCAAATCATAGATTTCAGACAACACATACCTTTGAAAGACTTAGAAATCCAACTCCGAAAAGTCAAAAATAGCAACCCATACACCCCAATACATAAGTTTCAGACAAAATTCACCTACGAAAGACGGGAGCCCGGGGAGGGTCTTTGAGGGTCTGAGGGGACCCTTGAGGGCTGGGTGGTCCTTTGGGAGCTTGGGGGACCTTTGAGGACCGGTGGCTTCCTTCAGGGTTGGGGTAGGGGGATCGGAACCCTTTGGGGTTGGGGTAGGAGACCTCACAACACTGTTCAAATGGAACTTGTGTATTATAACGACCACAGAGTTTCGCCCTCAAATCCTCTTCTAAAATCATCTTTTAAATCATCTTTTAAAATGACTCTAACTGTTTCACCGAAATAATTCCCCAAAATAATAATTTGTTCTGAAAAGATATAATAAAGCCTTAAAAAGTATTATAATGGGGGCTCAGGAGCCATTGGGGCGCCGGGGGCCCTTTGGGAGCTTGGGGGGCCTTTGAGGACCGGTGGCTTCCTTCAGGGTTGGGGTAGGGGGATCGGAACCCTTTGGGGTTGGGGTAGGAGACCTCACAACACTGTTCAAATGGAACTTGTGTATTATAACGACCAAAGAGTTTCGCCCTCAAATCCTCTTCTAAAATCATCTTTTAAATCATCTTTTAAAATGACTCTAACTGTTTCACCGAAATAATTCCCTAAAATAATAATTTGTTCTGAAAAGATATAATAAAGCCTTAAAAAGTATTATAATGGGGGCTCAGGAGCCATTTGGGCGCCGGGGGCCCTTTTGGAGCTTGGGGGGCCTTTGATGACCGGGGGCTTCCTTCGGCGTTGGGGTGGGGGGATCGGAGGCCTTTGGGGTTGTGGTAGGGGACCTCACAACACTGTTCAAATGGAACTTGTGTATTATAACGACCACCGAGTTTCACCCTCAAATCCTCTTCTAAAATCATTTTTTAAATCATCTTTTAAAATGTCTCTAACTGTTTCACCGAAATACTTCCCTAAAATAATAATTTGTTCTGAAAAGATATGATAAAGCCTTAAAAAGTATTATAATGGGGGACTCAGGAGCCATTGGGGTGCCGAGGGCCCTTTGGGAGCCCAGAGAACCTTTGAGGACCGGGGGTTTCCTTCGGGGTTGGGGTGGGGGGATCGGAGCCCTTTGGGGTTGTGGTAAGGGACCTCACAACACTGTTCAAATGGAACTTGTGTGTTATAACGACCACAGAGTTTCACCCTCAAATCCTCTTCTAAAATCATCTTTTTAATCATCTTTTAAAATGTCTCTAACTGTTTCACCGAAATAATTCTCTAAAATAATAATTTGTTCTGAAAAGATATGATAAAGCCTTAAAAAGTATTATAATGGGGGACTCAGGAGCCATTGGGGCGCCGGGGGCCCTTTGGGAGCCCAGAGAACCTTTGAGGACCGGGGGCTTCCTTCGGGGTTGGGGTGGGGGGATAGGAGCTCTTTGGGGTTGTGGTAAGGGACCTCACAACACTGTTCAAATGGAACTTGTGTATTATAATGACCACTGAGTTTTGTATTATACAGACCACATCGGAGAGCTAAAGCTAGGTCAAGTCACAATGTCATTCTATATTATTTATATCCTCATTAAGGACATTCAGAGCAGAGTTACGCAAATGGAATACCATTTTTGCAAATTGAGTTAGTTTTATGCGAACGATAAAAGTTTTGGCAAATCGAGATAGCTTTACGCAAATGAAATACCATTGATACCGCTAAAAATACATGCGATACTGAACGAGTTACCAGATAGCTATAACCTACAGCTTATTAACACGTTTGACCAGTTTTCTATTTTTTGATCCGATAAATTGTGTCAGAAAAACTTGAACCAAACCAGATTATACCCACCTAACCAGATTGTACCAACCAAACCAGATTATACCTACCAGAAACCTGTTTGGTACAGGGGCGTTGGCAAATTCAGTAGATAGTTACTACTTATATTAGATACGTAACCTAATGTAACCTAGGTACCTCCCCCGCCTCTAAACCCCCCAAAACAATCGTTTAAATATTGTAAACTCGACAAGAAACCACGCTTTACAATCAATTTAGATAGCAAATACCCGTTTGACGGGTCTCCATGCTTGGTTTCCTTTTACAGTATAGCGGTGGATCCGTATAATGCATAAGTACCTTATTTTCTTGCCTGAAAGCAGATGATAGAACTATTTTTTAAAGTGAGTTTTAGCAGAAATACACAATGCATCCAGGTTACTAAGAGTTTTCTAGTGATTTATTATCCCCTAGGTGTGTCTACGGTGATGTATTGATGTAGGGGAGGCTGATCAGAGGCAGTAATTCAAAAGGTGGTATGTTAGATTTCACCTCTCTTGCTCCGCCCCAACAAAAATCCCATTTTTTAGCCAAATCAGATTTTCCGCAAAATGATATACATGGACATTTTCCCTCAAAGTAGGAAACGCTGATGAAGTATGTCTCCGCTTCTCCCTCCTTTTGTCATTAATTTTGTATCATTCTTTTTTAGTGCTTTAAAAGAATTATTATTCCAATTCAACGACCGTTGTGTTTCAGCTGTCCATCTTAAAGAATTAGGACAAAAAATCAAACTATAGCGTAAAGAGCGAAGAGCTTATGATAAACTTGTTTGTTTTTTTATTTAATTTCTCATCATTTCTGGCAAGGCCGTACCCAGAGGGGGGGGTTGCCCCCCCCCCCTCCCGAAATGTTTGTTTGGCTTGTAAAAACGTAACAAAAATGGATATAAACAAATTTTGTATGCGTTTTTTAGGGTTTTTTGTTTAACCCCCCCCCCCCCCAAAAAAAAAAAATAGCTTTGAGTAAAACCCCCTCCAAAAAAAAACCTGGGTACGGCCTTGATCCTGAGTCATACAATTCAAACGAGAAAGATTCCAAATGCACTTTGAAACATAAACTGACATAACACAGATGCGATAAACCACGATACAACACTATAAATATAACTTAGGTCATACGTCTCACTCGAGGCTGAAATTTTTCATGCCCTGGATCTATTAAGCCCTAGGAAAATTTTCGAAGCGAAAAGGTTGAAATTTTTAGGGGACGTGGGATGGTGCCATGTGGATGATGAAGGGGATTCTAATGTCACAGTGGTGTGGAGTGTTTTGTGGGGCATACTATTTCAAGTATGCCCGATATCTTCTTCAAGTACCGCCTTTTGTTAGAAACCGCCATATTGCTGTGAAATATAGAATTGTTGAGCCTCTTAGTGCCGTGGAGGAGGTAATTCAGAATTACGTAAAAAAACTAGAGCTCCTGGATCACGAGTGGGCCCACCTTCTCAAATAGTTGTGTTATTATGTAGTTCTTTCTGTTTGTATTTGTTTTTCTTGCCAGTTTTTGCTTTTTCTTTCTTTTCTAGTTCGTGCTCTGTCTTTTTCTGTTTATTGTAAGACAGGTTATTAATAAATTCATTCATTCATTCATTATAGGCTTGAGTTGCAAAAACTTGAATCACGGGATTTAAATGCACAATTTTTATTATGAAATGACTGAAAAATGTCTTAGGAATGATGACGAGATGTCAAGGGGGCAGTCCAGTAATGTCATTTTGGTATGAATTGCTTGGAGGGTCATGTTCTACAGCTTAAAAGTTCAGGTGGAGGCGTTAAAGAAACTTTTCTGTGGAGGAGAGGAGGGGTGAAAATCTAGTAAGTACTCAAAGAAATGGATATTTTCATTAAAAGTCCTTCAAAGATACCTCTTGAAGCGTATTAAATCTATCTCTAAAATCACTCATCCATAGAATCCCCTGCTCTATCCCATGCCTGTCTTATATTCATTTTTGTTTTTACCATTTGAATAGTCTTGTCTCGAAAAAACTGTATTTTCAGAATTTTCCTAATTACATATTTGGCTTGGGAATAAAAACGTCTCGAGATAGAATTTCTCCTTTGCGCGTTTTGACATTTTTACTGAAAAAATTCCCCCTGGCTTGCGAGAGGACTGAGGCAAAGGGAGGTTATGCAAAAATCGGTGGTTTTGTTGAATGAGGGTTCAGTTAAACGTGTTCAGTTGCACAGTTATAAACATGGGCTTGGATTATAAAAACTTGAATCACGGGATTCAAAGGTATAATTTTTATTATGAAAATGTTTGTAAATGCCCTTTAAATAAGGAGACCACCAGAGGGTACTGTATGTCATCCATAGTTCTCTAGGGTGGCATGCATTGCCTTAGGCTAGTGTACTCTGGAGACTAAAGATAAGGTGGGAGGTGTTAAATAAATTTTTCGGTTCAGGAGGGAGTGAAATCTAACATCCCTGTCTAAGAAACGATGCATTTTGTTAAAAAAGCTCTTAATATAGCATAAATTTATCTCTAATATCAGCCATATCCCCAATTGTTGCAGGTTAGGGCCCCACCACCTTTCTATAATACGCAGTTCTTTTTGCATATAATACGATAAGTCTTTTTCACCCTTTTTTTATTCATCATGTTTTTAACTGCTTTTTTCTGTGTTTTTAATATCGTTTGTAAACTTGTTTGGAATAATAAAACTTTTATTTACAAAATCTGTGTTTTTTAAAATTTATTGTTTACGACGATTAAGGAGTTTACACAATTTAAGCATCCCTTTGTCTTTTATTACTAAAAATACCTTGAGAGCAATTGTCTCTGAAAATAAATATTCCCCATCTTCGTGCCAATTATACAGGTACATGAATTTTTTTTGGCACATATTTGCGTATTTTTGTTGTGTTTAAAAACACATTCTGAACCTCATGTTCACATATTGTAATTGTATTTCAAGCAGAAACACATTTCGAACGGTACGTTTGCATATTTTCATCAATTTTCGAACAACAACACATTTTGCACAACACATTTGTACATTTTCATCGTTTTTTTTTTAGCAAAAACGCATTTTCTACCTCACATTTGCATATTTTCATTATGTTTTGAGCAACAGCATATTTTAAACAATACTTTGTATATTTTCATAGGGTATCAAGCAACAACACATTTTGAACCGAACATTTGTATATTTTTATCGTATTTCGAGCAATAGATATGCAAAATATGCAAATATGTTGCTTGAAATTTGTCGTTGCTCGAAATAAGATGAAAGTGTGCAAATGTGGTGTGAGTTGACAACACTATTACATATATAAAACCTATGCTTAACACAATATTTACATATTTTCACTGTGTCTCGAGCAACAACCCTTTCTGAACAACACATTTGAAGATTTTTATCATGTTTTGTGTAACAACACATTTTTAACAAGCCATTGACATATTTTTATCGTATTTTGAGGTAAAATATATTTTGGACAACACATTTGTATTTTTTTAACTTAATTCGAGCACCATTACTTTTTCAACAACATATTTTTACATTTTCCTTGTGTTTCGAGTAGCAACACATTTTTAAACAACATATTTGCATATTTTCATTGTTTCTCAGTCAACAAAATATTTCTAACAAGACATTTACACATTTACGTCGTGATTCGAGCAGTAATACATTTAGAATTACACATTTTTGACTACACAAAATATGAACTCAAAATATTTTGAACTACACATTTGAAAATTATCAGCATGTTTCGAGTAACAAGACATTTTGAACAACGCGTTTGCATATTCTCCATATTTTTCGAGCAACAAATTTCTAATAACACATTTGCATATTTTTATCATGTTTTGAGCATCAACACATTTTGAATAACATATTTGCATATTTTCAAAACATACTTTGAACAATACATGCGCATGTTTTAATTTTAATTTAACCAACAATATATTTTCAACCACACATTTGTATTTTTATCGTATTCCGGAAGAAAAAACGCGTTTTGAAGCCCATATTTGCATATTTTCATTGTGTTTTAATTAAAAAAAAATATTTTGAAGAGTATATTTGCATATTTTCATCGCTTTACGACTAACAACACATTTTGAACAACACATTTGCATATTTTTATTATATTTCGAGCAAAAACACATTTTGAAAAAAAACATCTTTTTCTTTGCATCGTGTTACGAGCAACAAAACATTTTAAGCAACACATTTGCAATACACATTTATGGTGTTTTGGATAATAACATATTTTCAGCAAGACATTTGAATATATTCAAAGTATTTTAGCAACAACACATTTTGAAGGAGACATTGGCATATTTTCATTTTATATTGAGCAAAGCACATTTGGCCCACACATCTCTATATATTTATCGTGTTTCAACCAGTAACAAGCTTTTTAAAAAAGATACTTGCTTGTTTTCATCGTGTTTTGAGCAACAGTGCGTTTTGTACAGCACATTTGCAAGTTTGTATCTTTTTTTCGAGCAACAACGCATTTTGAAAAACTCATTGGCATATTTCCATCGTATTTTGAATAAAACACATTTTGAACCATATATGTACATAGCTTCATCGTGTTTAAGCAACATTACATATTGAACAGCATATTTTCATCGCATTTTCGAGCAAAACCACATTTTGAACAACACATCAGCACATTTTCATCGTGTTTCAAGATACATCCAAAAAACCATTGTTATAGCATAAAATTCTACTTGAATAACAGGGAAAAACAAACATATATCAAAATCTTTATTTTTTGAAAACAATCCAAAATTAGTAAGAAAATAAAATTTATTTTAAGCAAATGCACCTGCAATGACCATGATCTACAAGTTACTTAAAATGTACTTTTTAGGCACAAAGACTGGAAATCTAATGTCACCAGAATAGTCCGGCTGTAATAGCGTAGGTGGCAGAGTCGAATCGATGCCACTACTGGCCTACGTTGCAAAAATGGTATGATAGTCGAGTGGTTTCAACGATTCTACAATTGCATACCTCTCTAAATATCTCTTTGGAGGGTAAACGGACCCTCTCCCTCCTATCTATATTGTAATGATGGTAGTTCTCGGAAACTCTTTTCCTGCCCCGCCAGGGTTCGGGAAAAATATCGTACAGGTGTAGAAAATGACTGAATTTTATTTTCCAATTTCAACTCCGACAAGAGTCTGTAACATTAACACAGACTGTAGAATTAGACTCATAAGTTTAAAAACGGACTAACTCCAAAATCACTATCTTCATAAATCAGTTTTTGCTTTGGTGTGAATTCCAGAATGTCACGGACCAATCCGATAAATTAAAGTTCAAATCAACTGGCTTTTTCACATAGTATTTTTTTTAATGACCCAGAACAATCAGAAAGAAATAGATTTTAGCTATAACTTTACTTATTGTGAAATTGGTACCTTCGCAACGTAAATTTAACTTGTACTCGGAAATTATACTATAACCAGATCAACTAACAAAGGAAACGAGTCTTTTATCTGAAAATAGAAAAGGACAGAGCCCCAACAAATACATACATTAACATATTTTCATCATATTTCGAGCAAAAACACATTTTATACACCATATTTGCATAATTTCATTGTGTTTCAAGTAACAACACATTTTGACCAATGCATTTGCATATTTTTATCGTGTTTCGAGTAACAACACATTTTGAGCAATACATTTTTACATTTCCATCGTATTTTCACCAACAAAACAGTTTCAACAATACATTTGAGCATTCATATTTTCAGCAATAACACATTTTGAACCACATCTTTCCATATTCTCATCGTGTTTCTAGCAACAACACATTTGTAACGAAACATTTTCATATTTCCATGGTGTTTTGAGCAACAACAAATTTTAAACAACATATTTTAATATTTACATCGTATTTTCTTGAAAAAAAACACATATTAAGCAACATCTTTGTATATTTACATCGTATTTTGAGCAACAACACACTTTGAAGAGCGGTGTTTCATATTTTCATCATATTTTCGACAAGAACACATCTTGAAAACCTATTTGCATATTTTGATCGTATTTCAAGCAACAACACATTTTCTATCACACGTTTGCAAATTTTCATCGTGTTTCGAGCAACAGCACGTGTGAACAATCTTTTTGTATAGTTTTACCATGTTTCAAGCATAAACACATGTGGAACAGTACATTCGCATAATTTTCATTGTGTTTCGAGTAACAACACTTTCTGAAAAACACATTTGTAAATTTTCATCGTATTTTTAACAGTAACACATTTTGAACAACCCATTTGTATATTCAGCTTGATTTGCATATTCAATTTAAGCTTCACTCGCTTTAAGATTTATTTATTTATTTATATTAGTGCCTGCTGTGTTTTTTTGCTACGATTGTTCTTGGGTTTAATTTATTCTTAAGTAGGAATTTTTAGTCGTTTTGTGTTTGATTTATTGTCTGTTTTTATTTTTTTTCTGATTTTACAATTAATGTCGCCGTTACTTTTCATTGAAAAACTTCTTTTTAGGTAAGTCTTATTTAATTAATAAGCAGCAAAGCCGAGAAACTGATAAATATTCCATTTATTGGCCTGTAGGAAAAGACAATTAAAAACGAACATAAATAAACTTTAAGAAACTGCTCTCCAAAAACAAATTTTTCGATGAAAATTAAAGAGGTAGATTCAACCAGAGACAAGCACAATTAAAGTCACAGAATAATTAAAGCTTAAAACGAACAGATAAAGTTATCAATAAATGAATTAATCACAAAATCAGCAGAAACTATATTGAATAATAGAGTCAGTAAAATAGGAAAAAAACCATAACCAAAAACCGAAACCGTAAACAGGAAAAAAATTCAGTATTCTAAAGACCCTTTAAGCCTTATAAAGACTACGGTGCTGTTTTTGCTTTACTGAAAACAAAATAGTTTTCATTGTTGTTTTTGCTTTACCGAAGTTAATAAATGCAAATTATCCAAACTATCAGAAATGATTACCATTATAAAGTAAATTGCGAATCTATATTCATTAGCTATTTTCAGTAGCTTTGTTTATTATAGTCATTTTTTTTTGTTGACGCAATGATGCATGATAACACAATGTTCAGAATAAAAGTGTAGTAGTAAAATATAATTGATACTCTAGTCCTAATAAGTCTAAAATGCCATTGGCCCTTTCTCTGTTTGTGTTTAAGTTTGACTTGAGTGTCAATTTTAATTGTCATTCGTTTTACGTTTCTTTACGATAAATAAAAGTCCGAATAGGGATTAATCCTTTTAATAGACCGTGATAAATTTCATTAAAAATACTAGATATTTCGGTCACATATGCAGTGACCGTCTTGAATAGTAGTACTCCAAAAAATAATCTACGTTTCATTTATTTATTGATAGCGATTTATTGTCGCTTGAAGCTCAAATCGGTATATATTTTTTTCTACTCTTCTTTGTTTAATGTAGCCCTATAAAAACTTCATTTTAGAAAAAAGTATTTCTTTAAGACACTTATCAGAAACAAAATGCCACGATCGTCTAAAATTTTTTTTTAACAAATTCAAATATTGTCCCAAGTTTTTCTACTTTCTTAAAATTGTTTTTTTGGTATTTTGAAAATGCTATAAGAATCTAATGTACCTGTTGATTCTACTTCAATTTAGCATAGAACTGAAAGGTTTTCATGCCAAAATACCTTAAAAGTACCCAAAATATTTGATTGATATGCTGTCAATCACATCCATAAAACTACAGATGGCTATGGGTTGTTGCTATAACCAAAATAATAACTTGCTTTCCTTGAAGGAAACAAGCCTGAAATAGATTAAAATCTATATCTTATTTGGCTTAAGAAGTTTTAAATTAAAGCATTTTAAAATTATTTCTTCTAAAAATAGAAATAGGCAAAAATAAAGCAAGTAGTCCCTGGATACGTATTGGAAAGGTCGTTAAGGAAGATTTACGGGAAATCGGACCATCCTGGGAAGGTGAAAAGAAGAAGGCCTTTGAATGCACTGGGAATGAGGAGAAGCGAGTGCAGTTGCGTTTGTCTTAAGCTGATTGGTGCTATAATTAAATTTTAGTATTAGTCGGTAGGTCCTCAAAATTCCCAAAAAGCCTATTAACTATGTCAATGTTGAGCGCCTAGAGCCTGGCAAAAAATGACAACACAATTAAAGTTCGACAGCATTGGCATTTCGAATAATTATTTAAATTATCTTTCACGTGTCAAGTCTGAATCAGTAAACTGAAAATGAGTGGTAAGACCTTCAGAAGTATAATAAAGTACTCCAGATTTATAGTTGTGTCTTAGAACAACTTCTTTGATTTATCTTCTTTTACTTTTTTTCCATTTGATGCTAGCATATCAACCATCTGTTGATGAGAAGCTACCAAAATATTGTAGGCCTAAACCAACAACATTAACAAAATTTTGGGTACTTGCCTAGTGAACTAACTGGAGAACAGGAAGGTAAAATTCCAGTTTAGCTACTTTTAGCTATCTTGGAGAGTTGTTAGGTTAAGAAAAATGAAACTTTCATGGATGGGTCTACATGCTAAAGTATGTCCTGGGAAGGTATTTCCAAGTACCTTGGGTGCTTGTTTACAATCTGGGCAACATGCAAGAAGTGAATTTACTTTAATGCTAATTATATGAAACAAAATAAGATGAAAATATAATGGTTTAGAAACAAATTTGGGCTATATATTTGTACATTAGGGGGGTAGGGTGGGGGTCAAGCATAGCATATATCATATACCTAGCTTAACCTAGGTACCTTTTTTGCCTCTTAAACCCCAAAAAAATAAAGCTTAAATCTTTGTCACAGAGTGAGCAATACCTCTAGGCAGCAAAAACCAGTTTTTCATGTAGCATATTTGAGATTTTGATGCAGTCTGCCTTGCATTGTGCCTGGATTCTAAACAAGTACCATAGCTATCTCTACTCCTTCTCCCTCTAGAGGGTCCTGACCTTTGGTGATCTTTATCTGTGTATTATAAAAGTGAAACTTTGCAAAATAGATCTTCTGCTGAAATGAAGTACAACAGAATTGTTTTCAGCTTCATAGATTTGCTCAATCCCAATTTAAAAGTTTTTTAGATGTGCAAATACATTTCTAAAATTTTGAAAAAAACATTGATATGGCTTAGAATTCTACTTAAAACAGGAATTGCATTGTCAGAACTAAAGCCAGAGAAAAAGAAACTGATAACTGAAAATTAAGGTAAAAATCTGCTTTGTCAAAATTTCAAAAGATATAGACCTATCATGTAGGCAAATTTCAGGACCCTCTAGAGGGAGAAGGAGTAGAGGTAGATGCTTCAAAATGCTTCCTGGACATATTTTAGCCTGTAGACCCATTCCTGAAAGTTTCATTTTCCTAACCTAACCCATTTCCAAGATAGCTAAAGTAGAATTGACCAAAAACAAAATATGTTAATAAAACAATTATTACTTTGCAATATGCAGAATAATCATAGTTAAATATTTTGCATGAAGCCTGACTATACTTTACCCCTTCCCCCCCCCCCCCATGTGCATATATATAGCCCAAATTATATATTTTCAATGCCTTCTGTAATCTCTAACTTGTTTTTCTAATTCAATTTACAGGCACACAGGTTGAGGCCCAACGGAGATGCATTGGGAGAATAGATAAGGATAGGCTATATATATCCACATCAGGAGCATTGGGGATAAGGTTAGGGATGCAAAGGAGCATATCCAGGTGGGCAGAATTTTTAGTCAGATGTTAAAAATTGATTTGAATATGAATCTTATTAGCCTACAAGTCTCTGATTGCTCCTAGCTTCTTAGGGAGATGCCAAAGATTGTGTAAATATCAACAGCCAAGTTTGGTTCAATTGTCAGATACAGTTATGTTATACATGTTATTAAGTTGTTACAAGTTCAAAATGAATAATACCAAAAAAATAGACACAAATATAGAATGGATAAAAGACAAAGACTCATGACTGAGGATATTTTTGGTTATATTATCAAGAATGATAAATTAAAAGGTAAGTTTTAACTCTTAATGGAATGAGCCTACCATACCTTTTTACACCTTCTGCTGAGTGCAATACCAGAAGACAATGAACAAAACTAAAGAAAGGTAAAGTTAGAATTTATTAAATCATGTGAACCCTGGGCTGGAACAGGGAGTAATATCTGACCAAGGCAACAAAAACAATTTTTTATTGCCTGTTTAAAAAAAGCAACAAGAAAAAACATGTCCCTTAAAGTAGCTAGGTCTTTTATTTTGAGATAATACCCTATTTTTTTTTAGTTTGACTAATGTTCATTAAATTACATTAAATGAAACAAAACATGTCTCTGAAAGTAGATAGATCTTTTATTTTGGCACAATACCCAACATATTTTTGTTAAGTGCACCTTGACCTCTACCTCTTGGGTGGTGGGGAAAAGAAGTTTTTTTTTAAATATAATGTAAAATATATTTAAATTTTCTTAATTGTAGGGTGAATTGGGGAAAGTCAAAGACCTTAACATGTTTTTTTTTTTAAATTGACTCTCACTATTTTTTTTTTATGAGTATCTCATATCATCTTCTATCAACCTTTTTTTTTACAGCAGTTTCCCATATTATTCACTTTCTGATTTTCCCATAATAACCCATCACCAGGTCTCAAAGTTGGTGCAGTCTGCTATGTTGGACTTACCCCAGCTTTGGGGGAAGTGCAATGTATCCTACTAGCTTTTTTCAGCAGTATGTCAAAAATAACATGACTTCACCATCTTAAAGGGCATTGAGGAATCACTATAAGTCCATAAGCAAACAATTTTTATGTCAAACTGACTGGCATCAAAAGGCCAGACCATGCTTTTTTCTGCTGCTGTGGGGTAACTCCAACAGTGTCAGACTTACCCAACAGATAAATGTTACAAGTGTCATAGCCAAGGTGCACAAATCACTGAATGTAAATGATTGCTTTTATTTTAAAAAAGAAAAACATATCATACAAATTATGGTTTGACTTCAGATACAAAAATTTACTCATATATGTTGTAGCTTATGTGTATGGGCATAAAACAAAGATCTACTGATGCCTGCCAGTAACTGCCTTGTACAATTCAATAACCTGATGGAAGTGGGTTATTTCAAATGGTCCAGTTCCCACTAAGTTTACTGGTCCTGCAAAAATGTATTTGTCATCCACAGTATCAATATTGTCTTTCTTTGGCCAATTAAAAGAGTTGGTGGCAAGGCTCAAGCATTAAAGAAACTTGAGCTTAACTTTTCCCTTGTCAGGAAAGTCTAGAACCCTTCCTATGTACCAACCTTTTTCATCATTCCTGGCATCATATCTAACTGCATAGTACTCATTTAGCTTGGGAACAATCTTTTGCTTACTGGGTGCCTCCTTGTCATCACTGTCACTTTCTTGAATAGTATCTTGAATACTCTGTTCATCCTCATCAGAGCCAAGTTCAAGGCTGATGTCAGATTTGCTATCACTTGAATCTCTATTGGCTTCCCTCTTAGGAAGAATTTTTTTTTCGATTTTATACCCTTCCCATCTGAACTTTTCTTCCTCCCTTTGCCTTTTGCTTTCAGATTTTTGTTCCCTCTTAAGCACCTCTAGATGTTCTTTTGATGTTATCACTTCTGCCTCTCTTGCAATTTTCTTCTGTTTTTCTATTGCTGAAACTGATGGTAGGTCAGGCTGCTGATCAAGTCAAGAAGAATCTCTTCAAAAGTTTTTGATTGGTTGCTAAGCAACTTCCTTGGACTAAAGGTAACAGAAAAGGTAATTTTTTGTAGTTCAGTGTTGATGGTGGTTGTGACTTTAGATGTGCCTGAATTTTCCTCTTGCTCCTTTTTCATTTGTGCATAGCATCTCAACTTGGTAGGTTCAAACTTGGTCTGGTCAATAATGGATGGGTTTACTCTCATTGGAACACTCAGATCAAAGATTTCAGTTGCTTTGAACAACTTTTTGATCAGACTAGGAGTGAGATAGGTATCCCATACCTTTGATAAGAGACATACAAAATCCTTCTTTGACGGAATGTTGCCAGGGTGTTCCCTCTGCCATTTCATGAGATTCTGATCATAAGACACTTTCATTCCCTTGAAAACCACTTTATCAAGAGGTTGAAGCATGTGGGATGCATGTGGAGGTAGCTTGAGAATTGTCACGTTATTTTTGTTTGCAAGTTTGACAGGAGCAAGAGAAAGATGTGAGCCATGTCCATCTAAGATGAGAAGTGCCTTTTCCTTTACATGAGGAAGAAACTGGAATTCAAACCAGTTCATAAAGAGATCAGACATCATCCACACTTTATTGGTAGATGAATAAGATGCTGGAGTTTACCAGGGTAAATCTACAGGTATCCATGAGGTCCAGATATTGTTTGCAGAGAAAACTATTAGAGGTGGGAGTTTTTCTCTGTTTGCACTGATACAAGCCAAGACAGTTGTATTTTCACATCCATTACCACCTGTTCTACGAGTGGCTTTTGAGCCTTTGGCTCCAGCAACTTTCGTGTTGCCAGGATCCCTGCAGGAAGATGTCTTGTCCAAATTAAACCAGCTCTGGGGCTTGTCAAGAATATACATTGCTGTGGCAGTTTCATACAACAGCTCATAAAAACCATACATTATGAAGGGGTCAGATTGCTGCAAAAGTCTTTTGTTTTCTAACCTTTCTGGTTTCTTTAATGAAATTTTGTTTTGGCACTTGAACCCCACCCACCAGTCATGACCAGGTCGGTTGTCCTTAAATCTTGTTTGAACTTTGTTCTTGATGAGATAGTCTTGGACTTGGTCAAGAAATTCCTGCTTGCTGAAACTTATGCCCCACTTTTCAAGTATTTGGAGAACCTGAGCCATATCCTTTTCTATTTCAGTAGGAATTTCTTGGCTCCTGCCTCTACCACAAACTGGTTTTTTGACTTGTGTCTTCTTCATAAGATGGTCATGCAAGGTAGTGCATGGTATCTGAAACACTTTGGAAGCCTGTAGCATAGACATTCTCTTTGAAGATATCTCTGCCAGTGTGTTATGTAGCTGAGTTGCATCATATGTTCATCCAACCCCTCGTTGTGTTTTCTGAACATAATTTCTAGGCATCTAGAAAAGACAAAGGAATTATGAATGAATGGATGAATTTATTCGAAGGGGAATTATGAATGAATTGATGAATGCATTCAAAAACCTGTCACAAGCAGGTGTGCAAAAAATTCCAAAACTGCCAGTAGCAGAATTCCAAAAGCTGCCAACACTTTAGCAGCAAAATCTGTGTTTTGACAGCTTTTCTTTGAGCAAAAAGTATTTCTATAGGTAAATTTGCAGAAAAGCTTGCAGAAAGCTTGCAGTTAGAAATATCAATAGTTTTCTGAATCATATTTAATCATATTTAAATTACTGTCTCATATTTACTCTAATACTGCTAATGGTGTATAGTATTCAAAGTCTCAAGTATACAGTATATAGCTTACTGCTGATAGTCTATGGATTGAGTTGTACACTCCAATGATATTGGTATTATAAAATAATACACAACCAACTGCATTCTTAATATTCATTGATCTCTATGCTACAACTATAAAAAAATCAGTATACTTTTACTAGGGTAGGAAGAAAGGTAAGTAATTCAGTGATCTGTGTCTGGTTTTGATGTGTAGTAAATAATTGAGACATAAACTTTTGAAAGTAGTGAAAAAATTAGGTCAAGTCAAGTGAAAGTCATAGTTACTAGGGGTGGATTGTCGTCAGTGATAAATCACTAGGGGTGGCAACCCTGAAAGAAAGGGGATTTTTGGGGAACCGATTTTGAGAATGTTTATGAGAAGACAGATTTTGGGGGAAATCCCCAAAAATTTTGGGGACAGTGTAAGCACTGGTATTTTTGAAAAAAATCTGCCAATAAATTTTACTAGGCAATGAAAACTGTCTAGTAGCATTGCTACTATGCTATCCCACTTTTTGCACGGCGGAGACCGACTTGGGTTTTGACACCTTTTCTTTGAGCAAAAATTATTTTATATGTAAAAAGGGTATTTTCAGACAAAATCTGCCAACAAATTTGATACCTGCCAAGTAGCATTTCTACTTTGCTACACTTTTTGCACGGCAGGTCACAAGTAAAGGTTAAGACGAAAAAAAAAATGACAAGGGAGAAAGATAAAGGAAAGCAGGCACAGAACTGCAATACATGAATGATCAACACAACACTACATTCCACCAAGTAAGTAGAGCCATCTAAGGATGGTCACTGGCTTCAACCCTTATTATCTAAAGCTTAGAATCTGTTCTACCATTTAAAATATCGATCTTTGGTAACATGGGGTAAGTCCAACACCCCAGCCAAACTTCCCCCATAGGTGGTAAGACCAACATGTCAGACTTTCCCCAGATGGGCTTTTTCGGGGGTAAGACCAACACCCATCTTATCAGTTCAACTAATAACATTAGCTTGTTTTAGAAAATCAGGAAGATGCTCCTGGTCTTCTAGTTTCTAAGGAATGAAAAAAAATTCTCTATCTCTCTTACTTTATAATCTGCATAAGTTAAAGTAAAGTCAGTTACCTGTGTTCCTAAAAAAAACGCTGTCCAAAAAACTTCAAAACCTTCTGAAAAGAAGGCGTGCTAACTCTGCCGGAAGTTGATGGCACTGTTGCCTACTGCTACTAATATGCAAGAAAATATGAAAGCCTCCCACAGATACAATGGACCATAGACAAATTGAAGGTCGGTATCAGACTTACCCCACTGTCAGACTTTCCCTGATTCACCCTAAACCATGGGCTGTGATGTAGGCTTAGTAATATAATATACCAACGAAATGAGCCCTTTTCAAATTTCATGTGACCATACATTCCATTAAAACCTTGTATGACCCCTGGGCATAACTTACAACCCAGGACTCTGGTGGGTTATGTCATGCCTGTAGTCTTTGTTACACATTCTTTGGACTATTTTAACAAAACAGCTATCTCACAGTTTCAATCAGATACATCTGGGGACAAGTGGGTGTCAGGGGGGGGGCTAGTTGCCTTATATCACTTTTGACTCTTAAAAGGGAATTAGAACTTTCAATATCCAATTAAATGAGTGGTACTTGTCTATTGTATAAAACACACTCAAGAAATAAAGTTTGTTGATAATAAAATATGATGAAAATAGAATACTTTATTAGCAAAGTTGTAAAGGTTGTTTGTGAATTATTTAATTGGGAGCATTGGCATTGGCTGACCATTTCAAAGACAAAGAAAAGTTCATTATTAACGCAATCCTTGACCTAGTTCATTTTAGTTCATTGTTAACATGATTCTTAAGGAAACCAGTTAGTTTGCTTTCACTAGTGATAGAATTATGTGTCTCACCATGGATGTTCAAGAACCATTTCAGATTGTTGGAAGGGCTACTACGCAACTGAACTAGAATAAGCAAGTTTCACTGATTTGAAAGTGAACCACAAAAATATTTTTTTTAGCCCAGAAACCAGCACTTATACCCTAAAAGTAGAGAGAATGTGGGATTCCACAAAGTGGAGGAACAAACAGTACCAAGGTACATCCTGCCATCATTTACATTCATACTTATTGGAGTACATGTAGCAGGCGGCAGTAAAGGGAGAAGGCCAAGTTCATTTTAATGCAATTCATGAGGATATTTTGGCATTCTGGGAGCATATTTCCAAGTTGTAATTTTCACAATTTTGTTAATAAAGTATCATAATTTTGTTTTGTTACATTAGCATTCACCAAACTTCACTTCTTGAGCTGGTTTTATATAACAGACAAGTACCAATGAGCCACCTCTAAAGTTTTTACAACCACACCTTCAATAAAAACCTTATATGCCTTTGGGGCAAAACTTAACCCTTTTCCAGAGGCTCTGAAGGGTTGATTTAACCCCAAAGGCTTTGTTTTATGATGTTTGGACTATTTTAAACAAAATAGCTACTGGTATCTAAAATTTTCTATTGGATGCATTTGGGGAAAACAAGACGGGGGGGGGGGGAGCTAGTTGCCTTCCTATCACTTTTGACTTTTAAAAAGGATGCTAGGACTTCTTATTTACAATTAAATTAACCACATCTGATCACTCATGACTTATAAAAAGGGAGTTAGAACTTTCGATTTTACATTGAATGAGCTTTCTCCAAATAACACCTCATTTTCCAGAATAACCTTAAATGTTAAAAATGGGCAAATAGTAAAGTTGCTCTGTGGAGTTGTCATCCCCCAAAAAATAATTACTGGACCTTTCAAATATGCTAAGCCAAATAGCTATCTCAGAATTTTGACTGGGCATGCTTAGAGAAGTGATAGGTGTGGAGGGGGGCTGTTTGCACTCCGATTACTCTTTACTGTTAAAAAGCACACTAGAACTTCTGATTACAAGTCCAATGAGCCCTCTTTAAAGTTTATATGACTGCCCTTTCTATAAAAAAAACCTTATTTGCCCCCAGGGCATAACTTACAACCTATGTCCTGAGGACTGTGGGAGTCTTGTTATCAGTAAGACATAATTTTTGGGGTTTTCAACTATGCAGTTCAAAATGACTATCTCAAAATTTTGACTGGATGTTTTGGGGAAGTGATGGGCATGGTGGGTGGCTATTGGCCCTCCAATCACTTTTGACTTTTAGAAAGGGTTCTAGCCTTCTCAATTTCCAATCGAATAAGCTCTTTTTGAAGTTTCTTCAACAACTTCTTCTATACAAAGTGTCCTTCTTCTTTTGAAAAACAGCACCTGCAATCTATAATAGACTCCTTTTGGCTTCTAGGTGGTTTCTTCTAAATAGATAATTAATACATCAAAAATCACTACAATTAGGCTATCAGATAAACAAAAAGGTATTTTTTTGCAATCAACATCAACACAATCATTATTTATATTAAATTAAAAAAATCAAGTTTTTTAACTGAAAGTAAGGAGCAACATTAAAACTTAAAATGAACAGAAATTATTATGTATACCAAGGGGGTGTCCTCTCCTCAACACCTCACTCTTTACTGTAAAGTTTTTTAGCACTTTTATAATAGCTTCTTAATTTTCCAATTAAATGGCGCTTGTGTTTCAAGAGTCTTTCTTATAGAATTGGGACAAAATTTAAACTTTAGTGTAAAGAGCGAGGTGTTGAAGAGGCGGCAACCCCCTTTATTTACTTAATAATTTCTATTTAAATTAAGTTTGAATGTTGCTCCTTAGGCTACTTTCAGTTGAAAAAAGTTTTTTTTTTTTTTATTTAATTTCTTATCGTTTTTAAATAATGCCAGGAAATCTGACCCCAACTCCACGGAGAAACCCCTCCCTACAGAAATATTCTCCAGATATTTCAATCCCAGCAAACATTTACCCGGACAATTACTATTAACTACTCTGTGCATAAGATTGAGATGGAAAAGAGAAATCAGGACATATAAAAAGAATTTTGTGTAAGAATTCTGGCAAATTCCCTCAGTGTATAATTTCCCCTGATAAGTTCACTCTCTGGAAACATCCCTCTCCGTAGGATGGAACTTCTATTTTGGAGGCTGAAGATATTACTGCACCATTATTTCAGTCGGAAACTAGCTCAGTAAAAAGAATCCAAGAGCGGATATAGCAGCTATTATTCATTGAACAATTATTACCAAAGGTTTTTGGAAAAACTCCCTGCACTTGACCAATTGCTTGAATTTTTGTGAAATACTTGATTACCAACATGTTTCTCCTTTCTTGCACTAACAGCATACCAGTAAGTGCTCAGACTCTATAACTTGGGGTATAGTTGTGAAAACCAAAGGCTAATTTGATTGTTCTGGTCTAAACAATCAAAAAAATAATACATTGTACTGACATTGCTCTTTACTTAGGCAGCGCTATTGCGCTGCCTATGATAAAAAAAACAACAAAAAATATTCCCCTTAAAGGTGCTTCATATGGGAAAACTTGGGTTCTGATGTGAATAAAAATAAAAAGTTTAAGTGCCATTTTTAGTGCCCAAACAGAAAAAGGGCAAATATTCTCCTTCACCCTATCCCTTTTTCCCCCAAAGACGTCTGAATAAAATTCTGAGATAACCATCTTGGTCATCATAATTCTCTTCTTATTGTACAAAATTGTTTCTAGAGTTTATTTTAAGGCTTAATTTAACGAAATGATTTGCTTCAGAATACATTAACCTATTATTAAGGAGGTGTAGTTAATCCTTGTATAGGGAGGGGGATGGTAGAATATCAAGTGGAGTGTGTTTCAATGACCTAACCCTTTTTCAGGAGTGATCGTATCAAAATAAGAGTCCTAGAAAATCGGCAGAGGGCTCATTCGAACAAAAATGAAAAGTTTAAGTGCCTTTTTAATTGTCGAGACATGTATATTAAATATCTATTGAAAAGTACGGATATTCCATGCGATTATTGAGTTTGGATACATTTCAATGACTCATGAGCAGCCAGGCCACAGTGAGGGAGGGTAGCGCCTTCGTAATACCCTCTGTTTAAGGGACTAATATGGTGTAAGAAGGTTAGGGGACTTGGAATCTTTTTTAATTCAAGGAACTTTTTCCACATGGAAAAAGTTTAATCACATGATGATCCACATAAAAAAAAACTCAAATAAAAAGCTCGAATTTGGAAAACCGTAATTTCCGTGGCGGGATATAATCCATGATAGGAGGTATTTTCAGGGGTCGGGGAGTGTAAACTCCTAGACCCAACCAACTGGTCTAACAAAAGCAATATTGACATCTCAACCTTGCCTAAAACGTTATTACATAAACCTCAAGCTTGAGTGACATTGTTTGAGTGGTCCATGCCCCCTCCACCAAGATTTTGCTCTAAATCCGCCAGTGGGGATGCATAAAAAAGGTGTTAATCATAATAATTCTGCATATTATGAAGAAACAATTGTTTTCTTAAAATAGGAAATATATAGCCTAATTTGGGGTATATATTTTAATATTGGGGGAGGGGGTTGAAAGTAAAGTATAGTGAGACAGGATGCAAAATGTTTTAACTATGACTACTATGCATATAATGAAGTAAGAATTGTTTTAAGAACATATTTCCTTTTTTGCAGTTAGTTCTCTAGGCAAATACCAACTTCTGCTTTGCAATCTCTCCTTACACCTCTAAACAGGAACAGATTCTCATTTAATTTTGCTTTTTTTTTGTTTGTTTTGTATTGACGTCATAAATTAACTAGGCCTATTGGTGAGCTAGTTGTTATTTGTTTGTTTCCATATGGATTTTTTGATGTTATTAAAGGACTGGCCACCTCAGAAATCATAAAATATTCAAGTGAGTTATTTAGTTTTTATCCCAACAATCTTGAGCCTATGATTGTAGCCTTTATCCCAACAATCTTGACATCTATCTTGACATCTGAAAATTGATCTTGACATCTGAAATCTTGACATCTGAAAATTGACATCTGTTTAAACATTGACATTGCCTTAAGAAGGGTTCTTAGTTTGCCTGCCACAAACTGCAAAAGAGAAAGATCCTTCTCCACCCTTTGTTGGGTGAAGAACTACTTAAGATCTTTAATCAGCCATAACAGATTGACATCATTATCCCTGCTCACTATTGAGGGAAGGCTGATTCAAGAGATGCAGTATGATGACATCTTAGACACCTTTGCACAAAAAAATGGAAAGAGGAAGACTTTATCAATTAGCTTTGAAGACATAGTCCTACTTACAAAATAATGTATAATGTGTAGGCCTACATGTATTTATGTCTTGCTAATCTAAGTAAAAAGTGAAAAGTAAGTATGAAGGGACTAGACCCTTAAGGTCCAAACCGGTGGCACTGATCTCCGTTTCGTGGCCTCAGCCAGGAAGCGCAATGGGGGCTAAAGCCATCCTGTGCTTTCGCACACACTTCCTGCTTACCTTCCCTAGATTTCTCCAGGTACCCATTTAGAGCTGGGTCGACTCTGGCTAAGCTTACAGAGTCACATCACTGACCCGCGTCCCAAACTAAATAACTGGCCACGCCAGGGATCGAACCCGTGTCCCTTGGACAAAGAATTCTCAACCCAGCGTACGTCTACTTAGCCGGGATTGCTATCTACCAATGGATTGAACTTATTACCAATTCCTTGTTGGCTAATTTACTTTATTCAATTCACTCAGTGTACACATATTTGATTCTCAAATTATTATCATAAGTGATGTTATTTTGTAATAAAATAAAAATTGTCACCATAAAGATTATTTTCTTAAAGAAAATTGACCCTCCCTCTTATGGTAAGCATATGGAGCAGCACAAACGCTTTGGCCTAGAATCATCAAAGCTTTAAATCCTTCACTGTAGATAAGAATATGTTCTAAATGGCTCCTCATTTAACAGCTACACTTATTCATAATGACCTTAATCATAGGCAGCGCAATAGCGCTGCCTTAGTAAAGAATGATGTTGGCACAATGTATTACCTTTTTTTTTATTGGTTTCTTGGTCTTACACCAGGGCACTTTGTATCGAAGGAGTTGTCATAGAAACTTCGAAAAGGGCTCATTCGATTGGAAATTGGAGTTGCTTATGCCCTTTTTAACAGTCGAAACTGAGTGGAAGGCAACTAACACCCCTTCCACGCCCACCATTTCCCCAAACACATCCAATCAAAATTTTGAGATAGCCATTTTATTCAGCATAGTTGATTTCCAGATAGAAATTATGTTTTTGAGGAGGACACTCTCCCACAGCCCTCAGGGCAAGGGTTGTAAGTTTTGCTCTGGGGGCATATAAGGTTTTCATAGAAAGTATTGTCGTAGAAACTTCAAAAAAGGCTTGGTCGATTGGAAATTCAAGCAGCTAGTGCCCTTTTTAATAGTTGAAAGTGCTTGGAGGGCAACTAACCCCCCTCTCACGCCCACCTTTCCCCCAAACACAGCCAATCAAAATTTTGAGGCAGCTATTTGGTTCAACGTAGTTAAAAGTTCTGGAAATTAGGTCTTTGAGGATGACCCCCCCCCCCTAAAGCCCTCAGGGCGAAGGTTGTAAGTTACGCCCTGGGGGGATTATAAGGTTTTTTATAGAAAGCGTTGTCGTAGAAACTTCAAAAACGGCTCATTTGGTTGGAAATTGAAATGGCTAGTGCCCTTTTTAATAGTAGAAAGTGATTAGAAGGCAACTAACACCCCTTCCACGCCCACCATGGATCCAAAGACATCCAATCAAAATTTTGAGATAGCCATTTTGTTCAAAGTAGTTTAAAGGTCCGGAAATTATATCTAAGAGGATGACACTCCCCCCCCCCCCACAGCCCTCAGGGTAAGTGTTGTAAGTTATGCCCTGGGGGCATATAAGGATTCTATTGAAAGCTTTGTCGCAGAAACTTGAAAAAGGGCTCAATCGATTGGAAATTTAAAGGGCTAGTGCCCTTTTTTTTATAATCCAAAGGGATTTGAGGGCAACTAACCCCCTCTCAACTCCACCTTTTCCCCAAACACATCAAATCAAAATTTTTAGATAGGCATTTTGTTCAATGTAGTAGGATGATAACCCCCTCAGAGCCCTCGGGGCAAAGGTTGTAAGTTATGCCCTGGTGGCATATAAGGTTTTATAGATAGTGATGTTGTAGAAACTTCAAAAAGGGCTCATTCGATTGGAAATTGAAAGGGCTAGTGCCCTTTTTAATAGTCGAAAGTGATTGGAAGGCTTGACATTTTTATAGTAAAGATCGATGCGGGTAAGTAGAAGATCGATTGGAAATTAGAAGGGCTTGTGCACTTTTTAATAGTCGAAAGTGATTGGAGGATGACTAACATCCCTCTCACACCCACCATTTCCCCAAACACATCCAATTTTGTTTGACGTAGTTCAAAAGTCTGTAAATTATGTTTTTGAGGATGACACTCCCCCCCCCCAGCCCTCAGGGCAAGGGTCGTAAGTTATGCCCTGGGGGCATATAAGATTTTTTTTTTATAGAAAGTGTTGTCGTAGAAACTTCAAAAAGGTATCATTCGATTGGAAATGGAAACGGCTAGTGCCCTTTTTAATAGTCGAAAGTGATTGTATGACAAGTAACCCCCTTCTCATGCCTACGGTTTCCCCAAACACGTCCAATCAAAATTTTGAGATAGCCATTTTATTCGACGTAGTTGAAAGGTCCAGAAATTATGTCTTTGAGGATGACAACCCCCCTCACAGCCCTCATGTCAAGGGTTGTAAGGTATGCCCTGGGGCATATAAGGTTTTTATTGAAAGCGCTGTCGTAGAAACTTCAAAAGGGCTCATTCGATGGGAATTTGAAAGGGCTAGTGCCTTATTTAATAGTTGAAAGTAATTGGAGAGCAACTAACGCCCCTCTAACGCCCACATTTCCCCAAACACATCCAATCAAAATTTTTAGATAGTCATTTTGTTTAACATAGTCGAAAGTTTTGGAAATTAGGTTTTTGAGGATGACAACCCCCTCACAACCCTCAGGGCAAGGGTTGTAATTTATGCCCTGGGGGCATAGAAGCGTTGTCGTAGAAACTCAAAAGGGTTCATTCGATTGGAAACTGAAAGGGCCAGGGCCCTTTTTAATAGTCTAAAGTGATTGGAAGGCTTGACATTTTTATAGTAAAGATTGATGTGGGTACAATGTATTATTATTTTTGTCTTTTTTTTTGGTTTAGATCAGGGCACTTCGTATCGAAGAAGTTGTCTTAGGAACTTCGAAAAGGGCTCATTCGATTGAAAATAGAAAGGGATAATGCCCTTTTTAATAGTCGAAAGGGATTGGAGGGCAACTAGTCCCCCTCCCATGCCCACCCTCCCATTTGCCCATGATGTTTAAAAACTAAATGTTGCCTTAAGATTAAATCAAAATTCCCTGTGTTAATGCTAATTCCCAATAAGGCATCTCAGCAGTGTCCCGAGAACGACTGAGGATATTATGTTCAAACCTTCGGGGCTACTTCTGCTCTTAAAATTTAATTAAATCAAAATAGCGTAAGTGTATCCAAGCTATCAAAGAAAGTAAACAGATTTTTTTTTGCGAATCGTATCAAGTTTTCTATTTCATGTCAACTAGAGGAGGTATGAAACTAAATTAAACACTACTATTTTTGTCTAGAATTTTTAAAGGTTGTATGTTGTTAAAAGTTGGTGAAATTTTTTCTCCAGCATACAAATAGCAAGCCAAACTATAAAGTCTTAAAAAAAAGGAAAAGATTTAAAGAATTATTTTCTTTTTCCCTGAAAAGACTATGTCAATATAAAACGAACAGAAATTAATTAAAGAAACTTTTTCTACAAAATAAGTTTTTCAAAGATAAGTAGGCCTAAAGAACTCTATAAACCAAAAATGAGCAAAAATAAAATCAAATAATCTACCAAGCGTGAAACTACCACAAAGCAGCATCGATAAATAAATGAAACCCAAAATGAACAGAAACTACAATAAATAACCGAGTCAAACTCAAAACGAGCAGAAATTAGCATGAATAGGGCTCAAAACCCCTATGCCTTCCCAAGGCCAGAACACAAATAGCACTTTACTGAAAGAAATACAAATGAATGTGTATTGTCAGTTTAATTTACATATACTGATATTTAGTAATCAGAATGTTAATATTATTTGACTTATTAAAGTTAAAAAAAGTAAAAAGAATATATATTTTTTCAGTAAAGTGCAAATTATGTTCTGGCCTTGGGAAGGCATATGGGTTTTTGAGTTTGTTCAACGTAGTGAAAAGTTCTGGAAATTAGGTCTTTTAGGATGACAACCCCCTCAGAGTCCTCAGGTCAAGAGTTGTAAGTTATACCCTGGGGGCATATAAGGTTTTTATATGAAGTGTTGTCGTAGAAACTTCAAAAAGGGCTCATTTGATTGGAAATTGAAAGGGCTAGTGCCATTTTTAATAGTCGAAAGTGAATGGAGAGCAACTAACCCCCCTCTTACTCCCACCATTTCCCCTAACACATCCAATCAATATTTTGATATAGCCATTTTGTTCAACGTCGATGAAAGTTCTGGAAATTAGGTCTTTGAGGATGCCACTCCCCCCAGACCCCTCAAGGTTAAGGTTGTAAGTTATGCCCCGGGGGCTTATAAGGTTTTTATAGAAAATGTTGTCGTATAAACTTCAAAAAAGGCTCATTCAGTTGGAAATTGAAAGGGCTTGTGCCCTTTTTAACAGGCTAGTCAAAACTTATTGGAGGGCAACTAACCCCCCTCTCATTCCCACCATGTCCCCCAAACACATCAAAATTTTGAGATAGCCTTTTTTCAACGTAGTTGAAAGTACTGGATATTATGTCTTTGAGGATGATAACTTCCCCCACACTCCTCTGGGTAAGAGTTGTAAGTTATGCCCTGGGAGCATATAAGATTTTTATAGAGCGTTGTAATAGAAACTTCTAAGGGCTTGTGCCCTTTTTAATAGTCTAAAGTGATTGGAGGAAAACTAACACCCCTCCCACGCCCACTATTTCCGTAAAAACATCGAATAAAAATTTGGAGATAGCCATTTTGTTCAACGTAGTTGAAAAGTCCGGAAATTATGTCTTTGAGGATGACACTCCCCCCACAGCCCTCAGCGCAAGGGCTGTAAGTTATGCCCTGGGAGCATATAAGGTTTCATAGAAAGCGTTGTCGTACAAACTTCAAAAAAGGCTCATTCGATTGGAAATTGAAAGTGCTAGTGCCCCATTTAATAGTCGAAAGTGATTAGAGGGCAACTAACGCCTCTCTCACGCCTACCATTCCCCAAACACATCCAATCAAAATTTTGAGATGTACATTTTGTTCAACGTAGTTGGAAGTTCTGGAAATTAGGTCTTTGCCAGCGTTGTCGTAGAAATCTCAAAAAGGACTCATTCAATTAGGAATTGAGAGAGCTAGTGCCCTTATTAATAGTCAAAATCGATCGGAGGGTGAATGCCCCCCTCCCCATTGCCATCCTTTCCCCAAACATTTCCGATTAATATTTTGATATAGCAATTTTGCTGAACGTAGTTGAAGGGTCTGGAAATTATGTTTTTGAGTATGACAACCCCCAACAGCCCTCAGGGCTAAGGTTGTAAGTTATGCCCTGGGGACATATAATGTCATATAGAAAGTGTTGTCGTAAAAACTTCAAAAAGGGCGCTTTTGATTGGAAACTGAGAGGGCTATTCCCCCTTTTAATAGTCGAAAGTAATCAGAGGGAGAATCGTCCCCCCCCCCACGTCCATCATTTCCCCAAACATTTCCGATCAACATTTTGATATGGCCATTTTGTTCAACGTAGCTGTAAGGTCTGGAAATTATGTCTTTGAGGATGACAACCCTCCCCCCCCCATAGCCTCCAATAAAAGGGTCGTAAGTTATGCCCTTGAGGCATATAACGTTTTTATAGAGAGTTTCGCCATAGAAGCTTCAAAAAGGGCTCATTCGATTGGAATTTGAGAGGACTAGTGCCTTTTTTATTAGCAATTGTTTTTCCTCCACGCCTATAATTTCCCCAAACACTTCCAATAAAAATTTTGATATAGCGATTTTGTTGAGCCTATCAGAAAGGTCTGAAAATTATGTCTTTGAGAATAACACCCCCCCCCCCCCAGCCCTCAGGGCAAGGGTTGTAAGTTGTGCCGTGGGAGGTTTTTTTTATAGAAAGTGTGGTCATTTACACTACAAAGGGGGCTCATTGGATTGGTAATCAGACGATCTAGTGCTCTTTTTAAGAGTCAAAGTGGTCAGAGGGCAGCTACCATCTCCCTCCTACACACACGTCATATTGTCCCGAAATGTGTCTTATAGAAATTTTGAGATAGTCATTCTATTCAAAAAGTCTAAATATCGTATAACTTGGATTTGGGGTTGAAACAAACCCCAGAGATTAGGGGCAAGGGTTGTAAGTTACGCCCAGGGGGTATTTAAGGTTTTTATGGAAGGGATGGTTGTTTAACTTCAGAAAAGCCTCAGTCTTTCTCCCTGAAAAAGACTATGTTAATATAAAATGAACCAAAATTAATAAAAAAAACTTTTTGTATAAATAAGTTTTTCAGAAAAAAGTAAATAACTCCATTAAACCAAAAATGAACAAAAATAGAATCAAATAAACTACCAAGCAAATAATTACCACAAATCAGTATCAATAAATAAATGAAACCCAAAACCAACAGAAATTAAAATAAGTCAAACTCAAAATGAGCAGATATTAATCTGAGTAGGGTTCTAAACCTATGCTTTCTAAAAGCCAGAATATAATTGAGAAAAAAGCCAGAACAGAATTTATGAAAAAATTCTTTTAAATGTTTTCATTTTTATAACTTCAAGAAAACAAAAATTAATTAAGATTTTAAGGTATAAATATCAGCATATGTATATTTAACCGACAATGCACATTTTTTTCAGTAAACTAATTTGAATTTTTTTCAGTAAAGTACAAATTATATTCTGGCTTTTTAAGCCAGTAGGGTTCTAAACCCTACTCTGGCATTACAGTACAAATTATATGCTGGCTTTTAGAAAACATAGGGTTTAGAACCCTACTCAGGTTAATTTCTGTTTGTTTAGGGTTTCATTTATTTATTGATACTGATTTTTGGTAACTATTTGCTTGGTAGATTATTTGATTCTATTTTTGTTCATTTTTGGTTTAATGGAGTTCTTTACTTTTTTCTGAAAGACTTATTTTGTGCAAAAAGTATGTTTGATGAATTCGTTGAAAAATAAACAAGTTTCAAGTGCTCACTTTCCAACAATTTTATGATTTACAAAATGGAAAAGCTTGTAAGCTTAACTGACACCAAACACGAGAAATTCCTTAAAGACTTAGGGCAGACCAAGTGTCATCAAATCCTTAGCAAAAACGTTTTTTTTTTCAAGTATTCCAGCTTCAATCTCATAATCAAGTCTCAGAAATCCAATGACAGGGCTTTTAACCTGCTCCAAAGAGGTCACCCCTTTCCCCTCTGGATATACCCTTGTTGAAATTTTGGTAGTCATATTTGTGGTAATGCACTCTCTCCCCTCGCTAATTGTCCAAGAAATAATCCTGCACTATATGCAAAACAATAAAAAGCACCAATGAAAAAATTATTAGTTTATATACATATATGTACAGTATGAATCATGAAGCGCCAAAAACTCCCATTTTATTTTGGCTAGGCCTATAATAGATTATTTTGGATAATTATACTTTACTCCAAAATGTAAATACAATAACTAAGCTTTTTTCCTTGAAGCATTGCTGTGCCAAAGTCAGATTTTGATTTAAAGTGTCTGGTTTGATGAGGAGGTAGCCCTCCTTGCAACCCTGTATAACACTGGCTACGTTTTTTGTTTTAAATTAAGAACAAGCAGAAATAAAAAAAAACATTTTTTTAGGTCAAAGTAAAAATGACATTGAAAATTAAAGAATAGAAATTATTCCTTATATGGGGGGGGGGTGCACCTCCTCTAAAACTTCCTGCTCTGTACACTAAAATATCATTTTTTATCCTAATTCTTCAAGAACAACTCAGACAGAAGGGTCATTGAACTGGAATAAGAATTCTTTTTAAAGTCTAATAATTTACAGACTTTGATCCTGATTTTACCAATATATTTCGGTTCCTAGCCAAAAGCGAAAAGACAGTCTTATCCTTGTTAAAATTATAATCACAAAAGAGTAGTTTGCTTATTTGCAAGCTATTCCAATTCTTCTGTGTTCCTAGATCTGCCACCGTTTCTGAGCTGTATATAGGCCTACAGTGAAACTGCAGTTTCAATTAAAAATATTCCAAGTTTCCCTGCTAAAATAGGAAATAATACTAATGGGAGTGTAATACAGAAGCTCACTTTTTAGGGAGAAATCTCCATGGTAATTTATCCAATGGATAAAAAGCTAGCAATGAAATTATTAACATGCAGCGGAATAGTATTTCATGTTTTAAATGCTATTTTCTTAGAATATTAATAAGCTATTAGCTACAAACAAGGAGGATTTAGTAACAAATACAAGTTAGGAAATTAGCTAAGACAATAACAGAATAAGTCAAATACACCCGCAAAGCAACAAAAATCTAGTAAAATAAGTTGTTTATTACTGTCCAGCCTTTTCCTTCTGTATTTTTATGTAAATTTTGGATTGGTACAATTCTAAGGGGTAATTTTATGCTTACTTTTGTGTTAAACACAGTGTAGTCTTATTACATCAGGAGATGTATTGCACTGAATACTTGAATAGCAGGTTTTATGAGACACTACACCTCTATATAGAACACCTCTATACCCCTGAAGACCCATCTATTGATTCATTTAAAAGCAAGTTTAGTGGATTTAATTTTAGGGAGTAAACCTATGTAAGTTGTGGACTAGTGGTATTTCAGGCTGAAAGTTTTTAGCAGCCTGATTCCATGAGTTTTCTTAAAAAGATGATAAAAATTCAGTTTTGTGGTTTCATGTTGTTGTTTTTTCTTATCTTTTTTTCTAGAAGCTTTATTTTTTTCAAAAGTTGTTTACGGTAACCCTAATATGCATCCGTTTGGTTTTGGTCAAGATAACATGCACATGATTGAGGAAGTATACTCCCCTGAAAAAAACAAACTTGAGTAAGCCATCAATAATGAGACAGAAGTGTCAGTAGCTGAAATAGATCTTTGGGGGGAGGAAGGGGAGCAACAGCCTTTATGGACTGGTTAATTTGTTATTGTTACTAAGCATCCCTAAGTTACTAAGGTTATTGCTCCTCATTCCATCCACAATACCTCTATAATAATTTCATGGGATATCTTAGTTGTAGCCTATGTGTGGTGTATGTTTTTCCTGAATTGTCATCAGTTTTTTTTTAAACTGATTGATTCTTTTTGACTGGTGAAATACAAGTTTTAGTCCATGCTATATTATTTCTTTTTCAGAATTACCATAATTTTTTGTTTATCAACTAATCAATTTTCCTTGAGTAACTGGGTAAGTACTTTCTTGGACGGGGGGGGGGATATCTTCCCTCATCTCATTTATAATACCCGTATAATGAAGCTAATTTTGACTTGCCACTGTGTCATCCTAGTTATAGATTGTGCTTTATATGGTTTTTATTTCCAGACATCCCAGATTTAATTGAAGATCACCAGGTTAATAGGTATGAAGTCACTTCCAATTCTTCCGAAGATGAAGAAGCAGACGTTTCTCAAGTATTCCTTTTGATTTATTTTCTAATTTGCTACTTACCTGCTGGCTGTTTAACACCTTCCAAGTTCTATAAGACAAAGCCAAAAGACATAGTAGTTTTTACCTGGGCTATTAAAAATTAAATAACACATCTGAGACTTATTTTTAAACATATTGTGATGATCAATATTGTGAACTAAAAACAGGCGAAGAAAATGGACAAATCTTGATGGTGTTTGCAAATTCAGTACCTTAATGACTATTTTTTATACCTTTCTTTGTAAATATTCACATAAATTTTCAGCAATTTGTAATTATGTTTTCTCTAATCAGGCATATGAGGCTTGTTCTTCGTTTCAATGCACTGCCTCCGGTCTCTTATTCAAGATTATAAATAAAGCCAGAAACAAACGAACTGCTTAACGTCAAGCTGCCAGGAAATGAGGAAGAATACTATTCCGGAAGACTATTCTTTTTTTAAAGTGGAATGATATAGTTTAGAATGGTTCACATGATCCTGAAACCTGGTTGAGTTTGGTTAAGTGGAAGTATAATTTGTTTGGTTAAGTGGAAGTATATATAGAGAAATATGAAAATTTGACAAAAAATAAACCAGCGGAGTTTTTTTTTGTATGGAACCGAAAAGAGACTGTTTTTAGACTCCAAGCGCTGTTTTTTCAAAGAAGAAAAAGAATTATTTCAGAACAAGCATTGCTGTTTGAATTCATTTTAAACTAACCACTTTTAAGATAGTTTCTTTGGCCTAATTAGACAAATAGACCCAGTTGATTGATCTCAGTTTTTGATGTTTGTATTTCTAAATAAGCAGATAATGATAAACGGATGTTTGTTAGGGTGTGCAACAATTTACAAAATGCTATCACCTTGTCATTACCATGTTTTTCTGTATACCCTGGTTTATAATGTTACAGATTTTTCAGGGGAGGGGGCGAAGAGTGAAATTCAGATCATTGCCTTCATCACTTGGTCTTGTTTTATTTTTAATTTTTATATGTCTTGGTTAGTAAAAATACAATAAAATTAAAAAAAAAAATCTTAACTGGCCATCTCCTTGGCCTGATGATACTTACATGAAAAAAAATAAGAGAATAAAAAACTTGGTTCAGCTATTTAACTTTGGTTCAAACGTGGTGTCTCCCAATATTCTTTCTCTTAGTCTTAGTCTCTTATTCTTTCTCTTGTGTATTTTATTTGTTTTTTACTCCCCCAATACAAGTTTCCTGTTTTGTCAATTTATTCATCAACAATGTGAAACCTCTTTCAAAGTCAGATGCAAAGAGAATAGGAAATAGATTGAAAAAGTCGGATCTTTGGCGATTTAACCAGGGAAGATAGGATTGAAAATTTCTAGCATCACTTACAGCGTAAGATCTGGCAATTTTCTAAAAAAAGTAGAAATTTTCGTATGATTAATTAATTTGTATTTACTCTCTCAATACGAGTTTCCACCTTTGTCACTATATTAATCTTAAACGTGAACCATCTTTTAAAGTCAGATACAAAGCGAATTGGAAGCAGATCAGAAAAGAGTCAGATTGGCCATTTAGCCTCTGGGGCCACGGAAACTTCTAGTGTCACTTAAAGTGTAACGTCTGGTGATTTTTTTTATAAAAAAAAAAATTCAAAATTGGATGTTCAGTATGATTGATCTGCAATGCAATAGGATTAAACTTGGAATCAGGCGAAGCTCAGTGTTTGAAAAAATCTCAGTTTGGTCCAGGTCCTTTGGACATTGTCGGTCATGAATCAATCTAAAAGTCTCGGTCGCTCTACTGTCGTCCTGCTGGGTTTTCCCTGATAGATAAAGCTCGGACAGTTTGAAAAAAATCCAAGTTGCCCATTTGCCTACAAGTCCAGTGAATATTGTTGGTTATGAGTCAATCCAAAACCTTCGGTCAACCTACTGCAATTCTGGTGGGCTGTCCCAGTAGGCAAAGCCCATATAATATGAATCATTCTCAGTCACCCACTTGCCTGCAAGTCCTGTGTACATAAATGTTGGCCATAAATTTTGAATCGTTTTCTAATCTCGAATTGCCTTCCAATGGCTCGCAGACCTGAAAGACTATCTGAATTACCTTTAATGCAGGATAATCTGCCTTAGTTCTGCCCTAGGATGATAGACTATCATAAAAAAAAAATCATTTTTAAATAACTCCGAAAAAGGTATGCCCGCTTTCCCTCTCACAGAGACTATCTCTTTTGGCTTTACTCTTATTAAGCTCTCAAGTCTCTTATCACTTTGACCAAGTCAATTCAAAAATCTGAGTAAGTAATTTATAATCAGTATTTTTTTTTATTTTCAAGAACTGTTTAAAAATCAAAGTCTGTATAAGGTTAGCTTTGGAAATTCTTGGAAGGTTCCATAGGCTACTTGACTTTAATAATCATACTCTCGTTATTTCCCTCTTCTTGCCTTTTTAAAATAACTAAAAAGACAAGTATGTTGCATTTGTTGGGTGACACGAAGTCGCCAAGCTCTAGATGGTGCTGGTAATTTCTCTTTTCAATGCTAATGCCAGTTTCAACTCCAATGATTCTTCTATACTCTTTGATCAGATATTCAAGGGTTCTGAAGCTCATTTCTAAAGCTGTTATTGATGCCCTTTAAGCCTTATGTTCTGTTTTAGATGACATATGAATATGTGTTGCATTTTTTCACAATTTCGGGGTAGTTAAAGTATTTAAGACGAAAAGATTCATAATTGGTGGGAGCAGTGAAGATGTTAAAAGTAGAATAGCCAAGGCTCAGGGTTTTTTTTCCACAATTAAAAATTTTTGGAAGAATAGGAAGATAAGTCTGCAAACCAAGATCAGAATATTACAAGTTACAGTGACGACAGTAGTCAAATATGGCTCTGAAGCATGGGCGCTTCGAAAAGCGGTTGAAGATTTGGTAGATGTTTCCGAGAGAAATTGCTTAAGGATTGTTCTGGGTACCCGGCTGACTGACCGTATTTCAAACAATAGGCTGTACGAAAAATGGGGTTCAATACCGCTCTCTAGGGCTATAATGAAAGGAAGGTTGAGGTGGCTAGGGCACGTTGTGCGAATGAAGGATGACAGATTGCTGAAGATTGCTCTTTTCGGCCAACCGTCTAGGTCTAAACGGAAAACAGGTCATCCTCGAATGGTATGGGAGGACGTCATAAAGAAAGATTGAAAGGAAATGGGAACCTTGTGGGAGGTTGTAAAAAGGGAGGCTTTGAATAGATTGGGGTGGAGGAAGAGCGTGTGTAGCTGTATTAGCCTCAGACGGCTTGGTCCTGAGGTGAGTTGTTAGTAGTAGTAGTAGTAGTATTAAGTCATTCCTTTGGGTTCGCCTTTGAGAATAGATACTTGAAACTAATAAACTTTATACAATCAATCCGTTTTTTAATGAAAAAGACGTTTTCCATTTTTATTGACTTCCAGCCCTTCAGATTTTGATTTTTTTCAGATTTGGGACTGTTAAAGCTATTTTAAAACATTAGTGTTTTAAATTTGGTATATTTTGTGCTTTAAGATCTTGACAAGAGGACATACGGAAACGTGTTGATAAGCGAATTCGGGTTTCTTGAATAGAATAATATAATCGTTTATCTATTTCTTGACTAGAATGAACAAATAATCGTTATTTTACATTTAGGATTATTTTTTGGTAGCTTTTTAGTGTTTTTGTGATTGTTTTATTTTCTTGAGTTTTTTTTTTTTGTTTTGTTTTGCAGATCTTGTCTTCATTCTATGCTTCCTCTTTTTGCACTTACGATATAAGACGTCTCGAAATTTTTATTTTGCGAGGGGTTACCGACTGCATGCCATACATGTAGCCTACGGGCCTGTTTAAAAGTTAAAATGTTTTTATTGTTTATTATTCTAAGAAATTATATCTCAGGGTTTATGTTGAAATTAAATATTCGCTAACTGAAGAACGAAATTATATATAAAAAAAAATGGGGAAATGCCCAGATCCTCTCAATCCACTTAAATATGGCCCGAATAAGAGTACAGATTAGTGCTGATAATGTATGAGTAAAAATAAGCCAAAATACCATACACGAAATAAGGTTTAGTATTTTTTCAAGGATTTCTTTAAAACAGGTTTATAATATATTTAACCGAGAACTCCATTTCTATTTCAATAAAAGATGGCATGGAAAAAAGAGAAAAATGAAACAAAAACGAAAATAACAAGAGAAAGAAATACTAAGCCGAAAATAAACAGCTAAAACTTAATCCGCATTGTTCTTTTTAATTCCTGGACTTACAATGTCTTTATTTAATTTTCATTACCTATTTTTATTTTCTAACTTATTTAGCATAATTATTTCTTTTTCAAGGTTAACGAAATGTGCTCAGATGAAGACTGGGTCGAAGATGATATTTTATCTAGCAGATGTTTATTTTGCTCAGAAATTTTATGTTCCATGCATTACTTCCTCAAACACCTAGTTCAAGTCCATAGCTTTTCACTACCAGCTATAATTAAGAATTTGAATCTGGATGACTATGGTTATATCAAGCTTATCAACTACATACGAATGGAAAAACCATCACCTGAATGGGTTACTGATTGTGATAGAACATTCTGGGAGAATGATCAATTCTTAAAACCAGTCATAAACGATGATTGTGTACTTTTTTGGGGTATTTATTTCTCTTTTGATCATTCTTAGAAAGCAATTATCTATATATATAAATATATATATATATATATATATATATATATATATATATATATATATATATATATATATATATATATATATATATATATATATATATATATATATATATATATATATTATATATATATATATATATATATATATATATATATATATATATATATATATATATATTATATATATATATATATATATATATATATATATTATATATATATATATATATATATATATATATATATATATATATATATATATATATATGTATATATATATATATATATATATATATATATATATATATATATAATATATATATATATATATATATATATATATATATATATATATATATATATATATATATATATATATATATATATATATATATATATATAACGTAGATAATTTCGAAGACCACACTGCCTTTCCATGACGATAAATAAAAGTTCAAATAGGTATAAAATCCTTTTAATAGACAGTGATAGAAATTCACAAAAATACCAGATATTTCGGTCACATATGCCGAAATATCTGATTCGGTCACATGACCGAAATATCTGGTATTTTTATGAATTTCTATTACTGTTATCATCATCACTGTCTATTAAAAGGATTTTATCCCTATTTGAACTTTTATTTATATATATATATATATATATATATATATATATATATATATATATAATATATATATATATATATATATATATATATATATATATATATATATATATTATATATATATATATATATATATATATATATATATATAATATATATATATATATATATATATATATTATATATATAATATATATATATATATATATATATATATATATATATATATATATATATATATATATATATATATATATATATATATATATATATATATATATATAATATATATATATATATATATATATATATATATATATATATATATATATATATATATATATAATATATATATATATATATATATATATATATATATATATATATATATAATATATATATATATATATATATATATATATAATATATATATATATATATATATTTGTGTGTGTGTGTGTGTGTGTGTGAGAAAAACTTCGTTTTATAAACTTAACTAATATAATATACTAACGAAATGGATTTAATGCTTATTGGGATGAATGATGGTCAATAAGAATGAAATCAAACGAGTTCTAAGGCCAAAAAATGGTAGTTATAAATTAAATAATTTCCTAAATCACATTGCTTTTCCATTTACAGAATTTAAGAGAGGAAAAAACGGGTATAACTTAAATAGAACAGTGGAACAAAAAAAAAAATAACAATAGACTTTTAAGTAATAAAAATCTGAATATTTCGACTCCACCTCTTGGAGCTTTATCAACGAGGAAAACAAATTATATTTTAATTAAATTAAACGCAACATATAAAGAAAAAGACAAACAAAAACCAAAAAAGATAAACAAATAAAAAACTCACATCTTAAAAACTAAAAAAAAACTCTTAAAAACTCACATCTTAATAATCTCCAAAATACAGCAATCACTATAAAACTTTAATAAGCACACAGAATTTACAAAGGATTGTCTCTGGTACAGCAATTTGTGTATCGTATAATTTCAGATTGGTAATGAGATCTAGTAAAAATAAAATACTATATTTATGTGAAAGAATTTACATAAAACCCCATGGTAAACACCCCCTGAATCAAATTAGAAGGTTAAGATCTTTTGAACTATAAATTACTGTTACTTACTGTTAATTACTGTTATCATCATCACTGTCTATTAAAAGGATTTTATCCCTATTTGAACTTTTATTTATATATATATATATATATATATATATATATATATATATATATATGTATATATATATATATATATATATATGTATATATATATATATATATGTATATATATATATATATATATATATATATATATATATATATATATATATATATATATATATACATATATATATATATATATATATATATATATATATATATATATATATATATATATATATATATATATATATATATATATATATATATATAATATATATATATATATATATATATATATATATATATATATATATATATATATATAACGTAGATAATTTCGAAGACCACACTGCCTTTCCATGACGATAAATAAAAGTTCAAATAGGTATAAAATCCTTTTAATAGACAGTGATAGAAATTCACAAAAATACCAGATATTTCGGTCACATATGCCGAAATATCTGATTCGGTCACATGACCGAAATATCTGGTATTTTTGTGAATTTCTTTTACTGTTATCATCATCACTGTCTATTAAAAGGATTTTATCCCTATTTGAACTTTTATTTATATATATATATATATATATATATATATATATATATATATATATATATATATATATATATATATATATATATATATATATATATATATATATATATATATATATATATATATATATATATGTATATATATATATATATATATATTTGTGTGTGTGTGTGTGTGTGTGTGAGAAAAACTTCGTTTTATAAACTTAACTAATATAATATACTAACGAAATGGATTTAATGCTTATTGGGATGAATGATGGTCAATAAGAATGAAATCAAACGAGTTCTAAGGCCAAAAAATGGTAGTTATAAATTAAATAATTTCCTAAATCACATTGCTTTTCCATTTACAGAATTTAAGAGAGGAAAAAACGGGTATATCTTAAATAGAACAGTGGAACAAAAAAAAAAATAACAATAGACTTTTAAGTAATAAAAATCTGAATATTTCGACTCCACCTCTTGGAGCTTTATCAACGAGGAAAACAAATTATATTTTAATTAAATTAAACGCAACATATAAAGAAAAAGACAAACAAAAAGCAAAAAAGATAAACAAATAAAAAACTCACATCTTAAAAACTAAAAAAAAACTCTTAAAAACTCACATCTTAATAATCTCCAAAATACAGCAATCACTATAAAACTTTAATAAGCACACAGAATTTACAAAGGATTGTCTCTGGTACAGCAATTTGTGTATCGTATAATTTCAGATTGGTAATGAGATCTAGTAAAAATAAAATACTATATTTATGTGAAAGAATTTACATAAAACCCCATTGTAAACACCCCCTGAATCAAATTAGAAGGTTAAGATCTTTTGAACTATAAATTTATATATGGCAACAGGTCAACGAAATTTATGTGTTATACATTGAATGTATTTTTCTCTTATTTGCTAACTTAGCTTTTTTTATTATTATTATTATTTGCTAAAATCTGTTAAAACATGCTAATTTGTTAAATGAACAAATTTTCATAAAATATTGCAAGAAGTGATTTAGAAATCTTTAAGAATAAAGACTCATTTTAGCATTGAAAATGAATCAAAATCAAAAAACAAACTAAGCCTGATGGTTTTAAATCATGTATCTTTGAAAAAAATAAAGGCATTTTAATCTAACCGAATATTTGAATCATTTTGAAAACCTTTCAAGGAATAACCTTCTATCTGAAATTTTTCTCAGAATTAAAGACATGGCTGTTAAGTCTTTTCACCATGGCTTCCATCTGTCAAAGGTTCGTTTGGCTGATAAATTTAAGAAGCTATCAGTCAAATGGACCTTTGACAGATATTATTTATCTATTTACATCATTGAACCTATGACAGATATTATTATTTATCCAATGTAAATAATTATTTTGAACGACACATCAATAAACTATCCTATTATCCCAAATTTCAGCCTTTTGTTTTTGACAAACCGTTTTTACAGTTTTTATATCTCAAGAATATAAGCTATATAAATCATAACTAGGATTCAAATTTCCAGAACGGTCAGTTTTTAGGACTGGAAACCCAAATTAAACACTTTTTTGTGATTTACTCACGTCATCATGTGGTAAACATCAATTTAAAGTTATCCACATGCTTGTTAGTTTGGTTTTATCATGATTGCCCCTTTATAGGTAACCGTACCAGGTTATAGGGTCGTACCAGGGCCGTATCCTGGATTTCTTTGAGTCTGGAAGTCTTTTCACCATGGTTTTCACCTGTCAAAGGTTCGTTTGGCTGATAAATTTAATAAGCTATCAGCCAAACAAACCTGATAAATTTAATAAGCTTTTACTTGAGAAGTTCTAGGAGTTGGGTGTTTTCTATCTTCGGTTTTGCCTAGGTCCTGTTTTTAAGAATGTACCATTTAAAACTCTTAACTAGTCAACAGGCATGTTCAAAAATAATTTCAAAGGTGCAAGCAGGTATTATGGCTTCTATTGATAAGGTTGAGGCTCCTCAATATCTTAGAGCTGAGATTGTAAAGCAACAATTTTTTACAGGATGTAACCTTGGCAGGCTTGGATGTTGAGGTTATTATGAAATTAAACACTAGCAAATGAATATTCCTTTTGTTTTGGTTCAAGAGGAGAATTTTGAAAGCAGGTGTTTGGTTTGCCAATGGGAGTCCTCTATTGTGAGCTCCCTCAATGGGAGCTGCTCTTAGTCCTCTATTGTCAAACCTCTTAATGAATTTTGTTGAAACGACTACTATATATAGTTTTAGATTAGGTAGTCATGCTTACTCCTACAATTTACCCGTGCGATTTAAACATTTGCCTCTCAATTACTCGGACTATCAGTCTTGGCTTTTTCTACAATTTGGCCTACTACAAAATACTTGATTTTCAATTCGAAAACTTTGATTTTGAATTGAAAACCAAGTATTTTGCAGTAGGTATCAAGACATGGCCAATTGTAGAAAAAGCCAAGACAGATAGTCCGAGTAATTGAGAGGCAAATGTTTAAATGGCACGGGTAAATGGAGGTAGTAAGTATGACTCTCTTCGTGGACAAATACTTGTGTGTTAGTTTTTGGAAAGGCCCTTGTTTCTGGGGTAGATTCTTGGATAGCGTAGTTTGTATTTGGAAACACGGGTTTGAAACCTTAGACCTTTTCTGTAAATATTTAAATAGTTTTGATAAAAACATAGAATTTACAGTTGATTTTGAAGAAAATAACAAGCTACCTTTAGTTGCTTTGGTGTTTTCATCGAAGCAACTATTAGCTTCCTTCACCTATGCGGATCAGTTGTTACAATTGCAGATATTGATATTGGTTGCTTTTATTCCTTGGTTGTGGTTTTTATTTTTGTTAGGTTATTTTATTCTTTATTTTTGTTTTATCAGCGTTGAAGACGCTTTGTAGTCATAAAGGCGAAATATCCCCGTCGTCTGGGTTTTTATCTTTTCTTTCTACTGACCGTAGTCCTGTTTGTTTGTTCTTCACTGAGATCTCTCTTTGTGTTTTTCTTAGTCAAGCTGTTATAAATTGGATTTAATCTATATTCCCCTTCATCTCTATTAATACTATTACCCACATAGGTAATTTATTAATTTCTCGGAAAGTTTGCAAAAGTCCAACAGACGTGTCCATTATTTTCGTTTATATACTTTCTTTACATATTGTGGTTCATTTAATTTAACTATATTTTTTTCTGTTGCTAAAAGGCTCCCGGAAGTGGAGTCGAAGTATTCAGATTTTTATTGTTTAAAATTTATTATTTTGTTCCAATGTTTTATTTAAATTATACCCGTTTTTCTCTTAAATTTATTAGTAAATTTATTAAATTTATTAATTATTTATTAGTCATTTACTTGAGATGCTTGAGATGTTCAAATTGTTCCACTTCATGTGGCGTGAAATTCCGAATTTTACCAGCAATAATCTTTTTGTCACTCATTTATGGTAATTTCATTAAGTGCATTTGAAATTGTAATATTTAATTTTGAAGTTTTTTTTTCACTTAAGATTGTATAACTGCTCTTTCAATCCACTAAAAAAAAAAAAAAAAAAAAAAAAAAAAAAAAAAAAAAAGTAGGTGTTAGGTTTGGTGAAGTGCTAGTATGGGTTGGAAGTTTGCAAATTGTTAAATGAAAATTTTGAAGTTAGATGGCGTGGACGAAGAGGATCAATTAAATGACCAACACTATCACTAGATCTAAGACCGCCGGACCTTTGTTTTGTGGAGAGTATTGAAAGATGGGCTTTGTGGTCTGATGTCGGAAACAGTTCCAGAATGAAACAACACCTTTTTAGAAACACTTCATAAAACCACTGTTGAATTTTGTTAAAAAGATTGTAAAATTGTTTTTTGTATAGTTCAAAATTGCATGGAACGTAAAGGGGAGCCTTTTAGATTTAAAATAAATTACTGATTGATGTTGTACCCAATAAGAATTATAATAATTTTGTTGTATACAAAATTGTTTTATTAGCACGTAGAAACACGTTTATGCAAAAAATTAAGCGTAATAAAAAAGACTTTGATATTTGTTCCAATATTTATCAAATAGATGACTAGTAGAAATTATAGGCTACAGATTACGGAATAATGTTGAGATTTTAAGCGTTTTCTGACGTTTGAATTAGCGTTAAGTATAAATATGCAATGCCCTGCTACTACTTGATGGATTATTTTGTTCCTAGGTATATGACTTATGGAATTATAAACAATTTTTTTTTATGAATTCTGTCACATTTCGAATAAGGTAATAAAAAGTGACTGCTAATGCATGAAAATTAAGCATAGAAAACAAATTGATGATAAAATTATTTTGGGCATTTCCCCCCATAAAATTCGTTATCCATGACTAAGGTTGTCTTTCATAATGTGTGTACCAAATAGATTAAATCTCTTTGAGGGTAGAGAATAACACATCATCATTGGGTTCTAGGCGTTTAGCCCCTCGGCTATTACCCCCCCGCAGAAAATACTCTTCCAGAAAATACCCCCCCCCCCCCCCACAGAAAATACCCCCCCCCCCGGTAAATGTCCCCGGAAAATATACCCCCTTGGAAAATAGGCTTTCCAAATTTGAGAATTTTATTTGAGTTTTATCTTTTTTTATTTCCGTAGGGGGAAGAAAATTGGGTAATTGCGTATTATGTGCCACTCACTCAAGTTTACGCTGTGTAAAAATCGAGAACACACCAGATTTTTCGTTAGTTCCTTCGTTATTTTAGAAATAAATTTGGGCTATAGATTTGCATATTATGGGGGGTGGGGTAAAGTATAGCGGGTCTCCATGCAAAATGTGTTTGGAACAATTATTCTGCATATTAGTTAGATAGATAGAGAAGTGTATTTTAAAGCTAAATATACGGCCATGAACATAGTAAAATAACATAAATGAAAGGCACAAATAACATAAACTTTGATCAGCGATCATTATAAAACACTTGAATGAAAAACTACATTAACCTAATAATAGTACTTAATACTTGGAAAAACGGTTATTGAAAAAAAAAAATCACTCAACACTTGGAAAAAGCACTTAAATGAAAACATGACATTTACTTTATAGGCTACTGGGATTTTTCTTTTCTTCTGTAATTTTTTTTTGGCCATACCTAGAAAGAATTGTTTTCTGACTTCAAACTGTCCAAATACTTTACCCCCCCCCCTTATGTGCAAATATATCGCCAAAATTATATGTTTCCCATATATTCTGTCACTTTTCTTTGTCTTGTCTCGCGCTAAGCTGAAAAAAAAAAACTAACGAAGAAACCCGTTTGTTCTCGAGTTTTACACAGCGTAAATTTGAGTGAGTTGCCCATAATACACAAGTACCAAATCTCCTTTCCCCTACAGAAATTGAAAAAAAAAAACTGAAATAAAATTCTCAAATTTGGAAAGCCTTATACACAGTGGGTATTTATTGGGGGGGGGGGTATTTTCAGCGGGGTTATTTCAGCGGGGGGGGGGGGGGTTAAACACCGACCACCCATCAGTGAGACACATCATTAGTATGCCTTTTCCGAAAACTAAACTTAAATTCCTCCCTGGAAAATGTCTAGCACACACAGTTGCCAGTTGGGGGGGGGGGGTATTTTCCTTCCTATAATTTTTCTCCCCGTTTGGTTTTGAAAAATAACTTTTATTTGGCATTTTCATTAAACAGTAAACAAAATTACCCCTGCCCCCCCCCTAATTCTAGATTTTGAAAAACATCTATTTTTGTATATTCATAAAAAATCTCATCCCACCCCCCAAAATATTGTAGACTGATACTCCTGCTAATACGTGAATTCAATAGGGTGCTTCTATGCCCCAGTGACACTAAAAAAGATTTCTAAGGTTGATATTAGTAAGGATTTCTGAGCATTAACCAGATATGGTAAATGACATATTTCTGCAAAAAATATTTTAGCCTATTCTTAATAAGGTGCGAGAAAGTTAAGACTTTATGGTATGCAGACCTAGAAAAGCTGGAGAATGTATAGCAAATCTCTAGCTGTTTTATTTTATACCTATGTTTCTGTTCTCTGCATAGCAGTGCTAATCCGCTGTAAAAGGTTTTTTTTCAAATGTTCTTTTGTTATGCATTGTTCTTGTTTTGTTGACACATTTCCAGTGAGGAGTCCTTGAATATTCCTTTCATGATTTTTTCTTCTTTTCACTAGTATGACTGTACAATTTTTTTCAGGGAACGAGAGGAGGGCAAGCTCCCTTCATGAATTTTTCTTCTTTTCACTTGTGTGCCCGTACAATTCTTTTCAGGGAACGAGAGGAGGGCAAACTCCCTTCAAGATTCCCTTCATGAATTTTTCTTCTTTTCACTTGTATACCCGTACAATTTTTTCAGGGAACTAGAGGAGGGCAAACTCCCTTCATGGCTCTGTTCAAGACTCTCTTCGTGATTTTTTCTTCTTTTCACTTGTGTGCCCGTACAATTTTGTTCAGGTAACGAGAGGAGGGAAAGTTTCCTTCATGACTCTGTTCATGAATTTTCCTTCTTTTCGCTTATGTGACTGTACATTTTTTTTCAGGGAACGAGAGGAGGGCAAGCCGGTAAAATTGTCTAGTGATTAGTAAAGGTTAAAAAAAGTTTTTTTGGCATAAAAGTAAAACGATTCTACCAAATACTGTACAGTTTCATACAATTTTGTCTTACAAGAGGGGAATTAATGTCTGGCCCCTCAATGCGATCCCGCAGGTCTCTATGACCTTCCTACAGATATTGAAACAATTGATTGTTTCTTCCTTATAGGACTATGGGTGTGTGCTAAGTAGAGAGCAGTTGTCTCGAGCGCCCCAAGTTTTAACCTTATTTTGACCCTTTTGCTCTCATGGTAAAATTCTAGACGAGCTATTTTTATTATCTTGGAAAGGAGTTAGGTTAGAAAAAACAAACTGTCAGTAATGAATCCAGGGCAAAAAACACAGTTTGGAAAGCTATTGCCAAGCTACTATGTTAACCATCTTCTGATTTCTAAGTCTTAGAAATTTGGCTACTTTGGAAATATGCAAATTTGCCCATTGGAAATTTTACAAAACCACATTATACCTTAATTTTAGGTTTTCAGTTTCTTTTTCTCTGGTTTTAGTTTTGAAAATATAATTCCTGCTTTTTGAGTAGAATTTTAATCCATATGAATGGTTTTTTAAGCTAAATTTAGGAAATGTATTTGCAGATCTTAGAAACTTAATAAATTCAGATTGAGCAAAGTTCTGAAGCTGAAATTACTTTTTTTGTACTTCATTTAAGCAGAGGATCTATCTTGGAAGGTTTCACTTGTATAAGGCAAGGGCTTTTAAAGGTCACCAAAGGTCAGTGCTCTCTAGAGGGAGAAGAAGTGGAGGTAAGTACTTCAAAATACCTTCCCAAAATACATTTTAGTCTATAGATCCATTCTTGAAAATTTTTCTAACGTAACCCTTTTCCAAGATAGCAAAAATCAGCTTGTCTAGAATTTTACCTGCTCTCATAATGTTGCCATGTTTTTCGAAAAAATGTTTTGTTCTTCTATTGTTAACTTTCATAAAACCTTGGGTAGCTTTTTTTGTTTTAAAATACCTTGTATTAAGCCCTACTGTTATTTTCTTATGCTATAACTTTGTACCTTTCTAATTATACTGATAATTTTAAATATTGTTTGAATTAAGGTTAACATTTCCTATTAGATAAACTATCATTTGAAATTTATTGACTTAATTAGATTATATAAATGAAATTAACTAATTTAAATACGATTATTAATCTATTGTAAATCCCTGCGTATAGGGTGCTGGAGTGTAAGTGCAAAAATTGATACAAAGAACCATCCGTGAACATTGAAAAATAATGCTTTTAAAATCTCCCACCCACTTCCTCCCCAGAGCTGGACTCTTGCATTAAATAAAATATGCCTTAGAATGTCTTATTTATTGATTTTTCTGATTGTGTGATTTAGTGTTTCAAATTGTAGAGAATATATTGTTTACCTTCAAAACACATAATGTATTTTGTGTTTGTTTTTTTCCAGATATTGACAGCATTTTGGCTCCGGGACAGGATATAGACAATGGAAGTGTAGAGTTAAATAAGACTGAACCGGAAAATAATGTAAAATTTTGGCGAAATAAAGCTATTGAAACTCAGATTATATTAGAAGTAAGTCCTAATTTTAATTAAGCATGACCATAGATTCGAGCATATTACTATTTGAAGTTACTATTTGAATTTACTATTTTATTTGATTTACTATTTTATACTATTTCATATTACTATTTGAAGTAACAATTTGAAGTAATTTATCGTTTTGATATACGTTTTGTACAAACGTCTTCGTTAAAGTGTTGTAAAGATTTAAAAAAACATCTTTCTGCTAACTCCGAATAATTGCCTTGTTACGTGAATAAAACTTAAAAGAATGAATATACCCTCTGAGTCATAGTCCTGGGCGGTGCTCTGAACTTATTGATTTTCACCCCGTCCTTTATTACGCCACTTCCTATCAATATGGACATACGCATAAAAGTACCTCCACTAACTCCGAATTTTTTGAGTTTCCCCAAATTTTCCAGAAACAAATGGGCTGTCCAAAATTTCTTTGAAGATTAACCGTTCGTAAAAACACGAACGTTAACACAAGCTTTAATCGTTAACTTTAGTTGACTCTAATCTTTGGACTATTTGGAGGGCTCATTTTTTAATGGGGGATCCTGGGAAATCCTGAAAAATTTGGAACTGTGGGAGCGCGGATGCATGGACAGACTCAGGAGTAGGAGAGCTTAGAGGTTGCAGTGCTACGTCTTACCTGTTAATTAATTAATCTTAATTAACATTCATTAATTAATGCATCTTAACTGTTATTATCTTAACTGTTACCTTTTCTTAAATGTTATATTATCAAACTTAAATGTTATATTATTAAATGTTATATTATCAAACAGTATTAAAACTGCTTTATTATTTTAAATGTATCTTAATTATTATTTTATTAATTAATGTATCTTAACTGTTAATTAATGAATGACACTAGTAAGTAATATACTAAGAGTGAATGAAGAGCGAGCCTTAAAGAAGCTCGCTGTTATCATTTATGACTTAGAGGTTGATAATAATATAATAATAATAGTCTGATGAATAATTTGATGATGGTGTTCATTGGGCTGGTTTTAAAATTTTTGAAGCACATCCCTAAGATGCTTAAATCAAAGGGAAAGGGAGAGTGCTTATTCAGGCTTTTATAGTGATTAATTAAAAAAAAACTTTCCGAAAAAGAATTTTTTCATAGAAAAATAAAGGTCATATTAAACTAAATATCAGAAAAAATAAAAACCTACAATAACTCAAACCCAAAACGACCAGATATTATTATTAAAGAATAAAAGGAACCGAAAACGAACAGAAATTAAATAAATAATCATAGCAAAAACATACAACAGGTACTAATATAAATGAATAAATAAATCTCAAAACTAGTAAAGCTTAAGTTAAATATGCAAATCAAGCTTAAAACGAACAAAAATGTTTTGCTACTGAGGCATAAATGAAACCCAAAACGAAAAGAAATTAAATAAACAATCATAGCAAAAAAAAACAAACAGTAGTTACTAATACAAATGAACAAATAAAACTTAAAATGAGTGTAACTTTAATTCAATATGCAAACCGAGCTTGAGCGAAAAAAATCTCTACAACGAAGAGTTTGGGTTTTGCCTCCTTCTTTCGCTGTAAAAGTCCATCACTATTAAAACTTATCCCATCACTATTAAAACCCCCACGTTTTAATCTGATTTCAGCAAGTTGCAATATGAGGATGAACTGTGGTGCAAACATAGCACTATTTTTCACAAAGCATCGATTGGACACTTCTATATTGCAATATTTGTCTTGGAGTCAACAAGCTAAGAAATTCTTGGATATCAACTGGGGTAGAAAGTAAAAGCCATCATGAAAAAATAAAGTACATACTGTTGTTTGTTCTATGACGCCTATATTGCAACTTTGATTTCATGTTTGTAATAGGACATTATATACTTCATAATATCAGTTTCTGAGGAAATAAAACACCATTTGTAAAGTACATTCTTACTGTTTTGATGTTGGGTTTCCATAAGACAATGTTACGATATATATCACAATGTATTATAATACAATATATTAGTCTTGAATAGAAAAGGGGGTGGGTTGAGTGTCATTTTTTGCTACATTGTAATTGCTAATTGCTACATTGTGCGTTTTGTTTCAGGGCGTTCACGCCCTAAATACAGCGTCATATTCGTAATTTGCAACTTCAGAAACTAATATTCTTTTTTGGGGAACATCTAACACAACATGGAGAAATATATTTATATTTTGATTAAGTTGTTCTTTATTGGAATATTAGCCTTTGATATATAGTTATCAAGGAATCCTTTCAATGGAAATTAAGGTGGGAATTGAAAAGAAAATCGTGGAATATGAACAAAGTCTGTTTTAGTCTGGAGTATTCGCCGTCTTTGTTTTAGACGGTTAAATTGCAATTTTAACATCATATTTGTAAAAAGTAACTTCATAAACGCTACACTGTTAATTTTTATACAAATCGAAAAATCTTTTCATTTTAGGAGAGAAGTAATTCATTGCAAGAAACATTGAATGACCTTGGAAAAATGAAAGTAACTGTACAAAACCTTCTTGGCGATACAACGAAATCGGATGCTGGACAGGAAGTTTCCAGTCACTCATCTAGAGATGACAGCTACTTTACTAGCTACTCTCATTTTGGTATACATCAAGAGATGCTTAAGGTAACCTTTGTGTTTTGTCTTAAAAAAGAGCTGTAAGATGGTTTTTAAGGGAACTTACTAAACACAGTTTATTTTGTAATATATTATGATTTTATTATGTAAACGTGCTATGATTTATTTTTTTTGGTGTTTATGGCTATTCTATCGTCTTCAAAATGGCCTTCAGCGCTTTTTAGCAAAAGAATGCATTTGTCAAAAATGACTGTACATCTTGTATTTTGACTCTATTTTGTGAGGAATAATTAGCGCCAGTGCTAAAAGGACTAAAAAATAATAAGGCCTTAGGCGCTGATAGTTTGGTAAATCTGTTTTTAAATATGGTGGTTGGGCAAAGCTAAATTATTAAAGACTATGAATATGATTCTGAAAAAGGAGAAGTACCTAGCGAGTTTAGGAGAACTTTAATTACACTCCACTATAGCGATAAGAAAAGTGAGTGTGGTAATTGTAGAGGTATTAGGTTGGCTTATGTAGGAAGCAAATCAATTATTTATCAGACAAGCCTAATAAGTTATTTATTAGGTTATATTTATTAGAGACGCTGTAGATAAAGTTTTAAGAAAAGAACAGTTTGTTTTTAGGAACGGGAGAGGATACGCTGGCCAAATTTTCACTCTTAAATCAATAATTGAGAAGGGACTGAGGTATCAAACCCCTTTCACTTGAGTTTTATAGATTATGAGCAAGCGTTTGATTCAGCTGGCAGAAGAGCTTTAGCGACGGTCCCGGTGCGTCGGTCCATAGAAAGATCCATACAAGGATCATTTTGATGGAATTTGTCCTAAGGAGCACAGCAAAGGCAATTCTAGAAGATGGAATACATTGGGGAAGTAAACAGTTCCTAGGCTTAGATTATACTGAGGATTTAAGCATGCTTGGTGAATGTGTTAGTAAAATAAATGAATTTTTGGAGGTTCTGAGAGTTTAGGGTGCAAGAATAGATTTGAAAATTGATGTTAAGAAGACTAAGTCCCTAAGATTAGGGATAAGTGAAGGTGCGGAAATGATCTTGAGTAACGAAAAGATAGATCAAGTGGACAGCTTCTCTTAGCTAGATAGTATTATTAGCAAAAAACTGTGGGTGCAGTCAAAATGTTTCAAGTAGAATAGCCAAGGCCCAGGTTTTTTTTCACAGATGAAAAAAGTTTGGAAGAATGGGTAGATAAGTCTAAACAAGATTAGAATATTGAGAGCTACAATGATGACAGTGGTCAAGTATGGTTCTGAAAGGGGGGTGCTCTGAAACACGGAGAAGGATGTGACTGGACCAGTCTACCTGCTGGACCAGTTAAATCTGTCAATTCAGGTTGTGTATACCTTTCTTGTTCGCAAATATTTTTTAACTTGGATCTAGAAAATATTTTTGGCTCATTGTACCTGAGGAGATGGTGCCAACAGAAAAGGAAGTGAAAGGTTGCAGGCCACATAGTGAATAATTGGATTAGTGTTGGGCGACATTGGATATCGATATCGTGTATCGCACCAAATATCAATATCGAAACGTAAATATAGATATCGAAAATGATATCATTTCGGATTTTTCTTGTATCTACCGCTGAACGTCCAGCAGAGAAGATCCAACATAGAAAATTGTTTCGTAAAATGCCGAGAAGAAAAATAATATATTCAACCCCATTGACTCATATATACTGATGCACAGCTGTATTCATAAGTTGGCATAGCCTGTTCTCAAACTACGTTTAGTGAAGGTGGACTCTAAAATTTTGCTGAGAACCTCCGAAAGGCTTACTCTCGATAATATACCTTCTAGGCTTATAGGCCTTGTTCAGATCACACTCGTCATGATTGCCACATACCCCTATCAGCATTTCAAGAAAATGTATATTACCCCTGAAAATCTGCTCCAAGTTGAGATTAAAATAGAAAGAGACATGGATTTAGCCTTACTATAATTTGTATCAACAGATGCAAGTGACGTGGCAGTCCCTGTGATTCAGCCACTACAGAATCCAGCCAGTTTGTAAGGATCACATGAAGTTTCAGTAGCCAATGCAAGGCAGGCTTCGTCAAGAGCTGCTGTCATAGCTCTCCAGAGTTTCAGTAGGGAGTCATTAGTTCCAAGAAAAACTGATCCATTCAAGTCGTGGAAATCTTGTGATATGTGTCTCAAAATATCTATACGAAGTTGTCATAAAATCAATGTCCATGCCCACCACCAATGTCCTTTCTGGGAGTGGATTCCAGGTCTGATCAGTTAATCAAATAGTTCATGGTAACGAACTGTAAATAAGGAGCAACTCGGCCAATAACTACCGAAACTCTAAAACACGGAATTTCGATAAAAATTGATAAATCAAATGAGTTGGCTTTTTATGCCGACTCCAGATATATAAAATTCATCATGTTTCATATACCCATCAAAATCTGCGAACCTGAGAAAGTTTGTATGTTTTTTTTAGAAAGGGCGAGAACGCCCCTAAAAAGTCAAAGAATCTTGATTAAAGTCCCACCGTCAGATTCGGCATATCAGAGAACCTTACTGTAAGGGTTTCTAGCTTCCAAATGCAAAAATATGATTTTTTTTTTTTTTTTGCTAGGATGATCGTATTGAACCAATGGTCATACAAGATTAGGAGGGACCTTGCTGGAACGGAAATTACAATTCTGGTTCCCCATTTTGTGATATGCCCCTTTTTCTCCAAAGTTATCCGATCAAAATTTTGAGACAACCGTTTTGATCAGCATAGTTGAAAGGTCAAGTAATCATGTCTCTGGGGATGCCACGACCCCGCAAGTCTCTGGTGAAAGGGTTGTAAGTTATGGGATTTGTCTAGTGTTTTCATATAGTATTTGTTATTTGGGAACTAAACAGACATTTTTTTGGGGAGGGTGAATTTTCTGTGGGAGAGTTTTTTGGCGGCAGGGGGATTTTAAAGGGAAGAATTTTCTGTCGGGAGTGAAGTTTCCGGGGAGGAACTTTCACAGGGCAACTATACACGGGTGAATTTATGAGGATTCTTATATGTTTTTTTTTTTTTATTTGACTTATTTCCTCCTTATAAATTCAATTTCAATGTGGTGATATTCCGGGGAAATTGCCCAGAGTAAATTTTTAAAGGAGTTGAAATTGTCTGGGGGAATTTTAGGTGGGAGAAATCTTCCCTTGAGACATCGGGATAATAGAATATCCAGGAAAAATTTCCACGGAGGGAGGATTTCTGGCATGATTTGAAAAACAATTAGAAATTAATAGAAAAACAAGTCTTTTTTCAAACAAAAGTAGGCTAGAAAGAATTTTCCGGACGGAGTTGCCCGCAAGAAGTTTTCTGGGGGAGAATTTTCAGCAGGGATGGAATTGTCTTGGGGAAGGGGGATCTTACGCAGGAGGAATTTTTTGGGGGTTTTCCATGGAGAAAAAAAGGCGGAATTTCGGGCATTATTTGAAAAACAATTGGAAATTAAATAAAATTAATTTTTCTTTCAACTAAAATTAAGAAACAACATTAAAACTTAAAACAAACAGAAGCTATACCGTATATAAAAGGGGACCCCCCTCCTCAATACCTCCCTAATTTACGCCAATTTTCACTTTTTGCTTATTTTCTTTGTCCTGAGTTCGAGTAATTCCAAATCATGGTTTTTGTGATATTCCTTTACGTAATTTTTTTTTGTATTAAAATCAAAATTTGGAAAACAATTGTGCAAAATACTCTCTAATTACAATTTTGTTATTGATTTTGGGCAAAACCTAAAGCTAAACTGAGAAACAAACTGATCAGAAATATCACAATCGATATATCGAAAGTAAAAATATCGTTTAACCAAATTATTGCCCAACACTACATTGGATATAATTATACCTAATCTATTTAGTATTTAATATACGATTGATTCAGTATTAACACTTGATAGATATCCACTAATGGAAGGTTTAACGTAAATGTTTTTTTTCCCATTTTTATCTCTAATTTACTCTGTTTTTTTTCTATTCTGTTTTCTATATTTGGTTAATTTTGTTCTCTTTTTTGTTGCTCCGTTGAACCTGCAGAGATAAAATAAAAAGAAAAAAAATTATGCTCATTTCATAGTTTATGTTCATCAGCTGCGCTATAAATCTTATTTAAGCTAAAATACGAGGATTTCAGCAGTTACTAAACTACGGTGTGAGAATGCACAATGTACGGTGTTAGAATGTACGGTGCGAGAACGAATGTTAGAATGTACGGTGCGAGAACAGAGAAAACGGATTCTGTTTTTTAGTCTACTCTTCTTCTAATTTCGTAAGCATTTATTAAGATTTATCTGGTAAATTTGCCTTAAGGGTTAAACACATAATATTTTCAACTCTGTTTATAAACTAATCTATAACTCTTACAGGCAAATGCGTTTAAATTTGTTCTTAGGCACTCTGAAAATATGTGATTTAGTTTCAGGAAGACAGCCAAATGATTGCTGTCTAATTTTGTTGTCTGGTGTTCTCCGCCGAATAGTAAAAATCAATTTAAATTTTTTATCTGCCCTTTAAATTGTTGGCTAATCATATTTAAGGCATCGCCAAAAAGGTACTGAAACAACTTCACCGGATATTGTTTAACTTAGACATAACCACGTCAAAATTGATCCTTAACCATTTTATGTCTTCTCTGCTGCAAAAAAAGACTTTTATTTCAATTGTGGCTTTGAAAGTCATTTAGATTTTGACTGATAAATTATTTCATGTTCATGGAGATATATTAAGGGCGAGGAGAATTTCTCAAAGCAGTAAAGAAATATCCAATTTTTAGAACATATGGAGAAACTTCCCATAACATATTCAGGCGGATGGAACCTCTGAACCGTTCTGAAAAAGGAGTGTTTATTTTCTAATAATTTCCAATGGTTTAGATTTTTCGCAGTGTCATCTTCCTTATGTGAAATTGCATTCAATCGGGCATGTGAAATGCATTCCTTATGTGAAATTGCCAGAAATTGTTATTGCAATCTTCCGTGGATACAATCTTCTGTTTACTAGTCTACTAAGTTAAAGTGCTATCTAAATATTGTAGAAAAAAATTGTAGAAATCTTTAGGTTTTTTGGAAAGTTACTCCAAAGCCAAGCCCTCTCTTACTCCCTTCTCTCAAAAAAAAAAAAAAAAAAAAAAACTCAACAAAGCCCACACTCAGCAAAACTTGACCTGCGATCTTGGTCTATGATTCTTTTTGTGTTGATGTTAATTCTGTTCCTCGACTTCTATCTGGTCAACGTCTAGAAAACTGAAAATGATTGAAATAGTTGATCTGCTTGTTTTTAGACCAAGTAGCCTATAATTGTAGAGGAATTAGCCCTTTTTTTCAATATATTATTATTATTATTATTATAACACGTATAACTCGTGCTTGGAACACGATTCTGAATTGAGGTTTTCAGTCCAGTTAAGAATTTTAGGTAAGTTAAGCGTGTTAAATTGCTGCAAAGTTTAAAACTAAGGCCAAGGGAGGAGCATGCATCAAGCATGGAACGGTTTTGGTCTTTCCGAGTTTTAATCTTGCTATTTAAATTTTCTTAAGAATTAAAAATGTCACTCATTACTTTTTTTTCACGACCTTATTTTTGCACTTAGTTGACATGGTTTTATTGTAACTATTAACATTATACTCCATTGCCATATTCTGTTTTTTTTTTACCAAAATCGGCGCGCAATGACCTGAAGACCTCCCCCCTTCCCATTTCTTACTATATGTTTTAATACGGTAACACAGTTAGATACTACTGCGGTTGACTCAGTCAACTACGCCGGGGTTTTAGTAGTAATTAATAAAAAAAAAATCCCACAAAATTAGTTTTTTTAAGTAATGAACTCCATTAAACCAAAAATGAACAAAAATAGGATCAAATAATCTACCAAGTATACAACTACCACAAATCAGTGTTGGGGTTCCACCCCTTGTTTCTTTTGTTTTCAGATAAATGACCTACTTTCTTTTCTGTAATTATATTTGCCTATAAGATAATTTTAATCATAAGTTGAACTCTGGTTGCTCAGCTAGATTCTTTCGCAATAAGTAGGCTTTGAAGTTAAATACTATTTTTGTCTTCCGGGTCTGGGCCATTGAAAGACAAAATTATGCAAACGTAGAATGGATTTGGATGTTGGTTTAGAGGATTGGCCAGGGACAAGCGAAGGTCCACCCCTATGCAAAGTTTGTTGCACAGAACCAATGTTTTATTAGTTAATCTTCATTGAGACCCCGTTTGGGGGAGTCTGTTCTTTCAGAGTTGATATATGTGTTTTGTCAAGTGACCTTTTGGAAGATTACAAGTAAGCTATTTTCTACAGCTGTGTAGACTATTTTCTCGGAACCCAGACAGGGTAGGAATAGAGTTGCGAGATAACGTCAATTAATTATATCGACAGGGGGGTCCGTTTGCCCTCCAAGGAGATAGTTAGAGATTTTTAGTGGTGACCTGGGTTGGGTACATCCTTGGCCTTAGAGTTGGCCATTTGACGTTCGATCACGTTACCATACCCTGGGGCAGGGTATATTGTAAATTCGGTACTAACATACCCTATATTTACAGAACCGTTGTGGTAAGCGCGGGCATCCCATTATAATATTTAGCACCATAAGGGGCTTTTCCCTCCAGTAAGTGGTTTAACACCATTTTTGCACCAATAAGTGGTGACACCCGTTCCTTACCACACGAATACTGGTGGCAGCAAGAAAGGTCCTATCGGTAAACCTGATAGTAAAAGAATTCCGCGTTTTTGAACAGACAAGTTTATTTAGCCTACATTGTAGCCTACTGTGGTCACATATAAAAAATCGCGAAGAGAGAGAAAAAAACAGAATTGTGAAGATCTAAATGGGCTGTGCCTAGTTAGAAAATAATAAGAAATAAAATGGATGAATCAATATATCACGCGACTAATTAGCTTGTGAGATAAGGGAAGCTGTGCCACCCACTTAAAATCGGTAAATTAAAACGCAACAATTTTTCACAAAAAGACAAGAAGATACATTGGTAAAAGAATTTTCATTTAGACTGAAGAAATATTTTGACGTTAAGTAAACCTTGAAATAATGGCGGAAAGACGGAAGATTCACACAAGGTCAGAAAAGAGACAAGAGTTGAAAGAATCGGATATGAATTTGGAAAAAACTACCGCGATAAACCAAAAATTATATTCAGACCCACGATTGTATGCGACTCCCGCTGGAAATACCCTAAGAAAAACACTATCAGATGGAACCATATTTCACTCAGGGGGTGAAATAGACAATGCTGACGCGTGCGAAGGGGGAAACTTAAAAAAAACAGTAATAAGGCGATCTCCGGTACGAACCGTGGAAGGAGAAAAGCATTTACGGCAGATTGAGAAAGAATTATTCCCAGTTAGAGAAACCCAGATAAAATATACAAATTTGGGAGTAGAAAGAATACAATCAGAAAGGAGGACACCCGGTAATATGGAAGAACATGAAATAGAAGCAGTGGCGATAATACATAAAAAAAATCATTAAATGAAAATACGAGTAAAACAAAACCAACTCACCCTTCAGATGTTGTGCAAAATGTAGGGGAGTTGCGGGTAAGAGAAAATATAATTATAGAACGAACAGACTCAGAAAACAAATTAAGAGGATATAAAGACAAAGAAAATCATAGTAGACCAAGTAGCAGGAGTAATAGAAGCTCAATTTCCAGCCGGGGCTCGCAAAAAAGTACTCAGGTAGATATGACACAACAACTATTAAATTTCATGAAGGAAGAAAGAATAGCTAGAGAAAAAAAGGAAGAGGCTGATAGAATAGCCAGAGAAAGAAAGGAAGAGGTTGATAGAATAGCAAGAGAATGAAAGGAAGAGGCTGATAGAATAACCAGAGAACGATAGGAAGAGGCAGATAGAGAGGAAAGAAAACACATAATGGAAATGATTGCAGGGAGAAATTCCCAAGAGCCTCAGAAATCGTCTACAATAGAGGTAATGCAGGCAATAAACATTCAACCAGTGAAAGAAAATGAAGATGTACATTTATACATATGCAATTTTGAAAAAATGGTGGAATTAAGCGGATGGTGGAGAGAAAACTGGTGACATCAATACGGCCATTTCTTAACTACAAACCACAAACTGCTTTTAAGGCATTACCGATGCAGTACTCAAGAGATTTGGAAAGACTAAAACAAGCCATTTTTGAAAAGTTTCAACTCTCCCCCGAGCACTTTCAAAGAAGGTTTAGAAGTGAAAGAAAACGAGACAACGAAACTTACAAAGAATTCGGGTACAAATTAAAACATATGTGTTTAAAATGGCTAGAGTTAGAAATTTATAGAATGTTAGAAGACCCAGAGCAGATAAAGGAACAATTGACGAAAGTGATAGATAAAACAGTAATGGAACAATTCTTAGAAAATACCCACAGAGGATTGAAAATATATTTGAAAGAAAAGAACCCCAGAACAAGCGAAGAAATGGCGGAAATTGCAAATAGGTGGACCGAAATAAGAGAGGAAGTTGAGGACACAGACATATTTCAATATAGAGGATATAACAAAAATAGGCACTATATCAAAGTGCAAGGAGAATTAACTTGCTATAATTGTGGTACTACGGGGCAGTTTGCAAGAAACTGCCCCAGAAAAAATGACTAAAAACCACATAAAACGACAGCCTGGGCCATGACCCATAATAAGGAAAAAAATTACGCATTTGCAGAGTCGCATAAAATATACGGAAAATTGAATGGGGAATTAGTTGAAATGGCAATTTATTCTTGCAGTGACCAAACTTATTTGCGAACTGACCTAATTAATAGAACGGAGATAGACTATAAAAATAAGATTACAACATTATGTTATTATGGAGACAAGCACTCATGCCCGTCTGCTTGGGTTAGAATAAAAATTGCAAAGAACGACGGTACAGTCGAAAGCAAAACGATAAAAGTAGGCTTAGTACCTACGCTAGCAGTAGATGTTTAAGTAGGAGGAGACTTTGTGGATATCGGAAATCTCCTATTCTTAAAAGCGACTTGTTAGTGGGAAAGTTACAAAGCTACACTAAGACGGAAAAATATACAACTTCGTTGACTACGAGGGGAGATGGACCGGCCCGTAAAACAAACTGGGAGAGCCCCCTGTCGAAAAAACGAAATGCTTGTTACCCGTGTTAGAAATGGTGATAATCCGCAAAAGTGGGATGCGGAAGTAAAAAGACCACATAATATTGAAATGATTTTTCGGGAAAATTTCCAAAAAATAGAAAACTTGAGAACACTTTTAACCAATATGAGACGCCGAGAAATATTTGCCAAAATGAAGCACTGATTGTACCAGAGAAAAATGAGACGAATTTTATTGTACGCGCTTTTCCTCGTAAAGTTCGAGAAATTTTAGTACAATGTGAAAAACCCATTTATGTTCCCATTTGATAAGGAAATATTTGTTTTTGCAGTAAAAGTAAAGGAAACTAAAAGAGAGAAAAAAGATGCAAAACGAAACTACAATAAAGAGAAGCAGTCAAAGATGATGGACACTGGAGTCCAATTCAGATTTAATAATGATTTAATGTGCACGATTGGAAAATTTGAGAAAAGTAAAGATAAAAAGAGAAATGCAAAGATGAGACAAAATTTGGAGATTCCGCCTGCAGTGCGAGAAATAAAAAATTGGATGGACTGTGCCTAGCTAACATAAATAAAATACATAACAGGGCGAAAAATAAAAAATTAGATGGGCTGTGCCTAGCTAACATAAATAATAGGGGGGACAAAGAGGGCCAAGACCCATGGGGAATAAAACAAGATGATTACAAAATAGAGATGAACGACCTACAACAGATTTGGGAAAAGTTGGGAGATATTGAATGTCGGGTTTGATTGGAAAAACTTGGGAAGGAATCTGAGATTATTCCTATCAACTCTAAGCGAGATTTGGTCTCTTTTGCGGGGGATGAGCCCCTTTGGGGAGCCATGAAGGATGGAAGATTTACTCAACGGACAACTGGTTGGCCAGTTGTGACCCTGTTACCGAGATTTCGCCTCTCTGATCTGGAGTCCTTGGGGAATACTCTCTCCCAGTCACTTCATATTTCACCCAAACCTTTGTCCAGTAATTATTCATAGTTGTTACTCTTCGTGGTAATTGACAATTATTACCGGCAAACCTTATTCAGTGGGAGATGTATCCATATTTCATCTTCAGTTGGTATCAACGCTTATTCTTCATCTGATTATCCCAGGGGAGGGAACCCAGAAAAAAGCGATTCATGGTTCGCTCAAAATTTTACTTCATTTCCCTGTACCCCTGTCGTTTTCAAAGGCCTGCGTATTTTTGGCGTTGAATTATTCCAAATTATGCCGAGGGGCTATTGACATTTTAATTGAGTTGTGGCTGGCAATTTTTCATGATGGCTGGCATCGTCAAATGTACCAGAAACTGATTCTCTGCTCCTCTCAAATGTAAATTCGTGAGAGTGAGAAAAGTTGTATTTTTGATTGTGCTGAGCACGATCATTTTCTGCGAATCTTTGGGACTTCAATTTTTAAAACCTAATGGGGATGCCATACGATAGAGGCCATGGTTGTTCTACAGTAGAGACGTGTGGATGACGACAGATCCAGAGCCAAGCGGTGGAAGCACAGGCACTGGTGGAAGAAAGAAGATAAATGGATTTTGTAAAGTTGAAGTTCAGTGTTATGATTGCATGGGTGGAACAGCGTGGCGCATGGGTGGTCATTTATCTTACGGGGGGAGGTGTTGGGGTTACACCCCTTGTTTCTTTTCTTGTCAGATAAATTACTTATTTTCTTTTCTGTAATTATATTTGCCTACAAGATAATTTTAATCATAAGTTGAACTCTGGTTGCTAAGCTAGATTCTTTCGCAATAAGTAAGCTTTGAAGTTAAATTCTATTTTGGTCTCCCGGGTATGGGCCATTGGAAGACAAAATTATGCAAAAGTAAAATGGATTTGGATGTTGATTTAGAGGATTGGCCCGGGCAAAGCGAAGGTCCACCCCTTTGCAAAGTTTTTTGTACAGAAACAATGTTTTATTAGTTAGTCTACGTTGAGAACCCGTTCGGGGGAGTCTGTTCTTTCAGAGTTGATATATGTGCTTTGTCAAGTGACCTTTTGGAAGGTTACAAGTAAGCTATATTCTACAGCTGTTTAGACTATTTTTCCAGGACCCCAGACAGGGTAGGAATAGAGTTGCGAGATACCGTCAATTATTATATCGACAGGGGGTCCGTTTCCCCTCCAAGGAGATAGCTAGAGATTTTTAGTGGTGACCCGGGTTGGGTGCACCCTTGGCCTTAGAGTTGGCCATTTGACGTTCGGTCACAGTACCATACCCTGGGGCAGGGTGTATTGTAAATTGGGTACTAACATACCCTATATTTATAGAACTGTTGTGGTAAGCGCGGGCATCCCATCATAATATTGGGCGCCATCAGGGGCTTTCCCCTCCAGTAAGTGGTATAGCACCATTTTTGCACCAATAAGTGGTGGCACCCGTACCTTACCACGCGAATAATCCGTATCAATAAATAAATGAAACCCAAATCTAACAGAAATCAAAATAAATAACAGAATCAAACTCAAAACGAGCAGAAATTAATGAGTAGGTTCTAAACCCCTATGCTTTCTAAAAGCAAAAAAAATTCTTATAAATGTTATCATTTTTATAACTTTAAGAAATGAAAAATTAATTAAGATATAAAGGAATAAATATCAGCATATGTATATTAAACTGAAAATGTACATTTTTCAGTAAATTCATTTGATTTTTTTTCAGTAAAGTACAAATTATATTCTAGCTTTTAGAAAACATAGGTAATTAGAGCCCTACTCATATTAATTTCTGCTCGTTTTGAGTTTGACCTGTTCTTTGTTTTAATTTCTGTTTGTTTTGGGTTTCATTTATTTATTGATTGATACTGATTTGTGGTAGTTGTATGCTTGGTAGATTATTTGATTCTATTTTTTTTCATTTTTAGTTTAATGGAGTTCTTTATTTTTTTTGAAAAACCTGTTATATGGGAAAAGTTTTTTTTTAATTAATTACTACTAAAATTCCGATGTAGTTGACTGAGTCAACCGCAATAGTATATAACTGTTTTTCCAAGTGTGTCTCAACTACGTTGAACTTTCAACTACGTTGAATAAAATGGCTGTTACAAAATTTTGATTGTATGTGTTTGGGGAAATGTTGGGCATGGAAGGGGTGTTCGTTGCATTTCAATCACTTTTGGCTTTTAAAAAGGGCACAAGCCCTTCCAATTTCCAACTGAATAAACCCTTTTTGAAGTTTCTTCAACAAGTCCTTCGAGACGAAGTGCCCTGGTCTAAAAGATAAAACAATAATAATACATTGTGCCAACATCGTTCTTTACTTAGGCAGTGCTATTGCACTGCCTATGATAGTAGTACAATAATTTATCTCAAATAAAACAACCAAACAAATGCGTAAAAAACATCTCACTTCATGACCCAGAACAGCAGGACACTTTTTTCCAGCCTGGTATAGCTGGAATGTGGTAGGTTCCACATCATACCTGCTTTACCAATTTTTGAGGAATGCCACCCATTTTTTTTGAGGGTAAGTGCAAGATTATTGCTATCCCTTGACTAATTAATTTATGGCACCTTGGATGTTTTTCTTGAAAGTAGATCTAAAGTTTTTTCGTTTGTTAAATAATAACTAGATAAGATTAACATTTTTCAAGTTGAAGTAAAAGAGTGACATTATAGGTTAAAACGAACAGAAGCTATTCTATATATGAGGAATCTCCCCCCCCCACGTAACCCCATTCTTACCATTAGAGTTTCACAAGGGCTTCACAGATTTTTTTTTGAATACGACAAATATAGCCAATGGTTAACGTCAAGTGTTATATCTAGTGATTGCCTTTCGAAACATTAGAAGTAAATTTTTACGCCTTAAAGCACTTATGTATTAATAAGTTATTCCCTTCTTTGGGCATTATGGTAAAAAAAAAACTTTTTAGCCCAGTTCTCATTTGTGAGGATTTTTCTTTTTTTAGTACTAGTGTTATGTCCATCCTGTACCTTTAACAGTAAGAAATTGGGAATTAGGGACCTGTTTTCATGTAGAACGATTAGTGCTCGTTTTAAGGTCTACTATTAAGGTCTACAAAAATTAAGGTCTACAAAAAATGTTACTAGTACGGACGGGGTTCCACTTTCTGGAACAGCCATATTGGGTGTACAAATGGAGCTACTAGCCCCTCAAGACGTTATTACGTGCACCTGGGTCTTACGCGATGCTATACCGCACCTGTAACGGTATATTACACCTACGTAATAGGGAATATTTTCTAAGAGATGTAGGCGTCAGTTACGTAATAGGGAATGTTTTCTAAAAGATACAGGTGCTTGTTACGTAATAGGGAATGTTTTCTAAACGATGCATGTGTTAATTACTTGAAAAACCTACGATAGTCAAGGTTTGTTTACTTCAGGATTTCTTTGGATTTGACATACTAGGGAATGTTTCCTTTGGTTGTTACGTAATAAAGTTTGTTTTCTTCAAGATGCAGATGTATATTACATAATAGGATATTGTTTACTCAAGGTAAAGTATCCAGGTGTATTTTACGTAATAGGAGTTTGCTTTCCTCATCATTTCTTTGGTTGTTATGTAATAGGGAATGTTTTCTTCAAGAAAATATTGTAATTTAAGTAAATTTAAGACATTTTTAGTCTTTTAAGACATATGAAAGAGGTTTGTTCTAGACATTTTTTAAGAGATTTTTCTTCAAGACATTTCAAGACGTTGTTTAAGACACTTTTCTTCAAGACTTATTTCAAGATTTCTTTGGTTGTTATGTAATAGGGAATGTTTACTTATGGTAAAGATGACGCATTCTCATATGACATGCTAGAGGTCAGGGACCCGTGGGGGAACCCTCACTTGTAAATGTGGAGGGCACATACGTAGGGTGTTTTTTAATGAAGATGGCCACGTCGGTTGTTACATAATACTTTAAAAGATTTTTTTTTCAGAATTTCTGTTTTCTTTCAAGGCGTCTTTTTTCAGAATTTATATATATATATATATATATATATATGTATATATATATGTATATATATATATATATATATATATATATATATATATATATATAATATATATATATATATATATATATATATAATATATATATATATATATATATATATATATATATATATATATATATATATATATATATATATATATATATATATATATATATATATATATATATGTATATATATATATATATATATATATATATATATATATATATATATATATATATATATATATATATTTATTTATATATATATACATATATATATATATATATATATATATATATATATATATATATATATATATATATATATATATATAATATATATATATATATATATATATATATATATATATATATATATATATATATATATATATATATATAAATAAATGACTTAGAAATGATGAAGGGTGCCATAGTGTGGTAGAGGGTAGTCATAGTGTGGCATAGTGGCGTGAATTAACATGGTGTATCATGTTGAGGGTGGCTAACGAAAACACGAGCCAATAGATTTAAAGTATGATTTTTAACAAGAAAATATCTGGAAAATGCCTTAGGATTGTTGAGAGGTGCCAGAGGGTGCCAAAGGTCAAGTAATAGTGTGGCAGGATGGCGTGAATTGAGATGGTGTATCAAGTTTAGGATGGCTTGTGAAAAACCCGAACCGATGGATTTTGAAGCATATTTTTAACAATAAAATACCTGAAATGTCTTGGGAATCATGAGGGGTGCCAGAGGGTGTCGTGTGCCTTTTAAAGTCTTTGTAACAACCGACGTGGCCATCTTCATTAAGTAACACCCTACGTATGTGCCCTCCACAGTTACAAGTGAGGGTTCCCCCACGGGTCCCTGACCTCTAGCATGTCATATGAGAATGCGTCATCTTTACCATAAGTAAACATTCCCTTTTACATAACAACCAAAGAAATCTTGAAATAAGTCTTGAAGAAAAGTGTCTTAAACAACGTCTTGAAATGTCTTGAAGAAAAATCTCTTAAAAAACGTCTAGAAAAAACCTCTTTCTATTGTCTTAAAAGACTAAAAATGTCTTAAATTTACTTAAATTACAATATTTTCTTGAAGAAAACATTCCCTATTACATAGCAACCAAAGAAATGATGAGGAAAGCAAACTCCTATTGCGTAAAATACACCTGCATTCTTTTGCTTGAGTAAACGATATCCTATTAGGTAATATACATCTGCATCTTGAAGAAAACAAACTTTATTACGTAACAACCAAAGGAAACATTCCCTAGTACGTAAAATCCAAAGAAATCCTGAAGTAAACAAACCTTGACTATCGTAGGTTTTTCAAGTAATTAACACATGCATCGTTTAGAAAACATTCCCTATTACGTAACAAGCACCTGCATCTTTTAGAAAACATTCCCTATTACGTAACTGACGCCTACATCTCTTAGAAAATATTCCCTATTACGTAGGTGTAATATACCGTTACAGGTGCGGTATAGTATTGCGTAAGACCCAGGTGCACGTAATAACGTCTTGAGGGGCTAGTAGCTCCATTTGTACACCCAATATGGCTGTTCCAGAAAGTGGAACCCCGTCACTACTAGTAACATTTTTTGTAGACCTTAATTTTTGTAGACCTTAATAGTAGACCTTAAAACGAGCACTAATCGTTCTACATGAAAACAGGTCCCTAATTCCCAATTTCTTACTGTTAAAGGTACAGGATGGACATAACTCTAGTACTAAAAAAAGAAAAATCCTCACAAATGAGAACTGGGTTACAAAGTTTTTTTTTTACCATAATGCCCAAAGAAGGGAATAACTTATTAATACATAAGTGCTTTAAGGCGTAAAAATTTAATTCTAATGTTTCGAAAGGCAATCACTAGATATAACACTTGACGTTAACAATTGGCTATATTTGTCGTATTCAAAAAAAATCTGTAAAGCCCTTGTGAAACTCTAATGGTAAGAATGGGGTTACGTGGGGGGGGGGGAGATTCCTCATATATAGAATAGCTTCTGTTCGTTTTAACCTATAATGTCACTCTTTTACTTCAACTTGAAAAAATTTAATCTTATCTAGTTATTATTTAACAAACGAAAAAACTTTAGATCTACTTTCAAGAAAAACATCCAAGGTGCCATAAATTAATTAGTCGTAAGCTTTCAGGCTGAGCATTTAAATTATTACTAGCTGTATGCCAAACTCACTGAAACAAAAGGCTAGGGTCCTTGAGAGTAAACAGTGCTTCATAAGATAAGGGATAGCAATACTCTTGCACTTACCCTCAAAAAATGGGTGGCATCCCTCAAAAATTGGTAAAGCAGGTATGATGTGGAACCTACCACATTCCAGCTTTACCAGGCTGGAAAAAGTGTCCTGCTGTTCTGGGTCATGAAGTGAGATGTTTTTTACGCATTTGTTTGGTTGTTTTATTTGAGATAAATTATTGTACTTCTATCATAGGCAGTGCAATAGCACTGCCTAAGTAAAGAACGATGTTGGCACAATGTATTATTATTGTTTTATCTTTTAGACCAGGGCCCTTCGTCTCGAAGGACTTGTCGTAGAAACTTCAAAAAGGGTTTATTCAGTTGGAAATTGGAAGGGCTTGTGCCCTTTTTAAAAGCCAAAAGTGATTGAAATGCAACTAACACCCCTTCCATGCCCAACATTTCCCCAAACACATACAATCAAAATTTTGTAACAGCCATTTTATTCAACGTAGTTGAAAGTTCAACGTAGTTGAGACACACTTGGAAAAACAGTTATATACTATTGCGGTTGACTCAGTCAACTACATCGGAATTTTAGTAGTAATTAATTAAAAAAAACTTTTCCCATATAATAGGTTTTTCAAAAAAAAATTTAAAGAACTCCATTAAACTAAAAATGAAAAAAATAGAATCAAATAATCTACCAAGCATACAACTACCACAAATCAGTATCAATCAATAAATAAATGAAACCCAAAACAAACAGAAATTAAAACAAAGAACAGGTCAAACTCAAAACGAGCAGAAATTAATATGAGTAGGGCTCTAATTACCTATGTTTTCTAAAAATCAGAATATAATTTGTACTTTACTAAAAAAAATCGAATGAATTTACTGAAAAATGTACATTTTCAGTTTAATATACATATGCTGATATTTATTCCTTAATATCTTAATTAATTTTTCATTTCTTAAAGTTATAAAAATGATAACATTTATAAGAATTTTTTTGCTTTTAGAAAGCGTAGGGGTTTAGAACCTACTCATTAATTTCTGCTCGTTTTGAGTTTGATTCTGTTGTTTATTTTGATTTCTGTTTGATTTCTCGCGTGGTAAGGTACGGGTGCCACCACTTATTGGTGCAAAAATGGTGCTACACCACTTACTGGAGGGGAAAGCCCCTGATGGCGCCCAATATTATGATGGGATGCCCGCGCTTACCACAACAGTTCTGTAAATACAGGGTATGTTAGTACCCAATTTACAATACACCCTGCCCCAGGGTATGGTACTGTGACCGAACGTCAAATGGCCAACTCTAAGGCCAAGGGTGCACCCAACCCGGGTCACCACTAAAAATCTCTAGCTATCTCCTTGGAGGGGAAACGGACCCCCTGTCGATATAATAATTGACGGTATCTCGCAACTCTATTCCTACCCTGTCTTGGGTCCTGGAAAAATAGTCTAAACAGCTGTAGAATATAGCTTACTTGTAACCTTCCAAAAGGTCACTTGACAAAGCACATATATCAACTCTGAAAGAACCGACTCCCCCAAACGGGTTTTCAACGTAGACTAACTAATAAAACATTGTTTCTGTACAAAAAACTCTGCAAAGGGGTGGACCGTCGCTTTGCCCGGGCCAATCCTCTAAATCAACATCCAAATCCATTCTACTTTTGCATAATTTTGTCTTTCAATGGCCGATACCCGGAAGACCAAAATAGAATTTAACTTCAAAGCTTACTTATTGCGAAAGAATCTAGCTTAGCAACCAGAGTTCAACTTATGATTAAAATTATCTTGTAGGCAAATATAATTACAGAAAAAAAAGTAGGTAATTTATCTGAAAAGAAAAGAAACAAGGGGTGTAACCCCAACACCTCCCCCCGTAAGATAAATGACCACCCATGCGCCACGCTGATCCTCCCATGCAATCATAACACTAAACTTCAACTTTACAAAATCCATTTGTCTTCTTTCTTCCACCAGTGCCTGTGCTTCCACCGCTTGGCTCTGGATTTGTCGTCATCCACACGTCTCTACTGTAGAACCACCATGGCCTCTATCGTATGGCATCCCCATTAGGTTTTGAAAATTGAAGTCCCAAAGATTCGCAGAAAATGATCGTGCTCAGCACAATCAAAAATACAACTTTTCTCACTCTCACGAATTTACATTTGAGAGGAGCAGAGAATCAGTTTCTGGTACATTTTGACGATGCATTACCTAAATCTTGCAAGTTAGTTGCAATCTCTGCAATCTGCAAGTTGCAACTAACTGCAAGTTGCAATCTAGAATGGTTCAAGTGAAATCGTGTCTCTTACTATCCAAATATTATCAGGTATTAAAAAAATTTTGTGTGGTATTATCAAAATCTTGTCTGATATTATCAAACATCTTAAACTACACTATCAAAATCTTGCCTGATATAACAAAAATCCACTATTGCATTATCAAAACCTGAAGTGGTATTATCAAAATTATGCAAGTTATTAGCGAAATCTTACATGGTATTATCATAACCTCGCTAGTTATTAACGAAATATCTTCAGCCACAATCAAAACATGATTGATATTACCAAAATGTAATATGATGCTATCAAAATCATGTCTGCTATTATCAAGATTATCAAAATCTTGTCAAATATTATCAATATAATGATACTATAAAACTCTTGCATGATATTACCAAATCATGTTAAATATTCAAAATCTTGTCTTGCATTGTCAAATTCTTGTGAGGTATTATGAGAATCCTTTCAGGTACTTCCTAAATCTTGCAAGTAATTATCAAAACCTTGAATGATTCAAGTGAAATCATGTCTGTTACTATCAAAATAGTATCAGGCATGACCAAAATCTTGTGTAGTATTATCAAAATCTTGTCTGATATTATCAAACATCTGTCTTTACATTATCAAAATCTCGCCCGATATAAGAAGAATCCTCTATTGCAATATCAATACATGAAGTGGTATTATCAAAATCATGCAAGGGATCAACAAAATCATGCTTGGTATTTGCAAAACCTTACCTGGCATTAATAAAATATTTTCTCGTACAATCAAAACGTTTTTGATATTGTCAAAATCTAAAATAGTGTAATCAAAATCATGTCAGCTATTACTCAAATTTCCCGTAGTAAAAAGAGGTTTTTAGCCAGAGGGTTTCGTGTGCCATCCATAGTTTGCCTCGATGGCGTGAATTGACATGGTGTATCAAGTTGAGGGGGGATCGCTAAACCACGAACCAATGGATTTAAACCTTAATTTTTAACAAGAAAATGCATGAAAAATGTCTAAGGAACAATGAGGGGATGCCAGAGGGTTTCGTGTGCAATCCATAGTTTGGCATGGTGGCGTGAATTGCCATGGTGGGCATAACGTTGGGGGTGGATTGCTAAAATAGATATCAATGGATTTAAAGCATAATTTTTTTATCAAGAAAGTGTCTGAGAATGTTGTAGGAATGATAATATATCCTAGGGATGTCAAGAACCAGCCATAGTGTACCACGGTGGTGTGAATTGACATGGTGTATAACGAGAGGGTGGCTTGAGAAAACACGAACCGATGGATGTAAAGCATGATTTTTATCATGAAAATATCTGAAAATGCTTTAGGAGTAATAATAGAATATAGCTTAGAATGTTTAGATTGATAGAATGTAGTATGCAGGTGCGTGTCTAAGAGAGCAATAGGAACGAGACGTTTTCATTAAGAGGTCCCAGAAATAGCTCTTAATATAACTGAAATTTACATCTAACAACAAGCCTCCCCCTGAAATTGGTTGCTATGGCTCTCGCCTTTCTTTTATTCATGGTTCTTTTGCTTATATTTTATGGTTTATAAGCTTTTTCACGTTTTTTTTCCCTTTGTTGAGTTTTAACTGCTTTTTCTGTGATTGCATGATTGTATAGCGGTTTTTCACTCACAAAGTTTGTATATACAAAACCCTGTGTCTTAAAAGATGTCATGTTCCAGGATGAATCTTCAATACCTAATCATTTACGCAATGAAATATCTAAAACCAATGCTATGCAACATCTTATTGATTCAATATCAATCTTAACCTGTCTAGGTCACATTAGAAAATTAATAGCATTGTAATAGGCAGGTGCTCTTAATAGAGCAATAGGAACGAGGCTTTTCATTAAGACCTTCCAGAAATAACTCTTAATTTGACTTAAATTTACCTATAATAACAACTCTCCCTTCTCTGGAATTGCTTGCTAAGTTTCGCCTGCCATATATTGTCACGGTGGTGTGAATATGCACTGTGTTTTTTTTCCTGAAGAAAAAAAAACGCCTTGAAAGAAAAAAGAAATCCTGAAGAAAAATAATCTCTTAAAGTATCATGCAATAACCCACGTGCCCATCGTTATTACGTAACACCCCAAGTTTGTGTCCTCCACAGTTACAAGCGGGGGTTCCCCCATAGACCCCTGACCTCTATTATGTTACGTGAGAATGCGTCATCTTTAACATAAGTAAACATTCCCTATTCCAAGAAGAAATCTTTTAAAGGGTCTTGTAGAAAAATGTCTTAAAAATATCTTGAAAGGCTTTGAAACGTCTTGAAAAACGTCTTGAAGAAAAAATTCTTAAAATCGTCTTGAAATGTCTTGAAACATCTTGAAAAACCGTCATGAAGAAAAATGTCTTAAAAATGTCTTGAAACGTCTTGAAAAACGTTTTGAAGAAAAATGTCTGAAAAACGTCTTGAAGAAAAATGTCTTAAGAACATCTTGAAGAAAAATGTCTTAAGAAAGGTCATGAAATGTCTTGTAACGTCTTGAAACACGTCTTGAAGAAAAATGTCTTAAAAACGTCTTGAAATGTCTTGAAACGTCTTGGAAAACGTCTTGAAGAAAAGTGTCTTAAAAAATTTCTTGAGATGGGCTGAAACATCTTGAAATTGCCTTGAAGAAAAATGTCTTAAAAACGTCTTGAAATGTCTTTAAACGTCTTAAAGAAAAATGTCTTAAAAACGTCTTGAAATGTTTTGAAACATCTTGAAGAAACATGTCGTAAAAAACGTCTTGAAATTTATTGAAGAAATCATTCCCTATTACGTAACAACGAAAGAAATGGTGAAGAACACAAATCCCTATTACGTAACATACACCTGCATTGGTTTGCTTGAGTAAACAATACCCTGTTATGTAACATACACCTGCTTCTTGAAGAAAATAAACTCTATTTTGTAACAACCAAAGAAAAATATTCCCTATTACGTAACATCCACATAAATCCTGAAGTAAACAAGCCTTGACCATCGTAGGTTTTTAAAGTAATTAACACATGCATGTTTAGAAAACATTTCCTATTACGTAACAAGCACCTGCATCGTTTAGAAAACATTCCCTATTACGTAGGTGTACTATATCGTGACAGGTGCGCTATAGTATTGCGTAAGATCCAGGTGCGCGCAATAACGTATTGCTGAGCTAGTAGCTCCATTTGTACCCACTGAATCTCCTATTCTTTAGGCTGAAGTTTATCCTGTATATAGCAGGTGTTTGGGAAAAAAGGTTCATTTAGGCGTATTTACTTCCATCATAAAATAATTGCTCTTTACATTCAAGTTCAATTTTGTATTTTTTTTTCTTAGAACAAAGCAGCAGTAAGCCAATGGAGCTGACCTGCACATCTGGACTTTGTGAAAATCTTCCATCCCTCCCCAAAAATGAACTTTTTCCAAGCCTCTTGAAAATAAATATAAGAATTCCAGCGTAAAAATCAATTTTTTTTCTTGTTTTGATTCACTCTTCCGTTTAACATAAGATCCTCCAAATTAAAATCCTCCAAAAAATTTAAGCAAACTAACAATGTCTATGTATTCTTGTAAGATAGTCTACCCCCCCCCCCCCCCACTTAACCCCATTCATACCCCTAGAGTTCCAGAAGGGCCTTACAGAAAGTATTTTGTGTGCTACAAAGATAGCCAGTTGGCAGCATCAAATTTTGCATGTGAATGAATACGTCATTTCCTTTTTGGGGTATTGTGAAAAAAAACTTTTACCCTATTGCCCATTTGTGAATTTTTTTTTTATATAATAATGGGGTAAAAGTCCAAACTGTAGCTTACAGAACGAGAGGTTTGAGAATGAGAACAGAACGAGGGTTGGGGCTGACCCTTTCCGTATGTAGAATGATTCATGTTCGTTTTAAGGTCTACTCTTTGTTTTGAAAGAATATTACTCTGTACTTTCATTTAAAAAAAAAAAAAAGTTTTTCATTTTATTTAGTTTTTAATATCCTATCCAGGGTCATCCTAAAAGTGAAGGGGACTAGGGACTACCACTTTCCCTCCGAAACTATATTGTTTACACTGAATTTTACCTTTTATATAACACTGGTTTGAGCAAAAAGGTTCGTTTACACGTATTTACGTCCGAAACAAAACAATTGCTCTTTTAAATTCAAGTTCAACTTTATATAAATTTTTAGTGTGTTTTCTTAGTACAAAGCAGCAGCATGCCCAAGTCTTTCTGGAGTGGACCTGCACATCTGAACTTTGGGAATGTCTTCCCTCCTTTCTCAAAAATGAATTTTTTCCAAGCCTCTTGAAAAAAAAAAATTAGAACTGCAGTGTAAAAGTCTATAATTTTTCTTGTTTTCATTCGTTCTCCCGTTTAAAATAAAACCCTCCAAAAATAAAAACCCTCAGAAAAAAATAAAGACAAATTAGCCATGTATTTATATTCTTGTAAGATTTTTCTTTTCAGGACAAAGTTAGAACCCTTGGCTACAGGGATGCCATCAGCCAAAATAGCAACACTTTTTCCGGGAAGATCGTCTTAGATGTTGGATGTGGTACTGGAATTCTTTCCATGTTTTCAGCCAAGGCTGGTGCCGCTAAGGTCATTGGCGTCGATAATTCAGATGTACTTTATCATGCTATGGCAATTGTACGGTATGTATCTTGTAGTGATGACAAGCGACAAGTGATGTCATTTTACCTGTTGATAGATAGTCCATCATCCAGACATCCATCCTAAGGCAAAACTAAGGTAGATAATGTTGGAATAAGGGTAATTCAAATAGTCTATGAGTTTATCTGAGCCATTTGAAGTTAATTGAAGACCCAAAATAAAAGGTTTTCAAAGATTTATGACTGACCATGTCCACAGGATTTTTAAAACAATTGGGCAATTGTGATTATTCTCATTGTGTGAGCTTTGCTTACTGGAAAAGCATACTGGAAATGCACATAGTGTGTTAGGATTTAGTTCAATATCGCCCTCAGCATTTCTTGAAAGTTTCAAATTAATATCCTTAGCCATCTCTGAGGTAATGTAGATACGCTATTTTGACCACTTGTATACACATAGGGTTTTTAATTTAGTTTAACATCCCCCTAACATTCCCTAGAAGTTTCAGCTAAATACCCTTAGATATTCCTGAGATATTGTATATATACCATTTTTGACAGCCTCTACTTACTAAAAGCGAGCCTTTAGTTTTATAACCGTTATGAGATGATGGGCGTGCGGAAAGCAAAGAAAATAATGGAGGCAATAATTTTAGATGATGGTTGGACATAAATCAAAGCATTATAAAATTTACAATATCCATCAAAAGGTAGTAAATAAAGTGCATGGTGATGTTGCCTTACTGATATATTCCGACTACCTTCAGTCAAAACTCTTATAACTAGGCTCTAAAGATCCTGAAAAGGAACACGGTTACTTGCAAAAGTTTTGGACCAAGACAAATAACAATTTTTTTTTTTCAAATTAGGATGCACCATAGAGAAATACAAAATTCTATTATGAGGTTATGAATGCTTAAATTACCAAATAGTACCAACGTTTGTAGCTAGTTTACTATTGACATATGCTATGCGGCCTTAAAGACTCAGTGAATAATCAGCAATCTTTCCCAGATAACAAGTATTAGAACAACGTTTAATTCTCTGACTAACAATATTTGTATCTTTTATCCATGGATAAAAATTTTTAGTTTTTCCATAAGCCATCAAACAAGATTTAGATTAATATCTCACTCGGCGTTCCCTGAAAGTTTTAACCTTAGCTATTCCTGAGATACTGCAGGCACTGCATTTTGACAACCGGGATGCAAGTAATACCTTTAATTTAGTTCAAGATCCCCCTCAACGTTTCCGGACAGTTTCAGCTTAATACTCTTAGCTTTATATGAGATACTACAGATAACACCATTTTGACAACCTGGATGTATATAGTGTTTTTTGATTTAGTTTAACATTCCCTGAAATTAATATATTTAGCCATTCCTGAGATATTGCAGGTATGCCATTTTGGTAACCTGGATGTACATAGTGTCTTTTGATTCAGTTCAAGATCCCCCCCAACTTTCCCTGAAAGTGGCCAACTATTACCCTTAGCCATTCCTGAAAAACTGCAAATACATCGTTTTGACAACGTGGATACATGTAGTGTATTGATTTAGTTCAGCATTCTCTGAAAGTTTCGTCTTAATGCCACTGTTGGTTTCTGAGATATTGCAGATACGCCATTTTGCGACCGGGTTTTCGGGTTTTCTTGGTGCAAATTTTCCAAATCTTGTGGACCACATTTTTAAGGGCGAATATTCCTTGACTGTTTTCCTAGAGGCAAATTTTCTTTTGGGTAGATTTCTCAGGGGTAAGTATTCCAGGGGCAAGATTTCCCGTAAAGACTTTGCCTTGGGAATACATTTTCCTGGGAAGGTTTTTCCTGGTTGAATTTCCGCGGTGCGTTTTCTCATTATCAGTAAAAGTAACTAAAAATTTCGGGTGTTTTTTTTTTTTTTTTTTTTTTTTTTTTTTTTTTTTTTTTTTTTTTTTTTTTTTTTTTTTTTTTTTTTTAAATAAGAAAAATCTGGAAAGTCACAGCCCCGTATTGCAAGATGTGGTTTTGTTTTGCGTATTTTACATGAATCTATGTCAGCTAGCCTTTTTGCTACAGGTGCCAAAATGGTTATTTTATATTCTAGTCATGGCATGTTTTTATGCATCCAATGAAGCAAATGAGTCTCTTCAAATCTGGTCATTGTCAAAAGTACCTTTAGTGGAACAGCCCATTTTAGAAGGTATAGGAGATTCGCCCATTGATTTTTAGCCCGACGATGTGCAGTTCTACTTGCATTTGCATTCACTAACAAAATGGCATAACAACAGTATTTATAAATAACAATAGTGTTTTGTCGAACACTGACAAAACGTAGACTGTTTTACCTTTAAATGACCATCTCATTTAATACTTCTTTTTATCCTCCTTTGACAAATCTCATTTCTATAATTCAAGCCCTTATGGATGTAGTCTTGGTATTAGCTTTAAGCTCGTGCAGTTTTCCCCTATTGGGTAACAATACTGTGCAAGACTTAACAACACTATATCCCTCTTTGGTACTCCAAATAAAAAGCCTTTCATTTTACTGAGAGCTACTTATGAAGGTGTTGAAATAGTAATAATAAAAAGTGTTATATCCCAATAGATTTTCCTAGTAAGGGAATGCCAAATAAGTATCAGATATCTGACAGATAAAAAAGAGTCGGCTTTCAAGTGTATATCTTTATTTGCTTATCAGTTTTATTGTGGGAGAAAACCCCGTAAATCTTGAAAGCACTTTAGCTTTGGGAAAAGAACCTTAAAGGCCAAACTGGACCAAATTTAAGTTTAAAGAATTGCTTTCAGAGCTAATCTAGTATTATTTCCTATGTTTTTAATCTAAACTATTAGGTTTTGACTAACGATTTTTCTTCAATTATTTCATATATTTTTTTTTTTCAGTATGCCCCAAGCTCTCCCAGAAATGTTGTTTTCCTTCAAGTTGATTTTCTAAATGTATCTTTTTTTGTCAGTTAAAGAAAATCAATACATTTCAAAGAAAAGTAGGAAGCCATATTAAAATCTAAAATGAGCAAAAATAGAGCCGTATAATAAATCAAACTTAAAGCGAACAGAAATTACTACGAATAAATAAACCTAAGACGAACAGAATTCAACATGAATAATATCATTAGAAAGAAAAGTAATAGGATGAACAAATAGGAAATAGGTAGGATGAATAGTATGCCCCAAGCCTTCCCAGAAATGTTGTTTTCCTTCAAGTTGATTTTCTAAATGTATCTTTTTTTGTCAGTTAAAGAAAATCAATACATTTCAAAGAAAAGTAGGGAGCCATATTAAAATCTAAAATGAGCAAAAATAGAGCCGTATAATAAATCAAACTTAAAGCGAACAGAAATTACTACGATTAAATAAACCTAAGACGAACAGAATTCAACATGAATAATATCATTAGAAAGAAAAGTAATAGGATGAACAAATAGGAAATAGGTAGGATGAATAGATTGGATATAGATAGGATGAATAAATTATTAGAAAAGAAATAAGGATGAATAGATGAAATCTAAAGCCAATAGAAATTGACATGAATAATCAAGTCAAACTTAAAACAAACAGAAATTACTACAACTAATAATGGGGCTAGTGTCCCCATTCTTTTATCGCGATTAACTAAAAAACAAGTTTTTTCAATTGAAATTAAGGAGCGACATTAAAACTTAAAACGAACTGAAATTATTCCGTATATGAAAGGGGCTGTCCCCTCCTCGACGCCTCGCTCTTTACGCTAAAGTTTTTTATTGTTTTAAAAAATAGAGTTGAGAGAAAGAGTCAAACTTAAGCGTAAAGAGCGAGGTGTTGAGGAGGGGACAGCCCCTTTTATATACGGAATAATTTCTGTTCTTTTTAAGTTTTTTTTTTGTCGCTCCTTACTTTCAGTTAAAAAAAACTTGTTTTTTTTTATTTAATTTCTGAACGTTTTTGGATTTTGGCTCACCGTACATGAATAATTAAAACGAAATTTGTATATTAATTTTACTTTTTTTTGGTTAAATGGCTTTCTCGAAATTTTTAATTTTATTTACGAACGTTTTTATTAGTAATAAATATACGTAACTTACGAATTAAATTACTTTACGAACTTCTATATTCATATATTTTTAATGCGTATATTAGGGGGTTCACCCCTTAGTCAATACCTCGCTCTTTACGCCAAAGTTCGAATTTTGTTCCAATTCTTTAAAACTGACCCCTTAATGACAAAGGCCGTTCATTAGAATAAATAGCTCTTATAATAATAATAATAATAATAATATTTTATTACCCGTCAAAATCAAACAAAAGAGACGGAGTACATAAAACAAGAAAAAGATAAACAAGACAAATATACACGACAAAAGCAAAATGCATAAAAGTACAAGTTTTAGACACTAATGTAATTAGACCCCGGTGGCGCGCCGACGGATCGACCGAACGCCGCCGGTGTGTCGCAGGCGTGCCGTCGCCGGCAGAGGCGGCGGCGTTCGGTTGACTTCAAATTAATTTTGCGGCAATTCTTTATTGCGTCAACCGCAAAGTCGGAGCTTTTTCTTCTCGTGTGGTTTAGTATTTCGATTTGCCTGATTAGAAATCAAGCAGGACTTGCACTATCCCAAAATTTTCGGGTATTTTCCCAAAAATCAATGCGTCACCCCGAAACAAAATTAGGTTCCCCGAATCCCCGAAAATCACCCAATCACGGTGCCACCCCTAGCGATTCCCTGCCAAATATTACTTTGCATACCATAATTGTTCACTGCTCTCTTGTTCATTAATTTTCGTCTCTTTTGATACTTTGCACAAAAACCAGACAGATGCAATATGCAATTGCAAATATTGTAATATACACAGTTCTTCAAATGTTGACAAAAAAAGAATCGTCTTTATGAAATGAGTTTAAGTCATTTCGAATGTAGTTTCCTAATCGCTATTTCTTACATCATTCGTAGTCAAGAATTTATTTTCAAGTTGAATAGAATTATAGAACGCATTCACTACTATACAGCTTCAGCCTTCAGTTGGATTTTGGAATTGACAGCCGACAGATTGTTTCTACAGCTGAATTGTAAATTTGCGGATTTTTTTTTGCTGTTTTTAGATAAGATTTTCTTAATGTTTAATACTCAATTGTTGAACCCTGATAGAAAATACAATCTTCTTTCTGAAACATTTTTACCCCCCCCCCCCCAAAAAAAAAAACAACCTTCTATTGAGACAAAATTTAGCTATAGACTAAGCTATGTACAAGGTTGGGGAATTAAAGATTGAACCGGAAGTTTACCCAAAAATATGCTTCATTAATAAATTGTAAATTGTTGCCTATAGGGGGGGGGATAGGGGGCTATCATTTTTAAATGATAATACCTCTTTTTTTTTATTGAAAGCAGGGATGCCAAAAAGATAATTATTTTTTTCATTTAAAGTGGAGACAGAAGAAAACAATATCAAATTCCCTGACAAACCATTGAAATATTTTGATAGACCCAGGGCCCCCCCCCCATTAGGACTTGTTCATTGTCTTGGGTATTTTGCGATTTCTCATAGGCTACTGGCCTAATTTGGCTTTTGTGTGTGCTCCCTTTTAATTAGATTCTTTGGATCTTATTGATTGCCACGGCGAATCTCTTACTCAGTTTTTCAGTAATTTGAGGTATATCTGAATAATTTCGACATTTTTGTTGTTTCTTGTACCCCTTTACTCATACCTTCAATTTTTTTTTTTCAAGGAATACTAAGCTGTTTAGCGTTATTTTGCGTTTTTGTTTGAACCATACAGTGACCTAGTTAATTATTAAGTAAATTATTTTTCTAATGAAAGCTGAGACGGTATCTTATCAAGGTGGTATCCAGAGGGGGGGGGGGGAGTAGGGAGGTATTACATTTAAATGATAATATCTCGAATTTTTTTTTATTGAAAGCAGGGATCCTAAAAAGTTATTTTTTTTTAATTTGAAGCAGAAACGGCATCCTATCAAGGTGGTATCCCGGGGGGAGGGGGGTAGTGAGTTATCATATTTAAATGATAATACCTCGATTTTTTTTAAGCAGGGGTGCCAATAAGTTAATTATTTCATTTTTTTTTAAGCAGAGACGGTATCCTATCAAGATGGTATCCAGAGGGGGGAGGGCATAGGGATTTATTATATTTAAGTGATAGTACCTTGATTTTTTTTTTATTGAAAGCAGGGATGCCAAAAAGTTGAAAAGTTGAAAAAAATTAACAAGGTTTTCGTGAGTTATACTTGATACAGCACTTGCATGGTTTTGTCGTCCAAAGGGAAAGGAACATGTGCGTCCAACCCGTTTTTTTTTCATATTGATGAAACGGGTTTATTCTGAAAACATTCATTCATAAGTACCAGGCAGATTCACACTAAAACGAATTGGTGTGACGAAAGCGATATCGACATCCCCACCTAACGTTGCGCTCGAGTGACAATGGCGCCCTTTGTCCAGTGCCCAAGTTACATTAAAAGGCCAGGTCATAATAAAAGCTTTCAATTTGAAAGGTTCAAGGAGGAGTCTTTGACAGTCTTATGACCTCAGGGTACTAAATGTTGTAACGTTCTTAAGTATCTACAGTGGTTTAAAAAATTTGATCACCCCACAAATGATTACCAAAAATATGCACAAATATAGCAAATGTAACATTTGGAATATTATAACACTTTTTTCAAAGCTTTGAAGAAAAGCAAAAGGCTAAATACCCCTAACTACGCTTAAAAGCTATTTTAAAAAGAAACTCTTTGGAGATTTCCATGGGAATGACCATAGCGGAAGCTTTGAGCCTGGGTGGGGATCAAAGAGGAGTCTGAGTATTTTGACCACATGTGACTTATTGTTGTGACTTTCTTAAATTTGGTAATTTTTGTGAGCATTTGGAAATCAAAGTTTAAACTCAATAGCTGATACTAAGTGTCTTAACATTTTGCTTGGATTAAAAGTGACAAACTAGGATTAAAATCCCAACATCTTCCTGAAGCTACTTCAGTCTGCATATTATTTCATTTAATTACATTTAAAACGGATGAGCTTTTCATTTTTTACCTAAGAAAATAGCTGGCACTTCATTTTTCTTCATACCGAATAAACCATTAAGTGTTTTTTGTTTCATTGTAATTGAAATGTTCTCATGTGAAGTGTTCATCATTTATTTTTCAATTTGACAAATTTACTCCTTTTAGATGCAGTTTATAATTTGACTGATATTAGGTATTTATCTGTTTATAATTTGGAATGAATCCCCAAAAGAAAAATGAATAATATCCAAAAGAGCAGCCAAAACCAATAAAAAAGCAGCAGTTCATCCTTAGCCTACATGATATATATTCTATAAAGAAGCCAAAAAAAACTTTAAAATGCATTTTTTAAAAATTGGTATTAAAAACCAGTTTTTAATACAAGAAGGCTTTTTAGGAATCCAAAAGAGCAAAAAAAAAAACCCATCAATATCAAAGTCTCAACTGTAAAACAGTTTCAACTGTTTTAAAGGTGACAAAACAGATATAGGCAAAGGGCATTATGAAAAAATTAAGCTTCTAAGTTAAAAGTTATATTCAAAGTTTTTACCAAGATAACTGACGAATTTTGTGATATGGCATTTGAAGTTTTGAAAAAAAAACTCGATGAAAAAAACTACTAATTTTGATTATTATTTATGTTAAGAATACATAGCTAATAGATACTTCAACTACTCGTATTATGCAAGGGTTCTGAAACGTCACAGCCATTTCGTTTCTACCAGATTTCTACTTCTCTTGATGGATAACGAAGAAGACCAGTTTCCAGCCGGCGACTTGTGAATTTTTGAACTCATGAATAGGCTCGAATCTGTTGTAAATTTAAGCTGTGATTTGAGAAAGACTGATGAAAACATTAGTGTTTGCGGTCAACATTGATCGCGTCGGCGGCGCGCCGCCGACATCTTACCGGCGGCGTGGCGTGGCGCGCTGTTTTTGGCCCCGCCGCTGCTGGTCTTCCCTAATCGGCGCGGCGCCGGGGTCTAAATGTAATACTCACTAGCAAGAAAAGACTGGTTAAACCATAGAGAAAACAAAAACACACTGAGTTCTACTGGCGGAGGATTTCAAACCACGGATGGCTTTTAACATTATTATTGAATTTTGAGGTCTGATTAAGGATGGCTGAAGTTGGGTCTGCTATTTTATAATTCCTAATAAGAAAAGAATTTCGGGACCGAAGCGGGAGACGAAGTAGAAACTTAGCATACTTAAAGAAAACAGATCAAAGTTTACGTTTATTGCACTCAGGAAAAATTCTCCAAAAAGGACTCAAATACAACAAATGGGGGAGTGCAATTTCATTATAAAGGCGAGCTAAAAATTTTCTGTTGAACCTCAACTTATTTGAAACAATTTTACTATATGCAAAACCAATTCGCTTCTGTAGATGCGCGATAAGCAATCGACGGGTTGTTTTTAGAGTTGAACCGATAGGAAGGCCAAGGTAAGTAATGAACTGGACTGGCTTAACATTTGTATTTCCAAGAGCAATCGTAAAACCATCGGGGACTGATTTCCAATTGAAAAGCAGGATTTCTGACTTCTTTGCGTTAAACTCTAATCCGAGCTGCTTATAATCATTCTGAAGGATGTTAAAGTTTTCCTCTAAACCCGAAACAGTGCGACTCGAATTAAATATATCATCCGCGTATGTTATTAACGAAACATCGATACATCGCAGGACACAAATTGTTTTACATCTCTCTTGCCCTCGGATTATTGTATTATTAAAAGCAGTAGGTGAAGTTATTGCCCCTTGTCGAGCCCCTTTTTTAACCGGGACAACAGGATTATTTTTTATTTTATGATCCGGATTCTGATGCGAGACCATAAGTTCGGCTTTCAGATTTGCATACATATCTTTTAAAGGAAGAAGGGTTCCTTTTTTTGCACCGCGCTTTCCCATATTCAATATCAATTCATCATGAATCAAAGAGTCAAAGGCACGTTGAACATCGTACGCCGCGGGAGCCAAACTTTCTCATGTTTTCTCGGCATCAACGAGAATAGATGCTACAACAGACAACGCATGGCAACAACCCAGACGCGGCTGGAATCCAAACTGTGAGTCCGGGCTATAACACTTATTTCGGACTTCATTAATTATCAAAAGCTCAAATATTTTACAAAAAGTTGTCGAAACCGTGATCGGCCGAAAAGACGAGCATTCCCGATGAGGTTTAGCTTTCTTAGGGATTGGAGTTAAAGCCCCAATACAAAAAGATGACGGAACTATTCCGGTGACGAAAATCATTTGAAATAACAGAGTAATATGATGAAGGAATAATTGACTACATATTTTGACATGGAACGCGGAAATATTATCTGAACCCCTGGATTTCTTTTTCTTAAAGCAATTAATAGCATTTATTACACACTCTAGAGAAACCACAACATCAGAATTAGACGAACTAGCTAAGAAAGAATCCAACTCACACTTATAATAATCCGCAAGGCACTTTTCAGGGGCAGAGAACAGGTTCTCATAATATTCGACCCAAGTTGATTCAGGGATGTCATAATCCGATATATTATTAAGGCAATTACTCTGTGGTTTTAACACCATTTCCCAAAGCTCATTTGGATCACTAAGAACTTTATCGGAATAAACTGACTGAACTAAGCTCCTATGCTTGGCAAGCTCATTTGCGAACCGTTTTTTAGTCTGCAATCTTATCTGATTTACAATACCAGACCTAGGAGAGCTACAGTCTCTCCAAATTTTCAACCAAAAGTTTCCCTATCACATGCTTCACAAAGTGCTGGGTTCTTTGACCACCCAATAATTTCCGTACCACTTTTAATACGCTTAATAGGAACAGCCGCAAGTTCGGCAACACGCAAAGAATGAATCAATTCGGCACAGCATACATTTAGTTTCACTCGCGTATCAACTGAGACACAAGCAGATTTTGTCCAGGATTACATCACACGACTCATTAAATTTTTGAACATTAACCCTAGACCAATTCGGTAAATAAATCCACCTTTTACTCGACTCGGCGCTGTCCATATCTTGTGGTAACTGAGCCTGCGGGAAATATGCTCTAAACTTGAGTGGGAGATGGTCAGACGTAAAGTTATTATCCATAACAAGAACAGAGGGAATATTAACATATTGGCTTGCTACAACATGGTCTAAGTTGGACGTACTTCCAGGGTTATGAATGTATGTGTATTTTTCAATTTTGGCTCTGACGCATAGATCATCACTCATAATGCCGAGTAAAATACTTCTGCGACTTGACACCGCGTGGTCGTCGAATTCCAGGTTGCAGTTGAAGTCACCGACTACAATACAATGAAGCTTTCCTTGACGAGCTTTTTCCAGGCATTTAGAAAGTTTAGATACACTAATTGCGAAGCTACCTTCCGATTTGTCATCCCGGTAGTCAGTGGGAAGATAGACATTAATTATAGCCACGCTGTTTACTCTAACAGAAAGGTAGTAATCCTCCGACTCCAAAAGGTCAGAGCTTAGGTTGGATTGAACGTACATTACTAAACCACCTGAAGGACGACCACAATCTTTTGTTTGCTTCTCAGGCACAGAATATACATTATGACAAGGTGAAAGATTCAACAAGTTTATAACCTGCTCCATAGTAAAATGCTCTTGCAGGCATATAATATCGCTCTCACGAAGAAAATCAAGGACGAAAGTGGATCGGTTTATAAAGTTCCCATTGATATTCCAAGATATCAGACTGTGTGATGTCGGGGGTTGCTCGGTCATGGCCTAGCTGAGGTCGGCTTCTGTTTAGCAACGGGACAATTTACGCTGTAGCATGTGTGACCGTTTTTCTTACATACTACGCAAAACATATCACCAGTGCATGGATTGGATTTGCTGGACGCGTGGTCAGTTGCTCCACAGCGACCACAAATGGCGGTATTATTACAATTGGCCGCAAGATGGCCTTCCGCAGGACAAGAGAAGCATCTTCTTGGCAAAAAATTATGTTCATCAACAGGAAGTACTTCGTAATCAATTTTGGCTCCGTGTTTAAGGAAGGAGTCTAAGTCAGCGCGGGTGTCAAAGTAAACTTTGTAAGAACGTGAGATTCCTGTTCTGACTGCTTTGCAAGCTCTGGGGATAAGGTGCTACATATCTAGTTCCTCCATTTCGATGGGAATTCTTTTCACTACCCCAATAAAGTTTGGAGCCCTTAGTGACGCATTTATCGTGGGTTGCTTGCCTTTTATGCGGTCAACGGTAGCTTCAACAGTATCTCTAGACTTAACTGTAAGTTTCCAGTCGGCTTTAATCTTACGTAGTTCACTGATTTGAGAAGGATTGTAAGACACTGAATCGACAAAGGACTTACGAGCACTGGGGGTGTTGAGTGATCCAGGTAAGTTCTTGAGTACAACTGCATAAGATGGAGCCTCGGATTCCGATGCATTAAATTTTGAGGGCCAAGAAATAGATTTGTTATTGTTTGACTCCACTAAATAATCAATTTTCCGGCCTAGTTCGTTTACTTTCACAGCCAGAGTAGCCACTACTGCATCGCCTAAAGTGGGAACCGGGCAAGGATTCTCAATTACGAATTTTGGCATTGGCTTCTTTTCTTTATCCCGAGCGTGTAACCATTTACAAATTTCTGTAACATTGTCTTCGCATTTCACATTTCTAACAAACCTGCTCGTAAACTGAAACTTATCGTGCAACATTTCTTTCGCTGTAATTATTTCGTCTTTACTAAAGAAGCTTGTTGTTTTACCAACAATTAACTCAATCTTCGCACCCTCTGTCATTGGTCGATAAATAAAGTTCAGAACAGGGCTTAATATTAATCCTGTCATGGTACCAGAAACTTGTCTAACTGAATTTATCACCTGGTAATCAAACTCCAAATCACTGTCAAAATATCTAGGGCAAAAGTCCGTTCTTTTCACTAGGTAAAATAAGTTCATAAAAAACTTGCCAGGCAGCTTCTTAATATCCAGAAAATTGCTATTTTTTGTTCGTCCACACCGAATGAAAGCTAGATGAAAAAAAAACAACTTTTTTTTAGTTCTTATGAAAATACAAAAAAAAACTTTAGCGTACAGAGCGAGGTATTGACTAGGGGGCGAAACCAATCATATACGTGATAATTTCTGTTCATTTTAGGTTTTGATGTTGCTCCTTACTTTCAGTTGGAAAACTTGTTTCTTTTTTTTAATTTCTGATCGTTTTTTTTAATAATGCTGGGAAATCCGGCGCCTCCTTCATAGCAATTGCCTTTCCCCCATGAAAACTTCCTCCGTGGAAAGATCCTCCCACGTAACTCCCGACACCCCCCCCCACTACTAGAGAAAATGCCCCCTGAATACGCCTGTATACTTTCCAATACCAAATGCTATATGCAAAAATTGGGCAAAGTTCATAACTTGCAGCCGTTCCACCGGGAACTGTGTGGGATTAATCATCCTCAAAGACATAGTTGTTATATTTTTCGACCATGCTGAACAAAATGGCTATCTCAAAATTTTGATCGGGTGACTTTGGGAAATAAAATGAGCGTGGGAGGGGGCCTAGTAACCCACCATTTTTCACTTAAAAAGGGCACTAGAACTTCTAATTTCCGTTCGAATGAGCCCTCTCGCGTTATTCTAGGACCACTGGGTCGATACGATCACCCCTGGGAAAAAAACAGATAAACACGCATCCGTGATCTTTCTTCTGGCATAAAATACAAAATTGAAACTTACACTCAAATTTTAAACTTACAGCCGTTAAGTTCTTGGACCAAGAAGACCTACTGTAAAAAAAAAAAATTGGGGACATGGCCCCGAAGTCCTCTAGTCAAGGGGACCCAAATTTGCCAAAAAAAATTGTTCCCCTTAAAATGGGACTCTAAATAGGAGCAATAATTTTCTTTACTAAATGGCTTTAAACTTGAAACCGTAAACCTGGGCAAGGGGACTCTAATTTGTAAGATAAAATTTAGTTCGGGAACAAGGGCCCCTTAAAAATCAGCCAAGAAACTTTTTTTGATCGGCATGAATTTTGTTTGAACTTCCTTTGGCCTGGGGTACCCCAATTCAAACACACCAATTAGCGCTAGGTATGCATGAAAATTTGGCCCGAAAAGGCCATTAAGTTAAAACTGTAAACTCTCACTTTAAAAACTGTCAGATTGTAAGTTGAAATTATGAGTTATTGGGCCAAGTAAATCCTAAAATACAAGACAATGTTCGATCTTGGGCACAGTCCCTCCTCTGAAAATGGGATCCAAAAAGGCCGGAAACGTCAAATTGGATTAGCTTGAAACTTTTAGGGATCATTATTGGGGTACCCACACATTTCTGATGGGAGAGGATTGGGATTAGAGCCCTAGAAACGAGCCAAAAAGTTGCTTTTTGCTTTCCATCAGTCTGAAACTTGCAGCCATAATTCCCAGGTCCAAGGGTAATCTAATTTTTAAAAAAATACTTTGGGCCAAATGGGGGTTGTATAGAATTAGACAACCATAGATTGGTATTTACCAATTCGCTGAAAAATCCGTATAAACAGAATCAAAAGAATCTTAATGAAGATGAAAAATTCGGAAGTTTGGTTGTATCGATGTTACACCTGAAACTGCACCAGCAAATTTTGTTCTTAGGTTGGATTAATTTTACAGGGTATGTAGACAGACACAAGAAAACCTCAATGAAGACACTAACTATTGAAAAGAATTTGTCATAAAGATTTGTGACGCTTAAAATAGGCGCGAATGTGTTTTGTGTATGGCTGTTTTTCAGCATATTGGACTTATACGCTAGGTGAAAGGAGCTTGAGGGGAAAAATAATATTTAAAAAAATAGTTTGTTTTGATGTGTGACACTCCACAATCGGCTGAAAATTCTTTCTCTTTGATCAGCTTCAAGCTTGAGGATTAGCGAAATGGACCAACTTAGTGAGCACAAAATCAGGAAAATTTGAAAAAAAAGAAAATCTAGTTCTGTCGATTCTTGACGTGAAAAGTTGAATTTTTTTCGCTAATCCCCTTGAGACTCTCAAGAAATTTAGACAGGGCCAGCGGAACATCCTTTAAGGCAAAAAATCAGGAAAAGAAATCTGGTTGCATGTATTCGGGATTTTTTTTTTTTTTTAATATAGCAAAATAGAGCTATTTAATTTTTATAAATGACCTTGACTTGCATTTATTTTAACAAACAAACAGTTACAAAAATAGGACCTGAAAAGATTTAAATGAAAAAATTAATGAAACTCCAATCGAACAGACATTAAAATGAACCGTTAGATCAAACATAAAGATTACAAATACTGCTGGGGATGAATAGATGAATCCTAAAACAAACATAAATCAAAATGAATAATCAAACTAAGCTTAAAGCAAACACAAATTACTACACATGAGAATAGATCTTCCGCCTCTCTAGACCCCTGATAGTTCAGAGCGTCATGCGCGCTTTACTGAAAACAAAATGTATTTTACACAGGTTTCATTTATTTTTTTAAAATGAATAATCAAAAATTGGTGATGTTTTTAGGAATTAATGCCATTGTATTATAAACAGTTAGTTTAGCTTCAGTAGAAGGGCCTTATTGACTCCGACGAGAACACCCCTGCTGCCACCTATAACTTTTAGCACGCGATAGAGTCATTAGGGAGAACACGTGGTTAATGGGGTCAATGTTATTTTTGTTGTTTTGAGCACGCGATAGAGTCACTAGGGAGAACACGTGGTTAATGGGGTCAATGTTGTTGTTGTTGTTTTGAGCACGCGATAGAGTCATTAGGGAGAACACGTGGTTAATGGGGTCAATGTTGTTGTTGTCGTTTTGGGCACGCTCTCAGCGAATGCCAAGGTCAATGTTGTTGTTTCCGGGCAAAGTTAATGATACTTCCTTCCTGTTGTTGTTCGAGGCAAATGATATGAGTTTCCGGGAAATAGTCAGATCGCGTGTCTCCAATATTTGTTGTTCAATGCAAATGATATGAGTTTCCGGGAAACAGTTAGATCGCCTGTTTCCAATATTTGTTGATCGAGCCAAATGTTCTGAGTTTCCGGGCAAGGTTAATTAATGTCTGACAGATGACGTCAAGTTAATTAATGTCTTTGGATTTCGAACAGAAATGTTACCGAGGCAAAGTTTAGATCACACATGACAGATGATGTCATGATTGATTGATTGACATGAAAGGGGAATTAATTTGTTGTTCTAAAGAGAATTGATTCACGAAAAGGAATTAATTTGGAGTTCGAACAGAAATGTCTCCGGGCAAAGTTTCGATCACACATGACAGATGATGTCATGATTGATTGATTGACATTTTATGGAATTATTTCGGCGAAACAGTTAGAGACATTTTAAAATATGATTTTTGAAGAGATTTTAGGAGAGAATTTGAGGGTAAAACTTTGTGGTCGTTATAATACACAAGTTCTATTTGAACAGTGTTGTGAGGTCCTCTACCACAACCCAAAGGGTTCCGATCCCCCTACCCAACCCCGAAGGAAGCCCCCGGTACTCAAAGGTCCCCCCAAGCTCCCAAAGAGCCCCAGTCCCCCAAACGCCCTCCTCAGACCCCCAAAGGCCCTCCCCTGGTCCTCAAAGGGCCCCCGGACCCCCCAAAGAGCCCCCCGGACCCCAGAGGTCCTCACCCGGTCCCCAAAAGTCCACCGGGCTCACAAAGGACCAATCGGCCCTCAAGTGCCCCCCAGACCCCCAAAGGCCCTCCCTGTGCCCCAAAGGCCCTCCCCCGGTCCCCAAAGGTCCCCCGGGCCCGAGAAGCGCCGTGGGCCAGGAAAGCGCCGCAAGGGGATGCGCCGCAGGGGTATTCACCGCGGGTCGGGGGAAGCGCCGCAGGGGATGCGCCACAGGGAGGCGCCGCAGGGATGCGTCGCAGGGATGCGCCGCAAAAAAAGTAAACTAAAAAGTAAAAATTTCGAAATGTTATCCCCCAAACGCCCTCCTCAGACCCCCAAAGGCCCTCCCCTGGTCCTCAAAGGTCCCCCGGGCTCCCAAAGGGCCAACCGGCCCCCAAGGGTCCCCCAAACACCCTCCCCGGGCCCCCCAAAGAGTCCCCTCTCCATTTTTTAATACTTTTGATGGCTTTATTATATCTTTTCAGAACAAGTTCCATTCATAATGTCATTCCTAAACCCATTTTACAAGTTGAAGTACCCATCCTTTTCACCCGCAACTTAGTTATAGGTAAGAGTTTGAAGTTTTACCTTAGAGACTTAGCTTAGAGTTTTAGTTTGGTTTAGTTTTGGTTAAAAGTATAGAATTTTTTAGCTTAGAGTCTTAGCTTAGAGTTTTATTCAGAGTTCTAGTTTAGTTTAGTTTTAGTTAAGAGTTTTGAGTTTTACCTTAAAGTCTTAGATTAGAGTTTTAGTTAGGGTTGAAGTTTAGTTTAGTTTACTTAAGAGTTTAGAGTTTTAGCATAGAGTCTTAGCTTAGAGTTTTTGTTAGAGTTCTAGCTTAGTTTTAGTTAAGAGTTTGGAGTTTTACCTTAGAGACCTAGCTTAGAGTTTTAGTTTAGTTTAGTTACAATTAAGAGCTTAGAGTTTTTTAGCTTAGAGTCTTAGTTTAGAGTTTTTGTTAGAGTTATAGTTTAGTTTAGTTTTACTTAAGAGTTTGGTGTTTTACCTTAGAGTCTTAGCTTAGAGTTTTAGTTAGAGTTCTAGTTTAGTTTTAGTTAAGAGTTTAGAATTTTAGCTTAGAGTCTTAGCTTAGAGTTTTTGTTATAGTTCTAGTTTATTCTAGTTTTAATTAAGAGTTTAGAGTTTTCAGCTGAGAGTCTTAGCTTAGAGTTTTTGCCGAAGTTCTAGTTTAGTTTAGTTTAGTTTTAGTTAATAGTTTAGAGTTTTAGCTTAGAGTCTTAGCTTAGAGTTCTTGTTAGAATTCTATTTTAGTTTAGATATAGTTAAGAGTTTGGAGTTTTACCCTAGAGACTTAGCTTAGAGATTTAGTTTAGTTTAGTTTTAGTTAAGAGTTTAGAGTTTTTTTAGCTTAAAGTCTTAGCGTAGAGTTTTTGTTAGAGTTCTAGTTTAGTTTAGTTTTAGTTAAGAGTTTGGTGTTTTACCTTAGAGTCATAGCTTAGAGTTTTAGTTAGAGTTCTTGTTTAGTAATAGTTAAGAGTTTAGAATTTTAGCTTAGAGTTAGAGTTTTTGTTAGAGTTCTAGTTTAGTTTAGTTATAGTTAAGAGATTGGTGTTTTACCATAGAGACTTAGCTTAGAGTTTTAATTTAGTTTAGTTTTGGTTAAGATTTTAGAGTTTTAGCTTAGAGTCTTAGCATAGAGTTTTTGTTAGAATTTTAGTTTAGTTTAGTTTTAGTTAAGAGTTTAGAGTTTTAGCCTAGAGTCTTATCTCAGAGTTTTTTATAGAGTTCTAGTTTTGTTTAGTTTTAGTTAAGAGTTTAGAGTTTTTAGCTTAGAGTCTTAGTTTAACGTTTTTTGTTGAAGTTCTAGTTTAGTTTTAGAGTTTTAGCTTAGACTTAGAGTTTTAATTAGAGTTTTAGATTAGTCTAGTTTTAGTTAAGAGTTTAGAGTTTTAGCTTAGAGTCTTAGCTTAGAGTTTTTGTTAGAGTTCTAGTTTAGTTTAGTTTTAGTTAAGAGTTTAGAGTTTTAGCTTAGAGTCTTAGCTTAGAGTTTTTGTTATAGTTCTAGTTTAGTTTAGTTTAGTTATAGTTAAGAGTTTGGAATTTTACCTTAGAGACTTAGCTTAGAGTTTTAGTTTAGTTTAGTTTTACTTAAGAGTTTAGAGTCTTAGCTTAGAGTCTCAGCTTAGAGTTTTTGCTAGAGTTCTAGTTTAGTTTAGTTTTAGTTAAGAGTTTAGTGTTTTAAGCTTAGAGTCCTAGTTTAGAGTTTTTGTTGAAGTTCTAGTTTATTTTAGTTTTAGTTTAGAGTTTTTGCTTAGACTTAGAGTTTTAATTAGAGTTCTAGTTTAGTTTAGTTAGCTAAGAGTTTAGAGTTTTAGCTTAAACTCATAGCTTAGAGTTTTTGTTAGAGTTCTAGTTTAGTTTAGTTTTAGTTAAGAGTTTAGAGTTTTACCATAGAGTCTTAGCTTAGAGTTTTAGCTTAGAGTCTTAGCTTAGAGTTTTTGTTATAGTTCTAGTTTAGCTTAGTTTAGTTATAGTTAAGAGTTTGGAGTTTTACCTTAGACACTTAGCTTAGAGTTTTAGTTTAGTTTAGTTTTACTTAAGAGTTTAGAGTTTTAGCTTGGAGTATCAGCTTAGAGTTTTTGCTAGAGTTCTAGTTTAGTTTAGTTTAAATTAAGAGTTTAGTGTTTTTAGCTTAGAGTCTTAGTTTAGAGTTCTTGTTGAAGTTCTAGTTTAGTTTAGTTTTAGTTTAGAGTTTTAGCTTAGACTTAGAGTTTTAATAAGAGTTCTAGTTTAGTTTAGTAGGCTAAGAGTTTAGAGTTTTAGCTTAGAGTTTTTGTTAGAGTTCTAGTTTAGTTTAGTTTTAGTCAAGAGTTTAGAGTTTTAGCTTAGAGTTTTTGTTAGAGTTCTAGTTTAGTTTAGTTTTAGTTAAGAGTTTAGAGTTTTTAGCTTAGTCTTAGTTTAAAGTTTTTTTGTTGAAGTTCTAGTTTAGTTTTAGAGTTTTAGCTTAGACTTAGAGTTTTAATTACAGTTTTAGATTAGTTTAGTTAAGAGTTTAGAGTTTTAGCTTAGAGTCTTAGCTAAGAGTTTTTGTTAGAGTTCTAGTTTAGTTTAGCTTTAGTTAAGAGTTTTAGCTTAGAGTCTTAGCTTAGAGTTTTTGTTATAGTTCTAGTTTAGTTTAGTTATAGTTAAGAGTTTGGAATTTTACCTTAGAGACTTAGCTTAGAGTTTTAGTTTAGTTTAGTTTTACTTAAGAGTTTAGAGTTTTAGCTTAGAGTCTCAGCTTAGAGTTTTTGCTAGAGTTCTAGTTTTTTTAGTTTTAGTTAAGAGTTTAGTGTTTTTAGCTTAGAGTCTTAGTTTTGAGTTTTTGTTGAAGTTCTAGTCTAGTTTAGTTCTAGTTTAGAGTTTTAGCTTAGACTTAGAGTTTTTAATTAGAGTTCTAGCTTAGTTTAGTTAGCTAAGAGTTTAGAGTTTTAGCTTAAAGTCATAGCTTAGAACTTTTGTTAGAGTTCTAGTTTAGTTTAGTTTTAGTTAAGAGTTTAGAGTTTCACCATAGAGTCTTAGCTTAGAGTTTTAGCTTAGAGTCTTAGCTTAGAGTTTTGTTATAGTTCTAGTTTAGCTTAGTTTAGTTATAGTTAAGAGTTTGGAGTTTTACCTTAGAGACTTAGCTTAGAGTTCTAGTTTAGTTTAGTTTAAATTAAGAGTCTAGTGTTTTTAGCTTAGAGTCTTAGTTTAGAGTTCTTGTTGAAGTTCTAGTTTAGTTTAGTTTTAGTTTAGAGTTTTAGCTTAGACTTAGAGTTTTAATTAGAGTTCTAGTTTAGTTTAGTAGGCTAAGAGTTTAGAGTTTTAGCTTAGAGGTTTTGTTAGAGTTCTAGCTTAGTTTAATTTTAGTTAAGAGTTTAGAGTTTTTAGCTTAGAGTCTTAGTTTAAAGTTTTTTTGTTGAAGTTCTAGTTTAGTTTTAGAGTTTTAGCTTAGACTTAGAGTTTTAATTAGAGTTTTAGATTAGTTTAGTTTTAGTTAAGAGTTTAGAGTTTTAGCTTAGAGTCTTAGCTTAGAGTTTTTGTTATAGTTCTAGTTTAGTTTAGTTTAGTTATAGTTAAGAGTTTGGAATTTTACCTTAGAGACTTAGCTTAGAGTTTTAGTTTAGTTTAGTTTTACTTAAGAGTTTAGAGTCTTAGCTTAGAGTCTCAGCTTAGAGTTTTTGCTAGAGTTCTAGTTTAGTTTAGTTTTAGTTAAGAGTTTAGTGTTTTTAGCTTAGAGTCTTAGTTTAGAGTTTTTGTTGAAGTTCTAGTCTAGTTTAGTTTTAGTTTAGAGTTTTAGCTTAGACTTAGAGTTTTAATTAGAGTTCTAGTTTAGTTTAGTTTAGTTAGCTAAGTGTTTAGAGTTTTAGCTTAAAGTCATAGCTTAGAGCTTTTGTTAGAGTTCTAGTTTAGTTTAGTTTTAGTTAAGAGTTTAGAGTTTTACCATAGAGTCTTAGCTTAGGGTTTTAGCTTAGAGTCTTAGCTTAGAGTTTTTGTTATAGTTCTAGTTTAGCTTTTTTTAGTTATAGTTAAGAGTTTGGAGTTTTACCTTAGAGACTTAGCTTAGAGTTTTAGTTTAGTTTAGTTTAACTTAAGAGTTTAGAGTCCTAGCTTAGAGTCTCAGCTTAGAGTTTTTGCTAGAGTTCTAGTTTAGTTTAAATTAAGAGTTTAGTGTTTTTAGCTTAGAGTCTTAGTTTAGAGTTCTTGTTGAAGTTCTAGTATAGTTTAGTTTTAGTTTAGAGTTTTAGCTTAGACTTAGAGTTTTAATTAGAGTTCTAGTTTAGTTTATTAGGCTAAGAGTTTAGAGTTTTAGCTTAGAGTTTTTGTTAGAGTTCTAGTTTAGTTTAGTTTTAGTTAAGAGTTTAGAGCTTTACCATAGAGTCTTAGCTTAGAGTTTTAGTTAGAGTTAAAGTTTAGTTTAGTTACTTTTAAGAATTTAGAGTTTTAGCTTAGAGTCATAGCTTAGAGTTTTACTTAAAGTTTTAGTTTGGTTAAGTTTTAGTTAAGAGTTTCGAGTTTTAGCTGAGTCTTAGCTTAGAGTTTTTGTTAGAGTTCTAGTTTAGTTTAGTTTTTGTTAAGTGTTTAGAGTTTTACCTTAGAGTCTTAGCTTAGAGTTTTTGTTAGAGTTCTAGTATAGTTTAATTTTAGTTAAGAATTTGATGTTTTACCTTTGAGTTTCAGTTAGAGTTCTAGTTTAATTTACTTTTAGTTAAGAGTTTAGTGTTTTACCTTAGAGTATTAGCTTAGAGTTTTAGCTAGAGTTCTAGTTTAGTTTAGTTTTAGTTAAGAGTTTAGAATTTCAGCTTAAAGTCTTAGATTAGAGTTTTTGTTAGAGTTCTAGTTTATTTTAGTTTTAGTTAAGAGTTTAGAAATTATAGCTTAGAGTCATAGCTTAGAGTTTTTGTTGAAGTTCTAGTTTAGTTTAGTTTTAGTTAATAGTTTAGAGTTTTAGCTTAGAGTTTTCGTTAGAGTTGAAGTTTAGTTTAGTAATAGTTAAGAGTTTAGAGTTTTAGCTTAGAATCTTAGCTTAGAGTTTTTTAGAGTTCTAGTTTAGTTTAGATATAGTTAAGCGTTTGGAGTTTTACCTACGAAACTTAGCCTAGAGTTTTAGTTCAGTTTTAGTTAAGAGTTTAGAGTTTTAGCTTAGAATCTTAGCTTAGAGTTTTAGAGTTCTAGTTTAGTTTAGATATAGTTAAGCGTTTGGAGTTTTACCTTCGAAACTTAGCTTAGAGTTTTAGCTTAGTTTAGTTTTAGTTCAGAGTTTAGAGTTTTTAGCTTAGAGTCTTAGCTTAGAGTTTTTGTTAGAGTTCTAGTTTTAGTTCAGAGTTTGGTGTTTTACCTTAGAGTCATAGCTTAGAGTTTTAGTTAGAGTTCTAGTTTAGTTTTAGTTAAGAGTTTAGAATTTTAGCTTGGACTCTTAGCTTAGAGTTTTTGTTAGAGTTCTAGTTTAGTTTAGTTTTAGTTAAGAGTTAGAGTTTAGTTAAGAGTTAGAGTTAGAGTTTCTGTTGAAGTTGAAGTTTAGTTTAGTCATAGTTAAGAATTTAGAGTTTTTATCTTAGAGTCATAGCTTAGAGTTTTTTGAAGTTCTAGTTTAGTTTAGTTAAGAGTTTAGAGTTCTACCTTAGAGTCTTAGCTTAGAGTTTTACTTAGAGTTGAAGTTTAGTTTAGTTATAGTTAAGGGTTTAGAGTTTTAGCATGGAGTCTTAGCTTAGAGTTTTAGTTAGAGTTCTAGCTTAGTTTAGTTTTAGTTAAGAGTTATAGCTTTAGCCTAGAATCTTAGCTTAGAGATTTAGTTAGAGTTGAAGTCTAGTCTAAACTAGCATAACCTCAAATTACACAATATTGCATAGAAATACCAAAACCATAGGTTAGGTTAAGTCAGGTTAGGTTAGAAGTTAAGTTTCTCCACGTTTAAGCTAGGTTAGATTAGGTTAGCTTATCATGAGCGCTCATGATAAGCTAACCTAATCTAACCTAGCTTAAACGTGGAGAAACTGAACGTGGAGAAACTAAACTAAACTAAAACTCTAACAAAAAGTCTAAGCTAAGACTCTAAGCTAAAACTATAAACTCTTAATTAAAACTAAACTAAACTATAGCTTCAACAAAAACTCTAAGCTAAGAATCTAAGCTAAAAACTCTAAACTCTTAACTAAAACTAAACTAAACTAGAACTCTAACAAAAACTCTAAGCTAAGAGTCCAAGCTAAAATTCTAAACTCTTAACTAAAACTAAACTAGAACTCTAACTAAAACTCTAAGCTATGACTCTAAGGTAAAACACCAAACTCTGAACTAAAACTAGAACTCTAACAAAAACTCTAAGCTAAGACTCTAAGCTAAAAACTCTAAACTCTGAACTAAAACTAAACTAAGCTAAAACTCTAAGCTAAGTTTCGAAGGTAAAACTCCAAACGCTTAACTATATCTAAACTAAACTAGAACTCTAAAACTCTAAGCTAAGATTCTAAGCTAAAACTCTAAACTCTTAACTAAAACTGAACTAAAACTCTAGGCTAAGTTTCGTAGGTAAAACTCCAAACGCTTAACTATATCTAAACTAAACTAGAACTCTAAAAAACTCTAAGCTAAGATTCTAAGCTAAAACTCTAAACTCTTAACTATTACTAAACTAAACTTCAACTCTAACAAAAACTCTAAGCTAAAACTCTAAACTATTAACTAAAACTAAACTAAACTAGAACTTCAACAAAAACTCTAAGCTATGACTCTAAGCTATAATTTCTAAACTCTTAACTAAAACTAAAATAAACTAGAACTCTAACAAAAACTCTAAGCTAAGACTTTAAGCTGAAATTCTAAACTCTTAACTAAAACTAAACTAAACTAGAACTCTAGCTAAAACTCTAAGCTAATACTCTAAGGTAAAACACTAAACTCTTAACTAAAAGTAAATTAAACTAGAACTCTAACTGAAACTCAAAGGTAAAACATCAAATTCTTAACTAAAATTAAACTATACTAGAACTCTAACAAAAACTCTAAGCTAAGACTCTAAGGTAAAACTCTAAACACTTAACAAAAACTAAACTAAACTAGAACTCTAACAAAAACTCTAAGCTAAGACTCAGCTAAACTCGAAACTCTTAACTAAAACTTAACCAAACTAAAACTTTAAGTAAAACTCTAAGCTATGACTCTAAGCTAAAACTCTAAATTCTTAAAAGTAACTAAACTAAACTTTAACTCTAACTAAAACTCTAAGCTAAGACTATGGTAAAGCTCTAAACTCTTAACTAAAACTAAGCTAAACTAGAACTCTAACAAAAACTCTAAGCTAAAACTCTAAACTCTTAGCCTAATAAACTAAACTAGACCTCTAATTAAAACTCTAAGTCTAAGCTAAAACTCTAAACTAAAACTAAACTATACTAGAACTTCAACAAGAACTCTAAACTAAGACTCTAAGCTAAAAACACTAAACTCTTAATTTAAACTAAACTAGAACTCTAGCAAAACCTCTAAGCTGAGACTCTAAGCTAGAACTCCAAACTCTTAAGTAAAACTAAACTAAACTAAAACTCTAAGCTAAGTCTCTAAGGTAAAACTCCAAACTCTTAACTATAACTAAACTAAGCTAAACTAGAACTATAAAGAACTCTCTAAGCTAAGACTCTAAGCTAAAACTCTAAGCTAAGACTCTATGGTAAAACTCTAAACTCTTAACTAAAACTAAACTAAACTAGAACTCTAACAAAAGCTCTAAGCTATGACTTTAAGCTAAAACTCTAAACACTTAGCTAACTAAACTAAACTAGAACTCTAATTAAAACTCTAAGTCTAAGCTAAAACTCTAAACTAAAACTAAACTAGACTAGAACTTCAACAAAAACTCTAAACTAAGACTCTAAGCTAAAAACACTAAACTCTTAACTAAAACTAAACTAAACTAGAACTCTAGCAAAAACTCTAAGCTGAGACTCTAAGCTAAGACTCTAAACTCTTAAGTAAAACTAAACTAAACTAAAACTCTAAGCTAAGTCTCTAAGGTAAAATTCCAAACTCTTAACTATAACTAAACTAAACTAAACTAGAACTATAACAAAAACTCTAAGCTAAGACTCTAAGCTAAAACTCTAAACTCTTAACTAAAACTAAACTAATCTAAAACTCTAATTAAAACTCTAAGTCTAAGCTAAAACTCTAAAACTAAACTAGAACTTCAACAAAAAAACTTTAAACTAAGACTCTAAGCTAAAAACTCTAAACTCTTAACTAAAATTAAACTAAGCTAGAACTCTAACAAAACCTCTAAGCTAAAACTCTAAACTCTTAGCCTACTAAACTAAACTAGAACTCTAATTAAAACTCTAAGTCTAAGCTAAAACTCTAAACTAAAACTAAACTAAACTAGAACTTCAACAAGAACTCTAAACTAAGACTCTAAGCTAAAAACACTAGACTCTTAATTTAAACTAAACTAAACTAGAACTCTAAGCTAAGTCTCTAAGGTAAAACTCCAAACTCTTAACTATAACTAAACTAAGCTAAACTAGAACTATAACAAAACTCTAAGCTAAGACTCTAAGCTAAAACTCTAAGCTAAGACTCTATGGTGAAACTCTAAACTCTTAACTAAAACTAAACTAAACTAGAACTCTAACAAAAGTTCTAAGCTATGACTTTAAGCTAAAACTCTAAACTCTTAGCTAACTAAACTAAACTAGAACTCTAATTAAAACTCTAAGTCTAAGCTAAAACTCTAAACTAGAACTAAACTAGACTAGAACTTCAACAAAAACTCAAAACTAAGACTCTAAGCTAAAAACACTAAACTCTTAACTAAAACTAAAAAAAACTAGAACTCTAGCAAAAACTCTAAGCTGAGACTCTAAGCTAAAACTCTAAACTCTTAAGTAAAACTAAACTAAACTAAAACTCTAAGCTAAGTCTCTAAGGTAAAATTCCAAACTCTTAACTATAACTAAACTAAACTAGAACTATAACAAAAACTCTAAGCTAAGACTCTAAGCTAAAACTCTTAACTAAAGCTAAACTAAACTAGAACTCTAACAAAAACTCTTAGCTAAGACTCTAAGCTAAAACTCTAAACTCTTAACTAAACTAATCTAAAACTGTAATTAAAACTCTAAGTCTAAGCTAAAACTCTAAAACTAAACTAGAACTTCAACAAAAAAACTTTAAACTAAGACTAAGCTAAAAACTCTAAACTCTTAACTAAAACTAAACTAAACTAGAACTCTAACAAAAACTCTAAGCTAAAACTCTAAACTCTTGACTAAAACTAAACTAAACTAGAACTCTAACAAAAACTCTAAGCTAAAACTCTAAACTCTTAGCCTACTAAACTAAACTAGAACTCTTATTAAAACTCTAAGTCTAAGCTAAAACTCTAAACTAAAACTAAACTAAACTAGAACTTCAACAAGAACTCTAAACTAAGACTCTAAGCTAAAAACACTAAACTCTTAATTTAAACTAAACTAAACTAGAACTCTAGCAAAAAACTCTAAGCTGATACTCCAAGCTAAAACTCTAAACTCTTAAGTAAAACTAAACTAAACTAAAACTCTAAGCTAAGTGTCTAAGGTAAAACTCCAAACTCTTAACTATAACTAAACTAAGCTAAACTAGAACTATAACAAAAACTCTAAGCTAAGACTCTAAGCTAAAACTCTAAGCTAAGACTCTATGGTAAAACTCTAAACTCTTAACTAAAACTAAACTAAACTAGAACTCTAACAAAAACTCTAAGCTATGAGTTTAAGCTAAAACTCTAAACTCTTAGCTAACTAAACTAAACTAGAACTCTAATTAAAACTCTAAGTCTAAGCAAAAACTCTAAACTAAAACTAAACTAAACTAGAACTTCAACAAAAACTCTAAACTAGGACTCTAAGCTTAAAACACTAAACTCTTAACTAAAACTAAACTAAACTAGAACTCTAGCAAAAACTCTAAGCTGAGACTCTAAGCTAAGACTCTAAACTCTTAAGTAAAACTAAACTAAACTAAAACTCTAAGCTAAGTCTCTAAGGTAAAATTCCAAACTCTTAACTATAACTAAACTAAACTAAACTAGAACTATAACAAAAACTCTAAGCTAAGACTCTAAGCTAAAACTCTAAACTCTTAACTAAAACTAAACTAAACTAGAACTCTAACAAAAACTCTAAGCTAAGACTCTAAGCTAAAACTCTAAACTCTTAACTAAAACTAGACTAATCTAAAACTCTAATTAAAACTCTAAGTCTAAGCTAAAACTCTAAAACTAAACTAGAACTTCAACAAAAAACGTTAAACTAAGACTCTAAGCTAAAAACTCTAAACTCTTAACTAAAACTAAACAAAACTAGAACTCTATAAAAAACTCTGAGATAAGACTCTAGGCTAAAACTCTAAACTCTTAACTAAAACTAAACTAAACTAAAATTCTAACAAAAACTCTATGCTAAGACTCTAAGCTAAAACTCTAAAATCTTAACCAAAACTAAACTAAATTAAAACTCTAAGCTAAGTCTCTATGGTAAAACACCAATCTCTTAACTATAACTAAACTAAACTAGAACTCTAACAAAAACTCTAAGCTAAGACTCTAAGCTAAAATTCTAAACTCTTAACTATTACTAAACAAGAACTCTAACTAAAACTCTAAGCTATGACTCTAAGGTAAAACACCAAACTCTTAACTAAAACTAAACTAAACTAGAACTCTAACAAAAACTCTACGCTAAGACTTTAAGCTAAAAAAACTCTAAACTCTTAACTAAAACTAAACTAAACTAAATCTCTAAGCTAAGTCTCTAGGGTAAAACTCCAAACTCTTAACTATATCTAAACTAAAATAGAATTCAAACAAGAACTCTAAGCTAAGACTCTAAGCTAAAACTCTAAACTCTTAACTAAAACTAAACTAATCTAAAACTCTAATTAAAACTCTAAGTCTAAGCTAAAACTCTAAAACTAAACTAGAACTTCAACAAAAAAACTTTAAACTAAGACTCTAAGCTAAAAACTCTAAACTCTTAACTAAAACTAAACTAAGCTAGAACTCTAACAAAAACTCTAAGCTAAAACTCTAAACTCTTAGCCTACTAAACTAAACTAGAACTCTAATTAAAACTCCAAGTCTAAGCTAAAACTCTAAACTAAAACTAAACTAGACTAGAACTTCAACAAAAACTCTAAACTAAGACTCTAAGCTAAAAACACTAGACTCTTAATTTAAACTAAACTAAACTAGAACTCTAAGCTAAGTCTCTAAGGTAAAACTCCAAACTCTTAACTATAACTAAACTAAGCTAAACTAGAACTATAACAAAACTCTAAGCTAAGACTCTAAGCTAAAACTCTAAGCTAAGACTCTATGGTGAAACTCTAAACTCTTAACTAAAACTAAACTAAACTAGAACTCTAACAAAAGTTCTAAGCTATGACTTTAAGCTAAAACTCTAAACTCTTAGCTAACTAAACTAAGCTAGAACTCTAATTAAAACTCTAAGTCTAAGCTAAAACTCTAAACTAGAACTAAACTAGACTAGAACTTCAACAAAAACTCTAAACTAAGACTCTAAGCTAAAAACACTAAACTCTTAACTAAAACTAAACTAAACTAGAACTCTAGCAAAAACTCTAAGCTGAGACTCTAAGCTAAGACTCTAAACTCTTAAGTAAAACTAAACTAAACTAAAACTCTAAGCTAAGTCTCTAAGGTAAAATTCCAAACTCTTAACTATAACTAAACTAAACTAAACTAGAACTATAACAAAAACTCTTAGCTATGACTAAGCTAAAACTCTAAACTCTTAACTAAACTAATCTAAAACTGTAATTAAAACTCTAAGTCTAAGCTAAAACTCTAAAACTAAACTAGAACTTCAACAAAAAAACTTTAAACTAAGACTAAGCTAAAAACTCTAAACTCTTAACTAAAACTAAACTAAACTAGAACTCTAACAAAAACTCTAAGCTAAAACTCTAAACTCTTAACTAAAACTAAACTAAACTAGAACTCTAACAAAAACTCTAAGCTAAAACTCTAAACTAAAACTAAACTAAACTAGAACTTCAACAAGAACTCTAAACTAAGACTCTAAGCTAAAAACACTAAACTCTTAATTTAAACTAAACTAAACTAGAACTCTAGCAAAAAACTCTAAGCTGATACTCCAAGCTAAAACTCTAAACTCTTAAGTAAAACTAAACTAAACTAAAACTCTAAGCTAAGTGTCTAAGGTAAAACTCCAAACTCTTAACTATAACTAAACTAAGCTAAACTAGAACTATAACAAAAACTCTAAGCTAAGACTCTAAGCTAAAACTCTAAGCTAAGACTCTATGGTAAAACTCTAAACTCTTAACTAAAACTAAACTAAACTAGAACTCTAACAAAAACTCTAAGCTATGAGTTTAAGCTAAAACTCTAAACTCTTAGCTAACTAAACTAAACTAGAACTCTAATTAAAACTCTAAGTCTAAGCAAAAATTCTAAACTAAAACTAAACTAAACTAGAACTTCAACAAAAACTCTAAACTAGGACTCTAAGCTAAAAACACTAAACTCTTAACTAAAACTAAACTAAACTAGAACTCTAGCAAAAACTCTAAGCTGAGACTCTAAGCTAAGACTCTAAACTCTTAAGTAAAACTAAACTAAACTAAAACTCTAAGCTAAGTCTCTAAGGTAAAATTCCAAACTCTTAACTATAACTAAACTAAACTAGAACTATAACAAAAACTCTAAGCTAAGACTCTAAGCTAAAACTCTAAACTCTTAACTAAAACTAAACTAAACTAGAACTCTAACAAAAACTCTAAGCTAAGACTCTAAGCTAAAACTCTAAACTCTTAACTAAAACTAGACTAATCTAAAACTCTAATTAAAACTCTAAGTCTAAGCTAAAACTCTAAAACTAAACTAGAACTTCAACAAAAAACTTTAAACTAAGACTCTAAGCTAAAAACTCTAAACTCTTAACTAAAACTAAACAAAACTAGAACTCTATAAAAAACTCTGAGATAAGACTCTAGGCTAAAACTCTAAACTCTTAACTAAAACTAAACTAAACTAGAATTCTAACAAAAACTCTATGCTAAGACTCTAAGCTAAAACTCTAAAATCTTAACCAAAACTAAACTAAATTAAAACTCTAAGCTAAGTCTCTATGGTAAAACACCAATCTCTTAACTATAACTAAACTAAACTAGAACTCTAACAAAAACTCTAAGCTAAGACTCTAAGCTAAAATTCTAAACTCTTAACTATTACTAAACAAGAACTCTAACTAAAACTCTAAGCTATGACTCTAAGGTAAAACACCAAACTCTTAACTAAAACTAAACTAAACTAGAACTCTAACAAAAACTCTACGCTAAGACTTTAAGCTAAAAAAACTCTAAACTCTTAACTAAAACTAAACTAAACTAAATCTCTAAGCTAAGTCTCTAGGGTAAAACTCCAAACTCTTAACTATATCTAAACTAAAATAGAATTCTAACAAGAACTCTAAGCTAAGACTCTAAGCTAAAACTCTAAACTATTAACTAAAACTAAACTAAACTAAACTAGAACTTCGGCAAAAACTCTAAGCTAAGACTCTCAGCTGAAAACTCTAAACTCTTAATTAAAACTAGAATAAACTAGAACTATAACAAAAACTCTAAGCTAAGACTCTAAGCTAAAATTCTAAACTCTTAACTAAAACTAAACTAGAACTCTAACTAAAACTCTAAGCCAAGACTCTATAGTAAAACACCAAACTCTTAAGTAAAACTAAACTAAACTATAACTCTAACAAAAACTCTAAACTAAGACTCTAAGCTAAAAAACTCTAAGCTCTTAACTGTAACTAAACTAAACTAAAACTCTAAGCTAGGTCTCTAAGGTAAAACTCCAAACTCTTAACTAAAACTAAGCTAGAACTCTAACAAAAACTCTAAGCTAAGACTCTATGCTAAAACTCTAAACTCTTAAGTAAACTAAACTAAACTTCAACCCTAACTAAAACTCTAATCTAAGACTTTAAGGTAAAACTCAAAACTCTTAACTAAAACTAAACTAAACTAGAACTCTGAATAAAACTCTAAGCTAAGACTCTAAGCTAAAAAATTCTATACTTTTAACCAAAACTAAACCAAACTAAAACTCTAAGCTAAGTCTCTAAGGTAAAACTTCAAACTCTTACCTATAACTAAGTTGCGGGTGAAAAGGATGGGTACTTCAACTTGTAAAATGGGTTTAGGAATGACATTATGAATGGAACTTGTTCTGAAAAGATATAATAAAGCCATCAAAAGTATTAAAAAATGGAGAGGGGACTCTTTGGGGGGCCCGGGGAGGGTGTTTGGGGGACCCTTGGGGGCCGGTTGGCCCTTTGGGAGCCCGGGGGACCTTTGAGGACCAGGGGAGGGCCTTTGGGGGTCTGAGGAGGGCGTTTGGGGGATTACATTTCGAAATTTTTACTTTTTAGTTTACTTTTTTGCGGCGCATCCCTGCGGCGCATCCCCTGTGGCGCTTCCCCCGATCCGCGGCGAATACCCCTGCGGCGCATCCCCTTGCGGCGCTTTCCTGGCCCGCGGCGCTTCTCGGGCCCGGGGGGACCTTTGGGGACCGGGGGAGGGCCTTTGGGGCACAGGGAGGGCCTTTGGAGGTCTGGGGGGCACTTGAGGGCCGATTGGTCCTTTGGGAGCCTGGTGGACCTTTGGGGACCGGGTGAGGACCTCTGGGGTCCGGGGGCTCTTTGGGGGCACTTGAGGGCCGATTGGTCCTTTGGGAGCCCGGTGGACCTTTGGGGACCGGGTGAGGACCTCTGGGGTCCGGGGGGCTCTTGGGGGGGTCCGGGGGCCCATTGAGGACCAGGGGAGGGCCTTTGGGGGTCTGAGGAGGGCGTTTGGGGGACTGGGGCTCTTTGGGAGCTTGGGGGGACCTTTGAGTACCGGGGGCTTCCTTCGGGGTTGGGTAGGGGGATTGGAACCCTTTGGGCTTGGGGTAGAGGACCTCACAACACTGTTCAAATAGAACTTGTGTATTATAACGACCACAAAGTTTTACCCTCAAATTCTCTCCTAAAATCTCTTCAAAAATCATATTTTAAAATGTCTCTAACTGTTTCGCCGAAATAATTCCATAAAATGTCAATCAATCAATCATGACATCATCTGTCATGTGTGATCGAAACTTTGCCCGGAGACATTTCTGTTCGAACTCCAAATTAATTCCTTTTCGTGAATCAATTCTCTTTAGAACAACAAATTAATTCCCCTTTCATGTCAATCAATCAATCATGACATCATCTGTCATGTGTGATCTAAACTTTGCCTCGGTAACATTTCTGTTCGAAATCCAAAGACATTAATTAACTTGACGTCATCTGTCAGACATTAATTAACCTTGCCCGGAAACTCATAACATTTGGCTCGATCAACAAATATTGGAAACACGCGATCTAACTGTTTCCCGGAAACTCATATCATTTGCATTGAACAACAAATATTGGAGACACGCGATCTGACTGTTTCCCGGAAACTCATATCATTTGCCTCGAACAACAACAGGAAGGAAGTGTCATTAACTTTGCCCGGAAACAACAACATTGACCTTGGCATTCGCTGAGAGCGTGCCCAAAACGACAACAACAACATTGACCCCATTAACCACGTGTTCTCCCTAATGACTCTATCGCGTGCTCAAAACAACAACAACAACATTGACCCCATTAACCACGCGTTCTCCCTAATGACTCTATCGCGTGCTCAAAACAACAACAATAACATTGACCCCATTAACCACGTGTTCTCCCTAATGACTATCGCGTGGTAAAAGTTATAGGTGGCAGCAGGGGTGTTCTCGTCGGAGTCAATAAGGCCCTTCTACTAGCTTCATTTCCCTGATATGTAGTAAATTTTTATCCATGTTTTCACTCTTATAAGCGCAATCCTTCCAAACGTAAAGGAAATCATTTCTTAAATCATTTACTGATTCATCAATTCAGTAAATGAAATAAATGGCTTCAAAATTGCCAATGTTCGCTGTCAAGTCAAACAATTCGTGGGAACGAACTGTTTAGTAACGAAGTGTTAGTAAGAGCCGACTAGGGCTAATAGTAACAGAAACTCGATTAAAACGTATTTTATGTAAAATATTTTAATGCGTTTTTTATTATTAGAAAAATACATGCATCAAAAGATTTGGCAAAAGAAATATATGAAATTTGTCAAGATTAAAGTTACTCACCAAAAGCTACGAGCCTGAGGCTGATTTACGAAAATAGGGGAAGACACCTCCAAAAGGGCAAGTGGTATTGATAGAAGTTACACCACCCTACATAGCATATCATAGAAACTTGTTATGAAAGTTTGGAGCTCGGTATCTGCAAAAAAGTGGAAATCTGCTTTTTTTCAGAAGGAAGGTCACGGATGTGTTGTGTTTTTTTTTTTTCTGGGGCAATCGTATATCGTATATCTGGGGTATCGTGTCGAACCAATGGTCTTAGAATATTGGGAAAAGACTAATTAGAAAGGAAATTGAAAGCTCTACTGACCTTTTGAAGTGAAGAAAAGATTGTGTCACATCAAAGTTGTGTTTTCTGCCAGCTAGTAGTGCAAAACGACAGTTTTGGCCCAAAGAGTGCAAAAAGCTATAGAGTGAAAATTCTCAGATAACCAGTCGATTGAAAATTAGCGAAAAACTATGTCATGCTTTCCAATTTCAAAGACAGTAATACTGTGTGATGATGCATTCTTTGCTAACGATGCACGCAGTCGATGAAAAATAAACAGTTACTATAGACAGTTATTTTTCAAGCTTCATTAAACTAAGCTTATTCATTCGAGGCTTGATAAACTTATGTACAGTAGTGTAAAATTGTGCATCAGGCATTATGGAGGGATCCGGTGGATGTTTGTGTAGTTTTGGGAGTGTGCTTGAAGCTTCAGAAAGTGTGCTTTTATGAATTGATTTCCGAACTCGTCGAGCCTTCATATAAAATATAGGTTGTTTTGAGGGGAGAGGGGGGGGGTAGAAACTAATATCGAATCTCTCTTATTTCCTCTAAATATTTTTGGACTATACCTCTAATTTTGGTGCTGGGGGTGATTCCCCCCTCTTGTTGCAGACAATCATTTTCTATGTAACATACAAAATTACATTCACATGCCTACCGGCACAAAGTCGGTGAGCTTGGTGGCATTAAGAGCGCTGCCAGGAAATATGTCGGGGAGAAGGAGTATTAAGGTAATGCTTTCAAAGAATCTTTAGCGGGTTGTTGAACTGAATCAAAACACAATATGTGCATGTTGGCTGTCAAACGGGTATATTAGTTATGTCTCAGCAACGGTTTTGAGGTTTACGTTGGATCCCTTGAAATCTTCTGTAGTAATCCAATCGTTGATAAAATCACTGTCATATTATCACCAAGTAGAAGTGGTGTGTATTCCACTTTGTTGTTTAAATTTCAGGAAACTAGGAGAAAACTTTTAAAAAGCTAAATTTAGATGGGAAAAGATGTATGACTGAATTTAAAAAAAGAAAAATAGGACTAGCAATGTAAGAAGGGGGCGGTATAAGTAAAAAGAAATATCAAAGTAAAAAAAAAGATAAGAGAAGGGTTGAAAGAACAAATTTTAACAAAAGGATTTTTTATTCATTTCTTTGAGGGTCTTAATGAGGGAGCATATCAAGACTTCATTTCAAACTCGAAGCTTTACGTTTCCCCCAAGTTGATTTACGTTGAACCTTTCAGGGCACGTCTACCACTGCTACCACTGAAGCTAGAGGTATTAAGACGAAATTTTGATGGAGTGTCGAACCTAATCGAAACAAACTATGTCGATGCAGGTTATCAAAAGTGCGTAAAAACTTCATCTCTGGAATTACTTAGAGCATTAAGTTAAAACTTTCAGTACATGTTAAGGGGGATGTTGACCCAACCAAAAGGTTCTATTTGCATACTACAGTAGAGATGCCTTATTGAGTCCCACGAGTACAAAATTCGGTTATCAAAAGAACGTATCTCCGATCAGGGCTCCTTATATGGGCATAGAGTCATTAGGGAGAATGATTGCGTAATCAGTCAATGACCTCTTTCTCCAGGTGTGTTTTTGGCACGCTCTCAGCGAATGTTATGCCGTCCAGGAATTTGGGACACCTGTGCTGACAGTCATTAATCAAATTGTTTCCAGGGAGTGTCTGACAGATGACGTCAAGTTAATTAATGTCTTTGGAGTTCGAAGAGAACTGTTTCCGGGGAAGTTAATTAATGTCCGACAGATGATGTCATGATTGATTGATTGACACGAAAGGGGAATGAATTTATTGTTCTAAAGAGATTTGATTCATGAAAGGGAAATTAATTTGTTGTTTCTAAAGAGAATTGATTCACGAGCGAATGTTTTGATCTTAGCTCGCGAAAAGGTTTCCAAATAATTGAAATAAGCCAGTGCAGGGATGCCTAACAAAGGGAACATGCCGAAATTCCGTTTAGGGATAATTTTGGCGAAACCGTTTTAGCTATTTTATGGAACTATTTCGGCGAAACACCTAGAGACATTATAAAATATGATTTTTGAAGAGATTTTGGAAGAGGTTTTGAGTGTGGTCGTTATAATACACAAGTTTCATTTGAACAGTGTTGTGAGGTCCTCTAACCCAACCCCAAAGGGCTCCAATCCCCCTACCTCAACCCCGAAGGAAGCCCCCGGTCTTCAAGGGTCCCCCAAGCTCCCAAAGGACCACCGGAGCCCCCAAAGGCTCTCCCCGGACCCCCAAAGGCCCTCCCCCGGTTCTCAAAGGTCCAACGGGCTCCCAAAGGACCATTCGTCCCTCAAGGGCTCCCCAGACCTCCAAAAGCCCTCCGCCGGTCCCCAAAGGCCCTCCCCGGTCCCCAAAGGTTCACCAGAACCCCAAAAGCCCTCCCCCGGTCCCCAAAGGCCCTCCCCGGTCCCCAAAGGTCCACCAGAACCCCAAAAGCCCTCCCCCGGTCCCCAAAGGCCCTCCCCCGGTCCCCAAAGGCCCTCCCCGGGCTCCCAGGGCTCCCAAAGGGCCCCGATTGCTCTACCCCAACCCCGAAGGAAGCCTCCGGTCCTCAAAGGTCCCCCAGGCTCCCAAAGGACCCCTCGGACCCCCAAAGGCCCTCACCCGGTCCCCAAAGGTCCACCGGGCTCCGAAAGGGACCCCCAAAGGCCCCCCCGGACCCCAAAGGCCCTCCCCCGGTCCTCAAGGGTCCCCCAAGACCCCCAACGGACCCACCGGGCCCCAAAGGGCCCAATCGGTGCTCAAGGGCCCCCCAGACCCCCAAAGGCCCTCCACCAGTCCCCAAAGGCCCTCTCCCGGTCCCAAAGGTCCCCCAGGCACCCAAAGGGCCCCAGACCCTAAAAAGGCCATACACGAGCCCCCAAAGGCCCTCCCCGGTCCCCAAAGGTCCACCAGACCCCCAAAAGCCCTCCCCCGGTCCCCAAAGGCCCTCCCCGGGCTCCCAGGGCTCCCAAAGGGCCCCGATTGCTCTACCCCAACCCCGAAGGAAGCCTCCGGTCCTCAAAGGTCCCCCAGGCTCCCAAAGGACCCCTCGGACCCCCAAAGGCCCTCACCCGGTCCCCAAAGGTCCACCGGGCTCCGAAAGGGACCCCCAAAGGCCCCCCCGGACCCCAAAGGCCCTCCCCCGGTCCTCAAGGGTCCCCCCAGACCCCCAACGGACCCACCGGGCCCCAAAGGGCCCAATCGGTGCTCAAGGGCCCCCCGGACCCCAAAGGCCCTCCACCAGTCCCCAAAGGCCCTCTCCCGGTCCCAAAGGTCCCCCAGGCACCCAAAGGGCCCTAGACCCTAAAAAGGCCATACCCGAGCCCCCAAAGGCCCTCCCCGGTCCCCAAAGGTCCACCAGACCCCCAAAAGCCCTCCCCCGGTCCCCAAAGGCCCTCCCCGGGCTCCCAGGGCTCCCAAAGGGCCCCGATTGCTCTACCCCAACCCCGAAGGAAGCCTCCGGTCCTCAAAGGTCCCCCAGGCTCCCAAAGGACCCCCCGGACCCCCTAAGGCCCTCACCTGGTCCCCAAAGGTCCACTGGGCTCCCAAAGGGACCCCCGGACCCCCAAAGGGCCCCCCGGACCCCAAAGGTCCTCCCCAGGTCCTCAAGGGTCGCCCAGACCCCCAACGGACCCACCGGGCCCCAAAGGGCCCAATCGGTGCTCAAGGGCCCCCCGGACCCCCAAAGGCCCTCACCCGGTCCCCAAAGGTCCACCGGGCTCCCAAAGGACCAATCGGTCCTCAAGGACCCTCTCAGACCCGCAAAGACCCTCCCCAGGCCCCCAAAGGCTCATCCCGGCCCCAAAGGTCCCCTCAGGCTCCCATATGACCACCCCACCCCTCAAGGGCCCCTGGATCCCCAAACGCCCTCCCCGGACCCCTCCAAAGAGCCCCCTCTCCATTTTTAACACTTTTTATGGCTTTATTATATCCTTTTAGAACAAGTTCCTTTCATAATGTCATTCCTAAACCCATTTTCCAACTTGAAGTACCAATCCCTTCACTCACAACTATACTTTACAGCTTTTTGGATACCTCAACATCAAGAAATACTTTTCAAAAGTCATTTCAGAGCAAGTTACTTTCTTAATGTCCCTCCTAAACCCATTTTCCAACTTGAAGTACTTATCTTTTTCACCCACAACTAGACCTTACAGCTTTTTGGATACCTCAACACCAAGAAATACTTTTCAAAGACCATTTCAGAGCAAGTTACTTTCTTAATGTCCCTCCTAAACCCATTTTCCAACTTGAAGTACTTATCTTTTTCACCCACAACTATACTTTACAGCTTTTTGGATACCTCAACACCAAGAAATACTTTTCAAAGACCATTTCAGAGCAAGTTACTTTCTTAATGTCCCTCCTAAACCCATTTTCCAACTTGAAGTGCTTATCTTTTTCACTCACAACTATACTCTACAGATTTTTGGATACCTCAACATCAAGAAATACATTCCAAAGACCATTTCAGAGCAAGTTACTTTCTTAATGACCATCCTAAACCCATTTTCCAACTTGAAGTACTTATCTTTTCCACCCTCAACTATACTCTACAGAATTTTTGGGTACTTCAACACCAAGAAATACTTTTCAAAGACCATTTCAGAGCGAATTACTTTCTTAATGTCCCTCCTAAACCCATTTTGCAACTTGAAGTACTTATCTTTTTCACCCACAACTATACTTTACAGCTTTTTTGATACCTCAACACCAAGAAATACTTTTCAAAGACCATTTCAGAGCAAGTTAATTTCTTAATGTCCCTCCTAAACCCATTTTCCAATTTGAAGTACTTATCTTTTTCACCCTCAACTATACTTTACAGCTTTTTGGATACCTCAACGTCAAGAAATACTTTTCAAAGACTATTTCAGACCAAGTTACTTTCTTGATGTCCCTCCTAAACCCATTTTCCAACTTGAAGTACTTATCTTTTTCACCCACAACTAGACCTTACAGCTTTTTGGATACCTCGACACCAAGAAATACTTTTCAAAGACCATTTCAGAGCAAGTTACTTTCTTAATGTCCCTCCTAAACCCATTTTCCAACTTGAAGTACTTATATTTTTCACCCACAACTATACTTTACAGCTTTTTGGATACCTCAACACCAAGAAATACTTTTCAAAGACCATTTCAGAGCAAGTTACTTTCTTAATGTCCCTCCTAAACCCATTTTCCAACTTGAAGTACTTATCCTTTCTCACCCACAACTAGACCTTACAGCTTTTTGGATACCTCAACACCAAGAAATACTTTTAAAAGACCATTTCAGAGCAAGTTACTTTCTTAATGTCCCTCCTAAACCCATTTTCCAACTTGAAGTACTTATCTTTTTCACCCACTTTCTCAATGAAAAAGAAATTAGTTTTTAATCAATTCTAATTTTCCAAATAATATAAAAATTTTCCACTTTAGTTCAGATCTGTCTCGAAGAGATGAAAAATTTAAAATAATGTTCCAAATTTTTCACAGAAGATAGAAAAGTTCAAGTTTTCTTCTGAATTTTACCAAAGAACACACTTCAATTCTAATTTCTCCAGAGAAAATAAAAATCTTCCACTTCAGTTCTTTATTTCACAAAGATATAAAGAAATTTAAAGTTCAAGTCTAAATTTTTGTTGGAAGATACAAAAAGAAATACCATACTTGTGAATATTTTCCCGGAAAATAAAAAGTTCTAGTTCAATTTACAATTTCCTCAACGAAGTGAAGAAAGGTTCAAGTTCTCTTCTGAATTTTACTAAAGAACAAAATTCAATTCTAATTTCACCAGAGAAAATAAAAATCTTCCACTTCAGTTCTTTATTTCACAAAGACATAAAGAAATTTAAAGTTCAATTCTAAATTTTTCGGTGGAAGATAGAAAAAGTAATACCATACTTGTGAATATTTTCCCGGAAGATAAAAAGTTCTAGTTCAATTTACAGTTTCCTCAATGAAGTCAAGGAAAGTTCAAGTTCTCTTCTGAATTTTACCAAAGAACACGCTTCAATTCTAATTTTTTCAGAGAAAACAAAAATCTTCCACTTCAGTTCTTTATTTCACAAAGACATAAAGAAATTTAAAGTTCAATTCTAAATTTTTCGGAGGAAGATAGAAAAGTAATACCATACTTGTGAATATTTTCCCGGAAGATAAAAAGTTCTAGTTCAATTTAAAATTTTCTCAACGAAGCGAAGAAAAATTCAAGTTCTCTTCTGAATTTACCAAAGAACACACTTCAATTCTAATTTCTCCAGAGAAAACAAAAATCTTCCACTTCAATTCTTTATTTCACAAAGACATAAAGAAATTTAAAGTTCAATTCTAAATTTTTGTTGGAAGATAGAAAAAGTAATACCACACTTGTGAATATTTTCCCAGAAGATAAAAAGTTCTAGTTCAATTTAAAATTTCCTCAACGAAGTGAAGAAAAATTCAAGTTCTCTTCTGAATTTTACCAAAGAATAAAATTCAATTCTAATTTCACCAGAAAAAATAAAAGTCTTCCACTTCAGTTCTTTATTTCACAAAGACATAAAGAAATTTAAAGTACAATTCTAAATTTTTCGGTGGAAGATAGAAAAAGCAATACCATACTTGTGAATATTTTCCTGGAAAATAAAAATTTCCAGTTCAATTTAAAATTTTCTCAACGAAGTCAAGGAAAGTTCAAGTTCTCTTCTGAATTTTCTCAATGAAAAAGAAATTAGTCATTGATCATTTCTATTTTTCCAAATAATATAAAATTTTCCACTTTAGTTCAGATCTGTCTCGAAGAGATGAAAAATTTAAAATACTGTTCCAAATTTTTCACAGAAGATAAAAAAAGTTCAAGTTCTCTTCTGAATTTTACCAAAGAACGTGCTCCAATTCTAATTTCTTCAGAGAAAACAAAATCTTCCACTTCAGTTCTTTATTTCACAAAACCATAAAGAAATTTAATGTTCAATTCTAAATTTTTCCGTGAAAGATAGAAAAAGCAATACCATACTTGTGAATATTTTCCTGGAAAATAAAAATTTCCAGTTCAATTTAAAATTTTCTCAACGAAGTGAAGAAAAGTTCAAGTTCTCTACTGAATTTTACCAAAGAACACAATTCAATTCTAATTTACCTAGAGTAATATAAAAATCTTTCACATAAGTTCTTATTTCACAAAGACATAAAGAAATTTAAAGTTCAATTCTAAATTTTTCGGTGGAAGATAGAAAAAGTAATACCACACTTGTGAATATTTTCCCAGAAGATAAAAAGTTCTACTTCAATTTAAAATTTTCTCAACGAAGTGAAGAAAAATTCAAGTTCTCTTCTGAATTTTACCAAAGAATAAAATTCAATTCTAATTTCACCAGAAAAAATAAAAATCTTCCACTTCAGTTCTTTATTTCACAAAGACATAAAGAAATTTAAAGTACAATTCTAAATTTTTCGGTGGAAGATAGAAAAAGCAATACCATACTTGTGAATATTTTCCTGGAAAATAAAAATTTCCAGTTCAATTTAAAATTTTCTCAACGAAGTCAAGGAAAGTTCAAGTTCTCTTCTGAATTTTCTCAATGAAAAAGAAATTAGTCATTGATCATTTCTATTTTTCCAAATAATATAAAAATTTTCCACTTTAGTTCAGATTTGTCTCGAAGAGATGAAAAATTTAAAATACTGTTCCAAATTTTTCACAGAAGATAAAAAAAGTTCAAGTTCTCTTCTGAATTTTACCAAAGAACGTGCTCCAATTCTAATTTCTCCAGAGAAAACAAAATCTTCCACTTCAGTTCTTTAATTCACAAAACCATAAAGAAATTTAAAGTTCAATTCTAAATTTTTCCGTGAAAGATAGAAAAAGTAATACCATACTTGTGAATATTTTCACGGAAGATAAAAAGTTCCAGTTCAATTTAAAATTTTCTCAACGAAGTGAAGAAAAGATCAAGTTCTCTACTGAATTTTACCAAAGAACACAATTCAATTCTAATTTACCTAGAGTAAAATAAAAATCTTCCACATAAGTTCTTATTTCACAAAGACATAAAGAAATTTAAAGTTCAATTCTAAATTTTTCGGTGGAAGATAGAAAAAGTAATACCACACTTGTGAATATTTTCCCAGAAGATAAAAAGTTCTAGTTCAATTTAAAATTTTCTCAACGAAGTGAAGAAAAATTCAAGTTCTCTTCTGAATTTTACCAAAGAATACAATTCAATTCTAATTTCGCCAGAAAAAATAAAAATCTTCCACTTCAGTTCTTTATTTCACAAAGCTCAATTCTAAATTTTTCGGTGAGAGATAGAAAAATTAATACCATACTTGTGAATTTTTCCACAGAAGATAAATACCATACATGTGTATATTTTCCCTGAAGATAAAAAGTTCTAGTTCAATTTATAATTTTCACAACGAAGTGAAGAAAAGTTCAAGTTCTCTTCTGAATTTTCTTAAAGAAGTGAAAAAAGTTAGCTCAATTCTGAATTTTACCAATGAAAATGAAAAAAGCTCCCACTTCAGTTCTTAATTTCTCAAAGACATAAAACAATCAAAGTTCTTAGAAACATTTCTACATGTTTAAGTTAGGTTAGGTTAACTTGTCATGAGCGCTCATGATAAGTTAACCTAACCTTTCCTGGCGAGTATGGTTAGGTTAGGTTAGGCTAGATTAAGTTAGGTTAGATTAGGTTAGGTTAAGTTAGGTTAGGTTAGCCTACGTACGCTTCACTTAGGCTAGCTTAGGTTAGGTGAGAGACAGGCAAAAAGTTAGGTGTATTATTAGGTTAGGTTAGGTTAGATTAAGTTAGGTTAGGTTAACTTAGGTTAGGCTAGGTTAGCCTACGTACGCGCGCCTACGTAGGCTAACCTAGCCTAACCTAAGTTAACCTAACCTAACTTAATATAACCTAACCTAACCTAATCATACACCTAACTTTTTGCCTGTCTCTCACCTAACCTAAGCTAGCCTAAGTGACGCGTACGTGAGCTAACCTAACCTAACCTAACTTAACCTAACCTAATCTAACCTAACTTAATCTAGCCTAACCTAACCTAACCATACTCGCCAGGAAAGGTTAGGTTAACTTATCATGAGCGCTCATGACAAGTTAACCTAACCTAACTTAAACATGTAGAAATGTTTCTAAGAACTTTGATTGTTTTATGTCTTTGAGAAATTAAGAACTGAAGTGGGAGCTTTTTTCATTTTCATTGGTAAAATTCAGAATTGAGCTAACTTTTTTCACTTCTTTAAGAAAATTCAGAAGAGAACTTGAACTTTTCTTCACTTCGTTGTGAAAATTATAAATTGAACTAGAACTTTTTATCTTCCGGGAAAATATACACATGTATGGTATTTATCTTCTGTGGAAAAATTCACAAGTATGGTATTAATTTTTCTATCTCTCACCGAAAAATTTAGAATTGAGCTTTAAATTTCTTTATGTCTTTGTGAAATAATGAACTGAAGTGGAAGATTTTGATTCCTCTGGAGAAATTAGAATTGAAGTGTGTTGGTAGAGTTCAGAGGAGAACTTGAACTTTTCTTCACTTCGTTGAGAAAATTTTAAATTGAACTAGAACTTTTTATCTTCCGGGAAAATGTTCACAAGTATGGTATTACTTTTTCTATCTTCCACTGAATAATTTAGAATTGAACTTTAAATTTCTTTATGTCTTTGTGAAATAAAGAACTGAAGTGGAAGATTTTTATTTTTTCTGGCGAAATTAGAATTGAATTGTGTTCTTTGGTAAAATTCAGTAGAGAACTTGATCTTTTCTTCACTTCGTTGAGAAAATTTTAAATTGAACTAGAACTTTTTATCTTCTGGGAAAATATTCACAAGTGTGGTATTACTTTTTCTATCTTCCACCGAAAAATTTAGAATTGAACTTTAAATTTCTTTATGTCTTTGTGAAATAAGAACTTATGTGAAAGATTTTTATTTTACTCTAGGTAAATTAGAATTGAATTGTGTTCTTTGGTAAAATTCAGTAGAGAACTTGATCTTTTCTTCACTTCGTTGAGAAAATTTTAAATTGAACTGGAACTTTTTATCTTCCGTGAAAATATTCACAAGTATGGTATTACTTTTTCTATCTTTCACGGAAAAATTTAGAATTGAACTTTAAATTTCTTTATGGTTTTGTGAATTAAAGAACTGAAGTGGAAGATTTTGTTTTCTCTGGAGAAATTAGAATTGGAGCACGTTCTTTGGTAAAATTCAGAAGAGAACTTGAACTTTTTTTATCTTCTGTGAAAAATTTGGAACAGTATTTTAAATTTTTCATCTCTTCGAGACAAATCTGAACTAAAGTGGAAAATTTTTATATTATTTGGAAAAATAGAAATGATCAATGACTAATTTCTTTTTCATTGAGAAAATTCAGAAGAGAACTTGAACTTTCCTTGACTTCGTTGAGAAAATTTTAAATTGAACTGGAAATTTTTATTTTCCAGGAAAATATTCACAAGTATGGTATTGCTTTTTCTATCTTCCACCGAAAAATTTAGAATTGTACTTTAAATTTCTTTATGTCTTTGTGAAATAAAGAACTGAAGTGGAAGATTTTTATTTTTTCTGGTGAAATTAGAATTGAATTTTATTCTTTGGTAAAATTCAGAAGAGAACTTGAATTTTTCTTCACTTCGTTGAGAAAATTTTAAATTGAACTAGAACTTTTTATCTTCTGGGAAAATATTCACAAGTGTGGTATTACTTTTTCTATCTTCCACCGAAAAATTTAGAATTGAACTTTAAATTTCTTTATGTCTTTGTGAAATAAGAACTTATGTGAAAGATTTTTATATTACTCTAGGTAAATTAGAATTGAATTGTGTTCTTTGGTAAAATTCAGTAGAGAACTTGAGCTTTTCTTCACTTCGTTGAGAAAATTTTAAATTGAACTGGAACTTTTTATCTTCCGTGAAAATATTCACAAGTATGGTATTACTTTTTCTATCTTTCACGGAAAAATTTAGAATTGAACATTAAATTTCTTTATGGTTTTGTGAAATAAAGAACTGAAGTGGAAGATTTTGTTTTCTCTGGAGAAATTAGAATTGGAGCACGTTCTTTGGTAAAATTCAGAAGAGAACTTGAACTTTTTTTATCTTCTGTGAAAAATTTGGAACAGTATTTTAAATTTTTCATCTCTTCGAGACAGATCTGAACTAAAGTGGAAAATTTTATATTATTTGGAAAAATAGAAATGATCAATGACTAATTTCTTTTTCATTGAGAAAATTCAGAAGAGAACTTGAACCTTCCTTGACTTCGTTGAGAAAATTTTAAATTGAACTGGAAATTTTTATTTTCCAGGAAAATATTCACAAGTATGGTATTGCTTTTTCTATCTTCCACCGAAAAATTTAGAATTGAACTTTAAATTTCTTTATGTCTTTGTGAAATAAAGAACTGAAGTGGAAGATTTTTATTTTTTCTGGTGAAATTAGAATTGAATTTTATTCTTTGGTAAAATTCAGAAGAGAACTTGAATTTTTCTTCACTTCGTTGAGGAAATTTTAAATTGAACTAGAACTTTTTATCTTCTGGGAAAATATTCACAAGTGTGGTATTACTTTTTCTATCTTCCAACAAAAATTTAGAATTGAACTTTAAATTTCTTTATGTCTTTGTGAAATAAAGAATTGAAGTGGAAGATTTTTGTTTTCTCTGGAGAAATTAGAATTGAAGTGTGTTCTTTGGTAAAATTCAGAAGAGAACTTGAATTTTTCTTCGCTTCGTTGAGAAAATTTTAAATTGAACTAGAACTTTTTATCTTCCGGGAAAATATTCACAAGTATGGTATTACTTTTCTATCTTCCTCCGAAAAATTTAGAATTGAACTTTAAATTTCTTTATGTCTTTGTGAAATAAAGAACTGAAGTGGAAGATTTTTGTTTTCTCTGAAAAAATTAGAATTGAAGCGTGTTCTTTGGTAAAATTCAGAAGAGAACTTGAACTTTCCTTGACTTCATTGAGGAAACTGTAAATTGAACTAGAACTTTTTATCTTCCGGGAAAATATTCACAAGTATGGTATTACTTTTTCTATCTTCCACCGAAAAATTTAGAATTGAACTTTAAATTTCTTTATGTCTTTGTGAAATAAAGAACTGAAGTGGAAGATTTTTATTTTCTCTGGTGAAATTAGAATTGAATTTTGTTCTTTAGTAAAATTCAGAAGAGAACTTGAACCTTTCTTCACTTCGTTGAGGAAATTGTAAATTGAACTAGAACTTTTTATTTTCCGGGAAAATATTCACAAGTATGGTATTTCTTTTTGTATCTTCCACCGAAAAATTTAGACTTGAACTTTAAATTTCTTTATGTCTTTGTGAAATAAAGAACTGAAGTGGAAGATTTTTATTTTCTCTGGAGAAATTAGAATTGAAGTGTGTTCTTTGGTAAAATTCAGAAGAAAACTTGAACTTTTCTATCTTCTGTGAAAAATTTGGAACATTATTTTAAATTTTTCATCTCTTCGAGACAGATCTGAACTAAAGTGGAAAATTTTTATATTATTTGGAAAATTAGAATTGATTAAAAACTAATTTCTTTTTCATTGAGAAAGTGGGTGAAAAAGATAAGTACTTCAAGTTGGAAAATGGGTTTAGGAGGGACATTAAGAAAGTAACTTGCTCTGAAATGGTCTTTTAAAAGTATTTCTTGGTGTTGAGGTATCCAAAAAGCTGTAAGGTCTAGTTGTGGGTGAGAAAAGATAAGTACTTCAAGTTGGAAAATGGGTTTAGGAGGGACATTAAGAAAGTAACTTGCTCTGAAATGGTCTTTGAAAAGTATTTCTTGGTGTCGAGGTATCCAAAAAGCTGTAAGGTCTAGTTGTGGTGAAAAAGATAAGTACTTCAAGTTGGAAAATGGGTTTAGGAGGGACATCAAGAAAGTAACTTGGTCTGAAATAGTCTTTGAAAAGTATTTCTTGACGTTGAGGTATCCAAAAAGCTGTAAAGTATAGTTGAGGGTGAAAAAGATAAGTACTTCAAATTGGAAAATGGGTTTAGGAGGGACATTAAGAAATTAACTTGCTCTGAAATGGTCTTTGAAAAGTATTTCTTGGTGTTGAGGTATCAAAAAAGCTGTAAAGTATAGTTGTGGGTGAAAAAGATAAGTACTTCAAGTTGCAAAATGGGTTTAGGAGGGACATTAAGAAAGTAATTCGCTCTGAAATGGTCTTTGAAAAGTATTTCTTGGTGTTGAAGTATCCAAAAAATCTGTAGAGTATAGTTGAGGGTGGAAAAGATAAGTACTTCAAGTTGGAAAATGGGTTTAGGATGGTCATTAAGAAAGTAACTTGCTCTGAAATGGTCTTTGGAATGTATTTCTTGATGTTGAGGTATCCAAAAATCTGTAGAGTATAGTTGTGAGTGAAAAAGATAAGCACTTCAAGTTGGAAAATGGGTTTAGGAGGGACATTAAGAAAGTAACTTGCTCTGAAATGGTCTTTGAAAAGTATTTCTTGGTGTTGAGGTATCCAAAAGCTGTAAAGTATAGTTGTGGGTGAAAAAGATAAGTACTTCAAGTTGGAAAATGGGTTTAGGAGGGACATTAAGAAAGTAACTTGCTCTGAAATGGTCTTTGAAAAGTATTTCTTGGTGTCGAGGTATCCAAAAAGCTGTAAGGTCTAGTTGTGGGTGAAAAAGATAAGTACTTCAAGTTGGAAAATGGGTTTAGGAGGGACATTAAGAAAGTAACTTGCTCTGAAATGACTTTTGAAAAGTATTTCTTGATGTTGAGGTATCCAAAAAGCTGTAAAGTATAGTTGTGAGTGAAGGGATTGGTACTTCAAGTTGGAAAATGGGTTTAGGAATGACATTATGAAAGGAACTTGTTCTAAAAGGATATAATAAAGCCATAAAAAGTGTTAAAAATGGAGAGGGGGCTCTTTGGAGGGGTCCGGGGAGGGCGTTTGGGGATCCAGGGGCCCTTGAGGGGTGGGGTGGTCATATGGGAGCCTGAGGGGACCTTTGGGGCCGGGATGAGCCTTTGGGGGCCTGGGGAGGGTCTTTGCGGGTCTGAGAGGGTCCTTGAGGACCGATTGGTCCTTTGGGAGCCCGGTGGACCTTTGGGGACCGGGTGAGGGCCTTTGGGGGTCCGGGGGGCCCTTGAGCACCGATTGGGCCCTTTGGGGCCCGGTGGGTCCGTTGGGGGTCTGGGCGACCCTTGAGGACCTGGGGAGGACCTTTGGGGTCCGAGGGGCCCTTTGGGGGTCCGGGGGTCCCTTTGGGAGCCCAGTGGACCTTTGGGGACCAGGTGAGGGCCTTAGGGGGTCCGGGGGGTCCTTTGGGAGCCTGGGGGACCTTTGAGGACCGGAGGCTTCCTTCGGGGTTGGGGTAGAGCAATCGGGGCCCTTTGGGAGCCCTGGGAGCCCGGGGAGGGCCTTTGGGGACCGGGGGAGGGCTTTTGGGGGTCTGGTGGACCTTTGGGGACCGGGGAGGGCCTTTGGGGGCTCGGGTATGGCCTTTTTAGGGTCTGGGGCCCTTTGGGTGCCTGGGGGACCTTTGGGACCGGGAGAGGGCCTTTGGGGACTGGTGGAGGGCCTTTGGGGGTCCGGGGGGCCCTTTAGCACCGATTGGGCCCTTTGGGGCCCGGTGGGTCCGTTGGGGGTCTGGGGGGACCCTTGAGGACCGGGGGAGGGCCTTTGGGGTCCGGGGGGGCCTTTGGGGGTCCCTTTCGGAGCCCGGTGGACCTTTGGGGACCGAGTGAGGGCCTTTGGGGGTCCGAGGGGTCCTTTGGGAGCCTGGGGGACCTTTGAGGACCGGAGGTTTCCTTCGGGGTTGGGGTAGAGCAATTGGGGCCCTTTGGGAGCCCTGGGAGCCCGGGGAGGGCCTTTGGGGACCGGGGGAGGGCTTTTGGGGGTCTGGTGGACCTTTGGGGACCGGGGAGGGCCTTTGGGGGCTCGGGTATGGCCTTTTTAGGGTCTGGGGCCCTTTGGGTGCCTGGGGGACCTTTGGGACCGGGAGAGGGCCTTTGGGGACTGGTGGAGGGCCTTTGGGGGTCTGGGGGGCCCTTGAGCACCGATTGGGCCCTTTGGGGCCCGGTGGGTCCGTTGGGGGTCTTGGGGGACCCTTGAGGACCGGGGGAGGGCCTTTGGGGTCCGGGGGGGGCCTTTGGGGGTCCCTTTCGGAGCCCGGTGGACCTTTGGGGACCGGGTGAGGGCCTTTGGGGGTCCGAGGGGTCCTTTGGGAGCCTGGGGGACCTTTGAGGACCGGAGGCTTCCTTCGGGGTTGGGGTAGAGCAATCGGGGCCCTTTGGGAGCCCTGGGAGCCCGGGGAGGGCCTTTGGGGACCGGGGGAGGGCCTTTGGGGACCGGGGGAGGGCTTTTGGGGTTCTGGTGGACCTTTGGGGACCGGGGAGGGCCTTTGGGGACCGGGGGAGGGCTTTTGGGGTTCTGGTGAACCTTTGGGGACCGGGGAGGGCCTTTGGGGACCGGCGGAGGGCTTTTGGAGGTCTGGGGAGCCCTTGAGGGACGAATGGTCCTTTGGGAGCCCGTTGGACCTTTGAGAACCGGGGGAGGGCCTTTGGGGGTCCGGGGAGAGCCTTTGGGGGCTCCGGTGGTCCTTTGGGAGCTTGGGGGACCCTTGAAGACCGGGGGCTTCCTTCGGGGTTGAGGTAGGGGGATTGGAGCCCTTTGGGGTTGGGTTAGAGGACCTCACAACACTGTTCAAATGAAACTTGTGTATTATAACGACCACACTCAAAACCTCTTCCAAAATCTCTTCAAAAATCATATTTTATAATGTCTCTAGGTGTTTCGCCGAAATAGTTCCATAAAATAGCTAAAACGGTTTCGCCAAAATTATCCCTAAACGGAATTTCGGCATGTTCCCTTTGTTAGGCATCCCTGCACTGGCTTATTTCAATTATTTGGAAACCTTTTCGCGAGCTAAGATCAAAACATTCGCTCGTGAATCAATTCTCTTTAGAAACAACAAATTAATTTCCCTTTCATGAATCAAATCTCTTTAGAACAATAAATTCATTCCCCTTTCGTGTCAATCAATCAATCATGACATCATCTGTCGGACATTAATTAACTTCCCCGGAAACAGTTCTCTTCGAACTCCAAAGACATTAATTAACTTGACGTCATCTGTCAGACACTCCCTGGAAACAATTTGATTAATGACTGTCAGCACAGGTGTCCCAAATTCCTGGACGGCATAACATTCGCTGAGAGCGTGCCAAAAACACACCTGGAGAAAGAGGTCATTGACTGATTACGCAATCATTCTCCCTAATGACTCTATGCCCATATAAGGAGCCCTGATCGGAGATACGTTCTTTTGATAACCGAATTTTGTACTCGTGGGACTCAATAAGGCATCTCTACTTACTACTACTTATATTGCCATTACTAATATTACTAATAAGGCTATGGATATTAAGGAGAAATTTTCAAGAAATGCTGAGGGGAATCTTGAATTAAATTGAAAGACGCTATGTGCATACAGGCTGTCGAAAGGGCGCATCAATAATATCTCAGGAAGAGCTTAGAGCATGAACTTGAAACTTTCAGGCCATTTTAAGGGTGATAGAGAACTAATAAAAAGACACTATGTGTAAGTTACTACCACTAGTAGTAGTACTACTACTAATATGCTGCTGCTACTAGTACTACTATTACTAAGCCTAATGATCTTAAAGGAAAATTTACAGGGATTTGTAGGGAGATTTTGGATTAAATCAATACTCACTATATGCATGCAGCCTATTAAAAGGGTGTATCAGCAATATCTCAGCAACGGCTTATAGTATTCAGTTGAAACTGCCAGACCTGGATGAGAGGATGGTCAAATAACCAAAAAGATTTTACAACTACTACTAAAACTACTATTATTTTTAATATTAAGGGTCTTAGGCAAAACTTTCAGGGAATGGTGGTGGTGGTGTTGAGCTAAATCAAACAAAATATGCACATGCAGGTTGTCAAAGGGTGTATCAGCAGAGCGTTAAGGCTTAGAGAATTAAGGTCAAGCTTTCATGGCATTTTGAGGGGGATATTGAATTAAATCAAGTCACACTATGTACATGTGGGCTATTAAAAAGGTGTAATAGTAGAGAGTCAAGTAAATAGGTTAAAAGTAAACAGCAAATATGTTAAAAGTAAATATAACCATCTAGTAGTGTCTAGAGTTAATTTAAAGCTGAAATATCTGAAGGGTAATTACCTTCCGGGAAACTATGACGCTGGTACAACGGGAGGAGAATTTGAGAGAAACTTTCCAGGAGCAGTTGAATTCTAAATTGGAGAGTTTAAAATTTGACAATGTAGAAGATTAAATGGAATAATTTTAGAAAAATAATTTGTGGAGTTGCTGATGGTGTTTTAGGAAAAAAAATTCAGGGCATTTTGATATTTTGAGGCATTTTGAGGGGGATATTAAAATAAATTAAGTCTCACCATGTACGGTGTGAGTGTAACTGAACCCCAATCAACTGAACCCCTGTAACTGAACCCCTGTAACTGAACCCCCGTGTAACTGAACCCCCGTATAACCGAACCACCGTGCAACTGAACCCCCGTGCAACTGAACCCCCGTGCAACTGAACCCTCGTGCTACTGAACCCTCATGCAACTGAACCCTCGTGCAACTCAACCACCGTACTTACATTGGGTAAAACACTATAGGGTTATGAACCATAGTTTTTTAACTATGGTATAGTTATTTAACCTTTGAACTGTTTTAAATAAAATGGCCGTCCCGAAATTTAGATCGGATGTATTTGAGGGAAAAATAGGGTGGAGTGGAAGCTCTCCGATCACTTTTAACTCTGAAAAACTTAACTAGAAATTTTGATTTCCAATCGAATGAGCCCACCCCCCAAAGTTCATATAAAATTTTTTCTACAAAAACCTTATGTGTTAGCAATGAGCAACTAGCTTAACTTTCAGCCCTTGCCCCAGATGCTGCTGGTGGGGTTGTTAACCCCAAAGGCATGGCTATTTGATCTTCAGACTATTTTGAACAAAATGTATATTTTTATTTTGATCGAATGTATTTGGGGGGGGGATGTCGGTTAAGAGGGAAAGGCTGATTGGTCCTGCGATTACCTTTGATTCTTCGAAATTGAACTTGAACTTTCAATTTCCAATCGAATGAGGCTCCTTCAAAGTTATTACGATCATCCCTTCTATAAAAAACCTTAAATTTTAACAATTGATAACTTGCAATAACATACAGATTGCTGATAAAGGTGTATCAGCAATTTTTTTTTTTTTTGGAACAGCTTAGCGTATCAAGACCAAACTTCTGGGGCATCTACCTGTTACTTCCGCTATTAATACTGCTACTACTGCTACTAATTCAACACTACTATTACTTCTACTGTTCCTACTACGGCCTCTGCTACTATTAAACTAGCACTATTAAGGCTACGCATATCAAGTTGAAAATTTGAAAGAATGAGGTATTTGAGGTGGAACTTGAACTAAATCAATAGACGCTATGTATATGCAGATTTTCAAAATGGCATATCTCAAAAAGGGATTTGTGTATTAAGTTGGAACTTTCAGAGAGTGATTAAAGGGAAAGTCAATTCACCAAAAGGAAATATGTGCACGCTCAGGCCTGGATTTACCACTAGGTGCCTAGGCCCGGACCTAGAAGCGCATAATGCTAGCGGGAGCAATAAATTATCAATGAGTAATTTTTTCCTGACAAAAACTGGACTGATGTGATTTATCGTCGCCAGGTACACTCTGCCGCCACGCTGCCTCTTCACAGAAAAGTGACTTTAAAACAACACAGGAATTCCATGGTCGGTTATAAACTGTCAGATGTCTCCCAAGAATGGTAGCTGAGAGTTCGGTATTACCCCTCTCTTTAATCACTTTTCGCTCATCAGTTGTGTTCTGTTAACACACAGTTACATGGTTACACACAGTTACAGTTACATGGGGGTTCAGTTACACGGGAGTTTAGTTAAATGGGGGGGGGTTGAGTTGCACGGGGGCTGAGTTGCACGAGGGTTCAGTTAAAGGGGGTTGGTTCAGTTGCATGAGGGTTCAGTTGCACGAGGGTTCAGTTGCACGGGGGTTCGGTTACATGGAGGTTTAGTTAAATGGGGTTGAGTTGCACGAGGGTTCAGTTGCATGAGGGTTCAGTAGCACGAGGGTTCAGTTGCACGGGGGTTCAGTTGCACGGGCGTTCAGTTGCACCGGGTTCGGTTATGCGGGGGTTCAGTTGCACGGGGGCTCGGTTATACGGGGGTTCAATTGCTTGAAGTGGGTTCAGTTACAATGGAATCCTATGTACATGTGGGTCATTAAAAAGGTGTAATAGTAAAGAGTCAAGTAAATAGATTAAAAGTAAACAGCAAATATGTTAAAAGTAAATATAATCATCTAGTAGTGTCTAGAGTTAATTTAAAGATACCTTCCGGGAAACTATGACGCTGGTAGACCGGGAAGAGAATTTGAGAGAAACTTTCCAGGAGCAGTTGAATTTTAAAATGGAGAGTTTAAAATTTGACAATTCAGAAGATTAAATGGAATAAATTTAGAAAAATAATTTGTGAAGTTGCTGATGGTGTTTTAGAAAAAAAAAATAGGAATGCACCTAGGAATATTAATGAAAATACTATATGTTTAGTAGAAAGAAGAAGGGGATTGTACAATAATTATCTGAGTTATAGATCATATGAAAATAAGAGGAATTTAATGAAAGTGAAGAAAGCATTAAAATATGAGCTGAGGGGGTGTGAAGTGGAGACCATGGATTAACTTGCCGAGGATCTGGAAAATGTAGCTAGAGGGCATATTAGTAAAATATTGTAATGGCATGTTGATAAATCGAGAGGGAGTAGTCAATCTTGACGCGTCTCAGTTAAACATACGAACGGGGCCACAATTAGTGATAAGGAAAGAGTTAAAGAGAGATTGGCAGAACATTTTTTAGAATATGCTAACCCGCAATAATGTTACAGGAAAAGATATAGAGGAAAATGAAAAAGTTTGTGACACCTTGGAAGTGAAGGAAGATTTATTTTGTGAGGAAGATTTGTGACAGTACTAAAAGGATTAAAAAATATTAAGGCCCCAGGTACAGATAGTTTGATAAATGAGTTTCTTCAATATGATGACTATGAGGATTGACATGAGTTCCTGAAGATTATGAATATGGTGTTTTAAAATGGGAAGTACCTAACAATTTTAGAAAAACCTTAATTAAACTCCTGTATAAGAGAGGCGATAATAGTGAGTGTGGTGATAATAGAAGTATTAGCCTGATGTCTGTAGGTAGCAAATTACTTAGTATGATGGTTCTTTTTAGACTTACAGATGCTGTAGACAATATTTAAGAGAAGAGCAGTGCGGTTTTAGGAAGGGTTAATAGTTTAGAAGTGCCCGAGTCATCAAACACCAATTGTCCTCAGTTTTGTAGATTAAGAGCAAGCATTTGATTTAGCTGATAGAAGAGCTTTAGCGAAGGTCTTATCCTTGCATGGTATACAGAAAAAAACATTAAAGCGATTAGTATGACACTGCTGTGGTTAAGGTAGGAGATGAGGTTACTAGCCGGTTTTGTAATAAATCAGGCGTTAACCAGGGCTGTGTTCTATCCCTATGGATCATTTTGATGGAATTTGTCTCAAGGAGCACAGCAAAGGCAATGGGCGAACACGGAATCAAATGGGGAAGTAAATCTTTCCTGGACTTAGACTATGCTGATGATTTAAGCATTCTAGATGAAAATGTGAGCAAAATGAATGAACGTTTAGAGGTTTTGTGAGTTCAGGGTTCTAGCATAGCTTGAAAAATTTTGATAAGGAGACCAAGTCTCTAAGGCTAGGAATGAGTGAAGATGAGAAAGTGACGTTGGGTAGTGAAAAGATCGATCAAGTGGACAGCTTCACTTGCATCGGTAGGATCATTAGTAAAGACGTTAAATTACAAGATGTTAAAGATAGGATAGCAAAGACTCGAGGTGTTTTTTCACAGTTGAAAAAAGTTTGTAAGAATAGGAAGATAAGTCTGCAAACTAAGATTAGACTTTTGGAAGCTTCAGTGATGGCAGTGGTCAAATATGATTCTGAAGCATAGGTGCTCAGAAAAATGGAGGAAGATTTGCTAGATGTTTTACAAAGAAATTGCCTTAAATCGTTTTAGAGAAATCGTTTTACAGAGAAAATGGACCGTTTTGGATACCAGACTGACTGACCGTATTTCAAACAGTTGGTTGTACGAAAAGTGTGGTTCAATCTCGTTTTCTAGAGCTCTGATTAGAGAAATGTTGAAAAGGTTAGGGCACGTTCTGTGGATGAAGGATGACAGATTGCCAAAGATTGTCTCTTTCGGCCAACCGTCTAGGGCTAAACGGAAAGCAGTTCACCCGCGGTTGAGGTGAAAGGAGGTCGTAAGGAAAGATTTAAGGGAAATGTAAACGCCCTGGCAGGGTGTAAAGAAAGAGGCTTTGAATAGATTCGGATGGGGGAGGAGCGATCGTAGCTTTATTGGCCTCAGGCGGCTTGGTCCTACGTTGAGTTGTTGATAGTAGTAGTAATAGCAATATTTCGGCTACGCCTTAGGGCCGTGGATCCCATCCGATTTTGGACCATGTCTCACCTAAGCATTTCTAAAACCTTGATACCCCCTCGTGATATTTAAGTTGTGCTATTAAAAATTTTACGTGTATTCACCTGAAGGAAACTTAAAAGGCCATTAACTTGGTATCTTTTTTGGGTTGTCCTCTAGGCATATTTTATGCCTAAATATTGTCTTAATACAACACCTTTTATACCTTCTATAACGTCATTGCAATGCTATTATGAATCTTTTTCGCTCGTTATATGCATTTGAATATGTTATTTAGCTTGAATGAAAATTTTTTTTTAGGGTAGTGCAATAGCGCTGCCTAAGTAAAGAACGATGTTGGCACAATGTATTATTTTAGTTTTTTTTCTTTTAGACCAGGACACTTTGTATTGAAGGAGTTTTCCGTAGAAACTTCGAAAAGGGCTCATTCGATTGGAAATCTGAAGGGCTTGTGCCCTTTTTAATAGTCGGAAGCGATTGGAGGAAAACTAACACCCCTCTCACAACCACCATTACCCCAAACACATCCAATCAAAACTTTGAGATAACCATTTTGTTCGACGTAGTTGAATGGTCAGGAAATTATGTCTTTGAGGACGACACTACCTCCAGAGCCCTGACGACACTACCCCCAGAGTCCTCAGGGCAAGGATTGCAAGCTATGCCCTGGGGGCACATAAGGTTTTTAGTCAAAAGTGATTGGAGGGCAACTAACCCCCCTATCACGCCCACCATTTCCAAAAACACATCCAATCATAATTTTGAGATAGCCATTCTGTTCAACGTAGTTGAAAATTCTTGAAATCAGGTCTTTGAGGGTGACAACCCCTCCCCCCTCCTCTCCCACAGCCCTCAGAGCAAGGGTTATAAGTTATGCCCTGGGGGCATATAAGGCTTTTATAGAAAGCGTTGTCGTAGAAACTTAAAAAAAGCTCATTCGATAGGAAATTGAAAGGGCCAGTGCCCTTTTTAATAGTTGAAAGTGACTGGAGGGCAACTAACCCCCTTCTCACGCCCACCGTTTCCAAAAACACATCAAATCAAAATTTTGACATAGGCATTTTTTTCAACGTAGTTAAAAAGTCGGAAATTATGTCTTCGAGGATGACACTCTCCCCACAGCCCTCAGGGTAAGGGCTGTCCTTGCGGCATATAAGGTATTTATGGAATGCGTTGTCGTAAAAACTTCAAAAAAGGCTCATTCGATTGGAAATTGAAAGGGCTAGTGCCTTTACTAATAGTCAAAAGTGATCGGACGGCAAATGCCCCCCCCCTGCATTCATCTTTTCCCCAAACACTTCTGATCAACATTTGGATATAGCCATTTTGTTTAGCGCTGTTGAGGTGTTTTTGAGTATGACAACCCCCCCCCCCCATAGCCCTCAGGGCAAGGGTTGTAAGTTACGCCATGGGGGCATACAAGGTTTTTTTTTATAGAAAGTGTTGTCGTATAAACTTCAAAAAGGGCTAATTCGATCGGAAATTGAGAGGGCTTTTGCCCTTTTCAATAGTTGAAAGTAATCGGAAGGAGAACCCCCCCCCCCTACGCCCATCATTTCTCAAAATATATTTGATCCACGTTTTGATATGGCCATTTCGTTCAATGTAATTGAAAGGTCAGGAAATTATATCTTTTAGGATGACAACCCTCCCCCCATAGACCTCAGGACCAGGATCGTAAGTTATTTCCTTGGACTCTATTAGGTTTTTATAGAAAGTATTGTCGTAGAAGCTTCAAAAAGGGCTCATTCGATTGGAAATTGAGAGGACTAGTGCTTTTTTTATTATTCGAAAGTGATCAGAGGGCAAATGACCCCCCCCCACACACCCATGATTTCCCCAAACACTTCCAATCAAAATTTTAATATAGCCATTTCATTCAACGTATTTGAAAAAGTCTGGTAATTTTGTCTTTGAGGATAAAAAATCCCTCCAGCCCTCAGGCCAAGGGTTGTAAGTTATGCCCTGGGGGCATATAAGGTTGTCATAGAAAGCGTGGTCTTATACACTTCGGAGGATGCTGATTGGATTGGTAATCAGACGCTCTAGTCCTATTTTTAAGAGTCAAAGTGACCGGAGGGCAGCTACCCCCCTCCCACACACACATACACATACACACACACGTCGTTTTGTCCCGAAATGCATCTAATAGAAATGTTGAGATAGCCATTGTATTCAAAACAGTCTAAATATCATATAACAAGGCTTTTGGGGTTGGAGCAAACACCAGAGATTAGGGGCAAGGGTTGTAAGTGATGCCCAGCGGGTATTTATGGTTTTTATGGAAGGGATGGCTGTTTAAGTTTAGAAGGAGCTCATTTGGCTGAAAATTGAAAGTTCTAGTTCCTGTATAAGCGTCAAAAGTGATGGACCTCCTTTAGCCCCCCGCCCCTCATGTTCTACAACCCCTCCTTTCACCAAACGCATCTGATTGAAATTTTGAGATAGCGATTATTTTCAAAATAGTCCAAAGAACATATAATAATGTCTCTAGGGATGAGATATGTAAGTTATTATATGAGGTTATATAACATTTTTATTGAATGGGCCGTAGTATAAACATCACATGGGGCTTATTTGATTTGAAATTGGAAGTTATAGTGCCCTTTCTAAGAGTCAAAGTGATTTGAGAACAAACAGCCCCCCCCCTCAACTCTCAGCATTTGCCTTAACACATTCAATCAAAATTTGTAGATAACAGTTTTAGTCATCATAGTTAAAGGTTTCGGAAATTATGTCTGCGAGGAAAACACCCCCCCCCCCACAGTTTTCAGGGAAAGTGTTGTAACTTATACCCTTGGGGCATATAAGGCTCTTATAAAAAAGGTGGTCGTATATTCTTTGGAGGGGACTCATTGGATTGGTAATCATAAGTTCTAGTGCTCTTTTTAAGGGTCAAAGTGATTGGAGTGCAAATACCTCCCCCCCCCCCCACACACACACACACGTAAACACGTCGTGTTTTCCTGAGATGTATCCAATATGTATTTTGATACACTCCTTTTATTCAAAATAGTCCAAATATCATATAACAAGGCTTTTGAGGTTGATACAAACCACCAGAGCCTGAGGGCGAGGGTTGTAAGTTATGCCCCTGGGGTATTTAAGGTTCTTATGGAAGGGATGGTTGTATAACCTTTAAAGGTGGCTCATTTGGTTGGAATTATAATTTCTAATTCCCTTTTAAGAGTCAAAAGTGATCGAGGTAAAGTAGCACTCTGCCCAAATACCCGTATTTCCACCAAATGCATCTGATTGAAATTGTGCGACAATTCTGTTTAAAGTAGTTCAAAGAACATATAACAATGCTTTCAGGGGTGGCCCTATCCCCCAGAGCCCTGGGGCAAGGGCTTTAAGTTATGCCCTGGGGGCATATAAGGTTCATGTGGAATGGGTGGTTGTATTAAATTCACATGGGTCTTATTTGATTTTAAATTAGAAGTGATTTGAGAAAAATCTCTCCCTCCCCCCACGCCCATCATTTCCCATAACAAATATCCAAACAAAGTTTTAAGAAAGCATTGTTGAAAGGTTCAGTAATTATGCAATAGTTGTAGTAGTATTAGTAGCAGTATGCAAATAGCATCTTTTTTCCATATCCCCTTCAACACACGATGAAATTTCTAACTTAATACCATCAACCGGTCCTGAAGCATTGCTGTTACGTCCTTTTGGCAACCTATATGGGCAAACCGTGTTTCAATTTATTTCAATATAGTTACAATATTGCCCAAAATCTTCGCCTTAATAAACTTAGGTTTATTAGTTGTAGTAGTAGCCATAGTAAATAGAGTAGTAGCAGTAGGAGTACAGTTAATAGTAGTAGTCTTAGCTTTAGTAGCAGTAGTAGTAGTAGCAGTAATAGTCATATTAGCAGTAGTTGTAGGAGTAGGAGCATTAGTATTATGATGCAAATATTGTCTTTTGGTTAGTTCAACATCCCCCGCAACAAGCGTTGTAAGTTTTAATTTCCCACACGAAATTGTTCCTAAGATATTACTGATATGCCCTAATGACAACCTGCATACGGATGGCAGGTTGTCATCCGTACAACAGAAATATTCTCTGAAAATTTCACCTTCATACCTTCATAGGTTGTGGATTTTGAGCTAGCCAGAAGACACTGTGTGTATTCATTTAATGCTGCTTCTACGGTTACTGTAACTAACGACACTAATGGTATTAAGTTGAAACTTTTAGGGAACGTTTAGGAGGAGTTTCAATTAAACGAAAAACCTATATGCATGTAGGTATTAAAAGGGCATATACGCATTATAGGGCATATAAGACCATAGGCAGCTCTAGTGGGGGGTTTGTTAATAATGAACAATCGTTATTTTAAGAGAAAATTTCAATAAAAGGTGTTTATTCTTCTACTATAAGTTATTTCTTTGTATAGGAGTTTTAAATTAATTATTGCAAAGGGGATTTTCAGTTAAACTCTTAGCTGACGGTTCGTGAGTGGCATACTTAAGTGGAGGCGGAACTTTGTGTGTAGGGAGCTTAAATTAGCGGATCAAAGCGGGGAGCCACATTAATGACCATACTGAGTCGAAATCAGATTGAAGGGCTTCAGGTTCCCTCGAGAGCGAGTGGAGCCACAAGGACAAGCTATCCTGAGAAATACTAGCATAAAGAGAATAGAAATAAGAAAGTGATGTATTTATTTACTCACATATCGAACAAAGCTTCTGGTATATCAACACACTAGCAGTAAAAGACACTGGGTAAAAACTGCTCACTGGTAATAAGTAACGTTCAGTACTTCTGTCTATTAATTTCACACAAGTTCAACATGAGTGAATAATTCACAAAACAACTTATAAGAGATTCCTCATAGACTGAAAAAAGACTCTAAATAAAAGGCTGATGCGAGCCTCCAAAATAAGACTCCTGTAAGACTGACTAAAAATTGCTAAGTTCTGGCTATCTACTATTTCCAATTTCGCCAGAGGTTACGTCCGGGCGTTACTAACAAGTAAATTATTCAGATCCTATTGGTCTCACTATCTGTCCTATATTACTATTGGACCAATCAGCTAGTTGATTTTAATTAACTTTTGAACCGGCTTATGATTCTTTAAAATTTCGCTTTGGAATTCTTCCTAGCATGATACAATTTTTTACTTGATACATAGTTTCACATTGTATTTCACGCAAATATTTTCTGAAGCTTTACCTTATAATTTATGCAATTTTTGACACATTTTATGCAAATTTCCAACCCAAGATTTAGATTACATGGTTGGTTGCGTGTTATGTGAAATTGATCATTCTGAATATTTATTGCTATTACTTTTTTTTGTGGGAAAGATTTTTCATAATTACAATTGTAATACAATGTTTTTAAATTTTACAATTAAGTGTTACTTTAATCTTGTGGGTTTATACTGGGCGATTATATTTTACTTGGAAAGTTTTCGGGGTCTTGAAAATCGATTCCATTACATATCATCCTTCCCATTCTTAACGATGTCCTCATCGTTGTGTCCCCTGCTCTTTCTACTCTTTTAAACTTTGATCTCGCTTCCTTCTTTTTTGATTTGGTATTTGTTACTTGAATTAAATTTAGCTTTGGTATGATATGACACTACGTGTTTTAAAACATCACTTTAAAGTCCACCACCTATACACTCTATTTGACGAAAGAGTCAAAGAGTTTCTCTTTTACTAACACATTTGATTATATGATTATGTAATAATTATTAATCCCTTCACCTGATACTAAAATTCCTTCACCTGATATGCTAATAATTCTACATGGTTCTAACTAATTAAGTACTGCCTTTGCGATTATTTTATCACTTAAAATGGTACATATTTGCTTTTTCTCTAGACTTGACTATACTTCCACCTGACACTGTAATGATACGATACGTAACTGATTCTAATTGCTCTACATGGTTCTAACTAATTAAGTACTGCCTTTGCGACTATTCTATCACTTAAAATGGTACATATTTCCTTTTCCTCTAAACTCGATTATACTTCCACCTGACACTATAATGATACGATACGTAACTGACTTCAAGAGCACTAATACATATATAAGATAAATGATTGGAAATAAAAGGTTTCACAATATAACTTTTTAAACTTTTACGTCTGATTGCAACATTGGGATATGTAATTTTCACTTATTTTCAACTGATTACGAAAAGTTTCTCAGTATTCACTAAAGTTATAGTTAGATACATAAGATTCACACTTACTTCATCATTCTACGTGTCTATAATACTCACATACGTTGTCACTTTATTTTGGGCTTCCGTCAAACTAATTATTGTATCGGCTAATTGTTTATGGTTTGTCTTCGTGGTGTTTCATCTTTTGGCACTTGTTGCTTGGGGTTGCTTAGATTTTACATTGTTCCTAAGTATGACTATTGCACAAAATTGTCCATGCATGGTTTGTCATGTCAAATACGAGGGGTTGATGTCACAGGGATGTTGAAATGTGTATTAGGTACATAACTCTTGGGGAATTGATTACATGGAATGGGTATCTCGATCGCTGGCTGGGTATCTCTTCTTGGACACTTTTATCCTCGGAAAATCTAATACTCGTACAGTCTGTGTTTTCCGTAAATTGATCACTTTCAGTTCTTCTTTTATTGTTTACTAGGTATATAACTCTTGGGGAATTGATTACATGGAATGGGTATCTCGATCGCTGGCTGGGTATCTCTTCTTGGACACTTTTATCCTCGGAAAATCTAATACTCGTACAGTCTGTGTTTTCCGTAAATTGTTCACGTACAGTCTTTCCTTTATTTGGACTATGGGTTATGTAAGACATGTAAGGGTAATTATGGATGGATTAAAACTCTATCTCAGGTTCTATGTTCGATGCATTGTCTTTGATTCTTGTTATAATGATAATTATCATTGAGGGATTAAAACGATAATGACTGGTTGGTTTTCCTCTTTCAACACTTCATTTTGGCAAAAATTTAGCACGTAAGTTTATATTTTCCACAAAATTGATTATGATTGGTTCCTCTTCTCAGGGAGGATAGTTTGGTTTCGTGACATCTAATAATGATTGGGTATGTTCAAAACTTGATCTTGGCATCTTGGTTTAACATATTGTCTTTGATCTGAGGCTTAAGACATACAATCTTTGAGGAATTGGCTCCAGGGTTGTTCTTTGTGGTCTAAACATTAAATCTTAAGGACCTTGCCGTCTAAGGATAGTTATTTGACGGATATTTATGCAGTTTTACGACATGACCGGTCGGGGTGGTTCCCTACGTAATTATCAATTCATATATATATGTCTATATATGGGGTTCTTGGTTCGCCGATAGTGGTTGGGGTAGTGTTACCTGGTACTAGGCTTGGATGACTTGGATTTTCATCAGGTCATTGTCTTCAGGGATTTCCTCGGTGAGTACTTGTCGGTGGTTGACGAATGATGAGAGTAGATGCTCCTGGGTTGTATCCGTGTTGCGTTCTGGTACACCATTAATTAATTTGCACTGGTTACTCTGCTTCCTGGAATATAAATATCTGAACAGAATCATATGCTCTTTATAATTGCACAAGTTAAAACACATACAGTAATAATACACGCTTAACACGATATTATACGGGGACCATTGTTAATAATAGTCTTGATTAGTCGTACTAATCATATCAATTTAATATGGGTATAATTAAACTAAAAAGTAAAATGAATAAAAGCAATCTTCATGCTTTTACATGCATATTGCAGCAATACTAGGTTACTACGAGATAAGCTAAGTAATGATAAGAAAAATGATTATGTTTACGAAAAATAACACTATAAGATTTTCACGATTTGGTGATTATATGTATACATGTATATATGTGCATTTGGCACATATTAATATTCAATGCGCTTTTAAATGTTATTCAACACTCATCTACTTTAGCATTTAATTTTCTATTATAGTATTACATGCGAGGTAGGTTACATGGTTTTCATGAGAGGTCTCGATTTACTATAAATTTTCAATTCTTTACTGTTTATGCGCGTCCATGCCGCTTAAGAAGTATATCTTTACAGCTGCATGGGCTTGCATGAAAAAATTAAGTGAAAATTTGGGACTGGACATGGCACGAATGAGGACCTCTACTCCCATTCGTTCGATCTTGTCCTCCCTTACTCGTTTGCTTAAGGGTTATCAGGGAGTTCCGGGTTTAGGTTTTGCATCTCACTCGGCTCGATGTGATCTGACTTTGCTCTTTTTCTACGCGTTATTCTCAACATTCTTCCGTAATTTAGGTTCAATACGATTCTTATAGAATACGAGATCATGAATACGAATCCTACCGTCAGGAGGATATACCACCAAAAATTTGTTGAAAATAGTCCGTATCTACTTTCTACATTCGTCAATCTTTGATCTTCATTAGTAAATAGGGGAATTTGAGAGTCTAAGGCTTCTCTTATTTTTGTTAGTGGTAAGGTTCCCTTGATATTCTCTATTTTTGACCATATTGTGGCCTTTACTTCTTCATTTTCAATATTGGAATTGTATACGATAGATTGACTGGTTTGAAATTGATCACCTTGGGACTTATTATATTCGTGCTTGTTGTTATCAGTGGTGTCTGTACCGTGGCTCCTTTGTTTACCAGTCGGCATCCTTGTTTTATTGTTATTGTTCCCACGTCTTGTAATAGTAGTTCAGTTCTGTAGCTTGGATCGATTCTTTCTGTGTTATTATAACAAGAGATGGTCCCAACTGTTTCTTTTGGAACAGAAAATAGCCACAGGTCATTTCTAAGGTGAATAAATATTTCTCGTTTAATACTGCCTACTAATGCTTCGCATGAGTTTGGAATTTCTTCTTGTTGAGTCTCTTTTAAAAATATATCCAACATTCATGATCCGGGTTTTACATTATAAATGGGCAGTGTTAGTTGACATGCTAGGTTTTTGAATGCTACACATTCCTTAAGGTCCTGTGGATTTGCTAAGGCATATTTCCTCCTATCTTGATCGACTAGCAAGTATTCCGCTTCAGGGGTGATAGTCATGAACGAATTAGTTCTACCTATATTGGCTGGAAACGTAGAAATTTTATACAAGTCATATATTGATTGTTGATTTATTAACGGGATTGTTACTACTGCAAATAATTGTTCGTTTATCTCTGTGATGTGAACCTTCAGCTTGATGTAATAGTGGAATAAGTTTGCTACTTCCGGTTCTGTTGGTAGATGTAGTCCGAACGTTAAATGCGTTTTTATTTCATCCAAGATATTTTTTAGGTTCGAAGGATCCACTAGGTCATACGACAAGGTTCTTCCGGTAAGGGCAAATAATGCAAATTCAAATTTGCTAACGTCAGTTGCCAGGTTAAGTAATGACATTGTCACTACGTCTAGTGATACCATGGTGAGGCTCGAATCGGTAATCACACGATCTACTTCATTTTTTAAATAATTCATTATGTTTACTGTCTTTGATATTTTCTTCGAGATTGCCTCAATTTTGTCTCTCTGGTAATTGGCTATACTGGCTTGTATTTTTTGGACATGTAAGGTCACGTTCATGGCGTTATTTAGTTTTCCTACGTTTTCCCTCAGTCTATTCAGGTCTTCTTCAGTCGATAGCCCAAATAAGCGTGAGTATAGACTTTCGAGAAACTACCTTTTTGTCAACGTATTAACAGTATATTTAGACTCTTGACATCAATGTAATTCATAGTTTTATAAATATTAATACACTACTGGTTTTATCATATAACGCATTTTTACATAACAATAGTAATCACTTTATATGGACATAATCCTTTCAGGTACTATTAGAGGGTAATATTATTAGAATGAATAATAGAAGAACCCTCTATTTCAACGAGATTACTTATATATACAGTTTCTTCCACTAATATTGGGTTTTAATTTCAATATGGGTGCATCATCCGGCAGTGCCGCCTTTGAACTTGGGGATGTAAGCATATCGAGAAGTCGATAATCTTTCCATGACGAAACATTTGAGCTGAGAAATTTGAGTTCAAATAGTATATTATTTTTTGTGGCCTCGGGTATGTTTAAGTACATTAAATACACTAACAATCGGTTTGGGAGGTGCAGGCCCTCTAGTGTGGCCGTTATGTCATTTTTTCGCATATTTTGTCGAATGACTTTTCGGCAGAGCTGAGATAGCGACAGTTGGTCATTTATTATTTTTACCACTGAGAAACTTAAGTTCACGTGTGTTTGGCATCAGCATAGTTGCTCACGCACGATTACGTCTATACCAGGGAATATTTTTCTTCCAAAATTTTCGTCTTCTTTGAAGAAATTTAGTGTTATTTTCTTTATGTCTTTATACTCTCTTGGGATAACTTGAAAAATGGCGGATTTCGTTAAGGGGTTTATTGGATTCAAATACGTGTTATTTACACAGTTGACGTGTAAGGCCTTAAGAAAGCTTTCACCTTTTAACATGTGTCCGTGGTCTATTAGTATGGAGAGAAATTTAATGGGCCAAATTGTAGTTATGTTGTTATCGTCTTGATCGTACCAAATATTTTCGGCGATATAATCAGAAAGTGAGTTATATTTTGTTGTTGGAATATCTTGTATTAAAATTCGGAAGGCCAGGTTGGCACTTAATCTAGTATGCTCTAGTGTTCTTGTCATTACTCGTGCACTGAAGTTATAATGCACTAAGCTTGTCGTTAATTTTAGGATTACTCTTTGTTCCAACCTTGTCTTTTGAGATTTTAGAAGGTGATATAGTTTTGGACAGTCTAAATTTTCTATTGTTCTGATAAGTTCCTCTTCTTTTAATGCATTATCAACGATTCCCCATTCTCTTAAGGGAATATTAATGTTGTTTACACTATGTCTTTTCTTAAGATTTCGTGAGGTTACATTCTTTAGTTCACGATTATTTAATTGTTGATGGCTTCGGTATTTTATCATGATTACTTTTTTTTCTCTTTACTTTATTCTACTAGATTTTGGGTTAATATAAGCAACGTACCGTATGGTTGCTTCTTTTCGGCATTTCCCTTAACCAGTGGTTGAAGGTTATCACGTACCGTATCTGCAAATGTGTTTTTATATAAAATTTATCAGATACTATGAAATAAATTATTACTTAATATATTTTCAAAACGGTTATAGTAGTTTAAGGTACAATGTTGATGAAATAATTAACATAGTTACTTAGTTGGCTTACGTTTCTTAGCTTTTTACTTGGTTTCTAATTTATGGTATTTAACTTTCGCTTGTATTTTTGGGTTCCTTTTCCTGTTCGAGTTGTTCTTTGTAAGAAATACCTTGGCGTGGCGCCCGTCCACGAAATCAATTAAATCGCGTACCGGCACCGTGCCCACCCATTCCCCACGTATCGTAATTTATCCACACATCTGTAATATTTTTGTTACAGTGATTCTTTTAATTGAAGGGGTAGTGTATTCTGGCGTTTCTTTTCCTGTTCCAGTTGATTTTCGTAAGAGATACTTCACTTTGTACTCTTCCCCCAAATAATCAACAGGAAAAGCTTACAGAGTAAGAGCATTCCCCACGGATCAGACTTCTATCCATCTTCATTTTGTATTCTCACATGGTCATTTTTGTTGTCACATTTTTGTTTTGAATGGAATACGACTTCCATTCGACTGCCCAAAGCTTCCCACGACTGGGGGTTTTCACTTATCATTTATTTTCCTTATTGCGTAGTTACGACTTGTATTTATGTGGTTCTTTTTCATAAAGAGCCAGGACCACACGGGAACGGATACGGGATGATATAATACCGCCTCTATTCCCCTACGGCCACCGCCTCTCACGATTGAAGGCTTGACCGTTGTTCGACGGCTTTGACCGTAGTTCGACGGCTTGACCGTTGTGGTGCCTGTAGAGCTATTTCTTGTTGAACTTCATTCAATGGCCGATCAAAAATCAAAAATTCTAGTTTCGATCAGCCATTGAATAAAATTTTCACGCAAAATTTCGACACACTATTGACCTAAGTGTCATTGGAGAAAATTCCGCTAGAAGGAGCCTCCAGGTTCTACTGGGAGTTGCAAAATCTGATCAGACTTTACAAAACCAAGTCAGCAACAGAGTTTACAACGCCCGTATCTCCCTCATTTAGTAACTTCTGTAGTTTTTTTCTTAATAGAAGGTGAGAGTCAAGTACCCGCACGGTGGGATAATATACACCATGCACATCCCTGGCTCAAACCTCCCATGCTTGGGGGTTTATCCGTTTTCACTATTGCGTATTGCTTGGATACTTGAATTATTCCTCCTATACCACTTTTAAGGTATTATACGGGGTTGCTTGCTGGTTATTATTTTATTTTGCTTTTATGAATTAGAATTGCCATGTATACTGAGCTTTTATTAATTGTTGCAATAAAAAAAAAAAAATTTTTGTTACCGTTTGAAGTGTGCGGGGTACTACTACTACTATTTTCTAGTTAAAAGTATGTCCCGCCTCTTTTTTTTGCGTGGTTTATGAGGAAATTAAAAAAAAATTATAGAAAAAAAAGTCTTTTTCACCATCCGAAGTGTGGGGGGTTTTGGGGGTTACTACTGATTTTTACCTAAAAGTACCTTTACATGGTTTTGAGTAGGTTTTCAAGCTTAAGTTGTTAATGATAGGGTTGTATTATATTGTAGGCTAGCATATTTCAATTAATGCGATAATCATCAATTAATTTAAAAGGGATCTTATATTTTTACTTAGTATCTAGTCTGGGTATTCGATCTCTTAATTGGTAAATCCTTATATACAACCAATTCAGTTTTTTTTCTTTTTTTTTGGAGTATTGTTAGTCAACAAGGCTAGTTCTCTTTTTTAACGATTTTTTTTTAAGGTGGCCATGGTTATTTTGTACTTGTCAATGTAAAGAATTGTTATTGGGCTGAAGTTTGTAGATATTAACTTATCTTTAAGGCTTTCAAACATTAGGCAGTTCTACCGTTTTTTTTATTTACCGTCGCACTTTACTCAGCTTTGATTACCTTCTATTTAATTTCATTGATCTTAGTTTTGTAGTTGATTAATTAAAGAGAATTCATTTATTTTAATTGTAGGTATTTCTTCCTTAATTGCTTATCCCGGAGTTCTTGTTTAGGTTGAATTGAATTGGGGTTTTTGTTGACTTTTATTCGCATAATATCTTCAGGATATGTATGAATAAGCTGTTTACCTCAGCTCATTTTAGAATAATGCTGATGTTTGGATACAAAGGCTAGTTAATCGAGTTTAGGTTTGTTTTTACAATTGAGTTAAAAGGAGGGATATATTCACTTTTAAGGTGTCGACATTTTTCTTTCTTTTGTGGGGGAATTATTGCCGAGTGGCGGAGATGTCTATGTTCATGGACAATATTGTTTAAAAACTTGTTAAGGCATAAAATTTTATTTCTTTATATTCCCTAAACGTAATTATATTATACGTTTTTTTTGTAGTGAACCATTGGTCAATTTAGTTTAGTCCCGATCTAAATGTAGTAAGATATTAGTTAGATTACGTTAGAAACTACCCTTGGGTCGTTCTTAGTTCGTATGAACGTAAGGTCTATTCTTTACGGCATAGGTTTGATATTGCCTAGAATTTTGCAGGGATCTGCTTATGCTATTCGAATGGAATTTTTGCCTAAGATAAAGGAACTTATCTACCTTATATGTGTTTTTAATATAAGTTCTCATTAAGAATATTTCTCATTAAGTTTGGCGTATACTATTTTTGTTGTATTTCACTAAGAAGTTCAAGGGCATTACACCTTATTTTCATATCCGTCACAATAATGCATATTTCAGTAGGGTTTATAGGGTTTTTTTGGTTATCCTTGAGTCAATTATATAGTTTGTATAAATGCCTTTATTCGTCGTAATAATTTTAGTTTAAAATTGTGTGTGTCTCAGCACGAAGCTTGATTTGAACAATATGTTTTTACTTAGTTTATCTTACAAGTCTTGATTGGAGGATAAGCCTAGCAAGGATGCCAGGTTCGAACAGTCTACATTTCGGTGAGAACTATTAAATATCGTTATTCCTTATATGAGCGTTTGTGAACTAAGATGATTTTGTAAGGTTTTTTTTTCCTTTTTTTTGCGAGAATTTGTAGAAGATGGACTTGGCTATTCTTTGCAATGACTTGCAAATCAGGCTAACATTGCAGCCATGTCTCCACAAATACAATGGCGCAGTCTACTTTTAAAAGTTTCCTGTCAATGAAAGGGTTCTGTTTGTTACGCTAATCTTTAACGGACTTCTTTTTCAAGTCTATTATTTATTGTCTGATTGCCAGGACAGAACAATATTTTCTATCTTTTAGAAGATATTAGCCTAGTCTTATATATTGGTATCGTCCCAAATGCCTTACCTAATTACTCTATTTACGAAATATCATATTTTGGGATTTCAACTATTGGCACTACAGGTTTGTGATTATTCAATCTTGTCTCTCAAGACTATTCCACCGCGCAATTGACACGCGGTGTCTGTTATCGCCCATGACGTTTTGATGAGTTTAAGTTTGATTGACAAAGGGTTGTTTTCTCGATATACGATATACGGTTGATATTTTAGGAATAAGGTAATTGGTTTTATGTTTGTAGCTTTTTGGAAAGTTATTTCAGTAATTGTGTATTTCATATATAGCATGTAATTGATAATTTAAATCTCAGAACTTGCAATTCGGGAGCTTTTGAAAGATTTCAGGTAAATAGTTTTATTTGAGGTGTGATTATTTCTGATTACGTGGCGATTTTTTTTTGCAACTTAGGTAATTACTTGGCCTATTTCACAATGGAAATGGCAATGGGAACTTTCTAGGCCAATTCTAGCTAAAGCTATTGATACGATTGTTATGTTTTTTTTTTACTATTCTTCCTCTGCCTAACGCAAAGGAAGTTTGCGTATAGTAGAACAATAATAGGAAGTTTGAATAGTAGTTTTGCGCCAGGCATATTATTCAGAACACATACAGCCGCTAGTTACGATCTTAATTCATGGTATACGATTTTTCGTCGTATAGTTACCTGACAAAAATACATTTCCTAAGTTTGCTTATCAAAATTGAAAAGTTAATCAATGTGTCTTTTTATTTGAATTAATTTTATCTTAACTGAGACTTTTTTGATACAATATTTTCGAACATTGATAATATATCAAAATAGCTATTGAAGTTGCTAAGCAGCGTGGAGTCGCTAGTCGTCAGATAAACTGTCCACGCTATGTTTATTGAAATAATTTTTGTTCAAGGTACTTGACACACTTAACACAAAGATATTTTATTTAGCATTTGATTGGGTCATGGTAAGAAATTTTCTCTTTCATTTTTATATGTCAAAATTTACGTGCCTAAACTGGCACTTTAAGTTTTACAATTTGATTTGGTGAAAGTACTTCAGTGGCCTTTTTCAGTGGTCAGTTTTTGAATATGATTTGTTATTTACTTTCAGGGTTACTATTATTTTTGTTTTAAGCCAATTATCTAACGATATTCTTCTTCTAAGGACATATTGAGGCTACAGGGGCGGGTGAAACACTAAAAAAAATGCATTTGTTAATTAGATCAGACTTAAATAATATTTTCGAAATTGAGAGGGAGGGGGGTAAAAATATACGATGGGTAATTTACCGGGGTAATTTCAACTTTATTGTCGTTTTTTATTCCTGGGTATTTAACGAATAGTTTATTTAGTGAACATTTACCATGCTAAGATGTTACTTCTATGATATTTGTTCTTGTTGAATAGGCTTTTCACCAAGGAATCAAGGTGTAATATTCTGAGCTACCTTTATTATTTCATCTCCACTATCCTTACATATATATATATATATATATATATATATATATATATATATATATATATATATATATATATATATATATATATATATATATATATATATATATATATATATTATATATATATATATATATATATATTATATATATATATATATATATATATATATATATATATATATATATATATATATATATATATATATATATATATATATATATATATATATATATATATATATATATATATATATATATATATATATATATATATATATAAATACTTGCTACCTAATCTCCTCAATTTAGCCGCAAAGGAGGAAATAAAGTTAGGGAACTACTATATTCTTCTAGCAGAAATATAGTTATCTAGTTTAACGAGATTCCGCTCGAATTATAAGTTTGTTCATCAAATTTTGTCGCTATACGCTATATTCTATGAGGCGAAGTGGATGCGCTTATTTTGAATTTGTAAAAAAAAATATTTTTTTTTTCATTTATCAATAAAAGAATATTTTACCTCCCCTTTTTCTTTGTGTTCAATCATTTCCATGATTGATATTCCTTAACTTTCCGTACCATCTGACGATAGTTGTGTTTTGGGCGTTCCTTGTGATGCAGATACTTCTGGGGAACTTTGGGGAGATGTTACAACGGGTCTAACATTTGTTCTGGCGTTGGGGTACTGGGTCCTCATAATTGCGTTACTGTCCGTCGGAGGATTCTGTTGAATAGCTTCTACTTGGTGTTTGATATATTGACACGGGGCCTGGTTTGGAATTTCAAAATACGCAGTTTGTGAATGTGTCGAACGTGGCCCTTCGTTGTTAGCAAGAATACTTCCAAAATGGGGGTTGTGGGGTAGATTAATTTCAACCGTAAAATACGTTGCTACCATCCTCTCTAGGTTTGAGCGAAATTCTTTTTGTTTTTGTAATTCTCTGGCAATTTCGATTTGGTTTTCTTGCAGTTGCCTCTCTAGATTGTCTTGTAGGAGCTTAATTATTTCTTTTTGAGCTTTTAAGTTGTCGTATGTATGTCGTAATCCTAAAATCTTTACTCGTTCAGGAGCTAGGTGTTTTTGCATGGATATTGTTGCGGATAGCACAGTATTTTTTTCTATACTCTTGCATGTTTTTGCCAATTTCTTGCATTTTATCGTATAAAACTTGTAGTTTGAGGGCCTTGTCGGGTTATATCCCTTAACGAGTGTGGCGTCGCTTATTGATTCCAGTTCACTATGGATTTTTGCGATCTGCTCTTTAATTTCCATAAATTGGGCTTCAAGTAATTTATCCATTTGTTTGGTTACTAATATCTCGTTTATTTTTCTGTTCATTTCTTCCTGAGAAGCCTTAATTTCTCTAAGGGACTTAAGCGTAGCCTCCATAATATTTTCGATTCTCAATCTCTCTGTTGTTAATTGTGCTGAAGCGGTTAGAAATTTAGATCGTACTTGTAATAGCTGGTCCATATTCGTTCTGTCTGTAATGAGACGGCACTAGGTATTTTATTTTGTCTTTTTGGGGGATGGGTTGTACAATTTCCGTTCTTCATCTATCTTCAAGGATTTTTTATCGAACCGGGATTCAATTCATCTGGAAAAATTTAACTATTAACTTTTTGACTTATTAAGGGTTGCTTTCATTGTAATGTCTTGTTTATATGTCCTTGTTTTTTTTTTTTTTTTTTTTTTTTTTTTTTTTTTTTTTTAACTGCTCATTTCGATTTACTATTACTTTATAAGTTTTTGGGGTACTCGATTCCTAGACATATTTCCATTTGTCTGGTTTCTTACTTATTCTGCCAGATTTCGTGGTAACTTCCTGTTCAGTTTGTGGTGTTTTACTCTTTTTTTAGAGATTAAGTCAAATTTCTTGTACTGTTTTAATAGAAATTTTTGACCTTTTGCCTTAGCTCGTTTTGCTTGCGCGGTAGCCGAAGTTGGTTTTTGCTTTGGTGTGTCTTGGGGCTCATCGTCGGATTCAGTAGAACTAGTTCCTGAAGATTCATCACTGGCGCTTTCTGGGATGGTCCTTTGTAATTTCGGAGAATCGCCTGCCCTTGCTTCATATATTTCATCTCCTTTTGAAGTAGAGGGTTTATTTTCGGTAATTATTTAGCCTTGGCCCCCTCATAAGGAGACATGTTAAGAAAACAATTCTTACTTTAAAATATGTATAATGATCCTAGTTCTTATATTATCCAAGGGGAGAACCTTTATCATCAAGTCTTTCCTCTAAAAATCTTCAAAAGAGAAAAAGTTTCCAAATATCACCACGCTTTCAATTCAATGCTTAAGTCTTTTTAAATTGCCGCTTTAAATTGCCACCTAATAAGTTCTTTTATAGATAGCGCTCATGCTGGTCTTTTTATTTTATTTTTATTTTTAAATAGCAGTGGCGAAGGGCGAATAGCAGTGGCGAAGGGAGAATAGCAGTGGCGTAAATACAAAATATTAATAGCAGTGGCGAAAGGCGAATAGCAGTGGCGAAAGGCGAATAGCAGTGGCGTAAATACAAAATATTAATAGCAGTGGTTAGGTTAGGTTATGAAAAGAAATGAAAAAGTAGTTTTTCATGAAAAAAAAGTTTTTCATTTTCAATATGTTAGGTTAGGTTAGGTTAGGTTAGGTTAGGTTAGGTTAACAACTTTCTATAATGTCAATATACCACTACTTCTTCTTTAAACACGTTTTTTGACACACGTGTTAAACACGTGCTAAACGCTATCTATAAAACAACTTATTTGGCAGCAGTTTACAGCGGCAATTTCAAAAGACTTAAGCATTGAATTAAGAACGTGGTGACATTTGGAAACTTTTTCACTTTTGAGGATTTTTAGAGGAAAGACTTGATGATAAAGGTTCTCCCCTTGGATAATATAAGAACTAGGATCATTATACATATTTTAAAGTAAGAATTGTTTTCTTAACATGTCTCCTTATGAGGGGGCCAAGGCTAAATAAATACCTTATTTTCCATTTCCTCATGCTGACGTCGTGTTTCGGGGGAGTTAAAAGATTCTTGGGAGCTCTGGGAGGAGTCAAATATTTTTGGAGAATGTCTCCATTGCTTGAATGCCATATCTTCCCGGGGGTGAGGTATATTTCGTAGCATGGTCTGTTTCCAGGAGTGAGATTCCTTGGGTTTTACTTTGGATACCGTTATGTGATGGTATTGTCCCAGGTTTTCATCTTCGGGATGTTCCTGGGTCCAAGGCAAGGTACTTTGCCTTGTTTTTATCGGATAATTTATAATGTCCATGGCTTCTCTCAAACTTTTTGTATTTCCTTTATTTGTATCCCTGGATGGAGTCTTCCTTATTTTTGCACCCGGTGTTTCCACAGCTCTGTTTAATTCCTCCTGTAACGACAGGGGTCTTTCTATCGGGGTTGCTGGGGATACCATGTCATCAGGAAATCTTTTGGGGGGACATGGGGTTGAAATTCTATCGGGGAAAAATTGGGTCTTTGGGGACAGCGTATAATCTAATTCTTCCTCCGAGCTTTCTGAGGATGAACTTTCTGGAACTTTTGGGGTTCTTGCTGGTATGGGTATTAAGGGTTTTCTTTTAGGGATGACTAGGGTTTTCATGGCTAAAAATTCTTCAAAATCTTCTTCATCGCTATGGTTTTCAAAGTAGTTTTGTTTGAAATTAAAGGGTTTTAATTCGGATAGCCTCGACTTAGGAAATTCATTTTCCGCGTTTGATGAATCTGAAGATGAGGGTTCGGGTGCCCACTTAACTGGGTATTTGGCTCCTTTTATACGGCTAACATGTGCCTTGTATGTTCTCCCGTTTTCTGGTTTATCATTTTAAAAGTAAAATCATTGTCGTATTTTTGATTATTCTGTAGGGTCCCGAATATTTATTGGAAAGTTTTTGCCTTCTAGCTTTGCCTCATTTTTTAGATATACACAATCTCCTATCTTAAAAGTTATATTCCTTTGATTTTGGACTCGTTTCTCAACTCTTGGTTCATCTTACATTTTCTAACTCTTGTCTAACTATTTTATAGGTTTTTCTCATCCTATTTATAAAATCTTGCTTATAGTCCTCTGTATTATTGTAATACTGTCTGATTTATATTTCTTGATAAGGTATTTTAAAATCGCGGCCGAATAAAAGAAAAAATGGACTTTCTTTAGTCGTTTCTGAATAAGCGGTATTAACTACATTGGTTAAGTAAGGTAGATACAGATCCCAATCGTTTCGATTGTCCTTTGTATAAATACTCAAGACATTGGAAAATATTTAGTGCCTATTTTCAATTTTTCCATTAGCTTGGGGATGGTAGGGAGAGGTTAATAATTTTTCATTTTAAGGAAACTCATTAAATCTTTTGTTACTTTAGAAACGAAGTTAGTTCCGTTGTCACTAATAACCTGGTGAGGAACACCAAATTTCAAAAATATTTTTGCTAACGCTTTACTTGTGGCATATGCGCCTTGATTTTTCAATGCTTTGGCAAAAGTGAAGCTGGTAAAATGGTCTATTACTGAAAGAACGCAAGTATGACCTTTATTAGAAACAGGTAGTCCTCCACTCGTACCATATAGGTCGAATGAAACGATATCGAAGGGAAACCTAGCTACTGGCACCCTTCCCATGGGGGGATTAGGATACGTTTGGGGATTTTTCCTTAAATTACACGCTTCACAATTATTTATATAATCCTTAAGTTTTGTTAATGCCGACGGAACATAAAAATATTGTTTTAACTTGTGAAAGGTTTTAGCTATTCCTAAGTGTCCGCCTCTATCAGAATGGAAATATTCAAAGGCAGGTATTATTAAGCTTTAGGGGAGTACTGGGACTATTAAGGTTTGATTTCTATTTGTTTCGCCTGTTACTATCCTGCAAAGGATTTCTTCGTCCAAGTCATAATAAAAATTGTCTATTTCCCTTTCTAGGGCTTTGAACTTATCGGGGAGAGTATCGGAATTCACAAAGTAATTAATGAGAGTCAAACACATTTCATCCTTAACTTGGTTTCTTTTAATGTTAGCTAGGGATAAGGGGCTACGAGTGAATTCGTTCTTCTTCTATTAGGATTTTAGGTTTATCTTCTTGTATTTTCGTTTACTGGGATGAATGGCATTCAATTGTTTAGTTTCATTGTCTGAGGGTTATTCTCAGGGTATCTACTCAAGTAATCGCAGGGGGCATTTTGTTTACCGGTCACATGTTCAAATTCGTAATCCAGATCTTGGATTTTCATTATCCATCTAGCTAAAATTCCAGTTGGATTTTTGAATGTATTTAGGTACTGCAAGCTTTTATGGTCCGAACGCAACTTAAATTTTCGACCTACTAAATAATGTCTGAATTTGTCTAAATGGTAAATTATAGGTAGTAACTCCAAATTCGTTGCTGAATAACTTCTTTCGCCTTTGGTTAGAGTTCTGCTTGAATAGCATATGACTTTCTCTATATACCGAGGGGTTTCCTGTAGGGGTTCAGGGTGGTTTTCCACGGGGATTAATTGGGAAAGGATTGCACCGATGCCTAGACCTGAAGCATCGGTAGTAACCACAAATTGTCCCTTTTCAAAGTCTGGCAAAGACAAAATTGGTTCAGAAGTTAGAGCTTTCTTGAGAGTATCTAATGAAGTTTGAGCTTCATTCGACCAGGTGATAGTTTTGCCGTCCCCTTTAGTCAAGTCCGTTAAGGGTTTGGCAATTTGGGCGTAGTTGCGTATGAACTTTCTAAAATAACTGGTTAAACCAATAATGCCTCTCAGTTGTTTCATAGTTTTTTGCGGCTTGAGGTTTTCTACACATTTTATCTTCTCAGGGTCCGGTGATATTTGACCTTGGGTCACTATCATTCCTAAAAATTTTATTTCGGATTGAAATAAATTTATTTTTTCAGGTCTACATTTTAGATTACTCTCTCTGAATTTTCCAAAAACTTTGGATAATGTGTTTATATGGTCTTCTGGTGTTTCTCCGACACAAATTACATCATCCACAAATGGATAATATTTTCTATACCTCGTAATAAGTGTAACAGAGGTCTACATAATGCACTTGAACTAGTTTTGAGTCCGAAGGGTACTCTCAAATACTCATAAGAACCACATTCCGTCGTCGAAAAGGCCGTTTTATAAACGTCGCTATCTGCTATCTTACCTGGTGATAACCTTGTGTGAGGTCAGCGATGTAAAATTTTATTTTTGGTTGAAATAGAGTCTAGGATTTCATCAATGCGGGGCAGGGGAAATTTGTCACTAACTACCTGCTTATTTAAGGCTCTATAATCTACTACAAGTCTAAGGTCCTTGTTCTTTTTTGGTACGAGTATAACAGGGGCTGAATACGGGCTTATACTTGGCCGTATAATATTGTTTCTTCTAATTCGCGGATTTTATTTTTAACCAATCTTTATAGGGATAAGGGATGCGATAGGGCTAGTTAGCTACAGGCAACCCTGTAGTTTGGATAGAATGTTCATAGAACGGTATCAATCCAATATCTTCCTCGCATGTGGAAAATATATCTCTAAAATCCCAGAGTAATTCACATAATTTTTCTTTTAATTGCGTATCTTGGATATGATCTAATTTAAATTTTTCCAAAAATTGGGGTTTTGTTAGGGGGTACCTATTCTTTGGATTGCTAACACCGATGCTATTAACTAAGCTTTCCTTGGAGTTTTTCCATTTGTTCAGCTCGTGCTCAGAAATAACTTGTATTTCAACTAGGCATGTTCCCTTTTTTAATGTAATCATATCGTTTTCATGTGTGTTAGTCAACCAAATAAACCTTCTCCTTTCTCGTACAAAATGATCTGTTCTTCACAAAACAGATTTTCGGGGATTTCCTTGCACGGGGATGCAAACAAAATTTCGGGATTGTCATTTACAGGGGTGATCATTTGTGAAATTTGAACTCTTTGCATTGTGTTTGGGGGGATTTTTGTTTTACGTACCGTGAATCCATAATATTTTTCTTCTCGAGTTATTTTCTATTAAGTTAAGATTGGCGCTTGGTTGCGTCAAGTCTTCCGCTTTTGGGGTTGATTGTGAGGGTAAATCCGAGTCCTGTCCCCTTATCAATAGTACTTGGATTTATTATTTCATTCCATAATTCAGCTATTTTCTTTATTTCTGCTTGTCTATACTCCTGCATTTTCCTATTTTTGCTTTTATTGACTCGATCCATTTGCTGCTTGATTTTCTTCCCACAGTGGAGAAAGACAGGGGTGGGTACAAAAGACTATTCTATTCACTGTTGCTTCCCTCTCTCCACGCGTTGGAGAATAGGATCGTATGGATACACGAGTCTGTTATTTGCTATATCTAATAAAACTTTATTAGATTTTAGAAAATTAGCACCAATTATAGCCTCATATGGGAAATTTTTGCAGATTATGAAGTTTGTAGGAAAGATTCTATTATCTTTTGTCACATCTAGACGTATGGAGCCTATAGCTTCCAGCCTATGACCCGTGACACTTGTTAAACTGGGAATATTGAAGTTTTTCCGTCGCTTAATATATACTGGTAGTCTATTAAATACATTCGAATTTATTATGTTAACTGATGCACCGGAGTCTATTAACGCTTTAAAATTAATACTTGCAACACTAAAATTATTTAATATAGGTAATATGTCATTATTATCACTTAAGGAAGGTACAATTACTGGAAGGGACCTATAAAGAATACTGGCCTCCAGGGTCCCGGTTAATTTTCTTGGGGGCCTAATTCGTTTCCCTGTGCATTTATTTGATAAGTTGGCGTTGCATGGGGCTCGGTGGGAAGTGAGTTGGGTTCACTAGCAATTGAAGTTCCGAGTTGATTAACATTTGATTGTCTTGGTTGCCACGTATTACTGCGTGGGTTAAAATTTCTTGTGCCGACGGCTCGCGGCATTTGATTGTTTTGTATTGACGAAAAATTTCTTTCGTTTCCCGAAAAATTTCTTTCATTTCCCGTCGGGAAAAATATCTTCTGTCATCGCTCGTATTCCTATTAAATCTAGTCGGATACACTGTCCGTGAATTAAATTGGTACATGTTTTGTCGCGTATTTGGGTTGGGGAACCGATAATTATTTTGTCGGTATGAGGGAAGGATTTGAGTATGCAAATCCTTGTTGGTAGGGTTGCGGAACTGTGGGAGGTGTGGGGGGTTATTTCTATAACTTCCTGACCCATTGGCATTTATGTTTGTTCTCCCGAACAAACGGTTGTTAAAACTGGGGGTTGCTGGTGTATAGTTGTTTTCTCGTACGGCATTCCCTGGCGATATGTCCTTGTTTATTACATGCATAGCATATAATTGGGGGGTTGTTTACGTAGTTTGTCGTATTCGTGGGTACAAAACGCACCGTTTTTTGCCTGGTAGGGGTTGGAGATCTATTTTGGTTTGGTCTGGGTGAATTGTCTCTCGAAAAGAATCCTGGGAGAATTTCCTCGTGATCGTCCCGGATTTGAATTTTCTACATTGTTTATTCTTGACTTATTGTGGTTTGCCACAATCGAATCAATTTTGATCATTCTCTCTACTTCCTGAACTGATAGCTCTAATGTTTGAATATTCTTTGATATTAACATTCGGTATAGTTTGGGGCTCAAACCTTGCATGAAAGCATTTAGTACGATTTTATTTATAGAGGACCAGATTCTTTCCCGTATTTAGCTTCAATAGATACCATTACTCTATGCAGATATTCTCTAACATTTTGGGTCTCGTCGAAACATACGGTTCCGTGCTTTAGTTTGTGTGTTGAACTAGTTTCCACAAATCTTTCTTGGAAAGCTTTTAACAGTTTTTCTATTGAGTTTACTGGAAGGTTGTTATCTTCCCCTATTGTATTTTCTATTTGTTTCAAGAATGTTAGTGCTTGCCCCTTAAGTCTCATTAACAACATGCCTACTAATGATTTTAAGTCCGTTTGAGTTACTTCTACGAATTGGTTCAATTGGATAATAAATTCATCTACATCTGAATCACCGTTATATGATGGGAGGGATTTTGAAATTTTCACTGTTTTGGCAATGAGTTTTTGCTTTAACAATTGTTCGTTTTGATCTAACTGACATATTGATTTGTTTTTTTTGATGGGTTAAAAATTTGTACTGGTTTTATTTGTTTTGATACTATTTAAAGTTTGATACTTCCTAATTATATATATTTTCTGTTGCTACTATTTTCAGGGGATTTAGGCTTAACAAAATATTGCACTTCAAAGTATGCACAAAATATGACACTTCAAAGCATGCACAAAATATCACACTTTCTCTATGCGTAATATTTCTCAATAATTTTTTGTAAAAGATTTTGTCCTTGTGTTTTAGCTCCTTTAAACAGGCCGCGCCAATTCTAATGGAGGGTTTGTTAATAATGAACAATCGTTATTTTAAGAGAAAATTTCAATAAAAGGGGTTTATTCTTCAACTATAAGTTATTTCTTTGTATAGGAGTTTTAAATTAATTATTGCAAAGGGGATTTTCAGTTAAACTCTTAGCTGACGGTTCGTGAGTGGCATACTTAAGTGGAGGCGGAACTTTGTGTGTAGGGAGCTTAAATTAGCGGATCAAAGCGGGGAGCCACATTAATGACCATACTGAGTCGAAATCAGATTGAAGGGCTTCAGGTTCCCTCGAGAGCGAGTGGAGCCACAAGGACAAGCTATCCTGAGAAATACTAGCATAAAGAGAATATCAATAAGAAAGTGATGTATTTATTTACTCACATATCGAACAAAGCTTCTGGTATATCAACACACTAGCAGTAAAAGATACTGGGTTAAAACTGCTCACTGGTAATAAGTAACGTTCAGTACTTCTGTCTATTAATTTCACACAAGTTCAACATGAGTGAAAAATTCACAAAACAACTTATAAGAGATTCCTCATAGACTGAAAAAAGACTCTAAATAAAAGGCTGATGCGAGCCTCCAAAATAAGACTCCTGTAAGACTGACTAAAAATTGCTAAGTTCTGGCTATCTACTATTTCTAATTTCGCCAGAGGTTACGTCCGGGCGTTACTAACAAGTATATTATTCAGATCCTATTGGTCTCACTATCTGTCCTATATTACTATTGGACCAATCAGCTAGTTGATTTTAATTAACTTTTGAACCGGCTTATGATTCTTCTAAAATTTCGCTTCGGAATTCTTCCTAGCATGATACAATTTTTTACTTGATACATAGTTTCACATTGTATTCCACGCAAATATTTTCTGAAGCTTTAACTTATAATTTATGCAATTTTTGACACATTTTATGCAAATTTCAAACCCAAGATTTAGATTACATGGTTGGTTGCGTGTTATGTGAAATTGATTATTCTGAATATTTATTGCTATTACTTTTTTTTGTGGGAAAGATTTTTCATAATTACAATTGTAATACAATGTTTTTAAATTTTACAATTAAGTTTTACTTTAATTTTGTGGGTTTATACTGGGCGATTATATTTTACTTGGAAAGTTTTCGGGGTCTTGAAAATCGATTCCATTACACAGCATGCTCTACCGTAGCTAGTAATATCATTTATATTTTAAAAGAGCTAATTTGATTGAAAATTAAAAGTTCTAGCGTCCTCTTAAGAGTCAAAAGGATTGGAGGGCTATCAGCCCTCCTCTTTAGCTCATAAATTTCCAGACACTCCCAATCAAAATTTCAAGACAGCCATTTTGTTCAGCATAGCTGAATGGTCTAGTAACTATATCTCTAGGGTTATTGGGTAGGTCGACCCCCCACAGTTATGTAAATTGCCCATTATTCTTAAAACTAAATGCTGCTTTGAAATTAAATCAAAACACGCGGTTTGTATGCTGGTTGCCAATAAGACATCTCAGAAATATACCAAGAACAACTGAGTGTATTAAGTTCAAATTTTCGGGGCTACTTCTATTGCTACTTCTGCTCTTAAAATTTTATTAAATCAAAATAGTGTAATTCTATCCAGGCTTTGAAAGAGCATAGATATAATTTTTGGGGGAATGGTATTAACTTTTACTTATCAGGTCAACTAGAGGATGAATAGGACTAAATTAAACACTACTATATATATCATGATTTTCAAGAAAGTTTATGTTGTTAAAAATTGTTGAAAATTTTATAGATAGCAGGCTAAACATATAGATATATATGTTTTAGATAGCATATATAGAATACATGCTATATATATATATATTTATTTATGCCCGCTTACAATGGAGAAATGGAGAAAAAAAAGCGGAGTACAAAATGAAACAAAAAAAGAAGAAAAACATGTTCAACACTAAAAATTAAATACAGGTATTTCATTCACTGAAACAGTTGAGTCAGCGATGAGTCGTAGAGTTTACTGAGGGATCGTCTTGAGGCTCTCCGTTCTAGATCAATCACCTTGGTTGATGGATCAAGGATTCCATATATGGATGAGATCTCCGTGTTAGAAAATCTTAGTGGAAGTCCCAGCAAAAATTTTGCAAATCTGTAGTACGTGGTTCGTATTTTTCGACGCTCGGTGAGGGACAACATTTCCCACAAGGGTGATATATACCAGATGGCAGGAGAGACGACGGCGTTGAATAGTTTTGACTTAATAAATCGATTAAATGACCACTTGCATTTGACAGCTTTTCCATATGCTGAGCGGATAGATTTACAGACTGATTCAGCCAACAAGCCTCTAGTTGACCTAGGCGTCTGGCCATACGTGATACCAAGGTAATTTAGGGACTGGGACTGCTGGATTCCGATACCGTCAAGGACAAGATTGGAATAGGTCGAGTTGGTGCCGCTAAAAAACGATAAATTCGGTTTTCTCTATGTTGACTCGTAGTCCTATTCTTCTGTATAGGGTCACTAAAAGACGAAGATTCTCTTGTAGACCCCTCAGCGTGCTGCTTAGGAGCAACAAGTCATCTGCATAAGAAATGAAACTTAGATCCAAGCCCTCCAAAAAGAAGGTCCCACGAACGAATCTAGTTACAGAGTAAATCGCAGAATTAAAGATGATAGGGCTTAGAGCAGATTCTTGCCGAACTCCTTTGAAGAGCCGAATGGGTTCAGAAAGCTTTTGCTTGCGGTGACCGGCGATTGTTTCCCATCCCAAAGCTAGACGAATATGCGTGTGGGAGTACCAGTCATGGAGAACAAGGACAATGCGGGGGTCGACTCCTGAATCTAAGAGGCACCACAGTGCCTGCGATTGGACGACAGAATCGAACGCAGCGGAAATGTCGACACTGCAGGCAAAGAGTGGCTTTTTAACTAAAGATGTAGACCTCATTATTCTTCTTAGTAGCCGATGGGCGTGTCCACAGCCCAACCCATTTCTGAATCCAAGTTGTTTGTCTCCCATTAGAGCGTGCGACGTAATATGGGGCAACAGTACCTTCTCAAATACTTTGCTGATAACCGATGAAACTGAGATTGGTCTGTAGCTTTTACAAAGCAAGGGATCTCGATTCTTTTTCAGAATATTGGATGTGCGGCAACCATGAAAGTTGGCAGGTGTGAGTCCCTGCTCGATGCTCATTTGGAATAGTAAGGCTAAGTACTCATGTAGACGTTCTGTGCCGTGCTGTAAGTGCCTCGGAGTGATCCCATCGAGCCCTGGAGACTTGTTCTTTTTCAATTTTCTCACAATTATCTCAATATGCCATTTAGAAACAATGACATCAGTGCGGCGGAGTTTTGCGCTGATTAATTGCCTATCTAACTTAGATTTATATACGGAGTCCAGCTCGTTGGGTGGTGGCGCAAACACGTCCTTGTAATGGTTTACCCAACTTTCATCGGGAATGGGACTTTGCACATCAGCGTCGGCCCTGTTAGATTGGAATCGCTTCCATAAGATGTTTGGGTCACTCCTGCAATCACAAGACAACTTCTCCACTTGCTGGACTTGCATATTCTCGACAGTACGTTTGAATTCTTTTTTGGCATGTCGAAAGCACTGAAAAACTACTCCAGAGCGGGGTTTGTCGCAGAATTTTATATAGAATTTTATAGATAGCATTGCTGAAAACATATAGATAGCAGGCTAAAGTATAAATTCTTAAAGGAAAACCGGAAAGATTCAAACTATTATTTTATTTTTTCCCTGAAAAAGACTATGGCAATATAAAACGAACAGAAATTAATTAAAAAAAAATTCCACAAAATAAGTTTAAAAAAAAAAATAAAGAACTCCATTAAACCAAAAATGAACAAAAATAGAATCAAACAATCTACCAACCATACAACTACCACAAATCCGTATCAATAAATAAATGAAACTCAAAACGAACAGAAATTAAAATAAAAAACAGAGTCAAACTCAAAACGAGCAGAAATTAATATGAGTAGGGTTTAAAACCCCTATGCTTTCTAAAGGCCAGAATATAATTTGTACTCTACTGAAAAAAAAATTCTTTTAAATGTTTTCACTTTTATAACTTTAAGAAATCAAAAATTAATTAAGATTTTTAAGGAATAAATATCTCCATATGTATATTAAACTGACAATGCACATTTTTTCAGTAAATTCATTTGAATTTTTTCAGTAAAGTAAAAATTATATTCTGGCTGAAATAGACTATGCCAAATAAAAACGAAGAGATATAAATTAAAAAAAATTCCACTGAAGAAGTTTTTTCAAAGAAAAGTAAAGAGTAAAAAAGTAAACGATGAGCAGATATAAAGTCATAATAATATTTCCAGCGTAAAACTACTATATATTATCATCAATAAATAAATCAAACCCAATATGAACAGGAATTACAATAAATAACCAAATCAAATTCATAACAAGCAGAAACCATCGCGAAGGCGTGTTGGCTAGCGCCCCCATGTCTCCTAAAAACCCAGAACATAATTTGCACTTTACTAAAAAAAGACGTTTTAAAGGTTTTTTTTTTGTTTTAACTTTATTATATCCAAATTTATTAAGACTCTCGGGAATGAATATTAGCCCATTCAGTGTCCCAATCAATGTGTCAGCCCAATCAACCTGTCAATGTCCAGTCATTTTTTTTTCTTTCAGTAATCTTCGTTATGATTGTGACATAGGTGGGAATTAGGATTTTTTATTTTTTCCAGTAAAGTGCAAATTATGCTCTGGTCTACTCCTCTTTATGATAGTTTCTGCTTATTTTGAGTTTGATATGTTTATTTATTGTAATTCCTGTTTGTTTTGGGTTTGATTTATTTATTGATGACGCTTTTCGGTATTTTTACAAATGAAATATTATTTTACTTTACTTCTGCTCATCTTTAGGCTAATGAAGCTCTGCTTTTCTTTGAAAAACTTCTTTTGTGGAAAAAGCTGTTAAAATTAACCAGTAGTAAAATGTATTCATTCATACTATTGAAGCATGAAATAGAGTTGTTCTTGTGATCTGGGCGTCGCTGTATGCGGTCTGGGTATGATAATTTTAATGCTTTAAAATGAAAAAAAAAACTTTTGGGAACAAGACCGAAAATGTTAAAAGAAAAATCCGATTTATTTAATTAACTTAATCTCAGAATTCTCGGTTGATAACACCTTTGCCCTCTTTCGGTAAAAATGAATTTTATATATTTGGAATCACCATGAAAGTGGATTTTTTTATGCTGACATTGTTATCAAAACTTAGTGTTTTAGGCTTTTGGTTACTATAAGCCCAGGTTGCTCTTTACTTACAGTTTTCGTTACTCACTTATATACAGTCCGAACGAATTGTTTGAGACGCCAAAGGGAAACAGGGATTAAGAGTAACAGACCATTTTAAACGGAACCCATTTCCTCTCCATTAACTATTTGACACTTGTTTGAAGCTCTAACTATAAATTATTTGGATAGCCCAAATAATTTATTTATTATAGTTTCATTATATTTAATTTATTTCATAGTTTCAATTTATTTCATTATATTTCATTATCAATGATTTCATTATAGAGGGACAGACAGATGATATCAGTGTATTTCAAAAGGCCGGGGCCATATGCACAAAACATGGAAATCGCCAACAAACAAATTACAAAACACACAATAATAGAATACAAAGAGTGCAAAATACCTAATCTAGAAACAAGATAACATATTTGCATAAAATGTTCCCTCTTTCACAGAATTTATCAATACCTATATATCCTTACAGAGCGGACAATAGTGTCATGGTAAGCAGTCTTCATTGAAATCAGCAGGGGGGAGGGGGTGTTTCTTCGATATGAGTGAGGGATTGCAAATTAATATTAAAAGATAATTCAAAATCACGTGTGATGTACATTCGATGCTTAAACAACAACATTCCGTTTGGTTCTGTTTGGAAAAATCGAAAAATATATCCACCAACGAAAGCGCAAGAAAAATACATTTCCATATAAACAATTTTTTGTGCCCTTCCTTTGGTTGATTTGGTTTTCGCTTTGTACACAAAACGCCAAAAGAAAACGAAGCTTACCAATAACAAACCACTTGAAACGCAATCCCTTTTCTGTATCTTTGATATTTGAAATTTATTTGAAGAATGGTCGCCAAAGGATATCTATTGGGAAAGGCTCTTTATTATTACTATTTTCATTATTCTGTAATTAGATTTGAGTAAAAAGAGAAGATTTTTTTCTGAGGTAGAAAAGACGGATTTCTAAGTGGTATTAAATGAAAAGAAAGAATCACGTCTTTGGATGCTTAAATAATAACGTGACATACATGTTGGTGTGCAGCTCGCTCTAATTACCTGCTAATTACCTGCTTAAAGCCCAATATCCATTGGACGTTTTACAGAGGAAGTGGAAAGCAAAATAAAAAGGAATAATCCAGCCGAACTTAAACGAACAGAGATTACCACAAATGAGAGTTTTTGATAGTCCTCTAAATCCTTCCTAAGCCCTCTAGTTGCCAGCTTGATTCTTAAAACCACTTGTATTTCGAGCAGCGTCTTGTTTATTGACTATAGCATCAATAACCACACTAGAGCACGTTTACGAATGAGAGCACTACTTTTAAGAGTGCGGCCAGGCCCCACCCCCTCTCAAAATCCTTTAAAAGGCTATAGTATCACCTGACCTTCTACAAAATGATATTTATTTGAACAGAGTGGCTTTTATTTGTAAAAAAAAAAAAAAAAAAAATACGATAATAATCAAAGTTTCAGAAAAGTAGTGGAATTGTGTTCGTCACTTCACGCCTGGTAAAAAGGAAGATGTTGATACTAACTGGTACAATATGAAGATGTAAGGTACTAGCTGGTACGATACGAAAAAGGTCACTTTCAAACACATCTTGTATGTTTATATTCGTGTAGTATGCTACGTGCGTTAATTAGCCAAATGTCAGGCGTAGCGAAATACCTACTTTCCCCCTATCTAGGGATTTTATTTATGATTCAAAATTTTCCCCTGACCACGCACGTGCAATAAATATACATAAGATTTATCTTTTATCATTTTTGATCTTGTTCCGAAGAGCTTACCGGTTTCAGAGCATTAAAAAGCTCTTACGGAGACCAAATTCCCTCACAGTTGACTCTTCAAGAGCAAATTTGTGCCGAATTATGTTCCTAGGTAATCTTGGGTGCAAAAATGACTCAGGGGTGCACGAACTGCGTAAGATAATTAAATTTTAAAAAAAGCAAATTTTTCAACTGAAAGTAAGGAACAACATTAAAACCTAAAACGAACAGAAATTATTACGTATATTAAGGGGGTTGTCTCCTCCTGAACACCTCGCTCTTTACACTAAAGTTTTTTAGTACTTCTAGAGAAGCTTCTTATTATTCTAATTAAATGACCCTTGTGTTTAAGGAGTAGTTCTTAAAGAATTGGGACAAAATTCAAACTTTAGCGTAAAGAGCGAGGTGTTGAGGAGGAGGCAACCTCCTTCATATACGCAATAATTTCTGTTCGTTCTAAGTTTTAATGTTGCACCTTACTTTCAGTTGAACAAACTTGTTTCTTATTTAATTTTGGATCGTTTTTAAATAAGCCCAGGAAATCTGGCCCCGCCTCCAAGGAGAAATACCATCCCCACGGACATATATTTTGACGGACAAACGATATATTGGGCAATAGTATTGTTTCTGACATTCTGAGGCTAAATAAATACTCTTCCAATAGTTCTCGAAAATTTTAGTTGATAACACTTTGGCGCTTTCACGCAAAAATTACCATTTTACGGGCCGAGGTGCTAGAATATGACGATTTCCTGCAGTGTCATCTCTTTTGTTACTCAAAAAAGGCACTAGACCTTTAATTGAGTTATCTGATTGTTACTAACTTCGCCAGGTACAATCTATAAAAGAAAATAGCAAATGTCCAGGAACTCGCTAAATAAAATGCTAAGAAAAACTAAAAGAATAACAGCATCGATGACGTCGGCTGTCTAAAGACACAGCCGTCAATGGGGCAATTTTAATACTTTTCAAATACGGGTTTGAAGTTTAAAAATCTAAGAATATCTCCATCTTCTTCCTGACTTGGAAGAAAGTTATATCACCAGGCTGGTGTTTTTTAGCTTGGTGTTCCATTTTACTCACACTGAAAATTTACTTCTACAGAGTTATTGGGAAAAAGGCAGAATCACCTTCACAGTTATGCTAAGGGGTTTTGGAGGAAGACGGAAAAAACCATTAATGTAGGGGAAGAGACGTAACATTTCTGGTTTTGCCTTGCGAAGCTATGACAAAGCCGTGAATGTTCTATTATTTTAGCATAGAAGTTAAGAATAAGTTGATGTGAAAAATGAAGATTATAATGCACAATCTACTTCAAGTAAAATGGTTGAAAAAGTACAAAATTCACTTGCACGCCAAGTTTTCAATGGTACAGCATTGAGCCCAGTTCATCGTTGTAACTCTCTTCGTCTGCCAAATTTCGTACGTCAAAACAAGGTGGTATGGAATTTCATAAATGTTTCTTGTCATGTGGAGCATACGGCAAAAGAGTATCCAAGATTTTCTTCTTTTTCTCCATAGTAATGTCTCTGTTCGTGGTCCTACATTCAGGTAAATACTATTTTTTCTTTACAATTTTCCTCAAGACATCCCCTTGGAGAAAGACTCTTCATAAAAAATCAAGTATATACAAAAAAAAATGCCCCTAACAAATTTGTATCCACAGCATCAGTTATTTTAAACGTGAACTTGCCCGACTTCATTTTGCTTTTCCACATTTGGAAACCTTCAACTTCCATCGATGATATTTCTACCTTGATTCATTACTCTTTTGTAATCTGTCTAACTACAGAGATAATCTTTTCAATATTGCCGTGAAGACCATCGGCATTCATATGCGTATCGGCTTTGTTAGGAAACTTCAGATAAAGTTTCTTCTGATCCAGATTGCTATGATTATTGACAAGTAGAATAAAAGCTTTGAAAGTGATCTAGTTCTTATTCTGAGCTGTGCAGTTGTCAGCCCAGAACTGAAAAGTTTCAACGCCTGGGATGTATTCAATGACCATGACGAATGTACTATCTACGTTGTCAGCGTCACATTTCTGAACAGCATCATACCAAACGACGCAAACATACTCTCGTCCCGTTTCGATATATATGCCAAACTCCTTCGTCACAGAAGTTTGCCGAAGTAGTTTGCCCTATCAATCCAAACTGTACGAAAGCTATGTTTGCGTCGTTTGGTATGATGCTGTTCAGAAATGTGACGCTGACAACGTAGGAAGTGCATTCGTGAAGGTCATTGAGTACTTCCCAGGTGTCGAAAGCTTTCAGTTCTGGGCTGACAACTGCACAGCTCAGAATAAGAACTAGATCACTTTCAAAGCTCTTATTCTACTTTTCAATAATCATAGCCATCTAAATTTGAAGAAACTTTGTCTGAAGTTTCCTAACAAAGCCGGTACTCATATGGATGACGATGGTCTTTACGGCAATATTGAAAAGAAAATCTCTGTAATCTCTGACAAATAGATGATTTTGAAAAATTTTGTATGGTTACCTAAGAGTCATGAATCAAGGTAGAAATATTATCAATGGAAGTTGAAGGTTTCTGAATGTGGAAAAGCAAAAAGAAGTCGGGCAAGTTCACGTTTAAAATAACTGATGCTGTGGACTTCAGTTTGTTAGGGGCATTTTTTTTTTTTTTTATATACTTGATTTTTATGAAGAGTCTTACTCCAAGGGGATGTCTTGAGGAAAAATGTAAAGAAAAAATAGTATTTACCTGAATGTAGGACCACGAACAGAGACATTACTATGGAGAAAAAGAAGAAAATCTTGGATACTCTTTTGCCGTATGCTCCACATGACAAGAAACATTCATGAAATTCCATACCACCTTGTTTTACTCCAAGATTCTTACTCCAAGGGGATGGCTTGAGGAAAAATGTAAAAAAAAATCGTATTTACCTGAATATAGGATTACGAACAGAGACATTACTGTGGAGAAAAAGAAGAAAATCTTGGATACTCTTTTGCCGTATGCTTCACTTGACAAGAAACATTTCTGAAATTCCATACCGCCTTGTATTGACGTACGAAATTTGGCAGACGAAGAGAGTTACAACGATGAACTGGACTCAACGCTGTACCATTGTGTTGTGTTGCAGAGTTGCCACAGTCACGACCAGTATGGCTGCTGCAAGTGTACTTACCTGTGGGGAGTAAGTGTCACAATATTTGGCCCACTCTGCCGCGGTCTCTGCCACAAATACTTTGTACGTAAATATATTTTTGGAGGGGGACGGGTGCTCCAGTATGCATGGCGAATAACGGTAGCTTCAATTACTCTCTTCCTAACCCTACCACGGTTGGGGGGAAATAATCAACAACAATCGTTGAAATATAACTCAATTTTGTATACCAACGTATCAGGTCCAACGCTATCTAGATGAACTCTGAACAAAGACTAACTAAAAAAACGTATAAAGGCTGTAAGTTTTACAAGTTGCTCAATGTCAACATTAGTGTTGGGCGATATTTTGATTAAACGAGATATCCATACATCGATATTTTTGCTTTCAATAATCGATATATGGATTTCGATATTTCTGATCAGTTTTCTTTTGTTCAGATTAATTTTAGGGTTTGGCAAAATTCAATTACAAAATTTTTAATTAAAGAGTATTTTACACAATTTTTCTTTTTACCAAATTTAAAATTAAATACAAAACAAACTTCTATAACGTGAACGAGTATTAAAAAAAAACATGGTTTGGAATTACTGGGGCTCAGGATATCGAAAATAAGCTACTGGCTATTTTTGACTATTCAAATCAGCAAAATATTCATATTTTCCCCTGAGAATTGGTTCAGCCTTTCAGTGATTAAATTGAAAATCTTTTTTCTCAACTGAAAGTAAGGAGCAACACTAAAACATAAAAGAACGGAAATTGTTCCGTATATGAGGGGGATAACCCCTCCTCAATACCTTGCTCTTCACGCTAAAGTTTCTTTTTGTATTTCAACATTTTTCTTAATCTAATTAGATAGCTCTTATGTTTCAGGGGTTGTTCTTAAATAATTCGGACAAAAAATTAAATTTACCGTAAAGAGCGATGTAATGCGGAGGGGGATTTGCCCTCATATACGGGATATTTTCTGTTCGTTTTAAGTTTTAATAATTCTCCTTAATTTTAGTTGAAAAAAAAAAGTTTTTATTTAATTTCTGATCGTTTTTAATATAATGCCAGAAAATCTGCCTTTTCGCTCCATGGATAATCCCCCTCCCCCAAGAAAATTCCTCTCTGAAAAGTTTCTTCCACATAATATCTCCCATCCCCAGACAATTCCATCGCTGCTGAAATTTCCCCAAAAAAAACTTCTTGCGGGTCATTCCGTTTGGAAAATTATTTTAAGCCTACTTTCGTTTGAAAAAAGACTTGTTTTTCTTTTAATTCCTAATCATTTTTCAAATCATGTCGGAAATCCTCCCTCCGTGGAAAATTTCTTCGAAATTCTCCCCTCCCAATGTCTAAATTGGAAGTTTCTCCCACGCGAAATTCCCCACATGGAGAATCTCTCCTTCAGAAAATCCCCCAACAGAAAAATCCGCCAGACAATCTCAACTCCTTTGAAAATTTCCCTTGGCACTTATCCCAGAATATCTCCACATGTAAAATTGAATTGGCAAAGAGAAAGTAAATCAAATACAAAGAATTTTGTATAGGAACTCAGGTAGATTCCCCCGCCCCCATGTATAATTTCCCTTTTAAAGTTCTTCCCCATAAACTTCCATTGCCACGGAAAATTCTTCCCGCAAACCCCCCCCCCCACCCACATAAAATTCACTCTCCCCTAAAAATGTCTGTTTACTTCCCTATAACAAACACTGTATGTAAACACTAGACCAAGTTCATAACTTACAATCATTTTCTCTAGGGACTTTCAGGGTTGTGTCATCCCCAGATGTATGATACTAAATCTTTCAACTATGCTGATCAAAATGGGTATCTCAAAATTTTGATCGGATGACTTTGGGAAAAAAGGAGCATGGGAGGAAGAAGGGGAATCTAGTTGCCCTCCAATCGTTTGGTCATGAAATTGGGAATTATAACTGTAATTTCCGTTCGAACGACCCCTCTCCCGATCTTATATGACCATTGTTTCGATACGATCGTCCTGGCAAAGAAAAAAAACACACACGCAGACACAAAAACAAGCAGAACAAATGAACCCGCTTCCGTGATCTTTCTTCTGGCAAAAAGCACAAAATTTCAGATTTTTCCAGAACGAAACTAGAGAACCTTACTGTATGGTTCTCTGATATGTTTAATCTGATCGTGTGATTTTTATTAAGTTGCGTTGACTTTTCAGGGGCGTCCCCCCCCCTCTAAAAAATTATACAAATTTTTTCAGGCTCGTAGCTTTTGGTGGGTACATGAAACTCGGCATAAAATCACGGGAGTATAAAGAGTCGGCATAAAAAAACCATTCCTTTCATATCTATTGTTATAAAAATTTCGTTTTTTAGAGTTTCGGTTGCCATTGGCTGAGTTGCTCCTTACTTACAGTTTGTTAGCACACACTATTTGATTACTAGCTAATCAGGCTTGAAATCCACTGAAATCAATCCAGAGAGCCGTGACAGATACAGCTGCTGACGAGGCTTGCCTGGCATTGACTACTGAAACTTGGTCTTGTGATTCCCATAAAATGGCTTGATACTGTAGTGGCTGAATCACAGGGACTCTCACGTCACATGCGTCTACTGATGCAGGTTTCAGAAAGGCCCAACCCATGTCTCTCGCTATTTACTCTCAACTTGGAGAAGATCCTCGGGTGTAATATACAATTTCTAGAATTGCGGATTGAGGTATGTGACAATTTTAACGAGTGTGATCTGAACAAGGCATGTAAGCCCAGGAGGTATTTTATCTATCCTAGCCTTTTGGAGGTTCTCAGCAACATTTAGAGCCCACCCTCACTAAACGTAGTTTCGGAACGGGCTATGCCTTTTTATGGATACAGCTGTGCATGGTTAATTATCACCATATATGAGTCAGTATATTGAATAGATTGTTCTTCTTCTCTGCCATTCGCAAAACAATTTTCTCTGTTGGATCTTTTCTGCTGGATATTCACCGGTAGATACCAGAAAAAGCCGAAATAATATCGTTTTCGATATCGATATATCGATATCAATATCCAATATCGCCCAACACTAGTCAACATAAAAAGTTTTTAAGGAAGAGGTGGTCGCGTAGAATTCGGAGTCGGCTCATTTGATTGGGAATCAGAAGCTCTTATGCTCTTTATAAGAGTCAAAGGCAATATGAGGGTAGCCATCCCCCCCCCTCCTGTGCTCTTTTTTCCCAGTGCATCTGATAAAAATTTGAGATAGCGATTTTGTTATAATTAGTCCAAAGGGAAGATAATTTTGCGTACGGGGTCGACAAACCCCTCCCCCAAAGCCCCGGGAAAGGGCTTTAAGTTATGCAAATTACCCATTGTTAAGAACCTTGTGTAAGGTTCTTATGGAATGCGTGGACGTACAAGCTTCGGAGGAAGCTCATTCAATTTAAATCCGAAAGTTCTAGTTCCTTTTTAAGAGTCGAAAGTTATTGGAGGACAAGCAACCCCCCCCCCCTCCTCCCATACCTTTTTGTCCCCAAATGCTTCCGGTCAAAGCTTTGAGATAACCGTTTTGTTTGTCCGTGACGTTTTATGAACCACTGCTCAAGCACAAGTGCACTCATCGATGCTTTTAGCATATCACCATAGAACTTGGCGTAAAGAAGGGGGGATTGAAGAGGGGGTAGCCCCTATCATATAGGAAAAGTGTCTGTTATTCTTAAGTTTTAATTTGGCTCTTTACGTTTATGTAAAATAAAACTCATTTTTTGTTGTTTTTTTTTTCAAGAGCAAATAATAATAAGAAAAGTTTCAGAGTGACAGGAATGGTGCCTGGATATGAGAAAAACAGAAATATGAGTTCACCTATAAGACCTTTTATTTTTCACCTGCATAGGTACAAATAAACACCGTATATAAATTGATTTAATAAAATCAGTATTAATTAAAGAATTGAAGAAATCGACCGACGGACCAATAAATTTGATATGATTGTTTCTGAATAAATAATGTCTAATAAAAAAAATGATAATAAGTAAAGAAAAAAAAACGTTGCCAACTAAGGAGCAAATCCAAAATACAAGACATATTTCATTTTTCGCCTCCCGAGCTACGAATAAACACCTTAAATAAACTGTTCATAGATAATTTTTTTTCTTAGGGCAAATAATTTGAAAAAAAGTGTCATTGATTTTTGAAAGCTTTGGAGAAATTGATGTAGGCACCATTAATGTTGATATGAAAGCATTTGTGAATTTGAGTTCTAATGATGTAGATAACATACGGTATGATATACAATAATGTATATGATAAATGTATTTTGTGATAGTATGCAGAAAAAAATAATGAGACAAGTCTAAGAAAGGAAAGGATAATGCCAATTTAGGAACAAAACCAAAGTGTAAGACTCATTTCATTTTCCGTCTCCCGAGGCAAAAAGAAATATCATAATTCGAATGGAGTCATTGGCAAATTTGTAGTGCTGAATGAATTTGTTTCTGAAAATAGTTCAATACTATGTTTGCAAGAGCATCATTTGTTGGACCATTCTTTGAATATGTTAAGTTCCCTTTCAAGTCTACATGATATATTTACCGTTCCTGCGAGGCCTACCGGAGGCCGCCCTGCGGGTGGCATTGCTACATTTGTTCCTAAAGAATTTAGTGCTATTTTATCTTGTGCTGATGAGTCTTTTCTTGCCTGCAAACTTTTTGATTGTGTTTTGGTCAATTGCTATTTGCCTACTGACTATCATGTTGATTCGTCTTTTGAAGCCTTTACGTCAGCTTGCCATAGACTTAGTAGCTTTATTGCCCTATTAGATTCGAGTTTACGTATTTTTATTTTTGGTGATTTTAACTGTGATCTTGAGAGTGTAAATGAACGTAGCACAATTTTATTTTCGTCTTTACCAAATTTTAATATCTGCCGTAAGACACTTGATTTTACTTATTCTCATTGGAGTGGGAGTACGAGTAATATTGACCATGTACTTTTTAATTTTTCCCCATCTATTATAGTAAAAGTTATCCCGGATTTCCCGATAAGTGATCATTTACCTATTCAGTTTTTGACATCGTTTTCTGTAATTCATGATTCTGTTTCTGCTTCTAATTTTATTCCAATTCGCCCTAAATATTTTGAGAGAATTATCTGGGATGAAAAACTGATTCCGGCTTACCAAGATAAAGTTGATTCTTTAGCTCGAAAAGTAGTTGTACCTGATATTCTGAAGTGTCATAAAGATAACATAGAGCTTGAGCTTAATTGCATATATCTTCAGTTATTACATTGCTTAAAATATGGTGCTAAAGAAACTTTTGGAGTTAAAAAGTGTAAACCCAATGTTGAAAAACCTTTTTGGTCGTCAAATCCGTTTCTTGTACATGCTAATCATGAATCTAAATTAGCTTTTAGACATTGGAAAAATAGTGGAAAACCGCGTGATCTTCATCCGGCTTTTCTTTGCATGAAAAAAAAGAAGGCAATTTTCCAGTCGGAGCTTCGTCGTCATAATAATATTTTGCTTATGGATGCTTCGTCTGAAGTTGATATGAATAAAAAGAAACTTTGGAAAGCTCTACGTTCAACAAAGAGAGTTAATGAACCTTCTAAAAAGAATGGCCCTTCTCTTGTTGAGTGGGAAACTCATTTTGCAAACCTTTCGAAATCTTGTGATGATCCTGAACAACTTTCGCATGTTGATATAATTTTAAACAGTTCTTTTAATTCGCATGATTTTTCTATTTCGTTTGATTCTTTGTTGGGTGCATGCCGTAAATTAAAGCCACAATCCTCTAAAGACCATGATGGGATTTTTTCAAATCATGTGAAATTTGCTCCAACTTCTTTTCTTCTTCTTCTTTTGACTTTTTTTAATCTTATTCTCAAGTTTGGTATTGTTCCTCCGTCTTTTAGGATTGGGGTGGTAACTCCTATTCTAAAATCTGGTAAAAGAGATCTCCGTTCTTGTGATTCGTATAGGCCGATAACGAAGGGTTCTATGATTGGTAAACTTTTTGAATTATGTATAAAGGATCTTTTTGATTATTTGGATGTTGGTCTTAATCAAGTAGGGTTCAAAAAAGGAATGGGTTGCGACCATGCGCATGCAACGTTTGATACTATAATTAAGGAGTCAAGATCTACTGGCTCCCCACTTTATACACTATTAATTGATATAAAAGGAGCTTTTGACAATATTTCGCATGCTTCCGCTCTTTCAGCTCTTATTTCTGGTGGGATTCCCCTTTCTGTGGTTAGAGTTCTTAGATCTTGGTATTCGGGGCTTAGGATAAAAATTTTTGCACATACTTCTGATTCTCTTTCTAATCCAATTTCCGTGGGTCGGGGCGTGAGACAGGGTGGGGTTTTATCTCCTTATATTTTTAACGCATGTCTGGCGGAGTGTCTTCGTTCTTTATCTACAACCCTTATTTCTTGGGGACGGGATGTGTCTTTTCTTGCATATGCTGATGATATTATCCTATTGAGCCGTTCTAAAGCTAGTCTAATTAAGAATTTTAATTCCCTTTCTAGTCTGCTTAATGTTCGTGGCCTTTCTATTAGTATTAAAAAATGTCAATATTTTCCCGTTAATGTTAATGACCGAGCTGAATTAATTTGCGATAGAAATATATCATTTCCGGTTTCTGATGCTGTTGTTTATCTTGGGTTACCTTATTCTGCTTCAGCTCGTGAATCTAAGTCGATGCTAATTTTACATATTCAAGAAAAAATTAGAAAGGCGTTTGGTTCCATAATACGGCTACGTGGTGTTTATCGTCGTGAAATTCTAGGTTCTCTTTTTAATGCAGTTGCCCTCCCGCATGTTCTTTATCCTTCCCTTCTTCTTCGAGATTTTAAAATTTGTGATTTTTCAGCAATTCGCGTTTGTTATTTTAAATATTGTAAGTTTTTACTTGGTTTTCCAATTTCCTTTAGTAATTCTGAATTAGTTTCAAAATTTAAAATTAAAGAGCCGTTGGAAATAGCCAAGGTAAAAATAAATAATTTTTACCGTAAATCTGAAAATATACTTTATGTTCATAATCTTTTTCCTTTTTTTTCTATAGTTTAAAAAGTGCATGATTTCATTATTACTATTTGTTGCATTTGATTAAGTTTTCTTTTGGGCAACTTGTAAATTGTTGCTATGTTTGATGGTGTGTTATTTGGATTTTTGAAGAGTTATTTAATTATCTTTTATACTCCTCGTTTTTGAGGGAAATAAATAAATAAAATAAATAATATAAACACATGCTATAAATATTTTATAACATAAGTATTAATAGTCGTATTAGTCTTAGATATTATTTTTACAATTGTATTTAATATTCGTATGTGAATGAACATTTTATTCCATAGGGAAAATAATTTGGAAGAGAAAGTAAAACTGATGCGTGGAAGAGTTGAAGAAATCGATCTAGGTACCGATAAAGTCGATATAATCGTTTCTGAATGGATGGGCTACTTTTTGCTGTTTGAGGGAATGATAGACTCAGTATTAGCTGCAAGAGATAAATACTTGGTACCTGGAGGTCAGATGCTCCCATCCAGATGTACTATAAGTTTATTTGGGGTCTCAGACTCAGGTAATTAGTTTTCTAGATGTCAGGAAGTAACTGAGTGGTGCCAATTCACGAAACGGGGGGAGGGGGCTTTTTCTTTTCTTTAAAGTGAAGATATTACAAAAAGCTATTGTCCGAAATCATAGTTAAGGAGTATTAAGAAAGTATTAAGAAAATATCGATAAAGTTAGTCGTTAGTCGTATTAGTCTTAGATATTATTTTATGTTCATATTTATAATTGTATTTAATATAAAATATCGATAAATTCGATATTATACTGGTAAGCCACGACTCGCACCAGTATTTGTGTGGTAAGGTACGGGTGTCATCACTTATTGGTGCAAAAATGGTGCTACATCACTTACTGGAGGGGAAAGCCCCCGGTGGCGCCAAATATTATAATGGGATGCCCGCGCCTACCACAACGGTTCTGTAAATATAGGGTTTGTTAGTACCCGATTTACAATATACCCTGCCCCAGGGTAACGTGATCAAACGTCAAGTGGCCAAACTCTAAGGCCAAGGGTGTACCCGACCCGGGTCACAACTAAAAATCTCTAACTATCTCCTTAGAGGTAAACGAACCCCCCTGTCAATATAATAATAACGGTGTCTCGTAACTCTGTTCCTACCCTGTCTGGGTTCCTGGAAAAAAAATCTACGCAGCTGTAGAAAATAGCTTACTTGTAATCTTCCAAAAAAGGTCACACACATAGAACAACTCTGAAAAAACAGACTCCCCAAACGGGGTCTCAATGTAGACTAACTCAAAAATAATATTCGTTCTGTGCAACACTTTGCATAAGGGTGGACCTTCGCTTGGCCCTAACCAATCCTCTCAATCACCATCCAAATTCCATTCTACTTTTTCTTAATATTATCTTTCAATGGCTCAAACCCGGAAGACCAAAATAGAATTTAAGTTCGAAGCTTACCTATTGCAAAAGAATCTAGCTTAGCAACCAGAGTTCAACTTAGGATTAAAATTATCTTGTAGGCAAATATAATTACAGAAAGGAAAATAGATCATTTATCTGAAAAGAAAAGAAACAAGGGATGGAACCCCAACAGTCGATATAATCATTTCTGAATGGATGGGCTACTTTTCGCTATTTCAGGGAATGACAGACTCAGTATTAGCTGCAAGAGATAAATTCTTGGTACCTGGAGGTCAGATGCTCCCATCCAGATGTACTATAAGTTTATTTGGCGTCTCAGACCAAGGTAATTAATTTTCTCGATGTCAGGAATTGACTCTCAAACGATATTTTTAAAGTCTAGGGGGAGAGGGGTAATGGAAATCCCTGCCCTGTCGTCCAAATGGTGCCCCTGAATGTAATTGCGAGGTGAGTGCTTTGAAGGCTGCGGTTCCGACATTATGAATTTTGCAGATAAAAAGTGTTAGGTAATTGATTCATGATTAGTGGGAATTTTTAGTTTTTTTTGCAGGCTTTATCATCTTCCTATGGAAAAGTTTGAGCTGTTGTTGGCTACTCCATTCTCCCCATAAAGAAAGCTGAAACCATTTCTATTGGTAACAATTCTGCGCTTCTAAACGACATTACATATTGTGGTTTTTTCTTTCCTTTTTTACTGAATTTCACGAAAATTTGGAAATCAATTTGGTTTTTCAGCAGGGTGTTTTTTTGTTTTTATTTTATTTTGTTTCAGAGAACAGGGCCTTTTGCAATAAAGCCCAAATGTTATAGTAGCTAGATAATATTTAAGGATGAATTATCCAGTCATAAGGAACAAAAAGTATCTGGCATTTTGAAGACAAAAAAAGACTTAGCAAATGTTAGTATAAATGCTATCTAGATATTATTTTAGATATTAGGTAGATATTATTTGGTTGATATGCTGGTAAACCTACTAGATTGGGCTGAAATCGACAAGCATTTGACATATAAACATTAGACATTATTCTTTTCTGCTTTTTTTAGTTGTGTTTTTTTTCCATACCTTGGAATCATAAGTTCTGCTTATGTTTTTTATTTTTTATGGTATTTATTTATTGTTTTCTTTTCCCTCCTCTTGGGTGCTATTCTTTGTATAGAATATACAAAGATACAAAATAAATTCTTTGTATAGAATTTATGGAATATAAATGGTTTAATCTCGGCTTCTCGGAAGAAAAAAAGACACTCATTTCTTGAAATTCCAAATGTTAATTATGATGAATCGGTATTCACGATTGGTATTTACCAAGGATTGTTTAAGTAGAAACTTACTCAACTTGACCTCCAAATTGCTTGGTACGAGCAGGCACCAAATAAAACAAATGAAGGAAAAAAATTGGTGAAACATTAACAAGACATAAAGTAAAAACGTGACATCAAACAACTTAAGAAGGTGTAGGTCTCCTTATTTACTATCCATTATCATATTCTTATTCATTTAATCACTCTTTTTCTCTCTCTTTTTGCACTTACTCGTTATTATTTACTTAGAAAGTTAGAAAATCTTTGGGAACCAACAGATTGTTGATGTTTGAATTTCTACGGACGAAAACTGTTGTCAAATTTAACTAATTAATTTTCCCTTTTTTCACAGTTAAACATGGCAACACTGACGAACGTATGATACTGCGCTTAAAACTTCATAATTTTGTAGCAACCGACAGCTAAATCTTAGAAAGTTGTAACTTTTATGTTTTAATAGACCTAAGATAGCTCCAGGGGGGAGGGTGTTTTCATTTTCATGTGCTTGGTACTTTCCGGGTTGCAGCGGCAGCTAGCAACCTAGCAAGAGACGATCACGCCCCATAGTAAAAACCAGAATAGCCTGTAACTCCTTAAAACAGAGTCAGATAAATTAACTTTATAGTCAGATTTAATAGAGTCATAAAATCAGATTTAACTAAATAATATTGCCTATTTGTTTTCACGGTTCAACGTCCCTAAAAACTTCATACTTTTGAAACAACTGAAAGAAAATCTTAGAAAATTGCAATTTTCAGGGATGAATAGACCTAAGATGGGCCTAGGGTGGAAGGAATGTTTTCATTTTCATGTGCTTGGTACTTTAGCAAGAAAGTGTCAAACGATTAGTCAGTAAAAAGTATCAAACGATTGTTAGGAAATAGAGACTCATCATTGCTGGATTATTTCTCCGACTGGATTTGTTCTCCTGATTATGCATTTGCAAGTGTAAAAACTGCGAATAAGCAAACAAAAAATGTTAAAAAAATCGTCAAACAACCGTTAGTAAAAAAAAGGTCAAACAATTTTAAGCAATATGATCTGTTGGTCTATCATTGTTTGATTATTTCCCCAGTTTGATTACTCTCGTGATTATGCACATTCAGAGCTAATTTTTATTATTTGGATTTTCATTATTTGTAAAACGATCATATTTTATGATTTCCCCTAATTTTGTTAGATTTTGTTATTCATCTCTTTTCTTTCTTCATTTTTCTGTGTTACATTTTTTGACATTAGTCATCCCAACGTTAGTTTATATGGCTTTATAGCTTTTTAATACAATTGTTAATGTTATTTATAATTAGATATGTTTTATTTTCCGATAATTATACTGGTTCCTTGATGCATTGAGTTCTTAGCATTAGTAATCTCGTATAAGAGGAAAAAATAAATACAATACATTTTTTAGCTGTTACACAAGTTTACATGAGAGCGGAATAACGGAAGAATCGGTTTTAAGATATTTGACTGTATTTAAAGACTATTTTGTACACGTGAGTGGGGGGGGGGGTATGGTATACAAGGTATAGCAAAACAATCCTCATTTCAACAGTACATTTTCTAACAGTCTGTATGTGTGAAAAAAAGGATAATGCTTATTTGATAAAAAAAAAGGAACTTCTACATATAAATTGCCGATAAGCCTAGATTTGACAGATCCTAAGTAACATTTCGAGGATACTAGGTTTAAAGTCTGTAGACTCTCCATATTTCCATATGAATATTGCTCTAATTGTATAAAATTACTGTAAATTTAAACGTATTTATATTAGAATAAAAAATATTAATATAATCTGTTCAAAACAAAATTTCTGTAAAAATTTTCGGGTTGAAGAAACATTTTATGAACCGATTGAGCCCAATCTATCAAACCAATTTAGGCTAGCCTGACCGCCTCATTAGAATTCAAAGATTATTTTTACTAGGGGCTGGGTCATTATTTGAGTGAAGCTTGATTTTTTTTTGTCCTTTATTTGTTTTGTTTTTAATCCTATTTTATCCTTGTTTTTTTTTTAGAGAGATATAAAGCTGCCATTGGATTTTGGTATGATGTTTATGGCTTCAAAATGTCATCCATATCCAGAGAGGTTTTTCATGATGCTAGTATTGAAATAGTACCGAGCAATAGCGTTGCAACAAATTCTGTTGAGGTCTTGAACCTAAATCTACAAACATGTTCTACTGCTGATACTAATTTTGCGGCCCATTTTACTCTTGAAGTAACTAAAGACTGTGAGTTAACGGCAATCGCTGGATATTTCGACACTATTTTTGAGCTGGAACGTAATGTTTCGTTTACCACAGGTCCTCATGGAGCACCTACGCACTGGCAACAAACTGTGTTTTATCTGCCTCAGACAATTACTGTGAGATGTGGTAAGATATTCTATTGTTTAATTGATAGTATTTAAAACAGTCTCATTATGTACGTGTAATTAACTTTGTGTGACAAAGAAACAGGCAATTTAAAAAAAAAATTTTCTCTAAATTTTGAAACAATTGTTTGTGGGTTTTCCCCTTAACAGTTAAAAAAATTCAATTTTGAGAAAGAAACATCCTTTTAAAAGCCATTGGATTTTTTTTTTTTTTTTTTTTTTTTTTTTTTTATATTCTTATTGAACTTGAAATAATTTGCTATTAATTGAACGAAACTAAGCAAACAAGCGTACCAACACTATTGGACCTCTGTCTCTGTCTGTCTGTCTGTCTCTCTCTGTCTGTCTGTCTGTCTGTCTGTCTGTCTGTCTCTCTCTCTCTCTCTCTCTCTCTCTCTCTCTCTCTCTCTCTCTCTCTCTCTCTCTCTCTCTCTCTCTCTCTCTCTCTCTCTCTCTCTCTCTCTCTCTCTCTCTCTCTCTCTCTCTCTCTCTCTCTCTCTCTCTCTCTCTCTCTCTCTCTCTCTCTCTCTCTCTCTCTCTCTCTCTCTCTCTCTCTCTCTCTCTCTCTCTCTCTCTCTCTCTCTCTCTCTCTCTCTCTCTCTCTCTCTCTCTCTCTCTCTCTCTCTCTCTCTCTCTCTCTCTCTCTCTCTCTCTCTCTCTCTCTCTCTCTCTCTCTCTCTCTCTCTCTCTCTCTCTCTCTCTCTCTCTCTCTCTCTCTCTCTCTCTCTCTCTCTCTCTCTCTCTCTCTCTCTCTCTCTCTCTCTCTCTACTCTCTCTCTCTCTCTCTCTCTCTCTCTCTCTCTCTCTCTCTCTCTCTCTCCTCTCTCTCTCTCTCTCTCTCTCTCTCTCTCTCTCTCTCTCTCCTCTCTCTCTCTCTCTCTCTCTCTCTCTCTCTCTCTCTCTCTCTCTCTCTCTTTCTCTCTCTCTCTCTCTCTCTCTCTCTCTCTCTCTCTCTCTCTCTCTCTCTCTCTCCTTCCTCTCTCATATTTTTTGACGTGAGAAAAGAAGCTACTGGCTAAAATAGATTTATGATCTTCTCTATTCGAATCCTCATCCTCATCCCCGCGCCTCTTGAAAAAAAACTACAAAAAAAACATGCTCTAACATTATAACAAATTAAGTTTATCAAAGTAAGTTTCCTAAGTAAAACACGCATGGGAGCTTTAATTTGATTTTTTTTTTTTTTTTTTTTTTTTTTTTTTTTTTTTTTTATATATATATAACAAATACAGCATTTAATTGCTGTATTAACCAAGCAACAATTTGCTTCCAACTTCTTAGTCTCAGAGTCTTTTATGTGTCAGGTTGTCTCATATAAATATTTGTATTTGTTTTTCTCTTATAGGGGAAAAACTACAGTGCAAGATAAACTGTGATCGCTCTAAAGGTCTGAGAGGGCTTGACATAAAATTGTGTGTTGGTAACTTAACAAATCTGTTGTACTATATAGATTGATTAAACGTTTTTTTCAATCTGTTATTCTGGAACTAATTTTTTTCTAGGGTCAGTTGGGAATTTCAAAGATTCATTTTAGAAATATTGAAAAAAAAATAGCATTTAGCCTTTTATTTGTGCCAATTTTACCTTCTACAGTTGAACAAATTTGATTCTACGTGGGAACTTTAATTTTGACTGCACTCACTTCCATAATGGTGAATTTCACAAAAATTATTAACGGTAAAACTCTGTTTCGAGTTTTCAGTACTTGAATATAACCGCCTTTTGCATGTAATTAAGTGTCTTTTTGTTATTAGTTTTGTAATATATCAGAATCTAAACAGTTCAAAGTAAACTTACGTAATTATACAAAATTAAGCTAAAATTATAGCAATAAATTGCAATAACGTAGTTGCCGCCCCCATATTATTTAAAATGTATTGACTTTAGTGTTAACTAAAAATAATTAATACATATAGGACAAATGATATCCTGGAAAATTTTTATGCGGAAAATATTTTAGCAAGAAATTAGACGGTGTTTTTTAATTTATTTACCATCTAGCAAAGATATACGCAACTAAAGAATCGTATTGATTGATAGATTGCTAGGCTGCTAGATTACTCTCGTAACTTTGGTTCTTGGCCAAAATATTTGTTCTTGCAGATAATGGTAGTTGGTCGGGTTAATTGAAATGATCAACTAGTTTTTGTCTACCTCAAAAATTTCTTGGTAACAAAATGTAATTAAGGAGCGACTGGTGCTAAAAGTAACTGAAACTATGAACAAAAGTTCTTATAACAATGTTTAATTCAAAAGAACTGGCGTTTTATCGTGATTCTAAATATATAAAATTCATTAAATTTAAAACCACCCATCCAAAGTTATGACCCTGAGAAAATTTGCCTGATTTTTGAAAAGGGCAAAACAACCCCAAAAGGGCGAATTATTCTTTTGGAAATTACACCGTCAAATTCGTCCAGGGAACCATATTCAAGTTCCAAGTCTCTACTTGCAAAAATGCGAAATTTTGCCATTTTTCCGAGAAGAATGATCACAGAGCCGTGTTTATATGCTTTTTTGTTTGTTGTTGTTGTTGTTTTATTTTTCGCGGACTATTGTATCGAGCCGAAAGCCCCAGAGTTCATAGTTTCTTGCCCTGATTCTCTCTGGCCCTGAAGACGATGATCCTTTAAGAGTGTTCACGGTATGAGCTACCACACACTCAGAAACAGAGTTCAATATAATTGACTTCAAACATGAGGGTCCGAGATGGGCTCTGAAATCGCAACTAGAAGCTGCAGAAGAAGCAGTCGTCTTCCCTATATTAACAAAGTAAGAGGTAATTTCTAGCGGAACATCTTCTTCTCCACTGGACTGTTTTGTGAGTGACTATCAGCGTTGTTGGAACTGAAGGCAGAGTGGGAGTAGGTCTAAGAACCTAATTAATAATATACTATGTCGTCCTATCATCCTTTCCACACTCAGAAAAATTTCCTATGATAACACCGAGACTTGGCCTTCCAACACAGAGAATTAAATATACTCTTATAGGCCATGAACCGTTGATGACCTGCTGATGATGAAGACTTGGAAAGCCTTCACAAATAATTTTTCCTTTCTCAGCTTCAATGGAGACCTGGATTCATTCACGGATTCAGCGGTTTCAGCGATGTCATCCACTGATTTCTTTTCGAAGTATGAGGCCCTGGATTCTGATGGTAAACTTCTTGAATACCTTCTTTCACTAAGTCATAAAAGAAATCAAAAGAGTTGTTAAAAACCGATCATGAAACCAAACTATCCCAAGACTGATCAGTCAGACGAGATTAAGTAGACTCAGCTCAGTAGCACCAAAACGGAAAAAATGGGAGATTAGATGGCGATGATATACGCTGCGCTTGATCAGAACTCTTATATCGGGAAATAGTGGGGAAAAGGTCAGAAATTTCACTAACCAGCACCAAATTATCTAAGACATCTAGTGACGAAAAAATATTATCAATAAGAGACGCATGTATCTCAGTAAACTCGGGCTGGTATACAAACGGAAGGTAGAATTCTCGAAGAGAGCATCATTGACAAAAAATATGTATCTGAAGCAGAATTTTGATCCAGCAGGTTGAGGTTGAAACACCCCATAAAGATTAGTTCACAGGGATGCTTTTGGATTATGTCCAAAACCTCCTCCAGAATTTTCATAAACGAAGGAACAGATCCACTAGCGGACCTGTAAACCAAACCCACCGCTAAATCCTTACAACTTGACTTAATCTCAATTTAAAGGGATTCAGAGATTCCTTCCTCATTTCTGCTCAAATCACTTCGGACACTGCATGCAAGACGATGGGCAATATAAAGGGGAAGGCCATCTCTCGCCATCTGTTTTCGGTTCAGCCTCTCCATTCTATATCCTGGAATATCTAAAAGTATATCCTTATTTGAATCCAGGAAAGTTTCACGTAATCCAATAATATCAGGAGTTCCACCACTAACGATCCGTTTCAGGTCATCAAAAGACGAGCAAAGTCCCTGAGTGTTAAGGTGAAGCACAGAGGAAATGCCATCTTTTTTAGAGGAGATTGCGAACCATTTGATTGCGAAACATACTTTCTTTCAATAGCCGAATTAGGATCATACTTCTTCTGATTTCTACTTCCAACTGAATTATCAATTATATTTTCAATATCTAAACGATTATTTTGTAACTCAACAAAACGTTCCCCCAAAGAGTTAATACCACCCTGGATACCAAAAGATGCTGTCATTTCACTAAAAATTTGAATACGGCTTATTTGGACGGGAATCAAAAGCTATAGCAACCCTTTTAAGTATTGAATAAGGTTGTGCTACTTTAAAGTGGCGTTTTATTTTCAAGCCAATATATTTTCTTTGCTGTTCGAGGCAAGGGGATTGATTTTCAAGCCAATATATTTCCCTTGCTGTTCAAGCCAATGGGAAGAATGTTTCTTATATAGGGGTTTTGGACAAGGCGGTTCTAATGGTGCACTTTTGGTTTTGATCTGACTCTATTTTTAGGAGTTATGGGCATTTATATTTCTTAACATTGGACGTGATCGTCTCTTAATAGGTTGCTAGCTACCGCTGTAATCCGGATTTTACTTTTTACTATGTGACGCGATTGTCTCTTACTAGGTTGCTAGCTACTGCTACAACCCGGATTTAATAGATTGTAGCTATAGCTGCAACACTGAACATGTCAGTTACCATGGGCAAGCACTCGCTGTTGACTATAAAATTTTTCAAAAGATACTTGTTTTATATTTACTATCAGTTACTATATGCCGTGTTTTTTTTTACAAGGTTTCAAGTATCTCTTCCTCCATTGAGGAGATATTATTCAATTTTTTTAAAATGTACTTATTAAAGTAAATTAATAAAGTTACAAAAGAATTATTGTATGTAATACCTTGTGATGACGTAGTAGGTAAAGCTGCTCTAAATCCTGGTCGAAAGGTTGCAGGTTTAATCCCACGTGTCGCATGGAAAAATGTGACTATGTACATCTGGCTAAGAGTGTCATTGTTCACACAGTTCGAAAAATATATAAGACGAAAAGGAGTTATTTATTTCAGATATCTTAACACTCCCTGTACTACGTTTAAAATTCAAAGACTTTTGTTCTGGAGCGTTTTTGACAAAGTTGTTGTCGGTTCTCCTTATAGTTCCTGGGTATTGAGTGTTTTCATAACAATAAACCGTTCCCCTGGAACTCTCACCAGGTATAATTGGACATGTGTGTCTGTATCTTCTCTGGTTGTGGGGTTTCTTGTGGTTTTATTCGGTAACAATGTATTTGTAAAAATGTCAATTTTTAATTAGCTTCACATCTTAGAATTCTGTTTCATTAACATGGAAGGTATAACCTTCGATTTGCCTCTGAAAATTACGGAAAGAGGATTCAGAGGCAGGCGAAAAACATTCTTTCGCAGTAAAATCTAAAAACCGGTTTTCATCATTATCGCAGGAACTGTTTGCCTCCATAAACTTATCTACGTCAAACATGTCACTTGGGGTTACAGTATCCCCATATGCTTTTCCTGTTATCAAATCAACCAAAAGTATCCCATAAGAATTTAGATCTGACTTTTCTGATTGCAGTTTTTGTGACGTTCCACCATCATAGCACATTTAAAATTTGCAACAACGGAAGTGCCATCGCTTTTTATGAGAATATTTTCGCTATTCAAAGTATTAAGTGTGATATTTTCGAATGTAAATAACTCATGGCCCTAGCTACATCTCTTGCAATGAGTGTTTGTCTCAAACAGCCTAGAGGCTTGCTGAGTTTTCTTTTAGGTTTCCACCCGGATAATACTTGAAAACCATCTGTTTTCTTATAGATGATGACGGTAAGTCCTTAATATAGGGATCCCCAGTAACGTCACTATATTTCACTTTGGGAATCCCTAAGCATATTAAATTGCTTATAAAATTCTTCACTGCTTTTAAAAGAAACATCGTTAAATACAACTACATCTGATATTTCATAAGTTCCTTAAAAAAAAATTGCTTCTAGGCTTAAGTTCTGCAAGTTTACTAAATCGTCTAGGATCAAGATATATTTTACAAAGGTCAGTTATTTCTGAAGCTACAACTTTGAAGGAAAGTCTTTCATCGGATCTTTCCTTTACACATCGTTTTACAATTTCAATAAGCATTTTGGCAAACTCATCGTTCGGCAAGATCTGTAAAAAGTGTTCAATACGCACCTGGCAATTTTATAGATACTTACCATGCAATTCCTCTAATTTCTTTTAGAAATCTACTCCAACAGCAACATTCCATATGAATAAACATCAGACGATGAGTCATATAATTTACCTCTAAATACTTCGGGGGCTGACCGAGGAAACCCGTCAATTTTGCCGTAATCATGCTTATCCCCAAGGTCATCAACAGCTAATCGAAAATCTGAAATCGCAACTGAGCCGTTGTTTTTCAGCATGATGTCATAAGCTATAATACTTCGGTGTATGATCTTCTTAGAATGAAGGTATTCCATGCCAAGGGCGATTTCTTTTGCAATAAGCATTCTTTCTCTGCATGTCATATGATCCTGGACAGCCTTAGCGATTCCGTGCTTAAGTGTACCCTTTGGTGCATATTCGAAGACGATCTGTTGATACTTTGTCGACTCTATTGAGCGGACGGATGTAACACCATAGCAAGCTAACACATTGCTGTGTTTTAAGCCCTCTATCATAACAGATTCGCGTCTAAAAGCTTCTAATTTGTAACCACAGAAATCCTTCAAAATGACTATACGACCCTTGTCACACTCACTTTTATCACCTTTCTTATGCAGGAGTTTAATTAGGGTTTTCCAAAAATCGCTAGGTAATTCCTCTTTTTTTAAATCATATTCATTATCTTCAGCGAGTTACTTCGAGCCTCATAGTCACCACATTTAAGAAACTCATTTACCACACTATCAGCACCTGGGGCCTTTTTATTTTTATTTTTTAATCCTTTTAGTACTGTCATTAAGTTTCCTCATAAAATAAATTTACCTTCACATCCAAAGTGTCACAAACATGTTTATTTTCCTATTGACCTTTTCCTATAACTCTATCCTGGTTTAGCAAATTCTCAAAAATTTCCGCCTATCTCTTTTTAACTCTTTTATTAACATACCAGTAAAACATTTTACTATTTTGCCGTCTAGCTGCATCCTCTAGATCCTTGGCAATTTTATCCATAGTTTTGACTTCTCACCTACTTAGTTCATATTTTCTTGTTTTCTCTACTTTCTTTACATTCGTCTCTTTACATTCGTCATGATCTACCACTTAGATAATTTTTGTAAAGACCGCTACTCCTCTCTATTAAACATTTCCTATATTAGGGATTCGGACAAGGCGGTTCTATTGGTGTACTTTTTGTTTTAATCTGACTCTATTTTTAGGAGTTATGGGTTATTGTATTTCTTCACATTGGACGCGATCGTCTCCCAATAGGTTGCTAGCTACCACTGCAACCCGGAAACCTACGATTCGGATGCCATTGATCAATCTTGTACATGAAAAATGCAGTTTTTTAGTGGAAAAATTGATTATATTTAAAAATGTAATTTTTTTTACAAATAGCACGAAATCTAGCAATTCCCTTTAAAATGTACCATTGAACAACTCTCTACGATGTTCCAGTGCCAAGCTATCTGTGGAAAGGGAAAAAAAGATGCCGTTTAGGCAGAATGCTGCAATAGCTGCCACTTTTCTTGATTTTCAAGCCAATATATATCCCTTGCTTTTCAAGCCAAGGGGATGAATATTTTCTAAACATTAGGAAACATGGGGGGGGCACTCGTCCTCCGATCGCTTTTGACTATTAATAAGGTACTAGCCCTCTCAATTCCCAATTGAATGAGCCCTTTTTGAAGTTTCTACGACAACGCTTTCTATAAAAACCTCATATGCCCCCAGAGCATAACTAACAACCTTTGCCCTGGGGGCTGTGGGAGGGGGGGGGGTTGTCATCCTCAAGGACATAATCTCCGGACCTTGCAACTACGTTGAACAAAATGGCTATCTCATCCTCACAGATTTAATTTCCAGAACTTTAAACTACGTTGAACAAAATGGCTATAGCAAAATAGCAACCTCATATGCCCTCATGGAATAACCAGCAACCTTTGCCCTGGAGACTGTGGGGGGGTGTCATACTCAAAGACATCATTTCCGGACCTTGCACCTACGTTGAAAAAAATGGCTATCTCAAGATTTCGATTGAAAGTGTTCGGGGAAATGGTTTCAATTTCCAATCGAATGAGCCCTTTTTGAAGTTTCTACGACAACATTTTCTATAAAACCTTATATTCCCCCAGGACATAACTTACAACCCTTGCCCTGAGGGTTGTGGGGGGTGAGTTCATCCTCAAAGATTTAATTTCCAGAAGTCCAGAAACTACGCTGAACAAAATGGCTATAGCAAAATTTTGTTTTGATGTGTTTGGGGAAATGGTGGGCGTGAGTGGGGGGTTAGCTGTTTTTCAATCACTTTCGACAATTAGAAAGAGCACTAGCCCTCTCAATTTCCAATCAAATGTACTTACTTACTACTTACTTGTACTTGGATCAGGACACAAGCTATGTAGCTCTCCCTGGCGACAGGATCTGGCAAACTGTTGAATTCCTCAAGTTACAGTCTTGGGTTAATGGGGCGATAATTTCAAGCCATGAAGGGTCCCATCTGCGACCATGTCTCCGGAAACCGCCAATTGGCTCGAGGTCAGATTTGACTGTGTTAAGCCAAGTTTTGGCTTGTCCTCCATGTCGTAGCCCTTTTTGAAGTTTCTACAACAATGCTTTCTATAAAAACTTTATATGCCCCCATGGCATAACTTACAATCCTTACCCTGAGGGCTGTGGGGGGGGGGGGGTTGCTATCGTCAAAGAACTAATTTCTAGAGCTTTCAACTACGTTGAAAAAAATGGCTATTAAAATGGGCACTAGCCCTTTCAATTTCCAATCGAATGAGCCCTTTTTGAACTTTCTGCGACAACGCTATTTATAAAAACCTTATATGCGCCCAGGGCATAGCTTACAACCCTTACCCTGAGGTTTGTGGGGGGGTTGCCATCCTCAAAGACCTAATTTCAAGAACTTTCAACTACGTTGAACAAAATGGCTATCTCAAAATTTTGATTGGATGTGTTTTGGGAAATAGTGGGCGTGAGAGGGGGGTTAGTTGCCCTCCAATCACTTTTGACTATTAAAAAGGGCACTAGCCTTTTCAATTTCCAATATAATGAGCCCGTTTTGAAGTTTCTACGACAACGCTTTCTATAAAAAAAAACCTTATATGCCCCAGGGCATAACTTACAACCATTTCCCTGAGGGGTGTGGGGAGTTTTTCATCCTCAAAGACATAATTTCCAGAACTTTCAACTACGTTGAACAAAATGGCTATCTCAAAATTTTGATTGGATGTGTTTTGGGAAATGGTGGGCGTGAGAGGGGGGTTAGTTGCCCTCCAATCACTCTCGACTATTAAAAAGGGCACTAGTCCTTTGAATTTCGAATCAAATGAGCTCTTTTTGAAGTTTTTACGGCAACACTTTCTATAAAAACCTGATATGCCCCCAGATTATTACATACAACCCTTGCCCTGAGGGTTCTGAGGGGCTTATCATCTTCAAAGACCTAATTTCTAAAACTTTCAACTACGTTGAACAAAATGACTATCTCGAAATTTTGATTTGATTTGTTTTTGGGAAATGGTTGGCGTGAGAGGGGGGTTAGTTGCCCTCCAATCACTTTCAACTATTAGTAAGGGTACTAGCCATTTCAATATCCCATCGAATGAGCCCTTTCTGAAGTTTCTAGGACTACGCTTTCTATAAAGAACTTATATGCCCCATGGTCCTAACTTACAACCCTCGCTCTGAGGGCTGTGGGGGGGGGGGTTGTCATCCTCAAAGGCCTAATTTCCAGAACTTTCAACTTCGTTGAACAAAATGGCTACCTCAAAATTTTGATTGAATGTGTTTGGGGAAATGATAGGCGTGAGAGAGGGGTTAGTTGCCCTCCAATAACTTTCGACGATTAAAAAGGGCACTAACCCTTTGAATTTCCAATCGAATGAGCCCTTTTTCAAGTTTCTGCGACAACACTTTCAATAACAACCTTATATGTCCCCTGGGCCTAACTTATAACCCTTGCCTTGAGGGCTGTGGGGGGAGTTTCCTCCTCAAAGAAATAATTTCCAGGTCTTTTAACTACGTTAAACAAAATTACTATCTCAAAATTTCCATTGGATCTGTTTGGGGAAATGGTGGGTGTGTAAGGGGTGTTAGTTGCATTCCAATCAATTTCGACTATAGAAAAGGGCACAATCCCTTCCAATTATCAATCGAATGAGCTCTTTTCGTAATTTCTACGACAACTCCTTCGATACGAAGTGCCCTGGTCTAAAAGATAAAAAAAATAATATAGTGCCTATTGTGCTGCCTATTATGAATTATTTATGTCTTCATGTTGTCCAGGAGCACATCTCGTTCATAGGAGACACCTCAAAAAAAAGAGATTTGTTATTTGTTTGAAGAAGTCACCTTGAAAACCGTGTAAGTGATGACCCTATAATTCATTTTGGATATTTTATACACTTCCCCTTCCAAATACATATTTGAAAGCGTAGACTTTTCAGGGGTGATTCTCATTTTTAAAGCATTGTCAAAGACAAAATAAGATAAGATTTATTGCAAAAAGCCTGTGGGCCATAGCAACACATAATACAGTCTACAAACAAAGCTCAGGAACAAAATACAACTTTAGATAATAAAAATAAAAAAAAGAACAACAAAACGACAAAAAAGAAATACCCCAAGGTTCAGCATTTTAACCTACCAACACTAATCATAATACAATTCAAATCCTAAAAACCGTAACAAGATATCCCTTCAAACACGATTCCCTATGTTTAATCCCTAAACGAAAAAACTTACACAACTGTTTAATAGCACATGCGTTCCTCTCAGCCATCCGCTCAATTAACCAGCATTCACTCCCAAACACTCGTCCAAAACATTCATTCCGCAACTCAGATAGCTCTTCACACTCGGATACAAAATGAAATAAGTTCTCATTCATACATCCACACATTGGGCAAAAACAAGGGTCAGCCGCCAGCCTAAACTTTCCCAAAAAATTTCTTCTTTCACCTAATTCCAAACTATCCCCTCTTACCAACAACAAATTCTTCAAATCCTCATTCAACCCAAATTTAAAGTAAACTTCCTCCCTTCAACACTCTTTGGCTTTGGAGTAAAACCTCAAAGATATAGATTGGTCCTTATGAGCTTGTCACTCTTGGATTTCTTGGTCATTTAGGGTTCGCTGGACTTCCTTCCATGCTGACCCGGTTTCAACCATAGGGCCTTTTCCTTTATTCCACATCTCCGACAGCCCACAAAGGTCCAGTATTTTCTTGACCTGATTTGGCCATGAATCACGTCTACCGTCCTTCAAGCTCTCAAAATAAGCTGACTTAAGAAGTCGAACTCTGTGTAGCCTAATTATCTTCTCCCAGAATTTTACCATTCTAACCAATCTAATACTCCTTAAAGTGACAAGCCCCAAATCTTTTTTCAGTACCGCTGAACTAAATGAATCCTTCAAGCCTAAAATTCTCTTAAAATATCTTATCTAAACTACTTCTAGCTTAGCTGCTTTAGCAAAATCCCAAACCTCAGAGCCCCAATGTAGACTAGAAGCTACTTTTGTCTGGAAAACTCTTTTATGGATCCTCGTGTCAGCTAGCTGACTTAAATTACTTCTCAAAAGCATATTTATTAGCCTATTACCCCTTAAATTACAATCTTCTACATGCCTGGACATCCCCCTTAATGCACTAAACTTAACACCCAAATAAACAAATTCTTCTTTAACTTCTAACACCTTTCCTCCAAAATTAGAAGGATTCTCTGAATCAACATCTCCTTTACTCCTAAATACTAATACTACTGATTTCTTAGCGTTCAACTCTAAATCCTCCTTTTCTAAATAACTTTTTATTATATCTAATTGCTTCTGAAGATTATCTCTACTATCCGCCACTAGAGCTATGCCATCCGCGAATAACATGCATGATAGCCTAAATCAGTCCAAAGATACATAAGGGGCTCCATTATTTTTCATTAAACTATCTAAATCATTATTAAACATAGAAAACAGCTTAGGAGATAAAGTACATCCTTGTTTCACACCCACATGAGACGCAACCAGCCTAGAAAAATTTCTGATAACCTTCACAACAAATTTCACCCTCCGATACATGTCTGCTATTATTGCTACAAAGCAAGACGGCAAGCCTATTTCTAACAGACTTTCAATTACAAACTCCTATTTACAGAATCAAAAGCACTTTTCAGGTCTAAAAAGGCTACGAATAGCCGACCATTTTTTTTCTCTAGCATACTTCCTTCTCAATACATCCAAAGTAAAAATATGGTCAAAAGCGCTGAATGTCGGTCCGAATTCCACTTGCATAGGGCTAAATTCCTCCTGATCTAACCAATCTCTTAGCCTAAATTCCAGAACCTTACAAAACTATTTACTTACCATATTTCCTATAAAGATAGAACTAAAGTTTTTATGTAACTTCCTCTTACCTTTCTTAAAATGAGACACTGCTACAGAAATGTCCCATGAGCGTTAAACTTGAAAACATATGAACGTTAAACTTGAATATAGGGAGTAGTAATTTCTCTCAGATTAAAGAGAGCCTTGGGTCAAACAGTTCATAGTGATAAACTGTAAGGAGAGAGCGACCATTATCAATAGAAAACAAAACTATAAAACGAAGTTTTTGTTGAAGCATGTGCGACAAATATATCCACTATTAATGCTTGTTCTAAATAAGTAAAATGTATTTTTTAAAAGTTTATCATCAAATGATACCTTGTTGTAGCACAGTGGATTGATACTCTGCTTGGCAATGATGCTCTGCTTGAACCCCGAGGCCTGGGGTTCAATTTCCACAGCAGCAAGGTTGGACGATAAGCTTGCTACTTGTCCCTGTAAAAAAAGACCCAGCAACTAAAACGTGGATTTGACGCCCTATGGGCCAGCAATGGCTCAGGAAGGTCTTTATCCTTTTTTATCTATCAAATCATGTTAGCTGATGAAAGCATACACAATTTTATAAATTAGAATGGAATTCCCTTAAAAATGGTTTGGACAGGATGGAAATTATGCAATGAAATTAAACAAGTATGAGAACCCTAAAGCAGGTATCGACAAAAAAGGAAACTTTTTACTTTTCCAGAGAAGGATGGTCAAACATGGGATTATCCATTGTCAGCAGTCCTGGATTATTAAAAGAGGGCTGATTCGGCCTGGCATTTAAAGATCTGATGTGCTTTTTTGAGTAACAAAAGAGATTACGCCACTGGAAATTGCTCCAATCGATCGTTTCGGCCCATAAAATAGTGATTCTGATGCAAACAGGACAAAAAGGTTATCAAGTTTAAATTTCAGAGAGGGAACTGGAAAATGTCTTTCTTTAGCCCAAGAGGCTCAAAATCATTACTGGCGTGCTTTATACCATTCTTCCCTATACATAAATATAGCCCACAAAAATAAGCCGTAATTATATATGGTATATTTGCACATTATCTATTAGGGTCTGGGCCAATGGATTCCCTTCTTGGAAGGAGGGGGGCTTAAGCCCCAAGAAAAGTATTTTAGGCCCATGTTTTGAAACTTTCTCAATAAACTGTGAACAGTGTAGTTTGACTGCTAAGGGAGCAGAATATCCCCTCTTATTGCATATACTAAAATTTATTTTTGACAGCTACACTTTATTCCAAATAGCAGACACTAAAAAAGCTCTTTTTCTCGAAGTAATATCCTGCATAGATTAAATTTTGCTCTAAAGAGTTTGGTTAGTGGTGGTAGTAGCTTCCCTCACATTTAGGGTAAAAATGGTTATGGTATTAAAAACTAACACAGATTAAATTAAAAAAACAGGCCTTTTCAAATGAAGGTAAAGAGCGACATTAAAACTTAAAAAGAACAAGGACTATTCCGTATACGAGAGGGGCCACCCATTCCTCAGTCCCCGTTCTTTAAGCCGAATTAAACTTTAGTCCCCAGCCGCTTTAAAGACGACGGCTTAAGTACCAGTGCACTCAATAATGCTTTCAGATAGCACTACATAACTAACTTAGCGTGAAGAGTTGTGCGTTGAGAAGGGGGCAGCATGCCTGTAGTACGGAATAATTTCTGTTTATTTGAACTTTTAATTTCTTCCTTCACTGTAATTTGAAAAAAATATGTTTTTTATTTAATTTGGTAGAAATTCCGCACTATTTTGATGTTTTCATCAATATACAACCTTTATTTGTGTTTGTTAAACCTATGTCTGGGAATCAACAGAAAGCTCTTATTGAAAACTTAAACTGTTCGAAGCCCTAATCGACTAGATCTTTAGAACAAACAGTGGAGAAAATGCCCGGAAATCGAAACAATATCTGTTGTCTAATTTTCTGCTAACATTTGTTGAAAATAATTTTTGTTGGTAGGCCAAAATACGACTTTATACGAACGAAATATAAAAAAGTCTTTTTTGCAAGCTGACCAATGGTCTGCGTAGCGCAGATACCGATCTCCTGATTCACTCCCTTCGGCCGGGAGTGCAATGCGTGGTTGGGGGCAAATCATCCGACGCTTCCCGTGTTTTTCCTATAGGTTTCTCCAGGGACCCATTTAGAGCTGGGTCAACCCTGGCTGAGCTTAAAAAGTCAAACCATTGACACCCGTTCCAAACTAGCGACACTAGACTCAAACCCTTCAGGATTTCAAGTCTAGCGCGCCAAACTCTCAGCTAGTACTGACTATAATTTGGGGTTAATTTTTTATCCGTTTGCAATTTGTAAATGTATGTATGTGTACGACTTATAGATAATATAACAAGTAGTTTGTAGTTTGCATGATCCAATGTGTTAATGATAATTGTTTGTAACCATGATTTGGGTGGGGAACATACATACATATAAATGCGATTGTTTACGAACGAAATATGTTCGCCGTAATTCTCACGGTCCAATTAATTGCCAATAATTTTTTTTAAGATTTTTAATCACTAGACTAAAAATGTACTTTCTATTTAATAAGGATATGATGGTCCTTATTTTTTGAAAACCAAGTGAATCCTCACTCTGCTCATTTACTGTTTCTATGATGCTGACTATAATAAGTCCACTAATATTCTATCATTTTTAGTTGCTCACTAGTGCGTTAGATAAAAAAAAAGTACAAAGGAAAATGCCCTAGAATATTTAGGTGTTTGCTTATGTGGGTGACTATGGAGAAAGTTGAGTTAAGAAACATATTTCATTATGGATATTGGCAAATTGGCTTCTAAGAATATTACTTTTTGGTCAATTGCAGAAAACTTTTCAAAAAATTTTTGGCATTCATCAACAATCTTAGCTAACATTACTGAGAAGATACATAACAAAGATTTAATCAAGATTTTGCGGCAAACGTCAAAAACAAAAGTGTATTTACTCAGCTTCGCTTCTAATAAAATCTACTGCTAGTCAAGTTTCCCAACAAGAGCAATTTTATTAGTAAAATGTGTTAACAGATTTTGATTGTCAGGTCCAATAATCTGAATTCCGAAAAATGAAATTTCTGTATTTTTTCCTATGATAAATTATTGTGTACTGCTTGTGACATTCACATTACACTCTTTATTTGATAGGTATTTGAACCATTAAATGCTGTTTCAAATAGTTCAAATGGTGATTACAGTTTAATACCTTGTTTACAAAAGACAAATCATTGAAGAGCGAAGCTGCTTAAGTCCAACACAACTGTCACCGCAACATCCAAACATATCTATGACGATTATTGATACTTGAATACTAAGGCAGGCACAGAAAAAAAAATCTTTCAGCATTTAGCACAATTAAACCAAGACTTGTTATGACCCGAATATGAAGTTTTCCTGGCAGGGTTGGGACTTCCCCTAAAATACGAAATTAGTATCCCAGCTGATGAAAAATAACCATTGAATGATAAATGAATTTTTGGGTTTTTATGTTTTAGAAAATGATGACCAAGTACAAAGTAAGGTGCTTAAGTGTTATATAATACACACTCGAGAAGTGAAGTTTGGTGAATGGTAATGAAATAAAACAAAATATGATGAACGTACAATACTTTAGTAAGAAAATTATGAAAACTACAGCAAAGAATTATGAAAGGGGGGGCACCCTGAGCGCAGTACATTAAATACGGAACCTTAACTAACCTAACCAAAATACCAACTAAATATGTAATTAAAATATAGCTATAATGTAGTTTCCCACCAAACCGAAGTTAATTGTCTGGTATAAACATCGTGAAAACCGGGTATTGTCTCATGTTCGCGATACAAGTTCTCGAGTGTGTATTATATAACACATAAGTTCCCAAACTAAATATATTTGTATATACGAAGCAAAACGCTGAACTTGTTTATCACTAGATGAAAAATGTTGCGATATAATCCAAATTGAAAATGAATTATGCTTGTTATCTCGGTTGAGTTTATCAACTGGAATTTTACACTTAATTGTAAATCTTGGGACCGCATCCTTATCCAAGGTCATAGTCAAGACAGGATTATTTCAAAGATAAAAACCGCAATGGAGACCACCAACATGAAAAGCCAGACTAAGAACGGTGCTTTGAAACTTTTCAAATTAAACTTCTTTTCCTCATAGAGATCAGGCTGGAAGTTTTCATACTTTTTCTTAGCTATAAGGATAGCTTCTTTGGTCCAATACTGATGTAGACCACTTCCAAAAAGACGAATAGATATATTTGAGAAAGCGTCTGTGTAAATTGAGTTCTTTGGGGCCAGTGCGACATTTTGTGCCATTGCTATATCTTGTTTTACAATATGAATTGTAGGATTTTTAAATTTGTCCTTGTAGATCACTTGAGTATAGTAGCTTAGTATTCTTTCACTGTCTATACAAGCCCCTAGCCTTGCATTTACATAGGCGAACTGGTCGAAATGTTCTTCTGTTTTGTTGTATTTTTGCAAACTTTGGACCATGTAAGGATCAACCGAGTTTATATATAGATCATAATAGTCTGGAATTCCGGAAATTGTTAAATCTGACTCAGCAACTCGTTTAATTGAATCTATTGGGTCTTCTGATAGTGGTACAGACAAGTAACTAATTATAGAAGATGTAAATGCGGCATTTAAGAAAAAGTAGGCTAGAATTCTTGATAGGTTAAATAACCTTTCTGGAGCAGGAGAATGATCGGTTGGCATGGTTCTTGCAACTAAAGCTCCAAAATTATATGTTGCTGAGAACCATATGTCTTTCCAGGGATTAGTCTTATTATTTATCGGAAGAAAGCACAGCTTGGCTATGATCCAATTAATCAAGCCACCAAAAATTATGCATAGTCCAATAGCTATCCATGCCCTGTATCGAAACGGTAATACAAATGCATACCAATAAGGTTTTCTATTTGGAGGGGGTACGGCAAATTTAACTCTGTCCACTAAGTGAGGATAGATAAAATCTCTATACTCTTCTGCAATGTCGGTTGCCCAATTTCCAGCTGATCCAAGGTGAACTTCCCCTCTTGCAACCAATCCCTTTTGACCTGAAATATAAAGTATTGTCTTTATCCTTTCTTTTCTTAGTCCTAGTTCTGTGATAAGGCACCTGATATGAATTAAATGCAGAAAAGAACAAATTTTTTTAACACAAGGAAACAGGGGCGCTAAAACTTAAAAGGGACAGATATTGTCATTTATTTGAAGGCTACGGCCATTGCATAAAAGTAGTAGTCTATCTAGTACCACTGGAGGGGGTTGCATAATACGACCATACACTCTATAGTATGGACCTATAAAGCGACCAAACATGTTATATTTTGGAACTAGATGTTCAGGGGCGAGATTGTATAAAGCAACCAGACAGGTTTCTGTGTCAACACCCATCTTCTGAGCCAATCAGAGAGAGCGGATACAGAGTGTACTTAATGTTTCTGAGAAAACAACCATTTTCTGGACCAAGGTTTTTTTTACTATATAATAATGTTTCTACTAGCGATACAGCCAAGTAGGACATGTTTATGAGTCAAAACGTGTCAAACAGATTGATAACCTTTAGCTTAAAGGCATCTTGGCTCTCATCAGGTTTGGTTAAGAATGTATCATGGGTAATTACATAACGATGAATGCTATGCTATAGTCATAATTGTTTCAACTTGAAAGTTATATCATTTGCGTAAAAGCTAATTCAATTTGCAAAAAAGGTATTCCATTGGTTAAGAATGTATCATGGGTAATTACATAACGATGAATGCTATGCTATAGTCATAATTGTTTCAACTTGAAAGTTATATCATTTGCGTAAAAGCTAATTCAATTTGCAAAAAAGGTATTCCATTGGTTAAGAATGTATCATGGGTAATTACATAACGATGAATGGTATGGTACAGTCATAAGTGTTTCAACTTGAAAGTTATATCATTTGCGTAAAAGCTAACTCAATTTGCGAAAAAGGTATAGCATTTGCATAACTCTGCTCTGAATGGTCTTAATTGGTGATTGAATAATAGGGATGAAACAGAGCTCAAGATTTATTTTAATTGGATTGTATGAAAGTAGTAAAAAGGGTTAAACTGCTTACCAGTTAAGGTAAGCCCGAAGGGGGTGGTAACTCTTACGCAATTTATTATAAATTTGGAATAACATCGTTGGCATCAATCTATGTAAATGGTTTACGATGACAAGATGATCATGAGACTTGACTTAGCTTTACTTCTTGGCTGTGTTCTGTATAATACACAAATACCAGTTGAGCAGCGTTGCCAATATAGAATATGGTTTAGAAATTGGGCACATAAAAAAGTTGAAACAAATATTCATAGGCCACAAGATGACCTAATGCCTTGACCTAGCTTTACTTCTCGGGTGTGTTCTGTATAATACACAAGTACCATTTGAGCAGTGTTGTCAATATAAAATATGCTTTAACATTGTTGTATACTAAAAAGTGAATATTAATAAAGATGTATATGCCGAGAAGAGAATTTTAATAAAGAAATTCGGAACAATCCTTAGAAATCCTTAGAAATCAACTAGTGAGATGATTATCGGTTTGAAGCTTTGAACCATCAAGGACCGCAACCATCAATGACCCTAACCATCAAGGACCTCAACCTTCAAGGGTGCCCTATCCCCAACCTCCAAGGGGCCCCCTCCCTCCAACTTTTTGCCCCCCTCCCCCATTTTTTTACACTTTTTTGAAGTTTTTTTGAACTTTTTTTATTATTTTTTTAACGTGGTATTTTTCAACTTTTTTTTACATGTCTTAGAATGACATAAAACATACTTAAAACATAAAAAATTAAAAATTTAATATTTTCCGAATTCAAAATTAGAATGATAGATATTTTAGTCGTGACTTTTACTATTAGAAAAATAATGTTTGTAGTATGACTTTTTTTGGGGGGAAGGATTTTTTGGGACAGAAAATATTGAACTTTTTTTACGTATCTTAAAATGAAATGAAATATGCTTGTGTCTCTACCAATCTTACTCTATGATTGCTCATAGACATGACGCGGCTTTCCCACTGGTACTCTATGGAGGGTTATCGACACTACCTAGTTTATTGCATGTATTAAATCAGTAATTTTTACGCAGTGGAAGGATAAACACATAACTCGTATCTTTAAAAAAGTGAAGATGAAGCATTTTAAGAAAGTGTGTTCACATGATAGTGTTATTGTAGCATTGAAAGCTGACAAGGAGAAGTATTTGAACTACGAAACAAGTACAAGTGGTAGCACTATCGGTAACGTATGCGTGCTTTGTCATGACAGTGAGAGTTTAGATTTCTTTGGAGTACACAAGAATTTCCATTATACAAATTCTGGATATGCGAAAGTATCATTCTAGAGATGATTGCACTCAAAGAGAATGCCAACATAAAAATAATAGTTGATGAAGAGGGGCATCTTCTTTCTAATCGTTATGGTAACATGCTACCTTTTGATAGATCCTATCGTCATCTTTTAGGCATTAACAGTCGAATGAAAGCAAAGGGGAAAAAAGGCCTACTCTTCTACTAATATCATAAACCATATCTTGTGTACGTGCTAGAACTGTTACCAGAGTAAAAATAATGTTGTAATAGACAGTGAAATTGCCGGAGAAATAAAAACGGCATTGGTAGAAAATATCACTAAGGAATATAAAGATGAATCGATGAAAACAAAGTGCCAGCAAACGTTACTACCATCATTGGTCAAACAGTCAATGAACCAAATAATACTACAGACGAAACGCATATTGAACCTGTCGGTGACACACCAGTAAAAATTATGTATGACTCAAAATGGAATAATGATTATTCTACTGATTACGAACTAAGAGAAGAAAATAGTTACAATATCAAGAGAGTACATGGTGAACTATTTTATGGAACAGGTTCAAAATGTACAAAGTTGTTCATTGATATTAATAATGTATAATAATATATTTTTTGTATTAATATTCTACATGACATTATTTCATTAAAAATATATTATGCATTGCATTGTTATTTGTTCATTATTTTTAGAGTATGCTAGCATACCAAACGTTTAGAATATCTATCAAAACATCGGAGATGTAAGACAAGGAATTTGTATACATCATATGTCGGATAGATAAGTTAACATGGAGAAAATCTAAGTATCAGAATGAATAAATTCTTTATCAACACCTTTTGTTGGATAGGTAAGGATAAAATTGACAAAATCTAAGTATCAGAGCGAATAGAATCTTTATCAACATCCTTTGCCGAATATGTCGGTTAACATTATCAAAACCTAAGTGTCAGAGTGATGAAATTCTGTATCAACATCTATTGTCAGATACATGGGATAACATTGACAGAATCTAAGTATCAAAGTGAATAAATTTTTTCCATCAACATCTTTGTCAGATACATCGGATAAAATTGACTAAATCTAAGTATCAGATTGAATAGATTCTTTATCAACATCCTTTCTTAGATACATTGCATAATATTGTCAAAATCTATTTATTAGAGTGAATAATTTATTTATCAACTTCCTTTGTCTGATACATCAGATAACATTCACAAAATCTAAGTATCAGAGTGAATAAATTCTTTATCATCATCCATTGTCAGATATGCTTGATAAAATTGAGAAAATCCAAGAATCAGAGTGAATAAATTCTTTATCAATGTCTTTGACAGATACTTTTTATAACACTACAAAAATCTAAGTATCATAGTGAATAAATTCTTTATCAACTTATTTTATCGGATACATCAGATGACATTCACGAAATCTAAGTATCAGAGTGAATAAATTCTTTATCATGGTACTTTGTCAGATATGTCTGATAAAATTGAGAAAATCTGAGCATCAGAGGTAATAAATTCTTTATCAATGTCTTTTGACAGATACTTTTGATAACACTGATAAAACTTAAGTATCGGAGTGAACAAATTCTTTATTAACATTCCTTATCGATATCATTTGTCGGATACGTCAGATAACATTGACAAAATCTATGCATTAGAATGAATAAATTTATTATCATCATCTTTTGTCGGATAGGTCGGGATAAAATTGATAAAATCTAAGTATCAGAGCGAATAGATTCTTTATCAACATCCTTTGCTGGAACTGTCAGTTAACATTATAAAAACCTAAGTGTCAGAGTGATTAAATTCTGTATCAACATCTATTGTCAGATACATGGGATAACATTGACAAAGTATAAGTATGAGAGTGAATAAATTTTTCTATCAGTATCTTTGTCAGATACATCGGATAACGTTATCAAAACCTAAGCGTCAGAGTGATGAAATTCTGTATCAACATCTATTGTCAGACACATGGGATAACATTGACAAAATATAAATATCAGAGTGAATAAATTTTTTCTATCAACATCTTTGTCAGATACATTGGATAAAACTGACTAAATCTAAGTATCAGAGTGAAAAAATTCTTTATCAATATCTTGAGACAGAAAGGTTTGATAACACTGACAAAATCTAAGTATCAAAGTGAACAAATTTTTCATTAACATTCTTTATCGATATCATTTGTCGGATACGTCGGATAACATTGACAAAATTTATGTATTAGAATGAATAAATTTATTATCATCATCTTTTTTCGGATAGGTCGGGATAAAATTGATAAAATCTATGTATCAGAGCGAATAGATTCTTTATCAACATCCTTTGCCCGGAAATGTCAGTTAACATAATCAAAACCTAAGTATCAGAGTGATGAAATTCTGTATCAACATCTATTGTCAGATACATGGGATAACATTGATAAAATCTAACTATCAGAGTGAATAAATCTTTTCTATCACCATCTTTGTCAGATAAAATAGACAAAATCTAAGTATCAGATTGAATAAATTCTTTATCAATATTTTTTGTCGGATACGTCGGATAACATTGTCAAAATCTAATTATCAGAGTGAATGAATTCTTTATCAACTTCTTTTGTCTGTTACATCAAATAACATTCACAACATCTAAGTATCAGAGGGAATAAATTCTCTATCAACATCCTTTGCCGGATATGTAGGATAACATTATCAAAACCTAAGTGTCAGAGTGATGAAATTCTGTATCAACATTGATTGTCAGATACATGGGATAATATTGATAAAATCTAACTATCAGAGTGAATAATTTTTTTCTATCTACATCTTTGTCAGATACATTGGATAAAATTGACTAAATCTAAGTATAAGAGTTAATAAATTCTTTATCAATGTCTTTTAACAGATATGTTTGATAACACTGACAAAATTTAAGTATCAAAGTGAACAAACTCTTTATTAACATTCTTTATCGATATCATTTGTAGGATACGTCGGATAACATTGACAAAATCTATGTATTAGAATGAATAAATTCTTTATCATCATCCTTTGTCGGATACGTCGGATAAAATTGACAAAAAATAAGTATCAAAGTGAACAAATTCTTTATCATCATCCTATGCTGGATACGTCGGATAACATTATCAAAATTCTAAGTATCAGAGTGACTAAACACTGTGATTAGAGACAAACAGTCATAGTAAGAGAGACATGCAAAAACTTAGGTTAATTTAGGTTCACTTAGAGTTGTGCACCACTCTAAGTGAACTTAAATTAACCTAACTTTTTGCATGCCTCTCTCACTATAACTGTGTGTCTGAGCGGGCGTGCTGCCATTTATAACCAGTCTCACCTAAATTCAACGCAACGATGCATAAAGTCAAAATTAATAAAACTTAGATTTTATGAATGTTATCTGATGTATCCGATAAAGACGTTGATAACGAATTTAATCACTCTGATACTTAGGTTTTGTCAATTTTATCCAATGTATCTGACAAAAGATGTTGACAAAAAAAATTATTCACTCTGACACTCATATTTTGTCAATTTTATCCTACGTATCCGAGAAAAGGATGTTGATATAGAATTTAATCACTCTGATACTTAGATTTTGATAATGTTATCCGACGTATCCAGAAAAGGATGTTGATAATGAATTTATTCACTCTGACACTTAGATTTTGTCAATGTTATTCTATGTATCCGACAAAGGATGCTGATATAGAATTCAATCACTCTGATACTTAGATTTTGATAATATTATCTGACGTATCCAGCATAGGATAATGATAAAGAATTTTTTCACTCTGATACTTAGATTTTATCAATTTTATCCCAACCTATCCGACAAAGGATGTTGATAAATAATTTATTCATTCTAATGCATAGATTTTTTCAATGTTATCCGGCGTATCCGAAAAATGTTGTCGCTAAAAAAATGATAGTAAAGAGTTTATTCACTCTGATACTTAGATTTTGTCAATGTTATTAAACGTATCTGTCAAAAGACATTGATAACGAATTTATTCACTCTGATACTTGTATTTTCTCAATTTTATCAAGCATATCTGACAAATGATTATGATAATGGATTTATTCGCTCTGATACTTAGATTTTGTGAATGGTATACGATGTATACAAAAAAAGAAGTTGATAAGGAATTTATTCACTCTGATACTTACATTTTGACAATGTTATCCGAAATATCTGACAAAAGATGCTGATAAAGAATTTATTCAATCTGGTACTTAGACTTTGTCAGTTTTATCCGGATAACTGATGTATCCGGCATATGGTGATGATGTTAAAAATTTATTCGCTCTGATACTTGGATTTTGTCAGTTTTATCCGACACATCTGACAAGGGATTTTGATAAGGCATTTATTCATTCTGATACTTCGATTTTCTCAATATTATCCTATGTGTCCGTCAATGGATGTTGAGAAAGAATTTAATCACTTTGATACACTCTGATACTAGATTTCGTCAATATTATCCAACGTATTCAACAAAGGATGTCGATAAAGAATTTATTCAATCTGATGCTTATATTTTATCAATTTTATCCGATATATATGACAAATAAGATAATGAAAAAAATTATTCACTCTTATAATTAGATTTTGTTAATGTTATCCAATTTATCCAAGAAAGGATGTTGATAAAGAATTTATTCAATCTGATACTTAGGCATTGTCAATTTTATCTGATGTATCTGACAAAAGATGTCGATAAAGAATTTATTCACTCTGACATTAGGTTTTGATAATGTTAACTGAAATTCCCGCAAATGATGTTGGTAAAGAATCTATTCACTCTGATACTTAGATTTAATCAATTTTATCCCGACCTATCCGTCAAAAGATGTTGATAAAGAATTTATTCATTCTAATACATAGATTTTGTCAATGTTATCTGACGTATCTGACAAATTATACCAATAAAGAATGTTAATAAAGAATTTGTTCACTCTGATACTTAAATTTTATCAGTTTTACCAAAAGTATCTGACAAAAGACATTGATATAGAATTTATTCACTCTGATGCTTAGATTCTCTCAATTTTATCAGGCATATCTGACCATGGACGATGATAAAGAATTTATTCACTCTGATACTTAGATTTCGTGAATGTTATCTGATGTATCCGACAAAAGAAGTTGATAAAGAATTTATTCAGTAAGATACTTAGATTTGATCATTGTTATCAAAGGTGTCTGTCAAAAGACATTTACAAAGAATTTATTCATTCTGGTACTCAGAATTTCTCAATTTTATCCGATGTATCCGACAAAGGATGATGATAAAGAATTTATTAATTCTAATACATAGATTTGGTCAATGTTATCCGACATATCCAACAAATTATATCGATAAAGAATGTTAATAAAGCGTTTGTTCACTTTGATACTTAAATTTTGTCAGTATTATCAACCCTATCTGTCGAAAGACATTGATAAAGAATTTATTAACTCTGATACTTAAATTTTGTCAATTTTATCCAATTTATCTAACAAAGATGTTGATAGAAAAAATTTATTCACTCTGATAGTTAGATTTCATCAATGTTATCCCATGTATCTGACAATCGATGTTGATACAGAATTTCATCCCTCTGACACTTAGGTTTTGATAATGTTAACCTACATATCCGGCAAAGGATGTTGATAGAGAATTTACTCACTCTGATACTTAAATTTTGTGAATTTATCTGATGTAACAGACAAAAGAAGTTGATAAAGAATTCGTTCATTCTGATACTTAGATTTTGGCAATTTTATCCGACGTATCCAACAAAAGATGTTGATAAAATATTTCTTCAATCTGATACTTAGATTTTGTCAATTTTATCCGATTTATCCGACAAAGATGCTGATAGAAAAAATTTATTCACTCTGATACTTATATTTTGTCAATGTTATCCCATGTATCTGACAAAAGATGTTGATACAGAATTTAATCACTCTGACAGTTAGGTTTTGATAATGTTAACTGACATTTCCGGCAAAGGATGTTGATAAAGAATCTGTTCGCTCTGATACTTAGATTTTATCAATTTTTCTCAACATATCCGACGAAAGATGTTGATAAAGAATTTATTCATTCTAATACATAGATTTTGTCAATGTTATCTGACTTATCCGACAAATGATATCGATAAAGAAGGTTAAAAAAAGTTTGTTGACATTGATACTTAAATTTTGTCAGTGTTATCAAACCTATCTGTCAAAAGACATTGATGAAAAATTTATTCACTCTGATACTTAGATTTAGTCAATTTTATCCAACGTATCTGACAAAGATGTTGATAGAAAAAATTTCATTCACTCTGATAGTTAGATATTATCAATGTTATCCCATAGATCTGGCAATAGATGTTGATACAGAATTTCATCACTCTGACACTTAGATTTTGATAATGTTATCCGACAAAAGATGTTGATTAAGAATTTAATTAATCTAATACTTAGATTTTATTCAATTTTATTCGATTTATCCGACAAAGAGGTTGATAGAAAAAATTATTCACTCCCATATTTATATTTTATCAATGTTATCCCATGTATATGACAACAGATGTTGATACAGGATTTAATCACTCTGACACTTAGGTTTTGATAATGTTAACTGACATTCCCGTCAAAGGATGTTGATAAAGAATCTATTCGCTCTGATACTTAGATTTTATCAAATTCATCCGTTCCTATCTGACAGAAGATGTTGATAAAGAATTTATTCGTTCTAATACATAGATTTTGTCAATGTTATCCAACGTATCTGACAAATGATATGGATAAAGAATGTTAATGAAGAATTTGTTCACTGTGATACTTAAATTTTATCAGTGTTATCTAATGTATCTTTCAAAAGACATTGATACAGAATTTATTCACTCTGATACTTAGATTTTCTCAATTTTATCAGGTATATCTGACAAAGGATGATGATAAAGAATTAATTCACATTGATACTTACATTTCGTAAATCTTATCTGATGTATCCGACTAAAGATGTCGATGAAGAATTTATTCATTCTAACACCTAAATTTTGTCAACTTTTTCTGAAGTATCCGACAAATGACATCGATAAAGAATGTTAATAAAGAATTTGTTCACTCTGATACTTAAATTTTATCAGTGTTATCAAAAGTATCTGTCAAAAGACATTGATAAAGAATTTATTCACTCTGATGCTTAGATTTTCTCAATTTTATCATGCATATCTGACAAAGTACGATGATAAAGAATTTATTCACTCTGATACTTAGATTTCGTGAATGTTATCTGATATATCCGACGATAGAAGTTGATAAAGAATTTATTCACTATGATACTTAGATTTGGGTATTTTTATCAAACGTAACTGTCAAAAGACATTGATAAAGAATTTATTCACTCTGATACTTGGATTTTCTCAATTTTATCAAGCATATCTAACAAAAGACGATGATAAAGAATTTATTCACTCTTATGCTTATATTTTGTGAATGTTATCTGATTTATCAGACAAAAGACGTTGATAAAGAATTTATTCACTCTAATACATAGATTTTGACAATGTTATCAAACTTATCTGAGAAAGGATGCTGATAAAGAATTTATTCAATCTGATACTTAGATTTTGTCAATTTTATCCGATGTATCTGACAAAGATGTTGATAGAAAAAATTTATTCACTCTGATACTTAGATTTTGTCAATGTTATCCCATATATCTGGCAATAGCTGTTGATACAGAATTTCATCACTCTGACACTTAGGTTTTGATAATTTTAACCGACATATCCGGCAAAGGATGTTGATAAAGAATCTATTCGCTCTGATACTTAGATTTTATCAATTTTATCCTGACCTATCCGAAAATAGGTGTTGATAAAGAATTTATTCGTTCTGATACTTAGATTTTCTCCATGTTAACCTATCTATCCGACAAATAATGTATGCAAATTCCTTTTCTTACATCTCCGATGTTTTAATAGACATTCTAAACGTTTGTTATGCTAGCATACTCTAAAAATAATGAACACATAACAATGTAATGCATAATATATTTTTAATGAAATAATGTCATGTAGAATATTAATACAAAAAAAATATTATTATACATTATTAATATCAATGAACAACTTTGGTCATTTTGAATCTGTTCCATAAAATAGGTCACCATGTTCTCTCTTGATATTGTAGCTATTTCCTTCCCATAAGTTCGTAATCAGTAGAATAATCATTATTCCATTTTGAGTCATACACAATTTTTACTGAAAAGAAAGAGTAGGCCTTTCTTTTCCCCTTTGCTTTCATTCGAATGCTAATACCTAAAAGATGACGATAGGATCTATCAATAGGTAGCATGTTACCATAACCGTTAGCAAGAAGATGCCCCTCTTCATAAACTATTATTTTTATGTTGGCATTCTCTTTGAGTGCAATCATCTCTGGAAATGATACTTTCGCATATCCAGAATTTGTATAATGGAAATTCTTGGGTACTCCAAAGAAATCTAAACTGTCACTGTCATGACAACGCACGTATACGTTACCGATAGTGCTATCACTTGTGCTTGTTTCATAGTTCAAATACTTCTCCTTGTTAGCATTGAATGCTACAATAACACTATCATGTGAACACACTTTCTTGAAATGCTTCATCTTCACTTCTTTAAAGATATGAATTATGTGTTTATCCTTCCACTGTGTAAAAAGTACTGATTTAATATATGCAATAAACTAGGTAGTGTCAGTAACCCGCCATAGAGTACCAGTGGGAAAGCAGCGTCATGTCTATGAGCAAGCATAGAGTACGATTGGTAGAGCCACTAGCATATTTCATGTCATTTTAAGATACGTAAAAAAAGTTGAATAATTTCTAAGTCCAAAAAATTCAGTCAAAAAAGAAAGTGCCACTACAAAATTATTTTCTCATAGTAAAAGTCACGACTAAAATATCTTTATCATTCTCATTTTGAATACAGAAAATATTAAATTTGAATTTTTATGTTTTAAGAATGTTTTATGTGATTCTAAGACATGTAAAAAAAAGTTGAAAAAAATACCATGTTAAAAAAATAATAAAAAAAGTTAAAAAAATTCTTAAAAAGTTTAAACAAAATGGGGGGGGGGGCAAAAAAGTTGGAGGGAGGGGGCCCCTTAGAGGTTGGGTATAGGGGACCCTTGGAGGTTGAGGTTCTTGGTGGTTAGGGCCATTTGTGGTTGCGGTCCTTGATGGTTCAAACCCATAATCATCTCACTAGTTGATTTCTAAGGATTTATAAGGATTGCTCTGAATTTCTTTATTAAAATTCTCTTCTTGGCATCTACATCTTTATTAGTATCAACTTTTTAGTATACTACAATGTTAAAGCATATTTTATATTGACAACACTGCTCAAATGGTACTTGTGTATTATACAGAACACACCCGATAAGTAAAGCTAGGTCTAGGCATAAGGTCATCTTGGGGCCTTTGACTATTAGTTTCAACTTTTTGATATGCCCCAATTCTAAACCATATTTTATATTGGCAACACTGCTCAACTGGTATTTGTGTATTATACAGAACACAGCCAAGAAGTAAAGCTAAGTCAAGTCCCATGATCAGCTTGTCATCGTTAACCATCTCCATATATTGATGCCAACGATGTTATTCCAAATTTATAATAAATTGCGTAAGAGTAAGCACCCCCTTCGGGCTTACCTTAACTGGTAAGCAGTTTAACCCGTTTTACTACTTTCATACAATCCAATTAAAATAAATCTCGAGTTCTGTTTCACCCCTATTATTCAATCACCAATTAAGACCATTCAGAGCAGAGTTATGCAAATGCTATACCTTTTTCGCAAATTGAGTTAGCTTTTACGCAAATGATATAACTTTCAAGTTGAAACAGTTATGACTGTACCATACCATTCATCGTTCTGTAATTACCCATGATGCATTTTTAACCAATGGAATGCCTTTTTTGCAAATTGAGTTAGCTTTTACGCAAATGATATAACTTTCAAGTTGAAACAATTATTACTATAGCATACCATTCATCGTTCTGTATTTACCCATGATGCATTCTTAACCAAACCTGATGAGCTGCAAGATGCTTTTAAGCTAAAGGTTATCAATCTCTTTGACAAGCTTTGACTCATAAACATGTCCTACTTGGCTGTATCGCTAGTAGAAACATTATTTAATAGTAAAAAAACCTTGGTCCAGAAAATGGATGTTGCCTCAGAAACATTAAGTACGCTCTATATCCGCTCTCTCTGATTCGCTCAGAAAATGGGTGTTGACACAGAAACCTGTCTGGTAAGGCATGTCCCGTCTGGAGCACTAGATACCTACCCGTGGTAAGGCATGTCCCGTTGAAACTGGATTGTATACCTCTGTATTTGTTCTCTCTGATTGGCCCAGAAAATGGGTGTTGACACAGACACCTGTCTGGTTGCTTTATACAATCTCGCCCCGGAATATCTAGTTCCAAGATATAATATGTTTGATCGCTTTATAGGTCCATAATATAGAGTACATGGTCGTATTATGCAATCCCCTCCAGTGGTACTAAATAGACTACTACTCATAAATCACTCACTCTTATGTCAAAGTTCAAAAAATTATGCTTTATTGAGATTAAATAAAAAGCAACTTTTTAAATGAAAGCAAAAAACAGCATTAGAACTCAAAATAAATGAAAATAATTTTTGTATGAGGGAGCCCCACTGATCCCCCAGCTCTTACGCTAATGCATTACTTTTTGTCACTATCTTTTAATAGTGGCTGCTTAAACACTTGGGCCGTTGCACTGGAATAAAAAAATGTTTTTAAATCAATATAGAACTTAACATGAATAAATTCTGTTCGTTTTAAGTCTATATCTTGCTCCTTACTTTAAATAAAAAAAAAATACATATTTAAATTATGATCATTAATTCAATCATGCCTAGGCCTGACCATGATACGATGGAGGCTTTCACCCTCATAAGTCTTCCAATGCTTGGTGTTAAATTGTATATATCTAAACTTGTAAATTAATTGGTAGGGTCTTATATGATTGCATAATAATTTGGTATCAAAATTTTTCTTTGACTTTCGTGTTGCTATAAGCACGAGTTGCTCCTTACTTATAGTTCATTGTCAAACAACTGTTTAATATATAAAAAAAAACAAATACAAAAAATAAAAAAATATATATTTACATTTCAGCACCAATAAAAAAAATCCCTGGTAGAATCCCCCACCCTCTTCTGGAAAATTTCCTGACAACCCTCAAGATGTAACTCCACTTCTCTTTTTGTGCCCGTAAACAAATGAATATAATTGGTACAAAAAAACTGCTTTCTACAATAAAAAGGGAGGTATTACCTTGCAGTACCCATACTCAGGCTTAATCAAACTAAACTGAGACTAAGGATTAATTCATCCCCCTCCCCAATTTATGACTCTTTTTATACCTACCTGAATCCTTGCGGGAAATTAGAGAATTTTGGAATAAAATGCACTTTATTCAGGCATTAGGAACCCCTCCCACCTAAATTATAACCCACTGGTACACCTCCATAATAGCTGATGCGAAATTAACGTCACTGCACATTATTTTATCAAACATCATATGAATAACCTTGGTAAAATGTAGATCTGAAATAAATGTCTATATTAACCGTTTTTTTTTTATATGGACTACTTGACTCTTTAGAAACTAATGCGCATTCGTGTGGCATTACTGCGTTGGAAACTGGGAAATCCAATATATAGTTTTTTCAAGAATTTTAAATCGAGTAACTATCTCAGATTTTTGAAGGGGTAGTAGCTTTGCCCTCTTTGGGTCAAAATTGTAGTTCGTTGCCGTCAAATGGCAGAAAACGCGGTTCTGAGGTGGCACTGTCTTTTTGGTTACTAAAAAGGGCACTAGAACTCTAAATGTGCGTTGGAATGAGCGGTCTCCCGGATTTTTAGTACCGTTAATTCAATACGACAAAAACAGACAAATTAACACGCATTTGTGATCTTTCTTCTAAAAGTAAAAGTGAAACTCCATACTTTTGTAGATGTAAGCTTAAAATCTCTACAGTGGCTACCCTCCTCATACACATGGTTATTCTTGTTAGTATTTAGCTTTAACGTTAGTCTTTGTATGTTTTATTTTAAAATTATTTTTAAGTTTATTTTTTCCTCATTTTCAATATTATATTTAGGGTGTTTCAAGGTTTTTCTGTACATTTCATGCTTCTATCCATCCATAGTTCCATCCATTTAGGGGTCTGGGATTTTTTTTTTTCATCCATCTCATGCTTCTATCCATCCTCTTTCTTCTAAAAAAACATGGATGAGAGAGAAAAATAATTTATTGCTATTCCGTTCGTCAAATTTTGGCTTTGGAACCTTACAATTAGGGGTTTATTGCAATCCAGTTAGGGACTTTTGTTTTGTTAGGTAAGTGTAACTCTCTGGAATAGCCTTTTTGACATCATTTTTTGGGGCTATGAAACAGGTTTTTCGTTTAGGCTAGATCAAAAAGTTTTTTCATAGTCAAGAGGCAGGGTAAGAACGGGTTTCTTGTGTGTCTCATCGTTTATTGTTTTTTTTCTCCTTTATTGTTGTCTTCATTTTTATGTTGTTGATTGTATGAATTAATTATTTAATTGAACCACTTCGCACAGGTTATTTGACCTTCTAGTAGTGGCCATGTTTGTTTCACTTTCTGTTGTGGATTGACGAAAATAAAGAAATCAATCTCTCTCAAGTAAGAATGAAACGATTACTGGCTCAAAATCCTACCCCACACTGGCCCGCAATTGCTTTCGCACGAATGCTGGAACGTCGAAGCTCTACAGCCGGAAAAGAATAACTGAAAATGGCAAAGAAGCAAGTTATTGTAAAAATAAGTTGAAGAAGTCCAGAAAATATGTATTGAATGCGACGCTCGGAAAAACGGTTTAGGGAACCGATAAGCCATCGACCCACGATGTTAAACGAAACTAAGATAGTCATTTTCATTATATTTAATCGCAGTGTTATAAATTATTGTTGTTCTAATTGCATCACTTTGAGCTTCTCGGGCCTTTTGCTAGGAACTTCCCGAGCTACATTAAGCATATTCTTTAGCACGATTTTAGAAAATGTACATTTAGCTACGTTGGGTAGGATTGATTTACAGTAACAACAGTTTTTAGTATACTTGCTCTGCACAAATAAAGTGAAATACCAATAAGTTTCTTTTTTAAGAAAGTTCCTTAAGCTAGTATCTAGCATTTGACAAAAAATTTTACTAGAAACTATTGGTTTTAAATAGTTTGATGCAGTTGGTTATCGAAAGTACTACTCATTTTGACTGTAAAGTGCATAACTTATTCTACCATCAAAGTCATTTACTTTTTACATCGAGCCCCATAGATGCTTATGCATAGGTAACCACTCCAGTGAATTTTGAATTGAATTTTTATTTCTTCGCTTTTTTCTATAGTTTAGATATAATTTTTATGATTTTAGGTTTTTTTTCAAACTTAAGAAAATTATGTTTCACTAGTTTTCTCGATATTAATTTAAAAAAAAAAATTTCCACAAAATAAGTTTTTCAACAAAAAGCAAAGAACTCCATTAAACCAAAAATGAACAAAAATAGAATCAAATAATCTACCAAGCATACAACTAACACAAATCAGTGTCAATAAATAAATGGAACCCAAAACAAACAGAAATTAAACTTAATAACAGAGTCAAACTCGAAACGATCAGAAATTAATATGAGTAGGGTTCTAAACTCCTATGCTTTCTAAATGCCAGAATATAATTTGCACTTTACTGAAAAAATTCAAATGAATTTATTGAAAAAAATGTGCATTGTCAGTTTAATATACGTATGCTGATATTTACTCCTTAAAATCTTAATTAATTTTTGATTTCTTAAAGTTATAAAAATGAAAACATTTAAAAGAATTTTTTCAGTGAAATAAAAATTATATTCTGGCAGTTAGAAAGCTTAGGGGTTTAGAACCCTTCTCATATTAATTTCTGCTCGTTTTGAGTTTGACTCTGTTATTTAGTTTAATTTCTGTTTGTTTTGGGTTCCATTTATTTATTGACACTGATTTTTGTTAGTTGTATGCTTGGTAGATTATTTGATTCTATTTTTGTTCATTTTTGGTTTAATGGAGTTCTTTACTTTTTTTGAAAAACTTATTTTTCGGAAAAAACTCTTAAATTAATTTCTGTTCGTTTTATATTGACGTATTTTTTCAGTGAAAAAGACTGAGCCTCTTCTAAAGTTAAATAACCATCACTTCCATAAGAACCTTAAATACCCCCTGGGCATAACCTACAACCCTTGCCCCTAATCTCTGGGGTTTGTTTCAATCCCATAAGTCTTGTTATATGATATTTAGTCTGTTTTGAATAGAATGGCAACCTCAAAATTTCTAATAGATTCATTTCGGGACAACACGACGCATGTGTGGGGGAGGAATAGCTGCCCCCGATCACTTTGACTCTTAAAAAAAAGCACCAGAGTGTTTGATTACCAATCCTATGAGCCTTCTCCGAAGTTTATATGACCACACTTTCTATACAAACCTTATATGCCCCCAGGACATAAAATACAACCTTTGCCCTGAGAGCTGGGGGGATTTGTTATCCTCAAAGACATAAATTCCAGACCTTTCAAATAGATTGAACAAAACCGCCATCGCAAAATTTTGATTGAAAGTGTTTGGCGAAATTATGGGCGTGGGGGAGGGGGAGGGGTATTTGCCCTCTGATCACTTTAGAATTAAAAAAAGCACTAGTCCTCTAAATTACCAATTGAATGAGCTCTTTTTGTAGCCTCTACGACAAAACTTTCTATAAAAACCTTATATGCCCCAAGGGCATAACCTAAGACAAGCTTGTCCGGTGGGCTATGGGGGGAGGGTTGTCATCCTCAAAGACGTAATTTCCGGACCTTTCAACTAAGTTGAACAAAATGGCCATATCAAAATGTTGATCGGAAATGCATGGGGAAATAATCGGCGGGAGGGGGGGGGGGGTGATTCTTCCTCCAATTACTTTCGACTAATAAAATGGGCAATAACACTCTCCATATTTCCAATCGAATGAGCTCTTTTTGAAGTTTTTACGACAACGCTTTCTATAAAAACCATAAATGCTCCCAGGGCATAACTTACAACCTTAGCCCTAAAGGCTGTGGGAGGGTTGACATACTGAAAGATATAATTTTTAGACCCTTCAACTACGTTCAAAAAAAATGCTACGTTCAATTTCCAATCGAATGAGCCCTTTTTGAAGCCTTGGTGACAAAACTTTCTATAAAAAACCTTATATGCCCTAAGGGCATAACCTAAGATCCATGTTCTGAGAGCTATGGGGGGAGGGTTATCCTCGTCAAAGACGTAATTTCCAAACCTTTCAACTAAGTTGAACAAAATGGCCATATCAAAATGTTGCGTGGGGGGGCATTTGCCCTTCGATCGCTTTTTATTATAAATAAGGGCACTTGCCCTCTCAATTCCTAACTGAATGAGCCATTTTTGAAGTGTTTAAAACAATGCTTTCTATAAAAACCTTATATGCCCCCAAGCCGTAACTTACAACCTTTGCCCTGGGGGCTGAGGGTGGTTTGTCATCCTCAAACACATAATTTCCGCACCTTTCAACTACGTTGAACAAAATGTCTATCTCAAATTTTTATTGATTGTTTTCGGAGAAATGGGGGTGTAACAGAGGGGTTAGTTGTCCTCCAATCACTTTCGACTATTAAAATGGGCACTAGCCCTTTCAATTTCAAGTTGAATTAGCCCTTTCTAAAGTTTCTACGACAATACTTTCTATAAAAACCTTTTATGCCCCCAAGCCGTAGTTTACAACCTTTGCCCTGGGGGCTGTGGGTGGTTTGTCACCCTCAAACACATAATTTCCGCACCTTTCAACTACGTTGAACAAAATGTCTATCTCAAATTTTTATTGATTGTTTTCGGAGAAATGGGGGTGTAACAGAGGGGTTAGTTGTCCTCCAATCACTTTCGACTATTAAAATGGGCATTATCCCTTTCAATTTCAAGTTGAATTAGTCCTTTCTGAAGTTTCTACGACAATACTTTCTATAAAAACCTTATATGCCCCATGGCATAACTTTTAACCATTGCCCTGAGGGTTACGGGGGGGGGGGGTGTCATCCTCAAGGACCTAAGTCCCTGAATTTTAAACTATGTTGAACAATATGGCTATCTCAAAATTTTGATTGGATATGTTCGGGGAAATGGTGGGCGTGAGCCTGGGGTTAGTTGCCCTCTAATAACTTTCTACCATTAAAGAGGTACTAGACCTTTCAATTTCCAATCGAATGAGGTCTTTTTGAAGTTTCTGTGACAACCCTTTCTATAAGAACTTTATATGTCCCCAAGGCATAACTTACAACCCTCACCCTGAGGGCTTGAGTGATTTGTTATCCTCGAAGACATAATTTCCAGATCTTTTAAATATTTTGAACAAAATGGCTATCTCAAAATTTTGATTGGAAGTGTTTGGGGAAATGATAGACATAGGCGGGGGGCATTTGCCCTCTGATCACTTTCGGCTAATAAAAAGGCACTGGTCCTCTCAATTTCAAATTGAATGAGCCCTTTTTGAAGCCTCTACGACAAAACTTTCTATAAAAACCTTATATGCCCCAAGGGCATAACCTAAGACCCTTGTCCGGTGGGCTATGGGGGGGGGGGAGGGTTGCCATCCTCAAAGATGTAATTTCCAGAGCTTTCAACTACGTTGAACAAAATGGCCATATAAAAATGTTGATCGGAAGTGTTTGGGGAAATGACGGGCGGGAGAGGGGCGATTCTTCCTCCAATTACTTTCGACTATTAAAATGGGCAATAGCACTCTCTATTTTCCATTGAATGAGCCCTTTTTGAATTTTTTACGACAACGCTTTCTATAAAATCCACAAATGCCCCCAGGGCATAACTTACAACCTTAGCCCTAAGGGCTGTGGGAGGGTTGTCATACTGAAAGATTTAATTTCTAGACCCTACAACTAGGTTCAACAAAATGCTACGTTTAATTTCCAATCGTCCCTGAATCTTAAGCTATGTTGAACAAAATGGCTATCTCTAAATTTTGATTGGATATGTTTGGGGAAATGGTGGGCATGAGACTGGGGTTTGTTGCCCTGTAATCACTTTCTACCATTATAGAGGCACTAGACCTTTCAATTTCCAATTGAATGAGCTCTTTTTGAAGTTTCTGCGACAACCCTTTCTATAAGAACCTTATATGTCCCCAAGGCATAACTTACAACCCTTACCCTGAGGGCTTGGGAGATTTGTTATCCTTGAAGACATAATTTCCAGACCTTTTAAATACGTTGAAAAAAATGGCTATCTCAAAACTTTGATTGGAAGCGTTTTGGGAAATAATAGACGTAGGGGGGAGAGGCATATTCCCTCTGGTCACTTTCGACTAACAAAAAGGCACTGGTCCTCTCAATTTCCCGTCAAATGAGCCCTTTTTGAAGCTTCTACGAAAAATCTGTCTATAAAAACCATATTTGTCCCAAGGACATAACTTACGACCCTTGTCTTGAGGGCTATGGGGGGAGTGTTTTCATCCTCAAAGACTCAATTTCCAATCGAATTAGCCCTTTTTGAAGTTTTTACGACAATGCTTTCTATAAAAACCTTATATGCCTTCAGGGCATAACTTACAACTTTAGCGTTGAGGGCTCTGGGGGGGAGGGAGTTTGTTTTACTCAAATACATAATTTCCGGGCACTTCAACTACGTTCAACAAAAGGGCTATATCAAAATGTTGATCGGAAGTGTTTAAGGAAATGATGGGTGTGGGGGGGGGGAATTCACCCTCTGATCGGTTTTATCTATTAATAAGGGATCTAGCCCTCCCAATTCCCAATTGAATGATCCCTTTTGAAGTTCTTACGACAGTGCTTTATATAAAAACCTTATATGTCCCCAGGGCATAACTTACAACCTTTACCCTGGGGGCTGTGGGGGGTTTGTCATCCTCAAAGACATAACTTCTGGACCGTTCAACTACGTTGAACAAAATGGTTATCTCAAATATAGATTGAATGTGTTCGTGGGAATGGTGGGCGTGAGAGGGGGCTTAGTTGCCCTCCAATAAAATTCGACCATTAAAAAGGGCACTAACCCTTTCAATTTCCAATCGAGTGAGCCCTTTTTAAAGTTTTACGCCAAAACTTTCTATAAAAAACTTGTATGCCGCCAGGGTATAACTTCCAACCCTTACTCTGAGCGTTGTAGGGGGGTGGGGTTGTCATCCTCAAAGACCTAATTTCCAGAACTTTAAACTACGTTGAACTAAATCGATCTCTCAAAATTTGATTGGATGTGTTTGGGGAAAAGGTGGGTGTGAGAAGGGGGCTATTTGGCCTCCAATAACTTTCGACTATTAAAAAGGACATTAGCCCTTTTAATCTCCAGTCAAATGAGCTCTTTTTGAAGTTTCTACGACAACACTATAAAAAAAACGTTATAGGCCCCAGGGCATAACTTACAACCCTTGCTCTGAGGGCTCTGAGGGGATTATCATCCTCAAAGACCTGATTTCCAGAACTTTGACTACGTTGAACAAAATGGCTATCTCAAAATTTTGATTACATGTGTTTGGGGAAATGGTGGGTGTAAGAGGGAGGTTACTTACCCTCCAATCACTTTCAACTATTAAAAAGGGCACTAGCCCTTTCAATTTCCAATCGATTGAGCCCTTTTTGAAGTTTCTACGACAGCGCTTTCTATAAAAAGCTTATATATCTCCAGGGCATAACTTACAACCCTTGGCCTTGGGGCTGTGGGAGGGGGGAGGGGTACATCCTCAAAGACCTAATTTTTAGAACTTTCAACTACGTTGAACAAAATGGCTATCTCAAAATTTTGATCTGATGTGTTTGGGGAAATGGTAGTTTTCAGAGGAGGGTTAGTTGCCCTCCAATCACTTTCGACTATTAAAATTGGCACTAGCCCTCTGAATTTCCAATCGAATGAGTCCTTTTTGAAGATTCTACGACAACGCTTTCTATAAAAAGCTTATATATCTCCAGGGCATAACTTACAACCTTGTCCTGTGGGCTGTTGGGGGGGGGGTGTCATCCTCATTTTCCAGAACTTTCAACTACGTTGAACAAAAAGGCTATCTCAAAATTTTGATTAGATATTTTTGGGGAAATTTTGGGCGTGAGAGGGGGGTTAGTTGCCCTCCAATCACTTTCGACTATTAAAATTGGCACTAGCCCTTTAAATTTCCAATCGAATGAGTCCTTTTTGAAGATTCTACGACAACGCTTTCTATAAAAACCTTATATGCCTCCAGGCCATAACTTACAACCCTTGCCCTGTGGGCTGTTGGGGGGGGGGGGGGGTTGTCATCCTCAAAGGCCTAATTTCCAGAACTTTTAACTACGTTGAACAAAACGCCTATCTCAAAATTTGGATTAGAAGTTTTTGCCTGAAGTTGCCCTGGGCAACTTCAACTCAAATTGTGAATTTGATTAGATGTTTCCCTGGGGCTGTGGGGGGTTTGTCATCCTCAAAGAAATAACTTCTGGGCCGTTCAACTACGTTTAACAAAATGGCTATCTCAAATATAGATTGAATGTGTTTGGGGAAATGGTGGGTGTGAGAGGGGGCTTAGTTGCCCTCCAATCAAATTCGACTATTAAAAAGGGCACTAGCCCTTTCAATTTCCAATCAAGATAGCCCTTTTTGAAGTTTTTTACGACAAAACTCTCTATAAAAACCTTATATGCCCCCAGGGTATAACTTACCCTGAGCGTTTTGGGGGGGTGGTGTTGTCATCCTCAAAGACCTAATTTCCAGAACTTTAAACTACATTGAACAAAATGGCTATGTCAAAATTTTGATTTGATGTGTTTGGGAAAATGGTGGGCGTGAGAGGAGGGTTAGTTTCCTTCAAATACTTTCGATTCTTAAAAAGGGCACTAGCCCTTTCAATTTCCAATCGAATAAGCCCTTTTTGAAGTTTGTACAAAAAGTGTTTTATAAAAACCGCATATGCCCCCAGGGCATATCTTACAACCTTTACCCTGAGACATGTGGGGGGGGGGGTTATCATTCTCAAATACCTAATTTCAAGAACTTTTAACGACGTTGAACAAAATGGCTATCTCAAAATTTTGATTGGATATGTTTCTGGAAATCGTGAGCGTGAGGGGGGGGGATGTTACCCTCCAATTACTTTCGATTATTAAAAAGAGCATTAAGTCTTTCAATTTCCAATTGAATGAGCCCTTTTTAAGTTTCTACGACAACACTTTCTAAAACAACTTTATATGCCCCCAGGGCTTAACTTACGACCCTTGCCCTGAGGAGCGTGGGGGTTTTGTCGTCCTCAAAGACATAATTTCTGGACCTTTCAACTACGTTGAACAAAATGGATCTCTCAATATTTGATTGGATGTGTTTGGGGGAAAGGTGGGTGTGAGAAGGGGGTTAGTTGGCCTCCAATAACTTTCGACTATTTAAAAGGACATTAGCCCTCTCAATCTCCAATCAAATGAACCCTTTTTGAAGTTTATACGACAACACTCTATAAAAGAAACTTTATAGGCCCCCAGGGCATAACCATTTCCAGAACTTTGACTACGTTGAACAAAATGGCTATCTCGAAATTTTGATTACATGTGTTTGGGGAAATGGTGGGTGTGAGAGGGGGGTTACTTACCCTCCAATCACTTTCAACTATTAAAAAGGGCACTAGCCCTTTCAATTTCCAATCAATTGAGCCCTTTTCAAGTTTCTACGACACCGCTTTCTATAAAAACCTTATATGCCTCCAGGGCGTAACTTACAACCCTTGGCCTTGGGGCTGTGGTAGGGGGGGGACATCCTCAAAGACCTAATTTTTAGAACTTTCCACTACGTTGAACAAAATGGCTATCTCAAAATTTTGATCTGATGTGTTTGGGGAAATGGTAGTTTTCAGTGGGGGGTTAGTTGCCCTCCAATCACTTTCGACTATTAAAATTGGCACTAGCCCTCTGAATTTCCAATCGAATGAGTCCTTTTTGAAGATTCTACGACAACGCTTTCTATAAAAACCTTATATGCCTCCAGGGCATAACTTACAACCCTTGTCCTGTGGGCTGTTGGGGGGGGGGTGTCATCCTCATTTTCCAGAACTTTCAACTACGTTGAACAAAAAGGCTATCTCAAAATTTTGATTAGATATTTTTGGGGAAATTTTGGGCGTGAGAGGGGGGTTAGTTGCCCTCCAATCGATTTCGACTATTAAAAAGGACACTAGCCCTTCGAATCTCCAATCGAGTGAGCCCTTTTTGAAGTTTCTACGACAACGCTTTCTATGAAAACCTTAAATGTCTCCATCTTAAAACTTACAACCCTTGCTCTGAGGGCTGTGGGGGGCGTGTCCTCCTCAAAAACCTAATTTCCAGATATTTCAACTACGTTGAACAAAATGGCTATCTCAAAATTCTGATTGGATGTGTTTGGGGAGATGGTGGGCATCGAAGGGGTGTTAGTTGCTTTTCAATCACTTTTGGCTATTAAAAAGGGCACAAGCCCTTCCAGTTTCTGATCGAATGAGCCCTTTTCGAAGTTTCTACTACAACTCCTTCGATGCGAAGTGCCCTGCTGTAAAAGAAAAAAAACAAAGAAATAAATAAATAATGCATTGTGCCAACATCGTTCTTTACTTAGGCAGCGCTATTGCGCTGTATGTGATGTGTTAGATCTGCTGTTAAGTAATACTTTGTGCTCGTTTGAAGTTTCAACTTTGCTCCTTACTTCACCCAGAAAACTTTGTTTGTTTAAATTAATCTTTATCTGTTTTTAATCAGAGAGAAAAAATGTGAAAAAAAAAAGGATTTGTGTAACTTTGGTAAAGACAGGTTAACGTGGGCTAATTACCATAATGCTTGCTTGTCTGAAACTTATCTTCAGTGTCTTGCTCTTTACGCTACGATTTTTTTATTAGTTTAAACAGCTTGTGTCCCCAGAAATAAGGAACAATTGTATTAGCTTATGAAAATGCGTCACGAAATTGAACCAATGGAATAAAAGCACAATTTTTAGCATGGAAATATACGACAGTAGTCTTTCTCTCTGCCTTTCATTCGTTAATTGACCTAGATAATAACTGGCTCTAGCATGATTAAATTTTGCTATTATGGCATCTCACCTGAGTAAATCCTGCTGTCATTGGTGTAAGTGCCCCACTTAACTCCATCATTTAGCGGTGGCACATATTTGACAGTAAAGTTGTATTTTTCTGCATATACTAGAATTGTCTGTTGATCAGGGCCATAGTATTTGATCATATCATTCTCTTTCTTTATTACAACAAATGATGGCAGCTCCCATGTTGATACCAATACATTTGAACCTTTTAGGTTTTTCAAACGTGTTTCAAATATCCTCTCTGAGATAGGGCCAATATGTTCTTTTAAGGTAACATTTCCTGACAGGTCAACAAATTCTTGCTGAAATATTGTCAAGCCCCTCTTTTTCACTTCGATTGCAATGATTATACTGAACTTGGAAAGAACTTTTAATTTAACAATTCGTTCGGTAAATCTTGGTTTACCATCATTGAGAAACATTACTAAGCAATTCACGTTAATATGCTTCTGATTGAGCTTATATTGTAGAACCTCCGATGCAAGGTCAAGATTGGAAATGTGAAAGAGTTGCACATCGCAGTTGGTATATTTTTCTTTCTGTTGTTTAAAATCAAACAAACTGTGTGGGATCTTTAAGTTAACTAAAGGTGGATACCAGCTTGTATAGTAATCAATGCAATATCTTGGGTGTAGATATCCAAAGAGTCTGTCCAGAGGTTTAAGAAGTCCGAATCTTGGAGAAGTAAAAGTCATGTAAGTTGAAATCAACAAAACAGAATACCCGATCTGTGTCATATTTTATGTAATGACAATTTCACGCCTATAGGGACACTAGATATCACGGTTTTTAGTTCTAAACTGAGTTCTAATACCACACATAGAAAAATATGTACTTTCCAAGAAATATGGCGTGACCCTTTTGTTGTCGATGCTCATTTATACCATAAATTTTGCATTACTAGATGATAAACGATATTTCATAATTTATAGGAGTTTAACTACTTCTATCATGTGAAATATTTCTGTTGAGAACTATCGCTTATTGGTAATGAAGACAAACATTAAGTTTAAAAATTTATCTAATGTTGCATTGTTCATGTCGATTATGTGTTTCAATAAATATTTATTAACGTTTAAAGTGCAAAGGAAAATGAAAATAAATTTTAATTGCTTGAATTGTTTATATAGGAACTACTGCAACCGTATGTATCTTAAAAAATAGAAAGTATTTGGAATTCGATTTTTGATAAAAGAGCGCGATATTCAGTTTTTGATTTTAGTGGATGGCACATTTAAAATAGGAAACGTGGGTGAAAAATAAGCCCAAAAAAACCGTTATACGGATATTATACAGCTTAAGAATTTTTAGTTTTCCTTTGAAGGAGTAAATGTGTTTAGGAGTCAGGTATTTTGAATGTTTTAATTTTTACGGACGAAAAGCCCAATTCAAAAAATTAGTTTTCTTATTTATACCCATGGTCCAACGTGGTATACTGGCAAAAACTTGATACTACGCTAAAAAATTCATAATTTTGAAACGACTGAAAAAAAAAACTTAGAAAATTACATTTATCTGGCATGGATGCACATAAGCTGTGTCTATGAGAGCAAAACATGTTTATTCGCTAAATCCGTGGTACTTCAAGCAAACTTTAAATATCTGTATGAATGTAAAAAAAAAGGTAGATACAAAAGTGAAACCGTGTATATGCTTTTTTCAAATTTTACAGGGACAGATAATAGTATCTAAAAAGTTTCTTGGTGATAGATTTTTGTTTGAGAATTTACATGAGAAAAAATATGTATATTTAATAGGGAATATAAAACGTAATATTAATGTGTGAAAAATAATATTTAAAATTAAAGAATATGAAAAAAGAAAGAGTATTTAAATATTAATCTTAATTGCTGAGTAATGTAGTATTGCTTTGGAAACCATAATTTTTATAATTATAGAAATGTTTATAATTGTGAAATTGATGTAAATAAGGATGGGTCGTTATGACATCTTGGTTATCAGATAACAGTAAGTTTTATTGAGGAAATGATTTCATAAGAATGTATAGAATGATCATAGTCTGCTACTTGCTCCGCTCTCTTACTTAGTCTCTTTCTGTAAGGCTCCATCAACTCTTCAGAGTTGACAATCTTTGCTACCATGTTGGTTTGTCTTCACGCATGGGGGATGAAAATATTGTGCTGGCAGCTGTGGTCCCCACACATTTTATTTCCGTTGCCCCCCCCCAGTATCACAATTTTCAATCTGTGTGCTTGTGAACTGTAAGGCACATGTGCGCGTGTAAGGTTTATTAGAAATTGTATCAACCGGCCCAAATTTGAACCAACGTGCCTTAGAATTTTTTTTTTCGGAATAAGCTTACTTTCGCTTATTTTTCTCTTCAAGTTGTTTATACGAGTAATTTTCATCCTCTTGAAGATTTATTCATAAAAAATGTAAGGTATCAGTCATGGTATTATATGCCCCTGTTGGATCGACTGATGGAGCTAGTAGTGGCTCAGATTAATTTTCCTTTCAGTTAAAGGAACAAATAGGAAGGAGGACAGTTTGAAATACAATATTTTTTAAGGGGACAATAATGCCCAGGCTGGTAAAAATATGGATAGATGCAAAGCCGTATCTACAGGAGGGTAGGTGGTTTGACCCCCCCCCTCCCAAATGTTTTTCCAACTCGTAAAAACATAAAAAAAATGAATATAAACAAATTCTTGTTTTTCTTCAAGTTTTTTGCCCCCCCCCCCCCGAAAAAAAAATCTTGAATACGGCCCTGAATAGTTGGTATTCTTGCCTAAGTAAATTTGGTATAGTAAAGGATAATAGCAACAGGTATAGATTACTACAGTTTTGTAGGTATAATTATCTAGTTGTATCTAATGCGGTATTTGGTCATAAAATGGTCCATAAGCTAACATGATACTCATATGATGGTCTGAGAAGCAACTTTTTTTATTGTTTTTCTGCAAATTGAAGACTGGAAGGATCAATATACCCAAGGGCACCGGCAGATAATTTTCCAGCGGGGCCAGACGCCCAAAATAGCAGTGGTGGTTGGGTGACAGTTTAGGTGGTTTATGGCACCAAACTACGACTTTACCCTGAAGAGGAAGAATTTGTAATAAATTTAAAATTCTGAGAAGCTAATTGATTTAAAAGTATCAATAACTATATTTTAGGCTTCCCAGTTGCAAAAGAAGTAATGCCAAACAGTGGCAGTACTGGATTCAACCAAGTTGATTCGCTTTATTTGTAATGAGAATAGGCTACGTTTGGTGATCTGTAACTGCGTTAGGCGTGGATATGACTTGGAAAACAATCAGAAATTAAATAAAAAAGAGCTTTTCAACTGAAAGCAAAGAACAGATTTGAAACCTATTAAAGCAGAATATTCTGTGTATGAAGGGGGCTGTCTGCTCCTTAGCTCCCTACTCTTTACTGTGAAGTTTTGCTGTTTTCCAAATTTTTAAGAAAATATGCAATTGGAAAAAAAGATTTTTCAAAGCACTAAAAAACTTTTGTTTAATGAACAAGGTATTGAGAAGGGGGAAGTCCCCCTTATATACAGAGTAATTTATATTTATTTTCAGTTTTAAACTTGCTCCTTACTTTAGTTAAAAAAACCTTTTCTATTTGTTTGATTACATTTCATGAAACTGTAAAGTTTTATGAATACAGTACTTTTGGTAGCGCAGAAAAAACTATCAATATTTCAATGGTCTCTATTTGGATTTTTATGGATAATCAAAGAGTTCGTGGTAACGAACTGTAAGTAAGGAGCGACCCAGCTCAATAGTAACCGAAACTCTACAAAACGGAATTTTGATACCAACAGATATATCAAAAGAATTGGCTTATCAGGCTGATTCCAAATATATAAGTTTCATTAAGTTTAGTCGTACCCATCAAAAGCTACGAGCCTGAGAAAATTTGTCTGATTCTTGAAAAAAGGGGAGAGACCCCCTAGAAGTCATAGAATTTTAATGAAAGACCCATCATCAGAATCAGCGTATCAAAGACCCCAATGTAGAGGTTTCAAGCTCATATCTGCAAAAATGTGGAATTTTGTAGTTTTTGCCAGAAGAAAGATCACGGATGCGTGTTTATTTTTTTTTCACAGGGGTGACCGTATCGACCCAGTAGGCCAAGAAAGTTGGGAAATGGTTCATTCTAGTTCTAGCACCCTTTTTAAGTGATCAAAAAATTGGAGGGCAATTAGGCCCCTCCCACGCCACTTTTTTTTCCAAAATCTTCCGATCAAAATTTTGAAATAGGTTTTTGTTCAGCATAGTTGACAGGCCCAATAGCTATGTCTTTGGACATAAAATGACCCCTTAAAGCCCCTGGGCAAATGTTTTTAAGTTGTAAAATTTGCCCGTTTTTTTTACTTTTTATTGGTAAGTATGTACCTTTCTTTTATTATATTTTTATTAAAAAAACGAGTTTTTTCAACTGAACGTAAGGAGCAACATTAAAACTTCAAACAAACATAAATTATTACGTATATGAGGGGGTTTCTCCCTCCTCAACACCTCGCTCTTTACTCTAATTTGCATTTTGTCCAAATTCTTTAAAAACGACTACTGAAACACAAGGGTCGTTTAATAAGAACAATAAGTAACTGCTTTTTAAAGTGCCGTAAAACTGTAGCGTGAAGAGCGAAGTGTTGAGGAGGGGGCAACCCCCCTCATATACGTAGTAATTTCTGTTTGTTTTAAGTTTGTTGCTCCTTATTTTCAGATGAAAAAAACTTGTTTTTGTTCTTTATTTCATGAAGCTTAGAGACTAACATTTTTCTAAAGGCAGTGGAAAAAGTATGTCAATTAAAGTAAAAGTATATAAAAATGAAAAAGTAAGTAACTACAAAAAATACACAAAACAACAGCTTATTTACAAAAATTAAGATATAAATTCCCAGCATTCAGTTCTGTTGAGCAATGCCGAAGCGTTGGACGGATATCATAGGCAGCACAATTGCGCTGCCTAAGTAAAGCTGGCTAATGCTGGCACAATGCATTATTTTTTTTCGTCCATACTAGGGCACTTCATATCGAAAGAGTTGTCGTAAAAAAATTCGAAAAGGGCTTATTCGATTGGAAATTGGAATGTCTAGTGCCCTTTTTAATAGTCGACAGTGATTGGAAGACAAATAACACCCCTTCCACACCCACCATTTCCCCAAAGACATCCAATCAAAATTTTGAGATAGCCATTTTGTTCAGCGTATTTGATTTCCAGATAGGAATTATATTTTGAGGAGGACACTCCCCAACAACCCTCAGGGCAAAGGTTTTAAGTTATGCCCTAGGGGCATATAAGAACGATGTTGGCACAATGTATTATTTATTATTTTTTTTCCTTTAGACCAGGGCACTTCGCATCGAAGAAGTTGTCTTAGAAACTTCAAAAAGGGCTCATTCAGTTGGAAATAGAAGAGGCTTGTGCCCTTTTTAATAGTCGAAATTGATTGGAAGGCAACTAACACCCCTTCCACGCCCACTATTTCCCAAAATACATCCAATCAAAATTTTGAGATAGCCATTTTATTCAGAAAAGTTGATTTCCAAATGGAAATTATGTTTTTGAGGAGGACACTCCCCCACAGCCCTCAGGGCAAGGGTTGTAGGTTATGCCTTGGGGGCATATAAGGTTTTTATAAAAAGTGTTGTCGTAGAAACTTCAAAAAAGCCTCATTCGATTGGAAATTCGAAGGGCTAGTGCCCTTTTTAATTGTCGAAAATGATTGGAGGGCAGCTAACCCCCCTCTCACGTCCCCTTTTTCCCAAACATATCCAATCAAAATTTTTAGATAACCATTTTGTTCAACGTAGTTAAAAGTTCTGGAAATTAGGTCTTTGAGGATGAAAACACCCCCACAGCCCTCAGGGCAAGGGTTGTAGGTTATGCCTTGGGGGCATATAAGGTTTTTATAAAAAGTGTTGTCGTAGAAACTTCAAAAAGGGCTCATTCGATTGGAAATTGAAATTGCTAGGGCCCTCGTTAATAGTCGAAAGTGATTGTAAGGCAACTAACACCCCTTCCACGCCCACCATTTCCCCAAATACATCCAATCAAAATTTTGAGATAGCCATTTTCTTCCACGCAGTTGAAAGTTCTGGAAATTATACCTTTGAGCAGGACACTCCCCCACAGTCTTCAGGGCAACTGTTATAAGTTATGCCCTGGGGTCATATAAGGTTTTTATTGAAATCTCGTAGAAACTTCAAAAGGGTTCATTCAATTGGAAATTGAAAGGGATAGTGCCTTTTTTAATTTCGAAAGTGATTGAAGGGCAACTAACTACCCTCTCACGCCTACCATTTTCCCAAACACATCCTATCAAAATTTTGACATATCCGTTTTGTTCAACGTTGTTGAAAGTTCTGGAAATTAGGTCTTTTAGTGCAAGCCCTTAGTGCAAGGGTTGTAAGTTATCCCCTGGGGGCATACAGGGTTTATATAGAAAGTTGTTGTAGAAATTTCAAAAAGGGCTCATTTGATTGGAAATTGAAAGGACTACTGCTCTTTTTAATAGTCGAAAGTGAGTGGACAGCAATCGACCCCCCCTCTCACGCCCACCATTTCTCCAAACACATTCAACAAAGTTTAGAGATAGCCATTTTGTTCAACGTAGTTGAAAGTTCTGAAAATTATGTATTTGAGGATGACAAACCCCCTAGAGCCCCCAGTGCAAAGGTTGTAAGTTATACCCTCGGGGCGTATAAGGTTTTTACAGGTAGCGTTGTCGTAAATACTTCAAAAGGGTCTCATTCAGTTGGAAATTGAGAGGGCTAGTGCCCTTTTTAATAGTCGAAAATTGATTGGAGGGCAACTAACCCACCTCTCATGCCCACTATTCCCCCAAACACATCCAATCAAAATTTTCAGATAGCCATTTTGTTCAACGTAGTAGAAAATTCTGGAAATTGGGTCTTTGAGGATGACAACCCTCCCCTCAGCCCTCAGGGCAAGAGTTTTAAGTTATAGCCTGGGGTCATATAAGGTTTTCATTGAAAGTGTTGTCGTAGAAACTACAAAAGGGCTCATTTGATTTGAAATTGAAAGGGCTAGTGTCTTTTTTAATTGTTGAAAGTGATTGAAGAGCAACTAACGCCCCTCTCACGCCCACCATTTCCCCAAACACATCTAATCAAAATTTGAGATAGCCCTTTTTTTTAACGTAGTTGAAAGTTCTGTAAATTAGGTCTTTGAGGAAGGCAACACCCCTCACCGACCTTAGGGTAAGGATTGTAATTTATGCCCTGGGGGCACATAAGGTGTTTATAGAAAGTGTTGTCGTAGAAACTCAAAAAGGGCTCATTCGACCGGAAATCAAAAGGCCTAGTGCCCTTTTTAATAGTCGAAAGCGATTGGAAAGCTTGAAATTTTTATAGTAAAGATCGATGTGGGTACAATGTTTTTTTTTCTTTTTTTTAGACCAGGGCCCTTCGTATCGAAGAAGTTGTCGTACGAACTTCAAAATGGGCTCATTCGATTTAAAATAGAAAGGGCTGATGCCCTGTTTAATAGTCGAAAGTGATTGGAGGGAAACTAATCCCCCTCCCAAGCCCGCCCTCCCATTTGCCCATTATGTTTAAAAACTAAATGTTGCCGTAAGGTTAATTAAAAATTCACTGTGTTAATGCTAATTCCCAATAAGGCATCTCAGCAGCATCCCAAGAACGACTGAGGGTACTATGTTCAAACTTTCGGGACTATTTCTGCTCTTAAAATTTAACCAAATCAAAATAGCGTAAGTGTATCTAAGTTATGAAAGAAAGCAAACAGATTCTTTTGCGATTGGTATCAAGTTTTCTATTTCAGGTCAACTAGAGGAGGTATGAAAATAAATTAAAAACTAATATTTGTGTCCAGATTTTTAAGAGGGTGTATGTTGTTAAAAACTGCTGAAAATTTTTCTCCAGCATACAAATAGCAGGCCAAACTATAAAGTCTTAAAAAACGAAAAGATTTAAAGTATTATTTTATTTTTCCCCGAAAAGACTATGTCAGTATAAAACGAGCAGAAATTAATTAAAAAAAATTTTTCCACAAAATAAGTTTTTCAAAGAAAGGTAAAGAAGTCCGTTAAACCAAAAATGAGAAAAAATAAAATCAAGTAATCTACCAAGCGTGAAACTAACACAAATCAGCATCGATAAATAAATGGAACCCAAAACTAACAGAAATTATAATAAATAACCGAGTCAAACTCAAAGCGAGCAGAAATTACCATGAGTTGGGCTCGAAACCTCTATGTCTTCCCAAGGCTAGAACATAATTTGCACTTTACTGAGAATCATACAATTGAATGTGCATTGTCAGTTTAATATACATATACTGATATTTAGTAATCAATATGTAAATATCATTTGATTTATTAAAGTTATAAAAGTAAAGACATTTATATGTGTTTTCTATAATTATACAAACTTTCTTGTGTACTAATAACTGCATTAATTACTAATAAAAAAATATAAATTTAGGATCACGTTTGTTTTTTTTTAACCTTAAACCCTTCAGCCCTATAATTTTTTCTCAACTCTCCTTTTATTATCATTATTATAATTATTTTCTCCCTTTTTTTTAACCACACATCCTTGCCCACCAAGACACAAAAACTATTCCCTTCTACTTTATGCAAAACACGTCCTCAATTTTCTTACGATTCATAATCCTTATGCTTTTCCACTCCGTTTCCACAAGATGTATCACATCATAATCTCCTTTCTGCTTTTCTTTTCTCTTGCACGTCTAATAAAAAAAAAGGTAGCCATTTTGTTTAAAATATTTCAAAGATAATGTAACAAAACTCCTTTATATATGGCCATTTCGTAGAAAATAGTTCAAAGGTCAGATAAGAAAAGCTCCTGTGTCGACGCAACCCCCCCCCCATGGCCCGGGGCTGGCGTTGTAAGTACTGCTCTGGGGGCATATATTGTTCATATGGAAAGTATGCTCGTATAAACTTTGGAGAGGGCTCATTTGATTGGAAATTGAAAGTTCTAGTTCACTTTTAAAGAGTCAAAATATATCGGAGGGCAACTAGCCCCCCCTCCTTTCATGCACTTTTTTTCCTCAAACTCATCCGATAAGAACTATGAGATATTCATTTTTTTTTTAATAGTTAAAAGATCATATAATGAAAACTCCGGGGTCAACGCAACCCCCCAGGGCCCGGAAGCAGGCGTTGTAAGTAATGCTCTGGGGGCATATATAGTTCTTATGGAAGGGATGCTCGTATAAGCTTTGGAGAGGGCTCATATGATTGGAAACTGAAAGTTCTCGTTCACATTTTAAGAGTCAAAAGAGATCGGAGGGCAACTAGCCCCCCCTCTCCACACCCTATTTTCCTCAAACCCGGCCGATAAGAACTTTGAGAGAGCCATTTTTTTCAAAATGGTTCAAAGATCATATAACGAAAACTCTGGGGTCGACACAATCCTTCAGGACCTAGGGTAGGTGTTGTAAGTTATGCATGAGGCATATATAGCTTTTATTGAAGGGATGCTCGTATAATCTTCAGAGAGGGCTCATTTTGATTTGAAATTGAAAGTTCTAATTCAGTTTTTAAGAGATAATAGAGATCAAAGTGCAACTATCCCCCCATGCCCCTTTTCCCCCAAATGCATCCGGTAAAAATTTGGAGATAGCCATTTTGTTAAAAATAGTTCAAAGGTCAGATAAAAAAAAATTATGGTGTCAACACAAACACCCAGGGCCTGGCGGCAGGCGTTGCAAGTTATACCCTGGGGACATATATGGTTCTTATGGAAGAAATGCTCGTATAAACTTCAGAGATGGCTGATTTGAATGGAAATTGAAAGTTCTAGTTCAATTTCTAAGATTCAAAAGAGATCGGAGAGCCCCTAGCCCCCCCCCCCCCCCTCATTCCCTTTTTTCACCAAACCCATCCGATACAAATTTTGAAATAGCCATTTTTTTAAAGTAGTTCAAGGGTCAGATAACAAAACTCTGGTGTCAACACAACCCCCCAGTGCCCGGGGCCAGACATTATAAGCTATGTCCTGGGGCCGTATATGGTTCTTATGAAAGGGATGCTCGTATAAATTTCAGAAAGGGCTCATTTGAATGGAAATTAAAAGTTATAGTTCATTTTCTAAGAGTAAAAAAGATCGGAGCGCAACTAGCCCCTCCTGCCCTCTACGTCTTTGGGTTTATCGGATGGAAAAACCTGCCCGAAAAAAATTTGAGGAGAATTTTTTTTTTAAATAGTTCAAACATCAGATATTAAAACCCTGGGGTCAACCCAACCCCCCAGGGCCCTGGGGCAGGCGTTGTAAGCTATACTCTGGGGGTATATAATATATTATATACCCCCACCATATTATGGTTCTTATAGAAGGGATGCTCGTATAAACTTCAAAGAGGGCTCATTTGATTGAAAATAGAAAGTTGTAGTTCACTTTGAAGAGTCAAAAGAGATCGGAGGGCCATTATCCCCCCACGCCCTTTTTTCCCCAGTTCAAGCATCAGATAACAAAAACTCTGAGGTTGACACAAACCCATTTTATCACTTTGATATTGTTACTTTGATACCAGTTTTGATACTTTGATGAACATTTGATTTTTTTTTAAAGTTTGATTTTGAAATAAGGAATTTTTAAAAACTTAAAACTTTTTGCAATCAAAAACAAACAAAAATTAATTAAAAACAAACTTTCCGAAAAATAAGTTTTTCAAAGAAAAGTAAAGGCCATTTTAAACTTAAGCTCAGCAGATACAAATACCTGCTTAAATTCAAACTCAAAACGACCAGAAATTACTATTAAAGAATAAATGAAACCCAAAACGAACAGATATTAAATAAACAATCATAGCAACAAACATACAACAAGTAATAATATAAATGAATAAATAAATCTTAAAGTGAGTAATACTTAGATTGAATATGAAAATCAAGCTTAAAACGAAAGAAAATATTTTGCTATTGAAGTATAAATGAAACTTAAAACGAACAGAAATTAAATAAACAATGAATGCAAACAAACATACAATAGATATTAATGTAAATGAATAAATAAATTTTAAAACGAGTAAAACTTAAACTGAATATGCAAATCAAGCTTGAAACGAACAAAAATCACTACAAACAAGAGTTTGGGTATCGCCTCCTTCTCTCACTGTAAAAGTCTAAAACCTTCTCCGTCATTGGCGCTTTCAGTTTGAATTTTAACAGGTATTTGTATCTGCTGAGCTTAAGTTTAAAATGGCCTTTACTTTTCATTGAAAAACTTATTTTTCGGAAAGTTTTTTTAATCAATTCAATACAAAGGCTTACTGGCAAGTGTTTTGTGTAAAATTGGGAAAGCTGACCATGTTATAGATGATGAAGAATATGAATTGATGCGTGACCTTTGCTCTCTACTACCAAATTTTTCTACTACAGTTGAGGCTATTGAGTGAGAATTTCTTCTCACCCTAAATGTTGCTCTGCTCTGCTCTGCTCGGCCTCTTAAAATGTCACTATGAGGAGCAACCTAATAATAGTAGCTGCATTTTGCTTCTGAAAGAAAATGTGAAAAACATTTTTGACTTTCAGTTCCCAAGGGATGAATTCGTGCTGACACCTGTACTTTTGGATTTAGAAATATTCAAAATAAATGAAATTGATGAGCGTCTAAACCTTCTTGAGGGTTCACTGACAAGAAAGGAATTTGTTCAAAATTGTTAAGCCTCTAGTGCTGGCGACTGACATAAGATATTTTATCACATCTCTTGTCAACCGAATTTGTCCAATCAACACTCCAGGTCTCACCCCCACCCCCCCTCCTACTTCAATTTGCGGAGTATATTTTAACGCAGTAAAAATTCTTTTGTACAAAGAGGAGAGAACCCTCAAAAAGCCTGAAGAGGAGGCTGTAATCTTTGGTTCTGTCAGTGGATCAGCTGCCCAACCAGTTGTTGGTTTTCTCAGAAGAGCAGCAACTCTAAATCTCCTCATGATCATACATGAAAAAAAAATGAGGCTGCTCTATCAGATAATGTGCCAAAATGACAATGCAGAACAGGATGAAAATGATGATGTGATTAAGTGTCAAGTAGATGTATATCCGGGCTTGTCAGCCCATGCCAAGAGATCAAAAGATCCTGCCCCACTTGATGCAATCAATCCAACCATTGCCTTCTGGAAAAGATACTTTACCCAGCTGCAATGGATCGCAGCTATGACAAGAGAAGTTCTATCTTTGCCGGCAACAAGTGCCACAGAAGAAAGGCTTTGCAGGGGTACAAGATTAATTTTTGCTGCTAAGCTCTATATTCTATACTGCTTAGTTCATTGTCGGCCCCACACCGTGCAAACAAGTTCATTTTTATACATGATAGCTAAAAGCTTGTCAAAGCTTTAAAGGAAAGTGATAGAGTTTATTTCTAGCTAAGTGTTTTGAATTGTTTATTCTTGGCTCCTTAAACTGCCTGAGAATTGACAAAATAGGGATTCGAAACTTAATTCAAATTAAACCCTGAAATTTAAAGCCGTAATTAAAAATTTGATAATATATACTGCTTTTCTTCATAAGATGTTGCCTCTTTTCATATAAAAGTTTTCATTTACAAAATGTTGCTTCTTTTCGTCTAACACCTGGGACCAATCTCTTAAAGAACGACATGCCAAGTTTTTTGAAAATTGGCTATGTAAAAAAAAAAAAAAAAAAAAAAAAAAAAAAAAAAAAAAAAAAAAAAAAAAAAATAAAATAAAATCCTATACGCTAAAAATTAAAACTTTGACCGTTCTCTCACGCTTTGAATTTTTGATCCACCATGTTTAAGTGCGTCCACAATCACAGTACCATCATTGCTGAGATGGGAAGGAGAATGAATAAGCGCTTTCATTCTCAAAAGAGTTGATTGAAACGTTTAACTTTAAAACTTTTATTATATCACCCTTAAGTGAAAGGATTCAATCTTGAAGCAATAAGAAATAATAGCTTCAGTAGCGTAGATAGTTGAAGGGTAGGGTAGTCAAAGGTGTGGAATGAAGGAGGCAGGAAGAGGAAATTCAGACATGGAGTAAGATATAAACTTCAGATTCCATCGAGAATTCATAAATTAGCTATGGATATATGGTGCAAGTACATTTGTCTAATTCAAGCTTTAGAGCTTAATTTAACTTAAATTTTAAATTACCTATTTTGTCGGATTAATTCAAATATCAATCAGTTTAAGCAGTTAAGGCTCGCTATCGATCATTTGGGTTAAAAGAATGTTTCTGAGAAGTTAAGATTGATATCTCGTCCTTATTTTGTCCGGTGTTCGGTCATGGTAATGAAGCTATAAAGTAATTGCGGCTGAATTCTGATAAAAACAGATACCAACTTAGTTGTCAAAAAATTTTTAAGCAGCCAAAAAAATCAAAAAATTGAACGAACGCCGATAAATTGACGGCGCGCCACATATAATTTTTCGACGGCACGCCGTCAAAACTTTTTTGGCACCGCCAGTGGCGCGCCGCTGCCGGCATAATTTTGTCCGCCACGCTGAATTTTATTTCGGCGCGGCTTTGGGTTCTAGTCAGTTTTATCTTCCGCGCAATGCTAGCCCAGAATTTCCTTCTTTGCCCAGTCTTATTTGTCTTCTTTCTTACAGTTCGTGGTAACGAACTGTAAGTAAGGAGCGACCTGGCTTAATAGTAACCGAAACTAAAAAAACCGACTTTTGATACCAACAGATATATCAAAAGAATCAAATTTTTCTGCTGATTTCAGATATATTAGTTTCATTAAGTTTCCTCTTACCAATCAAAGGTTATGAGCTTGAGATAAATTGCCTTATTTTGAAAAAAGGGGAAAACATCCCCTAAAAGTAATAGAATCTTATTGAAAATTACACAACCATATTCAGCGTATTAAAGAACTCTATAGATGAGTTTTCAAGTTTCTATCTCCGAAAATGTGGAATTTTTTGCCAGAAGAAATATCTCGGATGTGTGTTTATTATTATTATTATTATTATTTCCATGGGTGATCGTAAGACCCAGTGGTCTTAGAATATCGCAAGAGGGCTCATTCGAACAGAAATTAGAAGTTCTAGTTCCCTTTTTAAGTGATCAAAAAGACTGAAGGGCAACTAGGTCCCCTCCCCCACCTCTTTTTTCCCGAAATCGTCCGATGAAGGTTTTGAGATAGCCATTTTGTTCATAATAGTTGGAAGGCCTAATAACTATGGCTTTGGATATACCATGACCTCCTCCCCCCCCCCCCGCAGTCAGAGGAAAGGTCTCTAAGTTATAAAAAATGCCCATTGTTTACACATAGTATTTATTATTGGAAAGAATGCATACATTTTATGGCGGGAAGACGAATTTTCTGTGGGGGGGGGGGGGTAAAGAGAGAACCCTTCATGGGGAGGGAAGTTTCGAGGGGTTGTACTTGTCATAGGAAATTATACACTGTGGGAATTTGCCAGTCCTGTACAAAATTATTTTTATATTTCCTGCTTTCTCTTTTCCGTCTCAATTTTACGCGCGGAGTTGTTAAAGGTAATTGTCTTGGGTAAATTTTTACCTGGTTTGAATTGTCTAGAAGAGTGGTTCTCAAACTTATTTAGACACTACAGCCCTTTTTACCCACAAAACATTTTAGGTACCCTTTCTCAGTTACCGGTACTAAGTAAACTGTAGCTAAAATATAATTAAAATTGCCAGTCCTAGAGTTAAAGGGTGTTTTGTTTTTTTGTTGGCCGGCCGCCTACCCCCTAAAAATTTTTGCATACCCCCAAGGGGTATGCGTACCACAGTTTGAGAACTACTGGACTAGATTATATATCCTTGGGAACGTATTTCTCCCTGGAGGTGGGGCCAGATTTTCTGGGACTATTTAAAAAATGACCAGAAATTAAATAAAAAAGCTTTTTCAAGTGAAAGTAAGGAGCAACATTAAAACTTAAAACGAAAAGAAATTATTACGTATATGAAGGGGACTGCCTTTTCTTCAACACCTTGTTCTTTAAGGTAAAGTTTGAATTTTGTCCCAAATCTTTAAGAACGACTATTTGAAACCCAAGGGTCGTTTAATTGGAAAAATACGGAGTTTTTTTCAAAAGTACTAAGAAACTTTAGCGCAAAGAGCGAGGTTTTGAAGTGGAGGCAACCACCTTCATATAATTGATAATTTCTGTTCCTTTTAAGTTTTAATGTTGCTCTTTACTTTCAGTTGAAAAAAAAACTGTTTTTTTTATATAATATTGTACTGAGTCGAGTCAATACATTCATTTGTTCATTCATTGTTTACTGAAGTTTTAATAATAAAACAAAATAACCCTAGGTTAAGTTGAGCAGGAGGAAACCTGTTTTGACATTGACTTGTTAGTCTTGCTTTTACACGATGAAAGTTGGAGCAAGCAGATCAGACTTTGCTGTCTTTACTGGTTATTTTTCCTCTCCCTTTTCCGGGTTTGTTCATGACGGTCGATAGCATGGTTTCATAACCCTTATACACTGCATATCCTGAAGTCGAATTTCTGTTTTGTTTGAACAATTCTATATTTAGAATAAAATAAGCGTTTATCATCTTCTTGAAACATTCTGAGCATACCATTTGATAAATTTTAGAATAAGCACACGTAACTACGACGCATAAAGTGGATTTGTAACAGGAATATCTTTTTCTGTGTGAACTTGGGTGCAAAAAAATTAAAGCATCAGTAACATACCTTTTTTTAACCATGTCTATAACGCAATAATAGGATTTGCAATAAAATTTTATTTATCGTGGCACCTCACCTGAGTATATTCTGCTGTCATTTGTATATCTTCCCGTTTAATTCCATTTTTTAATGGCAGCACATACTTGATAGTAAAGTTGAATTTTTCAGCGTATGCTCGAATTGTCTGTTGATCAGGACCGTAGTATCTGATCGCACCGTTTTCTTCCTGCGTTACAACAAATGGTGGCCGCTCCCATGTTGATACAAAAACATTTGAACCTTTTATGTTTTTAAGACATGTCTCATATATCTTTTTTGAAACATTGCCAGTAAATTTCCTTAGTGTAACATTTCCTGACAAGTCAAAGAATCTTTGCTGAAAAATTTCAAAGCCTTTTTTCACCCATTTGATTGCAAGGACTCTATTGAACTTGGATAAAATATGTGAATTCACAATTCGTTCTATAAATTTGGTTCACCGTCATCCAGAAATATTACTAAATAACTCACTTTAATTTTCTTTAGTTTGAGTTTTTTTTGGAGAACCTTGGATACGAACTCAAGGTTCGTGGTGTGAAATAGTTGCACATTGCAGTTATTATAATCTTTATTTTTGTTGAAGTCCTGCCGAAAATTTATCAAACTGTGAGGAATTTTTAAGCGAACCAAAGGTGGATTCCAACTTGTAAAGTAATCAATGCAATATCCTGGATGTAGAAATTTAAAGAGTCTATCCAGAGATTTAAGAAGTTCCAATCTTGGAGAAGCTAAACTAACACAAGTTGAAATTAATACAAAAGAATAACAACTAATCTTCTTCATTTGTTGTATAACGACAGACAAGGTAGATCTGAGAACCTTGAGGAAAATAGACCTCAAGAATAAATAGCTTTTAACTGAATCCTAATAGTACGCATCGTGAAATATATGGTTCTCCTGAAACATGGCGTGACCTTTTCATTTCGCTGATCAGGTATACCATAAATTTTATATTGGTAAACGGTAAATTGTATTTCGTAAATTGCAAGAAAGAAACCGCTTTTATTATTCCGAATAGTTGCTGTTGCGAAAGGCAGCTACTTATTAGAAATTAACTCAGATATTAGTCTGAAACATTTTTCCAAAACAACGCTGCTCATATCAATCATATTCTTGATAAATGTTTACTGACATAATATTAAAATATTAAAAAATTATATTTTTTAAATTATATTTTTTATTTAAAAAATTAATTTAATATTAAGAAATATTAAATGCATGTATGGGTGCTACCAAGTACTATTTTCCAGTTTTAGTTGAAAGCAGAAACAGGAGTTAAAATTTTCAGTTGAAGAGTTTGGTTAAAATATAAATTAGAAATTACTGCATGTAAAAATTAATCTTCGCTTCTGATTAATCTCGTTCAGCAATGGATAATCAAAATAATTATAATAACGCTTAAATTTAGATAATAGTGTAATTAAGGATTATTGGTTAAATTATCTGAAGTACAAGGCGACTAACACCCCTTCCACGCCCACCATTTCCCCAAACACTTCCAATCAAAATTTTGAGATAGCCATTTTGTTCAGCGTAGTTGATATCTAGATAGAAATTATGTTTTGAGGAGGACACTCCTCCACTGCCCTCGGGACAAGGGTTTTAAGTTATGCCCTGGGGGCAAATAAGGTTTTCATAGAAAGCATTGTCGTAGAAACTTCAAAAAGGGCTCATCTGATTGGAAATTGAAATGGCTAGTGCCCTTTTTAATAGTCGAAAGTGATTGGAAGGCAACTAACACCCCTTCCACGCCCACCATTTATCCAAACACATCCAATTAAAATTTTGAGATAGCCATTTTTTCAAAGTAGTTGAAAGGTCCGGAAATTATATCTAAGAGGATGAAAATCCCCCCACAGCCCTCATGATAAGGGCTCTAAGTTATGCCCTGGGGGCATATAAGGCTTTTATTGAAAACTTTGTCGTAGAAATTTGAAAAAGGGCTCATTCGATTGGAAATTCAAAGGGCTAGTGCCCTTTTTGATGGTCGAAAGTGATTTGAGGGCAACTAAACCCCCTCTTACACCCACCTTTTCCCCAAACACATCGAATAAAAATTTTAAGATAGCCATTTTGATCAACGTAGTTAAAAGTTTTAGAAATTAGGTATTTGAGGATGATAACCTTCTCAGAGCCCTCAGGGCAAGGGTTGTAAGTTATGCCTTGGGGGAATATAAGGTTTTTATAGATATTGATGTTGTAGAAATTTCAAAAAGGAAATTAGAAGGGCTTTCGCCCTTTTTAAAAGTCAAAATTGATTGGAGGATAACTAACACCCCTCTCATACCCACAATTTCCCCAGAAATATCCAATCAAAATTTGGAGATAGCCATTTTGTTCGGCATAGTTAAAAAGTCTGGAAATTATGTTTTTGAGAATGACACTCCCCCACAGCCCTCATGGCAAGCGTTGTAAGTTATGTCCTGGGGGCATTTACGCCTTTTTAGTCAAAAGTGATTGGAAGGCAACTAACACCCCTTCCACGCCCACCATTTATCCAAACAGATCTAATTAAAATTTTGAAATAGCCATTTTTTCAAAGTAGTTGAAAGGTCCGGAAATTATATCTAAGAGGATGACAATCCTCCCATAGCCCTCAGGATAAGGGTTGTAAGTTATGCCCTGGGTGCATATAAGCCTTTTATTGAAAGCTTTGTCGTAAAAACTTGAAAAAGGGTTCATTCGATTGGAAATTCAAAGGGCTAGTGCCCTTTTTGATAGTCGAAAATGATTTGAGGGCAACTAACCCCCCTATCACGCCCATCTTTTCCCCAATCACATCGAATCAAAATTTTAAGATAGCCAGTTTGTTCAACGCAGTTAAAAGTTTTAGAAATTAGGTCTTTGAGGATAATAAACCCATCAGAGCCCTCAGGGCAAGGGTTGTAAGTTATGCCTTCGGGGCATATAAGATTTTTATAGATTGATGTTTTGGAAACTTCAAAAGGAAATTAGAAGGGTTTTCGCCCTTTTTAATAGTCAAAATTGATTGGAGGATAACTAACACCCCTCCCACACCAACAATTTCCCCAGACATATCCAATCAAAATTTGGAGATAGCCATTTTGTTCGGCGTAGTTAAAAAGTCTGGAAATTATGTTTTTTGAGGATGACACTCCCCCCACAGCCCTCAGGGCAAGCGTTGCAAGTTATGTCCTGGGTGCATATAAGGTTTTTTCTTATAGAAAATGTTGTCATACAAACTTCAAAAAGGAATCATTCGATTGGAAATTGAAACGGCTAGTGCCCTTTTAATAGTCGAAAGTGAATGGATAGCAAGTAACCCCCCTCTCACGTCCACCGTTTCTCCAAACACATCCAATCAAAATTTCCAGATAGCCATTTCGTTCAACGTAGTTCAAAGTTCTGGAAATTATGTCTTTGAGGATGAAAACCCCCTCGCAGCCCTAAGGTCAAGGGTTATAAGTTACACCCTGGGGCATAAAAGGTTTTATAGAAGGCGTTGTCGTAGAAACTTCAAAAAGGGTTCATTTGATCTGAAGTTCAAAGGACTAGTACCCTTTTTAATAATCGAAAGTGGTTGGATGGCAACTAAACTCCCTCTCACGCCCTCCATTTCCCAAAACACATCCAATCAAAATTTTAAGATAGCAATTTTCTTCAACGTGGTTGAAAGTTCTGGAAATTAGGTCTTTGAGGATGACAACCCCCCCCCCCCAGCGAAGGCCGTATCCAGGGTGGGGGGTTACCCGGTTTGAACCCCCCCCCCCCCGAAATTTTTGACCGAGTAGAAAATTAGTCGAAAATTAGAAAAACCTTAGTAAAAATTAGTAAAATTAGTCGAAAACCGAGTCAAAAATTAGTACCCCCCCCCCCCCTCGAACAAAAATCCTGGATCCGATCTTGCCCCTAGCCCTCAGGGCAAGGGTTGTAAGTTACGACATGGGGGAACATAGGGTTTTCATAGAAAGAGTTGTCGTAGAAACTTCAAAAGGGCTCATTTTATTGGAAATTGAAAGGCCTAGTGCCTTTTTTAATAGTTGAAAGTGATTGGAGAGTACCTAACGCCCCTCTCGCGCCCACTATTTTCCCAAACACATCCAATCAAAATTTGGAGATAGTCATTTTGTTTAACGTAGTTGAAAGTTCTGGAAATTAGGTCTTTGAGGATGACAACCCCCTGACAGCCCTTAGGGCAGCAGTTGTAATTTTTGCACTGCGGGCATATAAATTGTTTATAGACAGCGTTGTCGTAGAAACTCAAAAAGGGCTCATTCGATTGGAAATTTAAAGGGCTAGTGCCCTTTTTAATAGTCTAAGTGATTGGAAGGCTTGACATTTTTATAGTAAAGATTGATGTGGGTACAGTGTATTATTATTATTTTTTTTTTTTTTTGTTTAGACCAGGGCACTTCGAATCGAAGGAGTTGTCTTAGGAACTTCGAAAAGGGCTCATTCGATTGAAAATAGAAAGGGCTAATGCACTTTTTAATAATCGAAAGTGATTGGAGGGCAACTTGTCCCCCTCCCACGCCCACCCTCCCATTTGCCCATTGTGTTTAAAACTAGGTGTTGCCTTAAGATTAAATCAAAATGCACTGTGTTAATGCTAATTCCCAATAAGGCATCTCAGCAGTGTCCCAAGAACGACTGAGGATATTATGTTCAAACGTTCGTGGCTACTTCTGCTCTTAAAATTTTACCAAATCAAAATAGCGCAAGTGTATCCAAGCTATCAAAGAAAGTAAACAGATCTTTTTTGCGAATGGTGTCAAGTTTTTTATTCCAGGTCAACTAGAGGAGGTATGAAACTAAATTAAATACTACTATTTGTGTCCAGATTTTTAAAAGGGTGTATGTTGGTAAACATTGTTGAAAATTTTTCCTCAGCATACAAATAGCAGGCCAAACTATAAAGTCTTGAAAAAAACGAAAAGATATTAAAGAATTATTTTCTTTTTCCCTGAAAAGACTATGTCAATATAAAACGAACAGAAATTAATTTAAAAATGTTTTCCACAAAATAAGTTTTTCAAAGAAAAGTAAAGTACTCTATTAAACCAAAGATGAGCAAAAATAAAATCAAATAATCTACCAAGCGTGAAACGACCACAAATCAGCATCGATAAATAAATTAAACCCAAAACGAGCAGAAATTAAAATAAATAACTGAGTCAAACTCAAAACGAGCAGAAATTAACATGAGTAGGGCTCAAAACCCCTGTGCCTTCCCAAGGCGAGAACATAATTTGCACTTTACTGAAAAAAATACAAATGAATGTGCATTGTCAGTTTAATATACATATACTGATATTTAGTAATCAAAATGTTAATATTATTTGATTTATTAAAGTTATAAAAGTAAAAACATTTATATTTTTTCATTAAAGTGCAAATTATGTTCTCGCTTTGGGAAGGCATAGGGGGTTTTGAGTCCTACTCATGTTAATTTCTGCTCGTTTTGGGTTTCATTTATTTATCGATGCTGATTTGTGATAGTTTCACGCTTGGTAGATTATGTGATTCTATTTTTGCTAATTTTTGGTTTATTGGAGTTCTTTACTTTTCTTTGAAAAACTTATTTTGTGGAAAAAGTTTTTTTTATTTAATCAAAAGAAAAAAAGGATGTCATTTTACAGAAATTATGCCCAATGATTTCGAGCAATAGACGCCAATTTCGGAAAGACTTTCCGATCACTTCTATTTCAGGCTTGACTATAGACGAAGATGACCCGTATGAAGAATATTGGAACTCTAAATGTGCATTTGTTCAAATACCCTGATATTCCATGAAATTTAGTATGTTAGAAGACGCTAGAGCATTTCAAACATGTTTTTAAAAATACAAACAGGTGTAAATACTAGGTTCTGTCAGTGAAATTTCATGTTTACCTCGCTAAGAAAACACTGACAAAACCTTGTATCTACTTTTTCATATGTTTTAAAAATATGATGGATTTGCAATCTGTATAATTGGAATCAGTGTAATATTTTCTATTTTTGTGATACTTCAAGACGTTAAAAATGGTATTGCAAAAAAATAGCTTCAAGAAACAACATTCTTGCGCTTTTCTTGGAACTTACTTAAATATAGATACTAGGTTTTGTTGGAAGACAGCTGACTTTGCTTCCAGTCAATTAAAATATTTAGTTTGATAGTCAAATTTGATACTTTTATAACTGATTACTTCTTTTGCATACTATTATGTTTAGCATCAAATTCAACTATGGATTGGTTGAATTCAACAACTATGGATCAAATTCGACAAATTACAAAATTTTGAAATCACAAAACACACATATATGGAAAAAGTCAGATACGTTTAGCCTTCTTTATAAGCCGTAAAAAAAGGAAATACCAGTTTCCCAACCCCTGCTCGACAAACTCAAGTTTACGTTTTGCAGAACAATGATTTATGAAAAGTAGCTCATTTAGTGATTTTGATTTTCGAAATAAAGTCGAATTTTCCCAAATAGACAATCTTCTCCACAATAAGCCAAAGCCTTTCAGCCGATATATGGTGTAGTAAACAGTAGTGTGGTAAATCTTCATTACTGAAGATAATGAAATGATTTTGAGAAAGTTGGGAAGTACCCACCAACTTTATGGCTGTTAACTTAGAGATAAATTAGCCTACTAAAGATTATGAAATGATGTTTGAAAAGGGGAAGTACCTAGTGTCTTTAGGGAAGCTTTCATTAAACCCTTTTATAAGAAAGGTGAATGAATGGGTGTGCTAATTATAGAGGCATTAGCTTGGTTTCACTAGGAAGCAAATTACTTACTTAGCATGATGATACTTCTCAGACTTTGAGATGTGGTAGACAAAGACTTAAGAGAATTATGTGGTTTTGGAAAGTGAAGAGCAAGTGTCGAACAAATTGTTTTATAAATGATTGTGAAGTGCCTGATTCATCAAACTCAATTAAGTACTCAGTTTTATAGATCCTCAACAAGTGTTGGATCCACTCGATAAAAGAGCTTTTGTGAAGGCCCTATCCTTGTATGGCATACTAGATAATTGCATATGTTCTATGATTAATGGCTAGGATAGGAAAGGTGTATTACAGGGGTGCAATTGGCCATCGAAGGGGGGGGGGACTGCCCCCCCCCTCCAGCTGAAATTTTGTTTCTTCAAAAATCTTGTCTAAGTTAAGATAGCCGGAATTTTAAACTAAATGAATGTTTTACCTGATTGTCGTAGCCAACTAATCTTTAAAAATCCCCCCCCCCAAAAAAAAGAGGAAAAATCGATGGAAGAGCAAAGGAAGCTTAAAAATTATGTTGCTTTGAATGGCAGCTGAAAAATTCTCATTTGTGCTTAGCTACTCCCAGGACTCTTAAACATTGAAGAGTTCACCTCATTTTCATGAAATCAGATGGAGATTATATCCGAGAAACACCATCTTAAGCAGTATAATTTTCGCCATAAACATTTCCCTGACTCTTAACTTTCAATTTTGGATTGCTATGCAAGTAGTGTTGCTTTTTACCAGGTAGTTACCTAGCAGTGGCTTCGTGGAAGGGGGGATCAGTTGCCCTCCCCCCCTAAATTTAGACCTTAGACCTTGGATCCACCTCTGCCTCCAGAGGCACCCAGGGCATCAAGAAGGAGCCACCAATCTTCCTGCAGGTTTGCTGATGCCAGTATGTCCTCCCACTGAGGTTGGATTGATGCGCTTAGGTTACGGAGATCTCTCTGGTACGTTCGACGCAGGGGGTTTATGGGTCTGCCACTGCGGCGTGGACCCGATGACTGCCAATGAAGCGCTGCATTTGGTAGTCGGAAATTGTTCATACGTGGTACGTGGTCATGGTATATCCATCCGCGAATTCTTATGATATATGTCACAGGAGGCTGGTCCGTCTTGTCGTGGATGGATTAGTTTGTTATTCTCTGCTGCCAACGGATGTTGAGAATTCTTCTAAGACATGTGTTTTTAAAAGCAAGTATTCTTCTATCTTGCTCCTGATTGAGGTGCCAGGTTTCGGCTGCGTAAAGCAGCACTGGCATAACATTGCTATTGAATAGTCGTAGCTTTAGCCGTATAGAGAAGCTTTGGGACCACCAAACTTTCTGTAATCTCTTGACGGTCCCATTGGCTTGGTCAATTCTTGTGAGCACGTGTGGTCGAACTAGTTCTTTCTATTAATCTTCCCAAATATTTGAAATGGGTGACTTGCTCTAAGTGTTGGTCTCCGCAAGTGATGCTCAGGGGTGAGTCTGTTGCAGCCATGCATTTTGTTTTCTCATTATTTATTTTCAGGCCGACCTGGCTACCTCTCTTCCTCATTGTCAAAGAGTTCTTGGAGTCTTGGCTTGCATGATTCCAGGACGGTGATGTCGTTGGCAAAGTTGACATCGCTGAGGCGTATTTTGAGATTCATCTGGTTTCCGTCTGTGCTTGTACTTCGCAGTATTTAATCAAGGAAGATTACGAAAAGTAGCGGTGACAAGACGCAACCTTGCTTAACTCCTGATAGAATGTGGAATAAATGGGTTTTGCCATCTGATGTCTTTATACAGCACTAGCTATCTTCATAGAGTGCAACGATCAGAAACTATCTTTTCAGGGATTCCGTAATGCAGTAGGATCTTCCACAGACTTTGGCGGTCTACCAAGTCAAATGCCTTCTCAAAATCGATTAATATCATATAGATTTTTGAGCGCCCCTCTCTGCTTTCTTCCGTCAGTGGCCGTACAGTGAATATTAGGTCCGCACATGAACATTTGGTGTAAATCCATGCTGCTCGTCGCGAAGGTGTCTGTCGAGCTGTGAGCTGATTCTCTGCAGTAAAATGTGCGTCAGCAATTTTATAGATATGAAAAGCAGGCAGATTCCTCGCCAGTTGCTCGAGAAGGATGCATCACCTTTCCTAAAGACCCTCAAAAGGGTGCTGCGTTTCCAATCTGAAGGTATTTTGGTGGTGGCCCAGATTACTGTAAACAGCGCTGTCCAAAACATGAGACAGGTCAGAACAGTCGCTTTTATCATTTCCGCAGATACCCTGTCTTCGCCAGGGGACTTCCCATTATTCAGCTTCTTTGCTGCTGCTATAATTTTGTTGGATGACGACGGATCCATGCTTATGTCTAAGGAAAACAGTGTTGTTGCTGGGATCTCTGGGGGATCGTTTGGCGGAGGTCCATTCAGCAGCTTCTCGAAGTGGCTAGCCAACACTTCATTTACGGTAGAATGCTCGGTTATCAGGATGCCCGAGGGGGCTTTTACTAGGTCATTTTGGTCAGAGTATTTCTTTCGAATAATCTCATTAGTGGTTCTATAGACGACACTTGAGTCACCTCTCTTCGCTGTCTATTCTGCCTGCGCTGCTTGCCACTCCAGCAGGTTTCTCTGGACTTTTCTGGCACTCTTTTTTACCGATTTATCCGAGGCTTTGTATTCATCGTTTCTGATGATCTTTCAGTCACGGATTTGCCTTCGGATAAGTGACGCTTTCGTGAAAGCACAACTTTATGCTTTCCTAGTATTGCTCGCTATCAGCATCATCTGGTAAAGAGAAGGCTTCAAATTTATTCCGCATATCTAGTTGAAAGGCTTACTTGAATTCTCTCACCCTCAGTGTCTCCAAGTCGAAAACTTGGTTTAAGGGAGCCTTTTTTTGCGTTTCCATTTCTTTTTAATTTGAAGCAGATTTTAGCTGCCATCAGATTATGAGCAGAGCCATCGTCAGCTCCTCTATATTCCCTTACATCAAGTAGTCTTGATCTCCACTTCTTGCTCCAAAGACATTGGTCAATCTGATTTTGGGCGTGGCTATCGGGAGATGTTCAAGAATATTTGTGTACATCCTGATGAGAAAATAGGTCACCTCCGATTACAAGGTCGTTGAGAAGCGAGAAGTCAATAAACAGTTCTCCATTTTCATTTTGCTTGCCTAGGCCATGCTCGCCGAGAACCTGAAGGAAAAAGGATTGGTCGTTCCCTACTTTCGCGTTAAAGTCTCTTAGAAAATATGCTATGTCATACCGTGGTATGTCGTTTGCTACGGAGTTGAGAGCTCTGTAAAAATTCATCATTTGATTTGTCAGTGGCGTCATTGGTGGGTGCGTAGCATACGACTACTAACAGTTTTGCATGCTCATCGATGAAGCAGGTTTTCAGGATTCTAGACGATACCTTTGTCCACTGTAGTAGAGCTTGGGAAGTCTGTTTTGTCGTCATTGGGTCTACTCCGAATTCACGCTTTGCTGCAATCCACTGTGCATCATAGTCACATCTCCATCCAGTTTATTTGATCCAGATTCTAGCCATCGAACCTCCGACAGAGCCAGAAGGTCAATTTTGTAATCTTGCAGTGCTCTCAGCGTTTGTTCAGTTTTGGAGGCTTGAGACATTGTGTGGAAGTTCCAGAAACCAACTTTGAGGTGTTGTTTCGCATTTATAAATCTTGTCCTTGGACATGCAGAGGTCGTCATCGAAAGGGGGCTTGATCCGAGGCTTAAACTTGGTGTTTCAGTGGCAATAATATTTTCCCCCAGGGCAGGCAATCGAGGTCCCGAGTATGGGTAGCAAGGTCCCAGTCTAACCCTTCTCATTTCACGGACTTGGGACCGTCATGCTCCCCTGACCTCTAGCGAGACAAGGTCCCTTACATGGTTGAGCTATAAAGAAAAAAATATCACACCAAATTAACGCTAACTATCTCCTGGCGCGGTGCGGGTTTGAACCATAATACTTTTAACTGCAAAAGGTTGCTTCTTCCACGACCCCGGCACCAGATGAAACTTCCCCTCCCCCCCCAAATAATTTGAAAAATATAATTTATTAAGTAGCTTTAAAATTGTTCCTCGTTTTAAGTGTCAAATTTGCTCTTTATTTTGAGCACATAATTTTTTTTTAAATTAATCCATACTCATTTTTAAAATAAGGAAAATGATTTATTCCCGGATATTTAAGGTTTTTTTACTCTGTAAAATCTATCAGTTCAAGATTAGATTCTCTTGTTTTAAAACTTTCAAAAGTGGAAATGAATAAACCCTCTACATCTATAAATAGGACAGAAATGGAATCATTGAAGAAGATGAAGGTGGATATATAGTAAATACAATTTCCTGAATGAAAAAGAAATCATTGAAAAAGAAAATAAGACTTAGTGCTTTTTATAATGATATTCCCACTATAACTAGATAGGCCAAATCAGTTGTAGTTTGGTCATGGAATTTGGTAGAGGGGGATTCGCTCAAGGAATCATTTAATTTTTCTAATTTTTATTTCCAGTATTTAATTGAGACTCCGATTCTTTTATTTGTCTTTGAAATACCTAATAAGCGATGATAACGTCCTAATCCTTGCCTTTTGGATTCACCTACTAACGCATAAATATTGAACTGCCTCTATGTACAATACCATTCTGCCTTTTTGCTATTTCTGTTTTTCTAAATATTTCTTTTAACCAGCTCAAAAAAACGGACATATATGTGCTAAGAATCATGACTGAAATTAGTTGCATTTCACAGAATGCCAGCGCTACTTGTAGGACATTTATCTCTGCATCAGTATGTTGTACGAGATGTCTGCTGAGATTAGAATAAAGTGAATTTAAACAATTTATGTATATATTTCTTACAATTTAGAAATGTTGTGTGCACATATAAGCAGTACTAAACCATTTTCTTTTTCTATTGTTATCAGTTGTATTATGCAGCGCTAGGAGACCGTGATTGGCTATAGACATACAAACGATATTCAGTGTAACCCCCCTCTAGAAATGTATACCCTGATTTACACAAGAAACCTTTGTATAATTTTTATATAATTCGTTTTTTTTTAACAAAGATGCAAAGGGGAGGGTAATTTTCAAACCCTAGGAGTCAATTCTCCCTTCCAATTGGCATCCCTGGCAATTTTTAATTATTTAAGGTTTATGCCGCAATGATGCCAAGATTATTCAGATTTTCTTGATATTCTTTGTAAAAAAATGCTCAACGAATAAGTTATTAATTCTAACTTTATTTAACTTTATACAGCCCTTTTAGCAGAAGCCGAGCACCAGAACTTACATTTATGATTGTTTAATGTATGTTTATTGTTTATAATGTGTTTTATAATGTTTTTATATTCACCAAGTAGCCTGTTTGTTAAATAGTTACTTTTCTTCACTACCGCTTGATAGCACTCTGTTTTTCCCCCTCCCCAATATAAATACAGTAGCTACGCCCCTGCTACCTAGGTATCTGATTACAGAATGAACAGTATAATAAGTGCACTCAATAGCTTCATAATATTATTAACCCTTTTGATAAGAATACCAAATTTAGGGTATGAGGTCTGAAATATAAAAAAAGAAACACAAGAATAACTATAACATTTTATTTATATTTTAAGTTACATCTAAAGACAAAATTATAACCAACAGAAATAAGAATTATCTGTACAGTGGCTTAGTGGTTTAAAATAAGACTGGTTTAATTTAATATTATGCTTAGTAAATAATTACCAATTTGGAAGCAAAAAGTGTGAAGTAGATGAGAAAATCATGTGTCTATTTCTCTTCTTTTTGCTAAAATATCAAAATGAAGAACAAGAAGAAAAAAGCAGCAATGAATTTTATAGTCGTGGGATTTCGTCTGACCCGTTGTATAAAAAAAAATGACCACTACCCACCAAAAAAAGCTTCAAAAAAAAAGAAAACACTTGAACAGGATAGGGAAAAGAGGAAAAAAAATATTTATCTACATATACTCAAACGAAGATTCCTCTCCTAAAGCTAAAAAACGATTTGTATATAAATCAAAGTCTATTTTGTGCAGCACTTCAAGTAATCATTAATAGCTAAATTCAGTTGTCAAATGAATGCTTCAAAGAAAAACATTTTTTTTTTAAGATTTGGGTGTAGAATAAGAGCCAACATTTTGTCGGCTATTTTAGTATTTTGAAACTAGAATTACAATAAGATTAAAATTAAGCTAGATTAATCGTTTCTTAAAGGGGATATTATATCATCCAAAGTTGGTGGAGGACAACGTAGTTTCTTAAGTGGTGAAATATTGGTGCTCTATTGACTGTATAAGCTTAAGCGCAATCTGAAAAGTCATTTTCAATCACCAATTTATATATTTTTGTAAGTCAGTAATTTTTTTTAAGAACAAGGTTGATACAAAATTTACATCTAAAGAAAAAAAAATTAAAAACTAATATCGGTGATAAGGGTTTCCAGATATGAGACTATTTAGGCTATTCATTTTACCTAGCTTACTTTCTTGATTAAATGTTTACCTTTGTTCATGTATTAGTTGCATAAAGTTTATGTTATGTAAGGTTTGAACCAACTATCTAGTATCATCGTGAGAAAAGGTTCTAAAAAGCAGAATCGGTAATAATTGACTTGCATCGAAGTATATGTCTAAAAAACAGACACCTGGGCTAAAAAGAATGGAAATCCCTGATCTAATCAACTTTTTTGAAGTATTGGTATTTGGAGGGGTTAGTGATACTGAGTACCAAAATCGGAAAGTGGTATTGAAATCGGGTACATAAGCAAATAAGAATTTTAATAATTCCTACTTAAATTTTTTCAGAAATCTGTTCGAACAATTTCATGGCATAATGTAAAAAAGTGAAACAGACTACTTATTGACGATTCAATGCTTTAAATGTGCTTAACGCAAAATTTATAAAAAAAAAAGGGGAAGTATTATCTATGTGGTGAATTTTATCTAAATCAAAATGGTTCACATTGTGCAATCTGAATCGCTTCGAAAATCTAGAAATTATAGACTTTTTGACGTCTTTAAAAAATAAATCAAGACTGCTCCTTTGTAATAAATGTGTTTCTAATAACTGTTGGGAGATCCTTCAAAAATAAATGTTGTTACTGAAAATGACAGTGGATTTTACCGGTGGATTATAAGTAAGAAATTTATGAATCTCTAAATAGGTATAAACAAAATTGTTCATTTAAAAAACAAAATTTATTCATTTGAAAAATAATTGTGGATTAATTTTTGAAGTAAATAATTCTTAAAGATATAATGCTTAAAACATGTTAAAAGCTAAAATACCGGGAAAATTTTGTAGGAGAGAAGAAATGCATTTAATTATTTAAGAAATAATTTATTTATAATCAATTTAATCTTACCTAAAGCTGCATGATAAAATCTTGCAATTTTAAATGTGTTAGTAGCTAAAACTGTAGGTTTTTTCTGACATTCTAAAAACAATAGAAACAAAACACAATATATTTGATGTATTCTAGACTCGAGATTTCCAGAATACAACTTTTTGTTTCAAGTATTTTAATAACCAAAGTGTTTCAATTCAAGTATTTCAATTTTTGTCTCAAGTATTTCAATGACCCTCCTTCCATCTTTATTTCAAAATCATTTTACATTAAATTAAGATTTGCACACTTACGACACACGACATTCTTGTGACATAGTCCAAGAAGTGCCCTCTACGAAAAGAGCTTCTTTTTTAATTAGACTTTTCGCACCGACTATTTGGAATTCACTCCCCTTAGACATCCGGAATTCAAAGAGTCTTATATCCTTAAAGCGAGCAGCGAAGGGTAATTACAGAAAAGTGTTTAGTGCTGTCCTCCTCCAGGTTTTTTGTCCCCATTTTATTTTCCCTTTTTTTCTCGTTCCCTATTGCTTTCTGTCTCTTCTTCTTTTTTTTACCTTTAAAGTTGAAACCATAGGTTGATTTATTTCCTGGTTTACTTTTCTCCTCTGTTTTTCTTTTTGATACGTTCAGTTAATTTTTTGTTTCTGTTTGTTTTTAACTAATATTAGTTAATATCCTGCCCTAGCCAATCATATTTTTTTGTGCTTTCCTGGCAGTAATGTTATGTATGTTATGCATTTTGTTTTCAAATAAAGATAAATGAAACTGAAATTGAAACAATAATTTTTAGCACAGAATTCGGTTCTGCAAAGAAACAAAAAAGATTTTCTACGATTGTTGGTAATTGTTTCAAGAAATTAATATATTTCTTGAGAATTCCAGCGAGATTTTGCATGGAAAATTTTTAGAATTATGCTTTAACTAGTTTTCAATTTTTCATGCTTGTTCGATTCTGTGGTTTAGTTTTGGGATTGATTTTTCAATCTTGCTATGATTTATATTTACAAATTTTTGACAACAAATGTTATGGTTCGATATTTATATTTCTGTGCATCTATGAAAAATGTTGCTAACAATGGAGGGTGGCTGAAAAACGCCCTACATTTTCTAGTTCCCTGATCACTTGAAGGGTTGCTACAACGTGTCTATAAAACTGACACTAAATCACACCTCAAGTCATACATAAACGTATGCATCACATTCAAAAATATACTTAATCCTGATATTTCAAATAAAAATATCGGCAATATAATCTTACTTTTCAAAAATAGCAGCATATACTCTCAAAATAATTCTGCCATTTAATACTAACTAAATGTAATTTAATTTAATTAACTAATTAAATACTAACTAACGAAATAATAACTTTGAGCATTCTTGAATACACATTCTAATACATCTAATACATCTAATACATCTAAAACACACGTTGTACATTCTAAATATACAATTTTAAATACACATTCGTCAATGCACGTCCTACGTAGTCTAAAACTGAAGTATAAAAATATTTTAAAATAAGAACAATAATCAGAAGTCTTAACGATATAACGCTTTATACATTTAAAAGAAATTCTGATTTTACCTGAAATTCCAAAACTTAAAATTTTGAAATAAACCGAAAGCATATTGCGAACGGTTTTTAACACGTGAATATATTTTTCTGTTTTTATTAAGCTGTCTTAACTTAATCAAATTCTATTGATAATTTTGTCGATGAAAATATTAGCACTAATACCATCAGTTTTTGCAAGACTGCCAGCAATTTTTCAGGAAAATACAGTTTTAACTGATTAGCATGAGTTTGTATAAAAAAAAAATCTATAAACTTAAACTGCATAAACTTTTTGTTGTAAAATTGTGCTTAGACATAAATATTATTTATTTATGTGAATAGTGCACTTAGATATATTTTAGAGATAAGTATTAGCCATTATACATTACCAAATTGTTATTTTTAAATTTGTTTGATAATTTCTGGAATTAGGCTCTTTATTTTGTGGTTTAACACATTTTCTGGATGATAAAATAGTGATGGCAAATAAATGCACAGATATGTAGGTTTTACATGGATATGTTGATGCGTAGATGGAAAACGAGAAAGGACGCTGACCGCACCACTGCTAGAAAATTAAATTTTTCCACAATATGCATCCTAATCATCATAAATGTACAAAATAGTAAATATTGAATTGTTTATAGTTTCTGTTCCTCTCCAAAGTCTTCCCTTTTCTTGCATATTCTTTTTATGAGACTGCAATGGCAGCTGCTTTAGGTTTAATGAGTGCATGCTTAGTGGCTTCTTCATAGACCATTAATTCTATTTTTCAATAAAATAAAGAAGTAATACTGTGAGATAGTATGTAATAAAAGTTTTTGAGGCTTAATGCTGGATTATGGAGAAATAAAACCGATAAATTGGTTCTAAATTAGGAGTAAAAGTCAAAATTTTTTGGTGACAATAGAAACATATTAGTACAAAAATTTGATTCATTGGTTTTAAAACGAAAATGTTGTTAAACTTCTTATCAAAATTTTTACCAGTTTAACATCATCTGGTACATATCGATATAGGTGCTCTTTTATTTTTTTTCTTTTTTTTTTCTTTTTCAATTTAACTAGAAAATGAATGTTTTTTGCGAAATATTTTGAAACATAGTCAAAAGAATTCGTCTAGACAAAAATTTTTTTAACCTTTTATCAGTTGAGATAAGCCTTTTAGATTATGCATCAAGTCGTGTAAAGTTTCATATGGCAGTCGAATTATCCACAATCATAAAAGGTTGCAAGTAGCAGGGTAGATCCATTCCGCTATCTTGTGTAATCGAAATCACAGCGCTCACAGTAGATGCTATCCCTCCTAATGTTCCAACAGCAATCATTGCCCAACAGATGATTCTCTCGATGATTGACATTTTCCTAAAAAATAATTATAACTTTTAATATTTATTTCGGTACTGGTGCATTATGCGGGCACCGTGAAGAAGTCAAGTTTTGTTAATGCTAATGAAATAAAATAGGATGAATATAAAATAGTTTAGAAACAAATTTGGGCTATATATTTGCACATTAGGGGGGGGGGGGTGTCGAACAAAGCATAGCATATATCAAATACGTAACCTAACCTAGGTACATTTTCCCCCCCTAAACCAAAAAAAACAATTGTTTAAATATTGTAACTCATTGAGAAACAGCGCTTTGCAATCATTTATCTATAGCGGTCTTTTGCAAATAGCCCTTTTGACGGGTTCTGTGACTGGTTTCCTTGATACAGTTTATAGCAGTGGGCCCACATAATGCACCAGTACCTTTGTTTCTAGTAGTGTTTGACAGCAAGAAGAGAAAAATAAATACATCTTAGTCTTAAGGTGCCAAAATTTAATTTTGTGTGCTATCCGAAGAAACAGAAGACGAGCTGAGTCTTGAGTAATATAATAACTGCACCCAGGCACAACGTGTTTGATGTATTTTGCAATATTAAATTCTTCTAGAAGGTGCCGTGGTCAAAACTAATACTATTACTTCTACGACCACTAACAACGCACTGCAGCACCAAACCGCCTGAGGTCAACACAGCTACGCACGCTCCTCTTCCCAATCTATTCAATGGCTCTCTTTTTAAACCCTCCCAAGAAGTTCCCATGTTCCTTAAATCTTTCCTTACGAAACCCTCCCACCCCAATCGGGAACGACCTCCTTTTTGTTTGGTCCTAGACGGTTGGCCGGAAAGAAAGATCTTCGGAAATCTGTCCACAGAACATGCCCTAGCCATCTCGACCTTTTTCTCATTATATCCCTAGAAAGCGGGATCAAACCACACTTTTTCTATTGCCTACTGTTTGAGATATCGTCAGTCTTTCAGGTAATAAAAACAATCCGTAGGCAATTTCTCTGGGAAACACCTAGCAAATTTTCCTTTATTTTTCGGATTGCACACACTTCAGAAGTATGCCTGGCCACTGTCATTACTCTAGCTTCTTGTATTCTAATCTTGGTTCAAACAATCAATCAATCAATCAATCAATTTATTCAATCAATAAAATTAGCAAAATACACTTCAATATAAACTCCCCCGTAAGACTCTATGGCCAGGAAAAAAACAGGGGAGAAACAAAAATAAAACAAATACATAAAAAACAAAAACATTTTCAACATCATACAATCACACTTTTAAGAGACTCAACACAAGAAAAAAAAAAAAAAAAAATAAACAAAAAAAAACAAGAAAAAAAATCATAAAATACAATGATCCATATAAAAAAAGAAGAGAAAAAAAAATCCAATATCAAAAACTAAACAGGGGACCAAGGAATCAATTTATTCCGCGTGGACTAACCTATGATCAATCAGTCAAACAGTTTATTTAACCAATATATTTACGACAAAAACACTTCAATATAGAACCCCCCGTAAGGTTCTATGGCCAGGAAAAAACAGGGGAAAAAACAGAAATAGCATAAATACTAAAAAAAAGAGAAAAAAAATTATTTTCAATATAATGCATTTCAACCATTCAAAGACTCAACGCACACACACACACACACACACACACACACACACACACACACACACACACACACACACACACACACACACACACACACACACACACACACACACACACACCTATACACACAACAAAACAAAGAAGAGAGAAAAAAAACAATAATTAAAAGACCCAAACAAAAAGCGATTTTTATGAGACCCCACCCCCACCCCCAAACAAAAAAAAAGATGCAGGACAATCCAATAAATTAAACCAAATTCCAAAAATATATTTGAAACAAAGCCACAAAAAATATTAGACAAACTCCGTACACCTCACAGCAAACATTTCCAACCCAGGCTACGGTAACCCACCCCCCCCCCCCAAAAAAAAAAATAATAATAAAATAAAAAAAATAAAAAAATAATAATAATAAATTTAAACATGAAAAATCAAGACATAAAAATTTTTTTTAATTCTTTTGAAAATACCAAACGAGTGACATTCTTGAGCTGACTCAGGTAGGCTATTCCAAACGATATGACAAGCAGTTATTGGAATAAAGTCAGACCTCACTGATGGAGTAAATAAAATATTAATATTCCTTGAATTGCGAAGATGATGCGAAGACCTATCAGTGACGAAAGAAGGAGTAGTTTGAAGGACTGTGGGAACATCACCATGAATTTGATGAAAAGTGAAAGACGCGCACGAAAGAATGTAGAGAGACTGCAAATCAAGTAATGGGCTAGTTGGGTTGGATGTAGAACAATTTGTTTCCTGTATAAACCTTCTTGCCTTATCATATAACTTGGAAAGTGGTTTCAAAAAAGAAGAGAAAGTTGACATCCATATTGTAGGGCAATAAGAGACGTAGGACTGAACTAAGCAATAGAACAGAATTTTTAAAAACTGATCCAGGAAAGATGTATAATTAATTAGTCCAATATGATGCTTAAATGAAAGGTTTTCATCGAGAAGATTACCGAAAAATCGGACATATCGTTCCTTAGGTCCACTAAGAGAGCCCCTTGAAAGCTGGATATTAGTTAACTCAGGGCGCGCCAGAGAAATACGGGAAAAAATTAGAAAACTTGACTAAGCAACATTTAGGGCAAGGCAATTTGCATCAAACCAAAGAACGACTCTCTCAAAAAGGTCAACTAATTTGGGAAGCATCTCAGACTCAGTTCCTACAACAGTACCAATGGTACTATCATCAGCAAAAGCAACGAGAGTGTCCACATCCTGCGAAAACGATGGATTTTTTTTAGCATTGAAAGATTCAGGATGACATAGGCAAAGCACACTGTAGGTTTTTGATTCTTAACCGCAACTATAAGGTCATTAACATAAATCAGAAACAGAAACGGTCTAAGAACAGAGCCTTGAGGAACACCAAACTCAACTTCAGACGAAAAGCGGGAAAGTGAGTCTACGGAGATAGTTCTACCTGACAAATAGGAATCAAACCAAGCATGAGCCTGTACTCTTACACCATTGTGTGATAGCTTATACAGCAGAATCTCATGAGTTAAAGAGTCAAAAGCCTTACGGATATCTAGGAATATAACTGCAGGAATCAAACCAGAGTCAAGCGCGGTGTGGAGAAAATTTAAAAGAGTTACACACGCATGCTCCGTAGAATGTTTAGCTCGGAAGCCAAACTGAAAATCATGAAAGAATCTTTTAGCCTCTAGAAAAGCAAGTTGACGGGAAAGCATGGTCTTTTCAAAAATTTTGATAAAAACAGACAGCAAAGATATAGGACGATAATTGGCTGGATCACTTCTTGGTCCACCTTTACATAAAACAATTACTCTAGCTCGCTTAAGAGAACTGGGGAAAATCCCATTTTCTAAAGAAAGATTTATAAGCTTTGTCAATGGAGAAATAATTGAAGGAAGAATGAATTTAACTACCATAGTTGGAATAGAGTCAGGGCCAGACGACGAAGAACCCTTCAAGCTATTTACAATCCTGGCTACTTAAGAAAACAGAAGCAGGATATAACACAATCGATTTGAGACAAGGCGGACCAAGATAAGATTTGTAATCTGGTTGTGACTGTGAAGACCTGACTGAAGAAGCAGTGGTTTTCCCAATATTGGCAAAATATAATGTAAATGCTTCTTGAACAGATGAAATACCCTCAACAACCACATCACCAACTACAAGACTTGGAGGGGTAGAAGGATCCGGAGAAGAACGTTTGAGGACGGAATTGATCACTTGCCAAGTTTTTTGAATATCTTTCCCACAATCCAAGAATTTTTTGGATTAATAAAGGAATTTATCCTTCCGGCATAAAGAATTGAAAACATTCCTGTAGAGTTTGAATTGCTGAAGACGTGCAGCATTCAAAGATGGCTTTGCTGACTTAAAAGCTTTCCAAAGATTGTTTTTTCTTGTCCAACTCTTTAGAAGACCAGGGGTCATCCATGGGTTAAGAGGAATAGATCTTTTTGACCTAGAAGTAGAGGGAGACAGAGCACATACGTCAAAAATAGACTCCTTTACTGACTCATAAAAGGAATCAAACTTTGAACAAAAATCATTATCCTCACCAAAATATTCCATGTCTTCTGAGCTAAATGAGATCTAAGGCGGATCAATTCATTCAAACCAAACCAAAATAAGCTGAAGCAGAGGCTAGAGTGTCCCTATTCAGTATTTTTTCAAGGATAAAACTGGAAAATACAGGAAAATGGTCTGAAATATCACTCACTACAACAGAATTCCGAACCAAATTAGGAGACGAAAAAATATTATCAATTAAAGACGCTGACGTATCAGTTACACGTGTCGAAATACAGATTGTTGGTAGAACCCCAGCAGCGAGCATATCTGAGAGAAAATCCACCGTAGTAGAGGAAGCCATGTCAATTAGATTTAAGTTAAAGTCTCCCATTATTACAAGTTCACATGGACGTCTGCCTATTAAATCCAAGACCTCATCAAGGACCTGAAGAAAAGAAGGGACGGATCCACTGGGAGATCTATAAACATTACCAATTATCAAAACCTTATTTTTTAAATTAATTTCAATAAACTGGGATTCAAAAACCCCCTCGTCATTCCTTGACAGATCATTTCGAACAGTATAGGGAAAAATGTCAGAAATTTACATTACTAGTCCACCCTTTGCCATCCTTCTGCGATTTAGTCACTCCATTCTGTAACCGGGTATATATAAAAAGGGCAACTAGGCCCCCTCCCACGCTCATTTTTTCTCAAAGTCACCCGATAAAAATTTTGAGATAGTCAGTTTGTTCATTATAGTTGAAAATCTAATAAATATTTCTTTGAAGATGACTTAATGTCCCACAGCCCCCGGAGAAAGGGCTGTTATTTATGAACTTTGCCCATTGTTTATATATAGTATTGGTTATGGGGAAGTATACAGACGTTTTCAGGAGGGTTTTTTATATTGGAGGAGAGGGGAGGGGGGGGGGGGGGTCGGGGGCAGGGGATTACGTAGGAGGATCTTTCCATGGAGGATGTTTTCATGGGGGAAGGGATATTTGCATAAAGGAGGTGCCGGATTTCCAAGCCTTATTTAAAAAACGATCAGAAATTAAATAAAAAAAAAAATTCAACTGAAAGCTAGGAGCAGCATTAAAGCTTAAAACGAACAGAAATTATTACGTATATGAGGGGGTTTGCCCCCTAGTCTTTACCTCGCTCTTTAAGTTAAAGTTTTTTTTAGTACTTTCAAAAGAGCTATCTATTCTAATTAAACGGCCTTTGTGATTCAAGGGTCACTCTTGAGGAACTGGAACAAAATTCGAACTTTAGATTAAAGAGTGAGGTATTGACTAAGAGACAAACTCCCTCATATACGTAATAATTTCTGTTCGTTTTAAGTTTTAATATTGCTCCTTACTTTCAGTTGAAAAACTTGTTTTTTTTATTTAATTTTGTTATGAACCTTCTTTGTCAAGCAGAAAGCTACAGAATGTTGCGCAATATTGCCGATTTTTGGGCTTCTTCATCGAGTTAAGTAGGTAGCTAACTTAAATATTTTGTATATGTACAACGGAAAGATTATAGTAAGGGATCTTTAGAATTGGTATATGTATAACGGACAAGAAAAGAAATAAATATGAATGAATCAATGGAATTAATTCAAGTGAATTAACTTAAAAGGAATAAATACATTAATTTAAAAAATCCCCCCCCCCAAAAAAAAAGTTTTTTTCTATGAAAAGGAAAGAGCGATACTAAAACCTAAAACTAGTAAAAATTAAGTAATAAATAAGCCAGCGTCAAAAGAAAGAAATTACGATGATTGAATAAATGGAACCTAAAACGAACAGGAATCATAGGTAGCGCAATAGCGCTGCCTAAGTAAAGAGTGATGTAGGCACAATATACTATTTATTTAATAAATCTTATAAGCCAGCCTTTATAAAATAAAATATGTTTCTTATATAAATTCAGCCTAAAAATATTTTGATTTATTCGTATTAACGGTGAATGTCTGTCATTAAAAACAAACTTCATTTATCAGAATTTCTTGTGTTTATCAGATAATATATTTATGCCTTTGCTAGCTTTTTTTTTTTAGTTTGTCCATCTCTTGTGAAAATGCTGCTACTGTTTTTATTACTTCTACTACTACTATGAAAAACTCACTGTAAGACCAAGCCGCCTGAGACCAACACAGCTGCACACGCTCTCCCTCTATCTCAATCTGTTCAAAGCTTCACGCATTATTCTTTCACATTAATTTCCAATTTCTTTAAATCTTTCCTTATCACTTCTTCACATCCCATTCAAGGATGATTCCACATGTGCTGCCAAATAGAACAATCTTTGGCATTGTATCACCCTTCATTCGTAAAACGTGTCATAGCCATCTCTAAATTTCTGTCATTATAGCTATAAAAATTGGTACATGAACCACGTTTTTCCACTGTTTGTTGTTTGACATTCGGTCAGTCAAACAGCTACCTAATACTAGCCTTAGACATTTCCCCTGGAAATTTTTTATCATATCTACCACTTTCCTTTAAAATATCCACATTTCAGAACCATGTTTGGCCACTGTCATAACCATAGATTCCAATATTCTAATCTTATACAGCAGACTTATCTTTCTGTTCGCTCAAACTTTTCTCAAGTATGTAGAAACACCCTTGAGCCTTGACAATTATACTTCTTACCTCTTCACTGCATTCATCATCCTTGCTGATAGTACTGCCCAGATAAATGTAGCTATCCACTTTACTGATCTTCTCGTTACCAAACTTCTCCTTCATTTATTCTTAGTCTAAGTGACTTAGTCTTCTCAAAATAATTCCTAAGCTTTCCTTGCACCCTGAACTCTCAAAACTTCCTTCATTTTGCTAATATTTTTTACCCAGGACGCTCAAATCATTTACAAAACCTAAGTCTAGGAAAGCTTTACCTTACCATTTGATTCCATTTCACCCATAGCCTTTGTCGTGTTCTTTAGGACAATATCCGTCAAAATAATGCATGTAAACGGGAATAGGAGAGATAACAACCTCACTTCCTACCTTAACCGCAGCAATATTGTTCTCGCACATAGCCCTATCTACTGAGTCTGATGATTCAGATGTTTTTTCAATTACCAATCTAAAAGTGAAAATTCAATCGATGCATCCTCTCCCCTTCCTAAAACCAAAATTAAATAAAAAAAAACAAGTTTTTTTTAACTGAAAGTTAGGAGCGACATTAAAACTTAAAACGAACAGAAATTATTCTGTATATGAAAGGGGCTGTCCCCTCCTGAACGCATCGCTCATTACGCTAAAGTTTTTCATTGTTTAAAAAAAATAGAGTTGTGAGAAAGTCAAACTTTAGCGTAAAGAGCGAGGCGTTGAGGAGGGGACAGCCCCTTTCATATACAGAATAATTTCTGTTCGTTTTAAGTTTTAATGTCGCTCCTTACTTTCAGTTAAAAAAACTTGTTTTTTTATTTAATTTTTGAACGTTTTTAAATAAATGCAGGTTTTGATCTTGGCTCACCGTACATGAATAATTAAAACAAAATTTTCATATTCATTTACTTTTATTTGGTTAAATGGCTTTCTCGAAATTTGTTTAATTTTATTTACGAACGTTTTTATTAGTAATAAATATACGTAACTTACGAATTAACTTATGTAACGAACTTCTATATTCATATATTTTAAATACGTATATTAGGGGGTTCGTCCCCTTGTCAATACCTTGCTCTTTAAGCAAAATTTCGAATTTTGTTCCAATTCTTTAAAAATGACCGCTTAATCACAAAGGCCGTTAATTAGAATAAATAGCTCTTATGAAACTACTAAAAAATCTTTGGCTTAAAGAGTGAGGTATTGACTAGGGGGTGAACCCAATCATATATGTAAAATTTTATGTTCGTTTAAAGTTTTGATGTTGCTGCTGTTGCAGTTCTAAAACTTGTTTTTTTTTATATTTAATTAAGGATTTTTTTTTTTAATAATGCTGGGAAGTCCGGCGTCCCCTTCATAGCAATGTCCCTTCCCCCATAAAAACTTTCTTCATTGAAAGATCCTCACCCATAACCCCAAAACCCCCCCATTACCAGGAAAAATCTCCCCTGAAAATGTCTGTATACTTCCCAATAAACAATACTATATGTTAACATTAGGTAAAGTTCATAACTTTCAGCCCTCCCCCCCGGGAACTTCAGGGGATTAAGTCATCCTAAAAGACATACTTATAATGCTTTCGAACATGCTGAACAAAATGGCTATCAAAATTTTGATCAGGTGACTTTGGGAAAAAAATGAGCGTGGGAGGGGGGCTAGTTGTCCTCCATTTTTTTTGGTCACTTAAAAAGGGCACTAGAGCTTTTAATTTTTCATTCCAATGAGCCTTCCCACGATATGCTAGGACCACTGGGTCGATACGATCACCCCTGGGAAAAAGAAAACAAAAAATAAACACACAAACAAATAAACACGCACCCGTGATCTTTCCTCTGGCAAAAATGCAAAATCCCACATTTTTGTAGATAGGAGCTTGAACCTCTACAGTAGAGTTCTCTGATACGCATAATAAGATGGTGTGATTTTCATTAAGGTTCTATGACTTTTAGGGGGTCTTTCCCCTTTTTTTCGAAAATCAGCCAAATTTTCTCAGGCGCCTAACTTTTAATGGGTAGGACTGAACTTTATGAAACTTATATATTTGAAATCAGCATTAAAATCTGATTCTTTTGATGTATCTATTTGTATCAAAATACCGTTTTCTAGAGTTTCGGTTACCATTGAGCCGGGTCGCTCCTTACTTACAGTTCGTTACCACGAACTGTTTGATTAAATAAAAAAAAAACAAGTTTTTTCAACTGGAAATAAGGAACAACACTAAAACTTAAAACGAACAGAAATTATTAAGCATATAATGGTGATACGTAATACAGTTTTGTGGAGGATATCCCCTTCCTCAACACCTCGCTCTTCTCGCTAAAGTTTTTTTTTAGTACTTTTAAAAAAGCTTCATATTGTTCAAATTGAACAACCCTTGCGTCTTAGATATCATTCTTAAGGAACTGAGACAAAATTCAAACTTTAACGTAAAGAGCTAGGTGTTGAGGAGGGGCAACCCCCCTCATATACGTAATTTTTCTGTTTGTTTTAAGTTTTAATGTTGTTTCTTACTTTCAGTTGAAAAAAACTTATTTTTTTAATTTAACTTCTAATCTTTTTTAAATAATTATAGGAAATCTGAACCTCCACAGAAAAATACCCCAATCCCACAAAAATATGCTCTAGACAATTGAGTCCTGGTGAAAATTACCCCGGAATATTACCCTCAACATATCTGTACGTAAAATTGAGTCGGCAAAGGGAAAGCCAGATATATAAAAAGAATTTCGTATAGGTATTCTGACAAATTCCCAGTGTAAAATTTGCCCTGAAAAATTCACCCCCTGGAAACTTCCCCCAGCAGAAAATTCGTCCCATATAACATAATTTGCACTTTACTGAAAAAAGTAAATGTTTTTACTTTTATAACTTTAATAAATCAAATAATATTAACATTTTGATTACTAAATATCAGTATATGTATGTTAAACTGACAATGCACATTCATTTGTATTTTTTCAGTAAAGTGCAAATTATGTTCTGGCCTTGGGAAGGCATAGGCGTTTTGAGCCCTACTCATGTTAATTTCTGCTCGTTTTGAGTTTGACTCGGTTACTTATTGCAATTTCTGTTCGTTTTGGGTTTCATTTATTTATCGATGCTGATTTGTGGTAGTTTCACGCTTGGTAGATTATTTGATTTTAATTCTTCTCATTTTTGGTTTAATGGAGTTCTTTACTTTTCTTTCAAAAACTTATTTCGTGGGAAAAGTTTTCTTATTTAATTTCTGTTCGTTTTATATTGACATAGTTTAATCCTTTAATCGCTAATCGCAAATAAGGTCACATTTGCCAAGTTCAAGCCTAATCACTCCGTTTGTTTAGGAATGCATAGCAAACAGGGATACAAAAGGATTTCTCAACTATAAAGCGCTTCGTCTGTTTGTTTCCTCTGCATTCCTAAAAAAGAGGTTTACTCGTGTTTTTTTGTTTTTTTTTTTTTACTGGGATATAAAGCTTCAGAAATTTGGCGTTTTGAGTCCAACTTATGTTAATTTCTGCTCGTTTTGAGTTTGACTCGGTTATTTATTGTAATTTCTGTTCGTTTTGGGTTTCATTTATTTATCGATGCTGATTTGTGGTAGTTTCACGCTTGGTAGATTATTTGATTTTATTTTTGCTCATTTTTTGTTTAATGGAGTTCTTTACTTTTCTTTGAAAAACTTATTTTGTTAAAAAAAATTTTTAACTAATTTCTGTTCGTTTTACATTGACATTGTCTTTTCAGGGAAGAAGAAAATAATTCTTTAAATCTTTTCGTTTTTTTAAAAATTTATTATTTGGTCTGCTATTTGTATGCTGGAAAATTTTTTTTTGTAATTTTTAACAACATACACCGTTTTAAAAATCTGGACACAAATATTAGTGTTTAATTTCGTTTCATACCTCCTCTAGTTGACCTGAAATGGAAAACTTGATACCATATGCAAAAAAATCTGCTTACTTTCTTTTGACTTGGTTAAATTCTAAGAGCAGAAGTAGCCCCGAAAGTTTGAACATAATACCCTCAGTCGTTCTTGGGATACAGCTGAGATGCCTTATTGGCAATTAGCATTAACACAGTGCATTTTGATTTAATTTTAAGGCAACATTTAGTTTTTAAACATAAATGCAAATGGGAGGTTGGGCATGGGAGGGGGATTAGTTGCCTTCCAATCAATTTCGACTATTAAAAAGGGCATCAGGCCTTTCTATTTTCAACCAAATGAGCCCTTTTCGAAGTTCCTACGACATCTCCTTCGATACGAAGTGTCCTGGTCTAAACAGCAACAACAACAAAAAAAATCATACATTATACCTACATCGATCTTTACTATAAAAATTTCAAGCCTTCCAATCACTTTCGACTATTCAAAAGGGCTCTAGGCCTTTCAATTTCCAATCGAATGAGCCCTTTTTGAGTTTCTACGACAACGCTTTCTATAAACACCTTATATGCCCCCAGGGCATAAATTACAACCCTTACCCTAAGGGCTGTGAGGGTGGTTGTTATCCTCTAAGACATAACTTCCAGAACTTTCAACTACGTTAAACAAACTGGCTATCTCAAAATTTTAATTGGATGTGTTTGGGAAAATGGTTAGTCGCTCTCCAATCACTTTCAACTATTAAAAAAGGCAGTAGCCCTTTCAATTTCCTATCAAATGAACCCTTTTGAAGTTTCTATGACAACACTTTCAATAAAAGGTTTATATGCTCCCAGGGAATAACTTACAACCCTTGCCCTGAGGGCTGGGGGGCAGGGGCTGTCACCCTTAAAGACCTAAATTCCAGAACTTTCTACTACTTTGCATGGGCACCCATAAGCTGAATTCCAGGGGTGGGCAAACTTCGTCTAATTGCTACTTTTAATGCTATATAATAGAAATCTCAGAACAAAAACATAAAAATAAGGCAGCATCATTCAGCCAGGGATGACAAGAGCCCCCCCCCCCTGCCCCCCATATGGGCGCCCATGCTACTTTGAACACAGTGGCTATCTGAAAATTTTCATTGGATGTGTTTAGGGAAATGGTGCAAGTGAGAGGGTGGTTAGTTACCCTACAATCACTTTCGACTATTAAAAAGGGCACTAGCCCTCGCAATTCCCAATTGAATGAGCCCCTTTTGAAGTTTTACGACAACTCTAACTATAAAAACCTTATATAAAAACCCCCCAGAGCCCCAAGGGCAAAGGCTGAAAGTTATGCCCTGGGGGCTCTGGAGGGTTTTTCATCCTTAAATACATAATTTCCAGAATTTTCGTTGAAAAAAAAAATGGCTATCTCTAAACTCTGTTTGAATATGTTTGGGGAAATGGTGGGCGTGGGAGGGTGGTCAATTACTCCTCACTCACTTTCGACTATTAAAAAGGCCAATTTCAATTTCCAAGCAAATGAGCCCTTTTGGAAATTTCTACAACAGCTTTCTATATAAACCTTATATGTCCCCAGGGCATAACTTACAACCCTTGCACTGAGGGCTCTGAGGGGGTTTATCATTCTAAAAGACCTAATCTCCAGAACTTTCGACTACGTCAAACAAAATGGATATCTCAAAATTTTGATTGGATGTGTTTGGGGAAATGGTGGGCGTGAGAGGGGGGTAAGTTGCCCTTCAATCACTTTCGACTATTAAAATGGCATTAGCCCCTTCAATGTCCATTTGAATGAGCCCTTTTTGATGTTTTTACAACATCGCTTTCTATAAAAACCTTACATACCCCCTAGGTATAACTTACAACCCTTGCCCTGAGGATTGTGGGGGGAGGGGTTGTCATCCTTAAAGACCTAGTTTCTAAAATTTTCAAATACGTTGAATAAAACGGCTATCTACAAATTTTTATAGGATGTCTTTGGGGAAAAGTTGGACGTGAAAGGGGGGTTTGTTGCCCTCAAATCACTTTTGACTATTAAAAAGGGCACTAGCCCTCTGAATTTACAATCATAAGATCTGTTTTTCAAGTTTCTACGACACAGATTTCAGTAAAAACTTACATGCCCCCAGGGCATAACTTATAAACCTTGCCCTAAAGACTGTGGGGGGAGTGTCCTGCTCAAAGGTATAATTTCCTGAACTTTAAACTGCCTGAAACAAAATGGCTATCTAAAAATTTTAATTGGATGTGTTTGGGGAAAAGGTGAGCTTGAGAGGGGAGTTAGTTGCCCTCAAATCACTTTCGACAATTAAAACGGACACTAGCCCTTTGAATTTCCAATCGTATGAGCCCTTTTTCAAGTTTCTATGACAAATATTTCAATAAAAACCATATATGCCCCCAGGGCATAGCTTATAACCCTTGCCCCGAAGACTATGGGGGGAGTGTCCTGCTCAAAGGTATAATTTCCTGAACTTTAAACTGCGTGGAACAAAAGGGCTATATCAAAATTTTGATTGGATATGTTTGGGAAAATGGTGGGCGTGGAAGGGGTGTTAGTTACCCTCCAATCCCTTTTGACTATTAAAAAAGGCAGTAGCCATTTCAATTTCCAAACAAATGAGCCCCTTTTGAAGTTTCTACGACAACGCGTTCTATAAAAACCTTATATGCCCCCAGGGCATATTTTATAACCCTTGCCCCGAAGACTATGGGGGGAGTGTCCTGCTCAAAGGTATAATTTCCTGAACTTTAAACTGCGTGGAACAAAAGGGCTATATTAAAATTTTGATTGGATATGTTTGGGAAATGGTGGGCGTGGAAGGGGTGTTAGTTACCCTCCAATCACTATTGACTATTAAAAAGGGCAGTAGCCATTTCAATTTCCAATCGAATGAGCCCTTTTTGAAGTTTCTACGACAACGCGTTCTATAAAAACCTTATATGCCCCCAGGGCATAACTTACAACCCTTGTCCTTAGGGCTGTGGGGGAGTTCCCTCCTCAAAAACATAATTTCTATCTGGAAATCAACTACACTGAACAAAATGACTATCTAAAAATTTGATTGGATGTGTTTGGGAAAAAGGTGGGCGTGAGAGGGGGTTAGTTGCCCTCAAATCACCTTTTTTGAAGTTTCTACGACAACACCTTCTATAAAAACCTTATATGCTCCCAGGGCATAACTTACAACCCTTGCCCTGAAGGCCTTGGGGCAGTGTCCCCTTAAAAACAAAATTTCTATCTGGAAATCAACTACGCTGAACAAAATGGCTATCTAAAAATTTTGATTAGATGTGTTTCGGGAAATGGTGGGCATGGAAGGGGTGTTAGTTGACTTCCAACCACTTTCGACTATTAAAAAGGGCACAAGCCACTCCAATTTCCAATTGAATGAGCCCCTTTCGAAGTTTCTACGACAACTTCTTCGATACGAAGTGCCCGGGTATGGAGAAAAAAAAAAACTAAATAAATAATACACTGTGCCAGTATCGTTCTTTACTTAGGCAGCGCTATCGCGCTGCCTATGACATTTGCACTGAAAACGCTTGTCGAGGAAACAAAAGAGCGGAACAACACGTTATATCTACTATTTATTGACATGGAAAAGGTGTTTGACTCAGTTGACTGAGAATGCCTGTGGAGAGTCTTTAAGTATTATGGGGTGCCAGAAAAACTAGTGAGCATGATAATATCCCTATACGAAGAGACAGAGTGCAGCGTTAAGACCGAGAATGGCACATCCAGATTTTTCAAGATAATGTCTGGTGTGCGTCAGGGATGCGTACTTTCCCCATTTCTTTTTGTAATTATAACGGATTACATATTAAGACAAAACTCTGGATATGGCGTAAAAGTAAGCAACAAGCATCTCTGTGATTTAGATTTCGCAGATGACGTAGTCTTGCAAGAAGATTCTAAACAGAGGTTGTAGCAGCTGCTTGACGTAATTACAGAAAATGCAGAAAATGTCGGGCTAAGCATAAACGTTGACAAATCAAAGAGCATGTCCACCACAAGCTCACCGCTTGTTCTGCATCATAAGAATACAGGTCTAGAACAGATGAAGGACTTCAAATACCTGGGTAGCTGGATCGGTTGTGATGGTGAAATAATGACCGAGATTAAACGCAGAACTGGTCAGTCAACTGGAGCTTTCAATAGACTTAAGCCCATTTGGAGAAGCAGCAAATATTCCTTGCGACTGAAGCTATATCTCTTCAGTAGCAATGTGCTCATCATACTTCTCTATGCTAGTGAGTCCTGGAATATGAATCAGCAGCTCGAAAAGAGAATTCTTGTATTCGAAAATATGTGCCTGAAGAGAATTTTAAACATAAGTTGGCAGCAGAGAATCAGTAACTTTGAAATCCGGAATAGAACGGGACAGCCTCTCATTACTGCTGTTCTGAGGAAGAAGAGTTGGTCACATTTAGGCCATGTACTCTGTGTGAAAAAAGGCCACCTTCCACAGACAGCGTACGACTGGAAACCAGGCGGCAGAAGAAGACGAGGTCGTCCAAAGAACGCTTTGCGGCGAACTTTTGATCGAGATCTGAGGATGGCTGAGTCATCGTTTATACCTGAACGGGAAGATGTCACCGCTGCAGCATTGCTTCGGGACGAGTGGAGAGGCTTCGTCAACGCCTTATGCGCCACCAACGGCTCAGGAGGAACTAAGTTCCAAGTTAAGTAAGATTTTGGGAAAACAAGGGGCATGGACAAGGCCTAGATTTCTTCCAAAATTTTGGTAACTTAAAAAGGGCAATATAGCTTGGAATTTTTGTTCGAATGAGCCCACTCTTAATATTCTAGGGCCACTTGGTTCATATGATCACCACTGGAAAAAAATAAAAATATACACGCATCCGTGATCTTTCTTCTTGCAAAAATACAAAATTCCACATTTTGGCAGATAAGAGCTTGAAATCTCTACAGTAGGGTTCTCTGACACACTTAATCTGACGGTGTGATTTTCAAAAAGATTCTTTGATCCTCAGAGGGTGTTTACTCTCTGTTTCAAAAATCAGGCAAATGTTCTCAGGCTCATAGACTTTGATGAATAGCACTAAGCTTAATGAAACTTATATATTTAGAATCAGCATAATGAGCTGATTGCTTTGATATATCTATTGGTATCAAGATTTTTTTTTTTTTAAGGATTTGGTTACTATTGAGACGCGTCGCTTATTTACGGTTCGTTACCACGAACTGTTTCACCACGCTTTTATCCTCCTGAAAATGTATCTACAGCATCTCTTATTCCCAGAAGTATCATCATGCTTAGCAATTTGCTTTCAACCAAACCCAAGATAATTCCTCTACAATAACCACATCCACTCTTATCAACTTTCTTATAAAGGGTTTAATTGAAGCTTTACTAAAATGATAGGTACTTTCCCTTCTTAAAAATCTATTATTTCTGAATAACTTTTCTATGCTTGATTAGCACTAAAGAAGGTTTTATAGAATCGGTTTATTGCCATTATTTATTTAAGCATGTAAAAAAAAGACTTTTCACGTACCTTTCTACCCACTCGGGTTTCCTCTGGTCAACAATCCTCATATAGAAAAGAGGTGGTAAAATAAAAGTAAGTAGACTGATAGTTGACCCACCAACAAGGTCAAGAATTTTTCCAAATCTTGGCACCGTTTCTGCGATGAACAAAGCCAAAAGCATTAGCAATGTACGAGTGACTATTCTCTTCCATGTCATTTCTGTGAAAAAAAAAATCATATTAAAAAAACAACAACAAAAGGGGTTTAGAGGTGTAAAAGAAATATTCCAAAGCCTCGCAGATGTTAATAATGTCTTGTTCCAGACTGCTTTTCCGTCAAAAGGGACCTAAAATGTACAAATAAGGGATAAACCCACAAAAAGTAGTACTACTGCTGCTGCAACCATTAACAACTCACTGCATCACCCAACCGCCTGAGACCAACACAGCTCCGCACATTCCTCATCCACACTAATCTGTTTAAAGCATCTACACCCAAAAAATCAATATATCAGAGGACCCTGTTGCAGAGATTGCAAAGAACAAAAAATGTGAAGTTTTGCTTTTTTTCGAAAACAAGGCTCACGGATGCGTGCTTATTTGTTTACTTCTTCTGTTTTGTTTTTTCCAAAGAGGTAACCTGATATTGTTCTTAATCGATTAAACATTATCGAAAATTGCATATCGAGCTTCCCAGTTTCAAAGGAATGGAACGCGGTGAAGCATTCGATCCAAAAGATGCTCGTAGTCCAGACAAAAAAAAGGTGACTGTAAATATTTGTTTTAAAGGTTCATGTATATAAGTTGACTAATTTGAGTCTTGATTAAATTATTTAAGGTTATGTATAACTACGCAACAGCTATTTCGGGGAGGGTAAATCATGAACACAGGGGTTTTGTTGGGGTATTGGCCAAGATATTTTCTTACGGGGAGGGGATACCTAGGCCCTGAAAAAGCGCATTGGTCTATAGGTTCATGGTTTTAAACTTTATATAAGAAGTATTTCAGATGGATTGAATGAATATTCAGACGATTATGGATTTAATCTCTGATCTACTTTCGCTACGAATAATATATATACTACTACTACTACTACTACTACTACTACTAGTACTACTACTACTAACACTACTACTTTTACTACTAGCACTGCCACTACTACTGCTAATACTGCTACTAATATTACTAAAACCACTACTACTACTAATATTACTAAAACATCTACTAATACTACTTTTACTACTACTAATGCTACTAATAGTTCATTACATCACCAAGCCACTTGAGGCCAACACAGTTGTGCACGCTCCTCCTCCACTTCCACCTCCACGTATTCAAAGCTTCACTCTTTAATCGATTTCAAATTCCCATTTCCTTTAAATATATATATATATATTTTTTTTTTTTTTTTGCCATGGCCCAAAGTGGCTTTTATTGCAATAAATATCTATCTATCTATCTATCTATATATATATATATATATATATATATATATATATATATATATATATATATATATATGCTTTTTCAGTCTTATGTAAGCTATGATTGTAAAAGTTAAAAATAAGGTTAGGCTAGATTATATTAGTTTAGGTTAAATTTGGCTATAAATTTCAGAAAGGGGTTAAAAGCTTACCCTAAGCTAACCAAATCTAACCTAGCCTAACCTGTCATCATAAAACCTTGCATTAAACTGAAAAACTTGACTGGCAGCGCTGACTAAATCCAAGGAGAAAAAAAAATTTCAGACATTCACCGGTGAATGTCAACATTCATGAAGTTTGAACATTCACGGTACCATATATATATATATATATATATATATATATATATATATATATATATATATATATATATATATATATATATATATATATATATATATATATATATATATATATATATATATATATATATATATATATATATATATATATATATATATATATTATATATATATATATATATATATATATATATATATATATATATATATATATATATATATATATATATATATATATATATATATATATATATATATATAATATATATATATATATATATATATATATATATATATATATATATATATATATATATATATATATATATATATCTATATATATATATATATATATATATATATATATATATATATATATATATATATATATATATATATATATATATTATATATATATATATATTATATATATATATATATATATATATATATATATATATATATATATATATATATATATATATATATATATATATATATATATACAAAGAGAGAGAGGGATAGAGAGAGAAAATGCAAGCACTTTGCAGTGCCGAAGGACGAAAGCTCCCCTTTTATGGAAGATACGGAAGTTCATTTTGTTCAATTATACTTTACTTCGAAAAGCAAGTACCCTAAATGTGGTCTTTTCTTTTTCTCGAGCCATTGATCAAAAAATTAAACTTCGATATGAAGAATTGGTTTTGAAGGGTTGTGGGAGTAGTTCTCCTCCCATTCAGAGCTAGTGAGGGTATAATAATAAAAACAAGCAGAACTTAATAAAAACAAGCAGAACTTAAAAAAATAACAAGTTTTTTTAATTAAAGCCAAGAAAGACATCAAAGCTTAATCCGAATCAAAATTAATCCATATATGAGTGGTATGTCTTCTTCTCAACCATCTTTACACTGAATTTATTATGGAAGATTTTAATATAGATTTACTAAAAAGAGTGAATTGCTCAGATTTTGTTAATATGATGGTGTCACATGATAGTTTTCCTCTTGTAACTATTCCAACTCGGATTTCGCATCTTTCGGCGTTGATAATTATTTCGTTAATGGTGGATTGCTTGGAAGATCCCAAATAGATTTGATTGATTGTGCCTGACGGGTCGGATCACCTTCTTTTAATAAGGAAATAAAGCTGAATCAGTCAAAGGAAAATAAATGAAATGAAAGGGCTTCGTTTTACCGTGTTATGAATAATAAAAACCTAAAGAGCTTAGCTAATATGATGAATGAAACAAATTCCTCGCGCGTAATAGAGGAAAAGTGTCCAAATACAGCATATGACCTCTTCAGTGATATAGTGACGAATGTAATGAATGAAACATATCCCTTGCGAAGAATAAAACATAATAGAAATTTTTCAAAGAAACCATGGATAACAAAAACTATTCTAGTTTCAATAAAGCAGAAAAACCAACATTATGTGAACTATTTAAAGGATCATTCAGATGATAATTTTATAAAATTCAAAAGATTTCGAAATATTTTAAATTCAGTAAAACGGAATGCTCAGAATCTTTATTTCCAAAATGAATTTCATGAAAATCAAAGGAATATGAAAAATACATGGAAAACAATAAGTGAACTTTTGGGTAAATTTCATAGTAAGAAGAGGGTGAGAGGCATGGAGACGACGGGAAGTCGTCTTACTGATTCTTAACACATAACTAAATTTCTGTGTGGTTATTTTGCAAATGAAGGAAAAAGACTTTGCGATCGAGCGTAGGCTAAACTACGCATATCTGCGAGTTTTGGATCTGTCTTTGAAAGGCAGCTTGCAAGTGAGGATTCTAGCAGGATGGATGAGTGTTTGCTGAAACTCATTAAAGCCTCAAAAACGTGCGTTTAACCTGTCTTGACAGTAGAGATGCCCCTATTGACCCGACGAGAACACCCCTGCTGCCATCTACAATTTAGTTTAATGCTGACGGGACATAATTTATTCAAGGATTATCGATCGAGTCTAATGTATGGGTCAAGGTCAATCGATCTGTTGTTGTTTGATCACGTGCGAATGACATGAGGGGTGATTTACATAATGCTGACGGGACATAATTTATTCAAGGATTATCGATCGAGTCTAATGGGGGTGTGTCAAGGTCAATCGATCTGTTGTTGTTGTTTGGCCACGTGTAATGGCATGAGGGATGATTTACATAATCGATGGGGGAATTATTGATTTACGAAGGGGGAATTAAGAAACATTAAGGCTTCTTTAATCTTAGGTCTGTGGGATAAACGTTCATTAGGTCAGAGAGAAAAATTAATATTCTATTTTTAAATAGGGCTTCACGAAGGGGGAATTAAGAAACATTAAGGCTTCTTTAATCTTAGGTCTGAGGGATAAACGTTCTTTAGGTCAGAGAGAAAAATTAATATTCTATTTTTAAATAGGGCTTCACGAAGGGGGAATTAAGAAACATTAAGGCTTCTTTAATCTTAGGTCTGAGGGATAAACGTTCTTTAGGTCAGAGAGAAAAATTAATATTCTATTTTTAAATAGGGCTTCATTAATCTATAGTGTCAGGAATTATAAATGACATCACTTCTTATCTTGGAATTATGTGGGAGTCTAAAGAGATAGAAATTCTATTTTTAAATACGGCTTCACGGAGCTTTAAGTCGGAGAGATAAATTGATATTCTAACGAAAACATAATAGTTTAGCTAGGAAAATTTATGAGATGAAGAGATTAACGTAGGAAAGGGTTTCCTAGAAATTTGAAATGTGAAAGCACTGAGATACCAAACAAAAGGAACACGATGAAATTACTTTTAGGGATTATTTGGGCGAAACGGTTTTAGACAGCTTATGGAATTATTTCGGCGAAACCGTTAGAGACGTTGATTTAAAAGATGATTTAAAAGATGATTTTTGAGTGTGGTCGTTATAATACACAAGTTCCATTGAACAGTGTTGTGAGGTCCCCTACCACAACCCCAAAGAGCCCCGATCGCCCTACCCCGATCCAAAGGGTTCCAATCCCCCTACCCCAACCCCGAAGGAAGCCACCGGTCCTCAAAGGTCCACTGGGCTCCCAAAGGGCCCCCCGGCCCTCAAGGTTCCCCCAGACCCCCCCCCGGGCCCCAAAGGGCCCCGCCCCTCCTCCCCCTCCCCCTCCTCCTCCTCCCCCCTCCTCCTCCTCCTCCCCTCCCCTCCCCTCCTACCCTCCCCTTCCCTCCCCCATTTTTTATACTTTTTTTGTGCATTGAGACACAGAACGACCCCCCCCGGCCCCTCCCCCCTCCAAAGGTCTGATTTTTCAAAGTTCATTTTGAATTTCCTTCGTTGAAATGCAAGAGTTGGAATGTTTCAGTAGTGTTTGGTTGTGGTTTACCTTGTCACAGTTACATTTTCTTGATTTTTCAAAGTTCATTTTGAATTTCCTTCGTTGAAATGCAAGAGTTGGAATGTTTCAGTAGTGTTTGGTTGTGATTTACCTTGTCACAGTTACATTTTCTTGATTTTTCAAAGTTCATTTTGAATTTCCTTCGTTGAAATGCAAGAGTTGGAATGTTTCAGTAGTGTTTGGTTGTGGTTTACCTTGTCACAGTTACATTTTCTTGATTTTTCAAAGTTCATTTTGAATTTCTTTCGTTGGAATGCAAGAGTTGGAATATTTCTGTAGTGTTTGCTTGTGGTTTACCTTGTCACAGTTACATTTTCTTGATTTTTCAAAGTTCATTTTGAATTTCTTTCATTGAAATGCAAGAGTTGGAATATTTTAGTAGTGTTTGGTTTACCTTGTCACAGTTACATTTTCTTGATTTTTCAAAGTTCATTTTGAATTTCTTTCATTGAAATGCAAGAGTTGGAATATTTCAGTAGTGTGTTGTTGTAGTTTACCTTGTCACAGTTACATTTTCTTGATTTTTCAAAGTTCATTTTGAATTTCTTTTGTTGAAATGCAAGAGTTGGAATATTTCAATAGTGTGTTGTTGTAGTTTACCTTGACACAGTTACATTTTCTGGATTTTTCAAAGTTCATTTTGAATTTCTTATGTTGAAATGCAAGAGTTGGAATATTTCAGTAGTGTTTGGTTGTGGTTTACCTTGTCACAGTTACATTTTCTTGATTTTTCAAAGTTTATTTCGAATTTCTATCGTTGAAATGCAAGAGTTGGAATATTTCAGTAGTGTTTGGTTGTGGTTTACTCTGTCACAGTTACATTTTCTTGATTTTTCAAAGTTCATTTCGAATTTCTTTCGTTGAAATGCAAGAGTTGGAATATTTCAGTAGTGTTTGGTTGTGGTTTACCTTGTCACAGTTACATTTTCTGGATTTTTCAAAGTTCATTTTGAATTTCCTTCGTTGAAATGCAAGAGTTGGAATATTTCAGTAGTGTTTGGTTGTGGTTTACCTTGTCACAGTTACATTTTCCTGATTTTTCAAAGTTCATTTTGAATTTCTTTCATTGAAATGCAAGAGTTGGAATATTTCAGTAGTGTTTGGTTATGGTTTACCTTGTCACAGTTACATCTTCTTGATTTTTCAAAGTTCATTTTGAATTTCTTTCGTTGAAATGCAAGAGTTGGAATATTTCAGTAGTGTTTGGTTGTGGTTTACCTTGTCACAGTTACATTTTCTTGATTTTTCAAAGTTCATTTCGAATTTCATTCGTTGAAATGCAAGAGTTGGAATATTTCAGTAGTGTTTGGTTGTGGTTTACCTTGTCACAGTTATATTTTCCTGATTTTTCAAAGTTCATTTTGATTTTCTTTCATTGAAATGCAAGAGTTGGAATATTTCAGTAGTGTTTGGTTGTGGTTTACCTTGTCACAGTTACATCTTCTTGATTTTTCAAAGTTCATTTTGAATTTCTTTCGTTGAAATGCAAGAGTTGGAATATTTCAGTAGTGTTTGGTTGTGGTTTACCTTGTCACAGTTACATTTTCTTGATTTTTCAAAGTTCATTTCGAATTTCTTTCGTTGAAATGCAAGAGTTGGAATATTTCAGTAGTGTTTGGTTGTGGTTTACCTTGTCACAGTTACATTTTCCTGATTTTTCAAAGTTCATTTTGAATTTCTTTCATTGAAATGCAAGAGTTGGAATATTTCAGTAGTGTTTGGTTGTGGTTTACCTTGTCACAGTTACATCTTCTTGATTTTCCAAAGTTCATTTTGAATTTCTTTCGTTGAAATGCAAGAGTTGGAATATTTCAGTAGTGTTTGGTTGTGATTTACCTTGTCACAGTTACATTTTCTTGATTTTTCAAAGTTCATTTTGAATTTCTTTCGTTGAAATGCAAGAGTTGGAATATTTCAGTAGTGTTTGGTTATAGTTTACCTTGTCACAGTTACATTTTCTTGATTTTTCAAATTCATTTTGAATTTCTATCGTTGAAATGCAAGAGTTGGAATATTTCAGTAGTGTTTGGTTGTCGTTTACCATGTCACAGTTACATTTTCTTGATTTTTCAAACTTCCTTTTGAATTTCTTTCGTTGAAATGCAAGAGTTGGAATATTTCAGTAGTGTTCGGTTGTGGTTTACCTTGTCACAGCTACATTTTCTTGATTTTTCAAAGTTCATTTTGAATTTTTTTCGTTGAAATGCAAGAGTTGGAATATTTCAGTAGTGTTTGGTTGTGGTTTACCTTGTCACAGTTACATTTTCTTGATTTTTCATAATTCATTTTGAATTTTTATCGTTGAAATGCAAGAGTTGGAATATTTCAGTAGTGTTTGGTTGTGGTTTACCATGTTACAGTTACATTTTCTTGATTTTCCAAAGTTCATTTTGAATTTCTTTCGTTGAAATGCAAGAGTTGGAATATTCCAGTAGTGTTTGGTTGTGGTTTACCTTGTCACAGTTACATTTTCTTGATTTTTCAAAGTTCATTTTGAATTTCTTTCATTGAAATGCAAGAGTTGGAAATATTTCAGTAGTGTATGGTTATGGTTTACCTTGTCACAGTTACATTTTCCTGATTTTTCAAAGTTTATTTTGAATTTCTTTCGTTGAAATGCAACAGTTGGAATATTTCAGTAGTGTTTGGTTGTGGTTTACCTTGTCACAGTTACATTTTCTTGATTTTTCAAAGTTCATTTTGAATTTCTTTCATTGAAATGCAAGAGTTGGAATATTTCAGTAGTGTTTGGTTGTGGTTTACCTTGTCACAGTTACATTTTCTTGATTTTTCAAAGTTCATTTTGAATTTCTTTCGTTGAAATGCAAGAGTTGGAATATTTCAGTAGTGTATGGTTATGGTATACCTTGTCACAGTTACATTTTCTTGATTTTTCAATGTTCATTTTGAATTTCTTTCGTTGAAATGCAAGAGTTGGAATATTTCAGTAGTGTTTGGGTGTGGTTTACCTTGTCACAGTTACATTTTCTTGATTTTTCAAAGTTCATTTTGAATTTCTTTCGTTGAAATGCAAGAGTTGGAATATTTCAGTAGTGTTTGGTTGTGGTTTACCTTGTCACAGTTACATTTTCATGATTTTTTAAGTTCATTTGGAATTTCTTTCGTTGAAATGCAAGAGTTGGAATATTTCAGTAGTGTTTGGTTGTGGTTTACCATGTCAAAGTTACATTTTCTTGATTTTTCAAAGTTCATTTTGAATTTCTTTCGTTGAAATGCAAGAGTTGGAATATTTCAGTAGTGTTTGGTTGTGGTTTACCTTGTCACAGTTACATTTTCTTGATTTTTCAAAGTTCATTTTGAATTTCTTTCGTTGAAAAGCAAGAGTTGGAATATTTCAGTAGTGTTTGCTTGTGGTTTACCTTGTCACAGTTACATTTTCTTGATTTTTCAAAGTTCATTTTGAATTTCTTTCGTTGAAATGCAAGAGTTGGAATATTTCAGTAGTGTTTGGTTGTGGTTTACCTTGTCACAGTTACATTTTCTTGATTTTTCAAAGTTCATTTTGAATTTCTTTCGTTGAAATGCAAGAGTTGGAATATTTCAGTAGTGTCTGGTTATGGTTTAACTTGTCACAGTTGCATTTTCTTGATTTTTCAAAGTTCATTTTGAATTTCATTCGTTGAAATGCAAGAGTTGGAATATTTCAGTAGTGTTTGGTTGTGGTTTACCATGTCAAAGTTACATTTTCTTGATTTTTCAAAGTTCATTTTGAATTTCTTTCGTTGAAATGCAAGAGTTGGAATATTTCAGTAGTGTTTGGTTGTGGTTTACCTTGTCACAGTTACATTTTCTTGATTTTTCAAAGTTCATTTTGAATTTCTTTCGTTGAAATGCAAGAGTTGGAATATTTCAGTAGTGTCTGGTTATGGTTTAACTTGTCACAGTTGCATTTTCTTGATTTTTCAAAGTTCATTTTGAATTTCATTCGTTGAAATGCAAGAGTTGGAATATTTCAGTAGTGTTTGGTTGTGGTTTACCTTGCCACAGTTACATTTTCATGATTTTTCAAAGTTCATTTTGAATTTCTTTCGTTGAAATGCAAGAGTTGGAATATTTCAGCAGTGTTTGGTTGTGGTTTACCTTGTCACAGTTACATTTTTTGATTTTTCAAAGTTCATTTTGAATTTCTATCGTTGAAATGCAAGAGTTGGAATATTTCAGTAGTGTTTGGTCGTGGTTTACCTTGTCACAGTTACATTTTCTTGATTTTTCAAAGTTCATTTTGAATTTCTTTCATTGAAATGCAAGAGTTGGAATATTTCAGTAGTGTTTGGTTGTGGTTTACCTTGTCACAGTTACATCTTCTTGATTTTCCAAAGTTCATTTTGAATTTCTTTCGTTGAAATGCAAGAGTTGGAATATTTCAGTAGTGTTTGGTTGTGATTTACCTTGTCACAGTTACATTTTCTTGATTTTTCAAAGTTCATTTTGAATTTCTTTCGTTGAAATGCAAGAGTTGGAATATTTCAGTAGTGTTTGGTTATAGTTTACCTTGTCACAGTTACATTTTCTTGATTTTTCAAATTCATTTTGAATTTCTATCGTTGAAATGCAAGAGTTGGAATATTTCAGTAGTGTTTGGTTGTCGTTTACCATGTCACAGTTACATTTTCTTGATTTTTCAAACTTCCTTTTGAATTTCTTTCGTTGAAATGCAAGAGTTGGAATATTTCAGTAGTGTTCGGTTGTGGTTTACCTTGTCACAGTTACATTTTCTTGATTTTTCAAAGTTCATTTTGAATTTTTTCGTTGAAATGCAAGAGTTGGAATATTTCAGTAGTGTTTGGTTATGGTTTACCTTGTCACAGTTACATTTTCTTGATTTTTCATAATTCATTTTGAATTTTTATCGTTGAAATGCAAGAGTTGGAATATTTCAGTAGTGTTTGGTTGTGGTTTACCATGTTACAGTTACATTTTCTTGATTTTCCAAAGTTCATTTTGAATTTCTTTCGTTGAAATGCAAGAGTTGGAATATTCCAGTAGTGTTTGGTTGTGGTTTACCTTGTCACAGTTACATTTTCTTGATTTTTCAAAGTTCATTTTGAATTTCTTTCATTGAAATGCAAGAGTTGGAAATATTTCAGTAGTGTATGGTTATGGTTTACCTTGTCACAGTTACATTTTCCTGATTTTTCAAAGTTTATTTTGAATTTCTTTCGTTGAAATGCAACAGTTGGAATATTTCAGTAGTGTTTGGTTGTGGTTTACCTTGTCACAGTTACATTTTCTTGATTTTTCAAAGTTCATTTTGAATTTCTTTCATTGAAATGCAAGAGTTGGAATATTTCAGTAGTGTTTGGTTGTGGTTTACCTTGTCACAGTTACATTTTCTTGATTTTTCAAAGTTCATTTTGAATTTCTTTCGTTGAAATGCAAGAGTTGGAATATTTCAGTAGTGTATGGTTATGGTATACCTTGTCACAGTTACATTTTCTTGATTTTTCAATGTTCATTTTGAATTTCTTTCGTTGAAATGCAAGAGTTGGAATATTTCAGTAGTGTTTGGGTGTGGTTTACCTTGTCACAGTTACATTTTCTTGATTTTTCAAAGTTCATTTTGAATTTCTTTCGTTGAAATGCAAGAGTTGGAATATTTCAGTAGTGTTTGGTTGTGGTTTACCTTGTCACAGTTACATTTTCATGATTTTTTAAGTTCATTTGGAATTTCTTTCGTTGAAATGCAAGAGTTGGAATATTTCAGTAGTGTTTGGTTGTGGTTTACCATGTCAAGTTACATTTTCTTGATTTTTCAAAGTTCATTTTGAATTTCTTTCGTTGAAATGCAAGAGTTGGAATATTTCAGTAGTGTTTGGTTGTGGTTTACCTTGTCACAGTTACATTTTCTTGATTTTTCAAAGTTCATTTTGAATTTCTTTCGTTGAAAAGCAAGAGTTGGAATATTTCAGTAGTGTTTGCTTGTGGTTTACCTTGTCACAGTTACATTTTCTTGATTTTTCAAAGTTCATTTTGAATTTCTTTCGTTGAAATGCAAGAGTTGGAATATTTCAGTAGTGTTTGGTTGTGGTTTACCTTGTCACAGTTACATTTTCTTGATTTTTCAAAGTTCATTTTGAATTTCTTTCGTTGAAATGCAAGAGTTGGAATATTTCAGTAGTGTCTGGTTATGGTTTAACTTGTCACAGTTGCATTTTCTTGATTTTTCAAAGTTCATTTTGAATTTCATTCGTTGAAATGCAAGAGTTGGAATATTTCAGTAGTGTTTGGTTGTGGTTTACCATGTCAAAGTTACATTTTCTTGATTTTTCAAAGTTCATTTTGAATTTCTTTCGTTGAAATGCAAGAGTTGGAATATTTCAGTAGTGTTTGGTTGTGGTTTACCTTGTCACAGTTACATTTTCTTGATTTTTCAAAGTTCATTTTGAATTTCTTTCGTTGAAATGCAAGAGTTGGAATATTTCAGTAGTGTCTGGTTATGGTTTAACTTGTCACAGTTGCATTTTCTTGATTTTTCAAAGTTCATTTTGAATTTCATTCGTTGAAATGCAAGAGTTGGAATATTTCAGTAGTGTTTGGTTGTGGTTTACCTTGCCACAGTTACATTTTCATGATTTTTCAAAGTTCATTTTGAATTTCTTTCGTTGAAATGCAAGAGTTGGAATATTTCAGCAGTGTTTGGTTGTGGTTTACCTTGTCACAGTTACATTTTGTTGATTTTTCAAAGTTCATTTTGAATTTCTATCGTTGAAATGCAAGAGTTGGAATATTTCAGTAGTGTTTGGTCGTGGTTTACCTTGTCACAGTTACATTTTCTTGATTTTTCAAAGTTCATTTTGAATTTCTTTCATTGAAATGCAAGAGTTGGAATATTTCAGTAGCGTTTGGTTATGGTTTAACTTGTCACAGTTACATTTTCTTGATTTTTAAAAGTTCATTTTGAATTTCTTTCGTTGAAATGCAAGAGTTGGAATATTTCAGTAGTGTTTGGTTGTGGTTTACCTTGTCAAAGTTACATTTTCTTGATTTTTCAAAGTTCATTTTGAATTTCTTCCGTTGAAATGCAAGAGTTGGAATATTTCAGTAGTGTTTGGTTGTGGTTTACCTTGTCACAGTTACATTTTCTTGATTTTTCAAAGTTCATTTTGAATTTCTTTCGTTGAAAAGCAAGAGTTGGAATATTTCAGTAGTGTTTGCTTGTGCTTTACCTTGTCACAGTTCTATTTTCTTGATTTTTCAAAGTTCATTTGAATTTCTTTCGTTGAAATGCAAGAGTTGGAATATTTCAGTAGTGTCTGGTTATGGTTTACCTTGTCACAGTTACATTTTCTTGATTTTTCAAAGTTCATTTTGAATTTCTTTCATTGAAATGCAAGAGTTGGAATATTTCAGAAGTGTTTGGTTGTGGTTTACCTTGTCACAGTTACATTTTCTTGATTTTTCAAAGTTCATTTTGAATTTCTTTCGTTGAAATGCAAGAGTTGGAATATTTCAGTAGTGTTTGGTCGTGGTTTACCTTGTCACAGTTACATTTTCGTGAGAATTTCTATCTCTTTAGACTCCCACATAATTCCAAGATAACAAGTGATGTCATTTATAATTCCTGACACTATAGATTAATGAAGCCCTATTTAAAAATAGAATATTAATTTTTCTCTCTGACCTAAAGAACGTTTATCCCTCAGACCTAAGATTAAAGAAGCCTTAATGTTTCTTAATTCCCCCTTCGTGAAGCCCTATTTAAAAATAGAATATTAATTTTTGTCTCTGACCTAAAGAACGTTTATCCCTCAGACCTAAGATTAAAGAAGCCTTAATGTTTCTTAATTCCCCCTTCGTGAAGCCCTATTTAAAAATAGAATATTAATTTTTCTCTCTGACCTAATGAACGTTTATCCCACAGACCTAAGATTAAAGAAGCCTTAATGTTTCTTAATTCCCCCTTCGTAAATCAATAATTCCCCCATCGATTATGTAAATCATCCCTCATGCCATTACACGTGGCCAAACAACAACAACAGATCGATTGACCTTGACACCCCTCCATTAGACTCGATCGATAATCCTTGAATAAATTATGTCCCGTCAGCATTATGTAAATCACCCCTCATGTCATTCGCACGTGGCCAAACAACAACAGATCGATTGACCTTGACCCATACATTAGACTCGATCGATAATCCTTGAATAAATTATGTCCCGTCAGCATTAAACTAAATTGTAGATGGCAGCAGGGGTGTTCTCGTCGGGTCAATAGGGGCATCTCTACTCTTGACGCACCTCGTAAACCTTTTTCTGGATCTTGGAATCTTCCCGGAAGCACTAAAGATTGCAAGAGTGGTTCCTCTTCATAAATGAGGGAAAAAAGATGGCCCATCGAATCGAAGGCCTATATCCATTATCTCAATTTTCCCCCAGTTATATGAGAAAGTTGTACATGCCCAGTTAAGCTATTATATAGAAAAGAATAAAATTCTAATGGAAAACCGATTTGGGTTCAGAAAAGGGCTATAACGGATATGGCAGTTCTGAAATTGGTTGGTTGGATTAGTGATGCATGTGAAGCTGGTCTCATACCCACAGCTGTATTTTTGGATATGAAACAAGCTTTCGATACGGCGGACTGCTCAGAGGTTATTCAAGCTCTAGACTCGATTGGGGTGAAAGGTCCCAGCCTGGTGTGTTTTTTCATCGTATCTACACAATCGGTATCAGCTAGTTCAGAATGGATCATTTTTATCTTCAAAAAAGTATATAGAGTACGGGGTCCCACAAGGGTATACCCTGAAACTCCTACTTTTGTATCATTTTCATTGATTGAGTAAGCATTATCTGTCAGAGGCTGATGTAATCCTGCTTGCAGATGACCCTTTGCTCTTTCTAGCAGTGCCTTCGCTTAATGTTTTGTATAATAAAATTCATAATGCAGTTTCTGAATTTCAAACTATTTCTTAAAAAGTATGTTAACCCTAAACTTTTCTAAGACTTTTCTCATGATATTTTCTAGACTTTCGTTAAGTGCTGTAAATGATCAAATCACGGTTCGAGGAAATGTGATAAATAGAGTAGCAACAACGAAGTATTTGGGGTTTTTAATTGATGAAAACATGTCGTGGAAAAACCATTCAAGTGCGATAGCTGAAAAATTAAGCAGAGGCCTTGGGGTGATGCGAAGAATTAAAAATCTAGTCCCAAAAAATTTTCTATAAATGTATTATTTTTCTATATTTTGTCCATATATTAGCTACGGATGCTTTATATGGGCAAGTAATTTTGTAACACTTTAGAATACTTCAGAATAGAGCAGTAAAATTACTATCGGAATTTTGTGATTCTGATAAAGTTCCTGCTCATGAGCATTTTAAAAAGAATAAGCTAATGGACGTATCCCGAATTCAAGATTACCAAGTCACGAGTTTCTCATATAAATATTTGAGTCAGCTCCTCACCCCTGCTTTTGAAAATCTTTTTACTTTTACTAGAGACCGTCATGATACAAGAAAAGCTGATAACTTAAATCATGAGTTTAGGAGCACCACTCGGGTATCTTTTGTGATTCGCCATTGTGGTCCCCATGTTTGGAATATATTCCCCAAAGTGTGTGAAAAATGCGCCTAGTCTTCCGGCTTTCAAGTCGCGGGCAAAGAAGTTCCTTTTGTCTCGTGAGTAAATTTGATGTTAAGCCCGCTCCATGTTGTCATTCTATTTAAGGTATTTCAACGATTTTCTTTGCTGTTAACTTTGTTTCTATCTTCTTCTTATCTTTTCCTCTTTCTCTTTTTCTTGTATTCCTTCATCCTTTGAGTTTCTTGTGGGTTGAGTAGCTCCTTATGAATGTGGTTTTAATTAGCTGAGAGTGATAAAGTCGCTTGCCCTTCCAAGCTTATTGCCTTTCTTGGCAGGCGAAAGGCGAATAGTGTTTTGTTTCTTTTTTAACAAATTTATATCTCGTATCTCAATGCTTTAAGAAATACCGCTCAAACATAATGGTAATTTGAATGGAATAAAAAGTATTTTCGCAATAGCTCAGGAATGGAAGAACTTATTCATATGCATTTGCTTTACAATTTTCAATTATCAATTGCATTTGCTTTACAATTTTCAATTATCAATTGCATTTGCTTTACAATTTTCAATGCAAATGTTTTAAAAGACAATCGCTTGCATAAATGCTGTACCCATAAATGATTTCAGCATAGCACTGTAAACTTTGCGTAAAATAGAAGGGGCTGACAAAGGGAAACCCCCTGCCATGTGCATAATAATATCTGTTCGGTTTCAGTTTTAATGTCGCTCTTTACTTTCATTTAAAACAAGTTGTTTTTTATTAAATACTAATAAAACCCCGAGTATTCGGCCTTCATATTCATGTTTTTGTTAATGCGTGTATATATGAATATTTATTTAGGTCCAAATTTTACAGAATAAAATAGTTCGTATTTTAGGTAATTATATTCAGTTTGAAAATAGCCCTTTGAATTGCTTTACAAATTTGAAAATTTTAAATATTTATCAGTTAAGGAATTACCAATTAGCATTTTTTATTTATCAATGTTTGAATAAGTGTTCACCGGAGGTATTTTGGGAAATTTTTAAAGCTAACTCATCTTATCACTGTTATGAGACAAGAAATGCGAATGACCTTGCATCGGAGCTCCGGAATACTCAACGTGCTGCGTTTTCTGCCTCGTTTTGCGGGACCGGGGGTGTGGAATTCCCTCCCGGATGCTATTAGACAAGCTGATAATGTAAGCCAGCTCAAGAGTAGATTGAAGCGTTACCTTTTGGGTTATAATTTCAATGATTAGAAATTTGAATTTGATTAATGTTTGGTATGAAAATTGTTTGGACAGACAAAGGTCGCATTTTCGCGAAATTACCCAGCCAAAGCGCACGGAGTCGGCTCTATAGCCTAGCTGATACTTATTGATTTTGTCATAGTTGATTTAGTTAGAAGTATCTCATCATTTTTTTTCTTTACCTCTGTTGTTGCTTTTTTTATTTATTTATTTTTTTTTTTTTGAGTGGATGTTTTAAGGATGATATGTGATATTTCTCACTTGCGATTTCTAGAGTATAATCCTTTTAGAGTAGGAGATGTTCTTTATGTTGATTTATTTCAAATGCTGATTTTTCCCCGTAAAGAGATAGTTTTTATGTGGATGTAGAGCTTTATAATAATGGATTTGCAGCCATCGTAAACAAACCTTCGGGTTTTTGTAGATGGCTGCTGTAAATTTATTTGTATTTTTATGCTAAATAAATTAATTTGAATTTTAATTTCTTTTTCTCTGTCTAAAATAAAAATTTTCTGTATATTTTAATTTCCTTTTAATTACAAAGCAACAAGAACCAGCACAAAGAATTTTATAGTCACCATAGCTTCAAATAAAAAGGATTTTTTTTTTTCGATTTGGTAATACTGCCGTGTCAGAGTATAACCTACAAAGCTGATAAGGTTTTACGATGTAGTTTGTAAAAAGTCACACTCATTAATCAATTTTGAAATCGTTAAACATCTTTATTAGTTAAGTGATATTGTTAACAGATTTATCATGTGCTGTGTTAACTTTTGAAGAATTTAAGAACTAATGATACATGTTTATAAACAATTAGGAAAGTAGAAATGGAAATTTCCGTGGATCAGCGACAGTTTATACGACGGTTTGTTCACTCTCCACCAACTCATGTTCATCTTGGAGCTTCAGTTGTTTCACCACATTTGGTATGTGGTGCACTTCCGCTATGTTGTGCGGTACACTCCACCTGGTGTGAATAATTTCCAATCTGAGCTATTACAAACTCAAATTAAAGCTATTCTTGAAAAGCGCTTCAAGTGTACAGTTTTGTACAATTTCAAAGTTCTGGTATGCCTACCCCTACAATCAGATTTTTTTGGGGGGTACAATAACATTTCCGATACATGTGGGTTTTACTTCATCATTTCTGACACAGTCATCTGTTCAAGGTTTATTTTAGCAAAAATTTTCTTCTTGTTATGGCAAATTTTTAACCTGTTGTTCAGATAGTAAAAATTAATCTCTCACGGTACAATTTTAGTCGGAGAACTGGTCTGATTTTTTTTCCAAAGCGTTGGCAGTGCTGGTTTCCCGTCTCATGTGCTAGTCTGTACTTTTTACAATCAGGAATTTAATTTTCTTTTGCTATTTTAGTTTTACTACGTATTTCCTATTCGTTGACTATCATTTCTAAAGACGTAAAATTTTATCCCTGTTTACTATTATTTACATGATACCCATAACATCATAAGACCTAAGACCCCAGTAATATCACTGATAACATCACTGCCTAAAAGTTTTTTTTTGCCAAAAATTATGCATTTTTTCCGTCCATTTGTTGGAATAATATTTCCCCTCGTCCATTGAAAGTTCTGAATTATTGAAAACCAAAAAAATACAGATATTCCTTGAATTATCCAAACACTGGCAATTAAAAATGAACAGAAATTAATTTAATTTTTCTATAAAAAATGAGTTTTTTTATGAAGTTTTTTGGGTCTTTGGGAAACTTATACGCTAAATTTACTCCTGTTATTGGTAATTTCATTGATGTTGAGTTCTGTTCGTCTTAAGTTTGAACTATTATTACTTGACTTTATTTCTGCTCCTCTTTGGTTTAATGCAGCTCTTTACTTTTCTTTGAAAAGATCCGATTTGGAACAAGCTTTTTTTTATTATTTTTTTTTTATTATTTTTTAAAATGAGAGCTTGAAAATTGTTGAAATTTACCTTTTTTCTCCAAGTCTCCTAAAGTAAAAAAAAGGCAAACAAAAACACTTGTCGTCTTAGTTTAAGAAATCTTAGAAACTTTTACCACTCAACGTGTCTGTTTCCTTGGGATTGACATTTATTTAAAATCCAGGAACTCTGTGTAGCGATTAAATGGATTATTTCTTTCTTTATTTTTTTGCGGAGGAATTCTCAGAGTAATGTTCTTGTCAAAAGAATTAGGACGCATAATTTTCAACTTTTTGTAATATCGTCTGAAATAGCAGACTTTGATTAATCTATTAATCTATAATTAATCTATTAATATAAAAATTAATCTATTAATCAGTAACTACGGATGGTAATGCTATAATAACATAATAATCGGCACGCAAATGTGCAGTGTGAGCACCATTTACATGAAAGGAATTTGCTGTAGGAGCAATGTTGCCAATTTACAAAATCTAGGTAGGAGGAAACTTTGTAAAAAAAAAAACACAACAAAACACAAAAAAAAACACAACAAAACACAAAAAAACACAACCAATGTATATATTGTATGAAAAGCCCATAGTAAAAAGGATAACTTATCCAGGATGAGAGCATATTTTGTAAGAAAAAAAGAACAAAACACGACGAAAAGAGAAATCGTGAGAAAAGTACAAGAGTTCATACTAAAATGGAAAATTTATCCAGGAGACGGGAAAACTTTGTAAAAAAACACAAAATGAATTTGGAAATGGTTAGAAAAGTCCAAGGTTTTGTCATAATAATTTCCAAATTTTAGTTCAGTTTGGGGCACAACTCCCCCTGCCTTATACACAAGTACTTGCGTGAAGATTAGCGTCAATAGTGGACTAAAATCATTTTTTCGAATGTACAATATTCACAAGAAGGACCATGGGCAACCCCAAAATGTAACACGATGTACTAAATAAATGTGGAATCAATTTCAACAGACGGGGGAAGGGCAAGTTTTTTAGGTGACGAAAATTACCCAATAAAACATAAAATGATTTTTATAAGAATTGTTGCAAAATTATGGGTGACTCTTAGGCAAAAATTTGGTGTTTTGTTCAGTGTAATATTTTCAATGTCCCCCGTCCCTAGTTAGGCAGACGAACCCAAAAAGCATAAAATATTATGCCTGCTTTGCCAGGACTAAATTTTCAACTATTTTTTATTATTTTCAATTGCTTAAAATAATATCATGGAGCTAATTACACCATGCTTTGAAAGCTATTAAACAAAAAAAAGTTTTTTTTTAAACTGAAAATAAGGAGCGACATTAAAACTTAAAACGAACAGAAATTATTCCGTATATGTAAGGGGCTGTCCCCTCCTCAACGCCCCACTCTTCACGCTAAAGATTGCCACTTTGTCACAACTCTACTTTTTGAATTAATAAAAAACTTTAGCGTAAAGAGCGGGGCGTTGAGGAGGGGACAAACCCCTTTCATGTACGGGATGATTTCTGTTTGTTTTAAGCTTTAATGTCGCTCCTTACTTTCAGTTAAAAAAAGACTTTTTTTTTATTTAATTTCTGAGCGTTTTTCAACTAATGCGGGTTCAAATTTGGCTCACCTTGCATGAACAATGAAAACAGAATTTGCATATTAGTTTCAACAAAGTGCCCCCCCCCAAGTAAAATTTCCTCTGTAAAGTTCACATCTAGACACTACCCTCCCAACGTGAAAACCTCACCGTATAGAACCTAGATTATTTATTATGTTTATGAGGGGGCTGTCCCCTCATACAATGCCAGGAAATGTGGCTCTCCCTCCATGGAAAATGCCTTCCCTCACAGCAAACCCCTCCAGATAAAGGTCTTCCCACATAAAAAAAAAACCGAACCAGGAAAATTCCCCCATTCAACTCCATTCTATCTGACAATTACCCCTGAAAATTTCTTGCGGAGGATTCCGACTGAGAATTTTTTCTCAGCACACTTTCATTAGAAAAAGACATTTATTTCTGATAGTTTTTAAAATCATGCCGAAAATTCCCCTCCGTGGAAAACTCTTCCACACAAATACCCCCCGCCCCTAGTAGAAATGTGCTCCCGCAGAAGATTCCATCTGGAGAATTTATCCTGTGAAAAACTTCCCCATGGAGAATTTCTCCCGTGGAAAATCCCCCCACCTACAGAAAGATAATCTAGAAAATATCAAACCGGGCAAATATTTCCCTTGGACAATTCCCCTTAATATCTCCACATGTAAAATTGAGTCGACAAAGAGAAAGTAATACAAATAAAAATAATTTTGTATAGGAGTCCCCTGGCAAATTCCTCCAGTAGATTATTTACCCTAGAAAGTCCCCTCCCCGGGAACTTCCCTCCTCACGGAAAATTATCCTCGTAGAAAATCCCCATTGCAGAAAATTATTCCCCTCCCCGAAAAATGTCTGTATCCTTCCCAATAAGAAATACTAAACGTAAACAATGGGCGAATTTCATGATTTATAAACCTTTCCCCATGGGCTGTCGGGGGCTTAGTTATCCTCAATGACATAGTTACTGGGTTTTTCAACTATGCTGAACAAAATGACTATCTCAGAATTTTGATCGGATGATCCTTAGAAAAAAAGGTGGATGGGAGGGGGCCAGTCGCCCTCCAATGATTTTGGTCACTCAAAAAGGGCGCTAGAACTTTTTAATTTTCATTCGAACAGGCCCTTTCTCGATATTCTAGGACTATTTGTTCGATGCGATGACCCTTGAAAAAAAACTGTTTGATGACCCTTGAAACACAAAGGCCGTTTAAGTAGAATAAATAGCTCTTTTGAAAATACTAAATAACTTTAGTGTAAAGAGTGGGGTATTGACGAGGGGAAGAACCCCCTCATATACGTAACACTTTTGTTTGTTTTAAGTTTTAATGCTGCTCCTTACTTTCAGAGGAAAAAACTTGTTTTTTTATTTAATTTCCGATCGTTTTTAAATAATGCTGGGAAATCTGGGGCCCCCTTCCTGGAAAAATTACCGTCCCCTATGAAAAATTTCTCCAAAAAAAGATCCTACCACATAATCCCCTCCTCCCAACCCCCCACCAAAATAAATCCCCCCTGAAAACGTCGGTATACTTCCCAATAACCAATACCATATGTAAACAATGGGCGAAGTTCATAACTTTCAGCCCTTCCCCCAGGGACCCTTCCCCTCAAAGACATAGTTATTAGATTTTTCGACTATGCTGAACAAAATGGCTATCTCAAAATTTCGATCCGGTGACTTTGGGAAAAAATTAGCGTCGGAGGGAGCCTAGTTGCCCTCCAATTTTTTTGGGAACTTAAAAAGCACACTAGAACTTTTAATCTTCCTTCAAATGAGCCCTCTCGCTATATTCTAGGACCACTGGGTCGGTACGATCACCCCTGGGATCTTTCTTCTCGCAAAAAACACAAAGTTCCACATTTTTGCTAAAAGGAGCTTTTGAAACCTCTACAGCAGGGTTCTCTGTTACGCTAATCTGATGGTGCGATTATCATTAAGATTCTATGACTTTTAGGGGGTGTTTTCCCCTTTTTTCAAAAATAAGGCAAATATTCCTAGGCTCGTAACTTTTGAAGACTAAACTGGATGAAACTTGTATATTTGAAATCAGCATAAAAATGCAATTATTTTGGTGTATCTATTGTTATCAAAATCGCGTTTTTTAGAGTTTCGGTTGCTATTAGGCCGGGTTGCTCCTTACTTACAGTTCGTTACCAGGAACTGATTGATAAAAATAGGATCAAATAAGTGATAATACTTTTAGCAGATTGGATATAATTGTTGAACTTTAATTTGTTCAATCACTTTACTTAATATTTTTTGTACTAACATTTTGAATTCAGATTCCCTTTCCACGGTTTTTAACTTCTTAGCCATAACTTGAACCCGCCCCTATAAGATTAAATTGAAGATATTACCCTGTCTGTCCATTTCCATTTCATGTTTTTTATTTCTTTATTTACAAAACTAGATGGTCAAGGAGGCAGGGAGATAAGCAATGAGAAGTTTATAAACGTCACCGAATTTTTTTCAGCTTTATTAAAAGTATATGAGTGTTTCAAAACTAGTCAAAAGTTCAATAGCTTCAAGTTTAAATACACAAAATTTATTCACAGATTCTTAGGACTTCTTGTTGTGTTTCGAAGCATAATATAAAATTGAAGAGGCGTAGCCCTGAAGGTCAGTGCATATTTCTGAGATCATCAATGTTTTCTTTGCGGAAACGACTAATTTGTGTTGTTTATGAAGCAACGAAAAAGTAGCCACATTACCCATCATATCAAACCCAATAAAATTTTTATCCCATGCCTGCTAAACTTATGCTGCTTTTTACGTCCATTGAATATCTCAGCACCTCATCGAGCATCTCAGCACCGCATGAGTCCTCATTGTACAAATTTTGAGTTTATTGTTGAATTGTAGAAGCTGTATCATCATGTCCTATATGGAAAAATGTATTCTATGGTTTCATAATTCAGAATTCTACACGTGAGCAAAAAAAACATGGATTTTTAGCTTTCCGTGGCATCAGTTTCTATTCAAGAATTAAGATAAAAACTTTCAAAAGTTTCACTATTGTTTCATTATTTTTTCTCATATTTGGTGTATAATTATGTTTGTTAGTCATTACAAAAGAGGTACTGAAATATTTTTGTTCTTGTTGTGTCCCATCTCTTCTACTTGCTATGAAGTAAGCATGTCTCTGCAAATAAAATAGTAGATAAAGTATCTAAACGGAAACATTTTTAACTTTTTGATTATGCTGAGATTTTCGAAATTGCATTTTTCAAACGTCTTTTTAGATGAAACTTTTATTTTTAAGAAGTTATGGAAAAGGCCATCCGTTTTTAGCTTGTTGATTTGAAATCCATTGAAGTAATAAATAGCTATGTGTTTTTGTCTCTCCACTAAGTAAGAAGTACCACAAGGACTAAGATTATTATATCAAAATGAATCTTTACTCCTGCATAAGGTAATAAAAGTTAAAAGTAAAAGCATCAAGGAATACCTGATGGAACTTTCAAGGCTTTCTCTAGTTCTTGGCAAACTGGGTTGAATATAATGATGAATGCACTGAAGACGTGAGCTCCAATTAAGATCTGAGCAGCCACTGTCATTGGTCCTTGAGTCAAATTGTTCAGGATGTTTGAATCGACACTGTCACCATATACATAATAGCCAGTTGTAGCCATTGGGAAATATATAAGCATCAACCCTGGAAAAATAATACTCACCATAATTTTCGAACAGATATTTCATGTTTTTACGCTTAATCTTCATGAGAGCCATGTCCCATTAGGATCCATCTTAAGATCCATTTAAATATGAGATCAATCTTATTCTTGAACTTCATCGGAAGTTGTCTTATCTACATACTGATGTTTATTGATTGAAAAAAAAATAAAGACTATTTTATATATATATATATATAATATATATATATATATATATATATATATATATATTATATATATATATATATATATATATATATATATATAATATATATATATATATATATATAATATATATATAATATATATATATATATATATATATATATATATATATTTTCAAGGAAGAGGGTAAAAAATATGTCAAGTGGTAACAGATGAGCTGCTGGGATTTTTAATACCTAGAGACCTTCCTCCAAAATATTAGAAACTAATCGCACATTTACTTTTGGACCTTCACAAATGAATTATAAATAGTATGCTAGCCATTTTATTCATTTTTATTCAT
>CM051258.1:63006894-63029394 GCA_027921565.1 Artemia sinica
TATTTTCAAGCCCATTCTTGGGCCCATGAACTCTCAAGACCTCCAAAAAATGATTGATTTTGCTAACATTTTCATCTAGGACACTCAAATCATCAGCATAATTTAAGTCTTAAAGAGTTTTTCTTTTCCATTCGATCCCATGCTCTCCTATAGCCTTTGTCGTGTTCTTTAGAACAAATTCCACCGAAATAATCGATATAAATGACTATTATGGTAATTTTTCTAATGTTATGAGAAATAAAACACATAGCTCGAAATGAATATTGTTTTCAATAAGGCAAAAATCACGTTCTGGTCTTTAAAAGGCATAGCGGCCGTTAGGCCTACTCCTGTTTGTGATAATTTATGTCCGTTTTAGATTTGACTTAGGTATTTATAGTAATTTCTGTTGAATACTTTTCTTTGAAAAAATTCATTGTACTTATGTGTTATAGCGACCACACATGGTTCTTGATCTGTAATGAAACAACTTTTCTGTGTCCACTCCGAGATAAGTAACTTAGTATGAGCGATATACGGTACTATGCAGGTATATTTTAATTGAATATTTAATATGTATGGGGGGTAGGGTTGGTTAGTTTAGGTGTTTTATGTAATGCGTTCTGGGAGGCCTGCTTTCCATAGTTCTCTATTTTAGTTTCCATAATTTTGTCACTAAGGTATTATATTTTCATCATATTTTGGTATATTTCATTATGATTAACCTAACTTTACTTCTCGAGTATGGTCACTATAACACGTAAGTACCAAATTCTTTGGTGGAAACTTTTTTGGAAATTCATTGTTTGAAAATGATAATCCAAGCGTTAATCTAAGCTGCTTAAGCTGCATCCTTTTCGCTTGGCCGCTCATTCCAAATTAAGTACACACTTCTAACTGTTCCAACTGTCAAATGTCTGGCTAATCTTAAGACATTCTTTGGCAAATGTATTCAATGTCATTTGCCAATATTTAACCTTCATTTCATTTTTCCCCGTTAATAAAAACAAATATATACAACACAACGCGTCTGTTTTTGCATTAGTGCCAGATAAAACTAGTAAATGTCACGTGGGAATTGTCCATAGACAACTTCTCCAAAAATTAAAAATATAGATAATCATACGGCGTCTGGAAAAATGAATTACTGAGAAATTAAAAAAACCATCAACGTCATTTTATCCATTTTACAGGTAATAGAGCCGTCCAAAGACCAGGTTAGGTTCAATTCACTTTTTTGGGGATTTTGAATGCCAAATATTCTTCTGAGCCAAGTTTGTAAAATTCTTGATCTTAAGTATGAACATTTTCAGTAAATGCATAATAATAAAGACAGTCACAAATATTTTGTTTCCAATTATGTCTACTGGCTGAATAAAGCATGTTTCAAACAGTTCATGGTAACGAACCGTAAGTAAGGAGCGACTCGGCCCAATAGTAAGCGAAACTCCAGAAAACGGAATTACATAAGAAAAGTTAGATTTTTATGCTGATTCTAAATAGATAAGATTTATTAAGTTTAATGCTACCCATAAGAAGTTACGTGTTTGAGAAAGTTTGCCTTATTGAAGGCAATATTGGAAGGCAACCGACCCCAATCCCACGCCCCTTTTCCCTGCTGATCAAAATTTTTAGATTGTCATTTTATTCAACAAAATTGAAAGATCCAAGGGGGCTGGGGAAGTGGAGGGAAAAGGGGCTTTGGGGGTTCAATGGCTCCCTCCCCCTACAGCCCCCGAGGAAAGGGCTGCAAGTTAAAAAAAATTTGCCATTGTTTACTTATATTAATTGTTATTAGGAAGTATACAGGCGTTTTTAGGGGGGGGGAGGGTATTTCCTGTGGGGGATATTTTTCAAGGGAAGAAATTTCCAGTGGGAGAGAAGTTTCTGGGGGGAGCTTTCAAGGGGAAATTTAAAATTTTTAGTTCGTTTTATTAGCCTTACTTTATCTTTGGTAATTCAATTTTACATTGAGATTTTCTAGAGGAATTGTCAGAAGGCAATATACAGTGGGGCTGAACTTATCTGGCGAATTCTTCCGTGGAGAGTAATTTTCAGCGGGTGAAATTCTCCATGGGGAATTATCACCAGAAATAATTCTCCATGGGGAATTTTTTCATTAATGAAACTTTTCAATTGCAAAGGAGGTGGGCCGGTAAATAGTCCGGTCTGAATTGAAAAAACAATCAAAATTACATTTAAAAAGCAAGTGCTTTCTCGAATTAGAGTGTTCTAAGGAGAATTTTTTAGGCGAAATCATTTGCAAGAATTTTTCTGAGGGCTCAGAGGAACTGTCCGGGAGTAATTTCCCGGGGAGGGGAGACCCTTTCACCTGTGAAGCCTTCCAAGGAAGAATTTTCTTGGTGGCATTTCTATGAAGAGGGAGGCGGGTTTCCTGGCATAATTTAAACAATGATAAAAAATTGAATAAAAAAAAGACGTTTTTTTCAGATGAAAGTCAGGGGCGAAGTTAAATCTCAAAACGAATAAAATTATTCTGTATATGAGGGGAGAGGCTACCTCACCCTCAATACCCTTATTTTTGCGCTAAAGTTAGAACTTTTGTCCCCATTCTCAATGAACGACTCCTGAAACAGATGGACCGTTTATGAAGAATAAGGAACTTTTTTAAAGTGCTTAAAAACGATAGCGTGAAGAGAGGGGTAGTGCGAAGGAGAACCCCCCTCCTCATATGCGGAATAATATTTGTTCGTTTATTTGTAATGTTGCTCCTTACTTTCAGTTGAAAAAACTAATTTTTATTTCATTATTTTTCAAGGGCTACGAGAGCAATTTCAACATTTTCGTCAAGAAGACTATTTTTTAGTCAAGAAGTATAAACTCCTCAATGAGGAGTTTTCTACCTCTACAGGTGTTCTCCAAGGATACCTCCTCTCACCCATTCTTTTCTGCCTATTCCTAAAAAGTATGCAGGCACTTGTGCCTGATAACACGGGAATAATCTTAATAGGATACCTTTTTGTCCTACTTGCATGTGCTGACGACATTAATCGTCTGAACGGAAAATAGAGGAAATCCAAGCCAGCGCAAACACTATCTACGAAGCAGCTAGTTACTTTGGAATGAAGATAAACGCCTGCAAGACCAGGGTGATGAGAGTAAAAACGGCATGCAGAGACTAGTCCCCTGCACCCATCAGCAAAGTCACTATTCAGGCGAGGAAATCGAATGGGTTGACCAATTTATTTACCTCGGAAGTGTGCTGATATCCACAAACGACTCCACAATAGACATCAAATGACACCTGGCTCTTGCCTCCCCATGCTTCAAGTCACTGCGCTCTAATTGGAAAAATAAATACCTCCCCTTAAAATTGAATATTCGGCTCTTCCATGCCTTAGTGATTCCGGTTGCAACGTATGGAGCAGAGACATGGACTCTAAAAGCCGATGGCAAGCACCGACCAGTGGCTTTTGAAACTAAATTGCTCCGAAAGCTCAGTGGTATCACCTACCTTGACCGAGTATCAAACAACAACTGCTCTCCTCCTTGGATTACCCTCAAAACCATCATGCAGACCATCAAACTCCAACAGCTTCGATGGTTAGGACACATTCAGTGTATGTCCCCAGCCCAACTGCCTAAAATAGCTTTGAGGGAAGAATAAATGGCCTCTCGCCCCAAGGGAAGACTTCCCACGCGCTGGTGGGAAAATTTTTCTGACCACCCCATCCAATAAACTGCTGAAGACTGCAACAAACAGGGAGGCATACCGAAAATATTGTACCATTAGAGGAGAAGCCCCGAATCAGCCAACCCGGTCGGATTGGAGTTAAGTAAGTAAGTAAGTAAAGTATATCTAATCTATAGACTATTTTTAATAGGCCATGAGAGCAATTTATATATTTCCTTCTTCTAATCTTTAATAGGAAGTCATATGTAGAAACAAATTTATTCTCTTATGAATTTTCTCAGGGATTTCTCTACATCCTGCAGTATCGTCTTTGACGTCATCGACTTCGATATCTAGTTCAAATGATCTCCATCTAAGACGATTTTGGTAAAATGTCCTTTACATTCAGGGCTTATACAGGAGACTGAGGGGGATTTACCTCCCTCCCAAGAAGACAAGAAATATAAAAATTAGCAAAAATTCCCATCACCCCGAATAAAATTTTTCACAAAATCCAGAACAGTGTTTTTTCCAGAAGTCAGCCCCCTTCAAACCCTTTTAAATTTTTCACGGGCTTGTTCTCCTTTTGAACAGTTTTATTTAGGTGGTTTTGTTTACTTAGATAAATAGTGTTTATTGTGGCACAGTGGATTGATCTCTGCTTGGAAATACGGGCCCCAGAGTTTTACCCAAAGTACCGCAGGCACGACACATGGACTTTTTTAGTAAAAAGGCGTCGTTAATCCATGGACTAGTGCGGACTTAATTAGCAATGTATATTTCTTTGTTATTCAAATTTCATATAGGACGCATATTTGTCTTATTGTTGAGGCCGGAGCAACGGAGCAACCTGAAAATTTTATGGCCGCCTAGTTTCCAGATCATAAAGCTTTTAACTCACGACATGTAATAAACCATAGAGAGTCGATAGCGTGTTCTTGGACCAAATTAGTTTCCGTATATATACAGGGCCTACTTTAAAAAATTATTAGGTCTGGTTTCATATTTGTTATGATGAAGACGTTCTGATTTCGTTTGAGTCACGTTTCTGAATCACAGAAGACTGTGACTAAGAGTCACAGTCTTCTGTGACTCTGATACTGTACCCTGTATATTCCTGGACTTTGTAAATAAACCATTTTTGTACAACCGCTGGCATTGCGTGATTAGGATACGATTGGTTATTTTGTCTTGACCACCATTTGATGAACTAAGCCAATACCAAAAAAAAGTCTCACCACTAGAGTAGACAGATCAGTATTGCCTCGTGTAATTATGCAATCAAATGTAAAACAACACTGTTTATGAAAAGACTTACCTACAAAAGCAATTGCCACGGCCTTTGGAAATTTAGTTTTATCTTTCATGTCAATTTGAATAGTTGGAAAAGTAGAAGCTCCCCCAAAACTAAACAAGATTGCCCCAAATGCTAAAAAGAAGCTTAAAAATCCTGGTGCAGGGTATTCTGGAGGGGGACTGACAGTTGGAGCGTCGATAGCAGCCTGAATAATGGAAAGAACACTTGCAATGACTGTTGTTAGGAGCGCAGCAATTCCAGCCCACCTGAAAATAGAGCATGACTATAGGTAATAAAATATCGATATCCAAATATTTTTAGGACCAACAACTCGTAAGAAAACTAAAAATATATTCCTATTTAGTTCGATAGTGCAACAGCTTGATCTTGAAAATATTATATACTACTACCACAAATTGCATATCATTTCAGCACAATCCATTGCAAATCATTAAGACACAAGAGACTGCTTCTCGTCCTCCCCCCCCCCACTGCTTTCAATCTCTCGTTTTTAAGTTTCCGCTTTATATAGTCCTTTTTTGGGGTCTATACCAACCCAATCTTTAATTCAGCTGGTGGATTTTCACATGTTGGTGCCAAAATCACTATTCATTGATGCCACCTGAATTGCCAAACAGTACAGTTTCAATAACCCGTCATCCAGCGTCCCTTAAAAACCGTTCAAATCAGAGTTTATTAATATCGTGATTCAGCTGGCGCTAAATTGAACCAACGAGATTTCTTACAGAATTTTCTGATCGGCTGAAAAAGTTTATGAAAACTCCTGATAGGCGTAAATTAGGGCTAGTTAAACCTCGCTATTAGAAGAATTTCATTATAAATAGGCCCTCAACTATCTCCACATCTCTTTCACGATGTCCCCAGAAAATCTAAATTTCAGTACAATTTATTATTTTAGAGACTGTAACTCAAACAAGAGCCTAATAATATCTTCAGGCAGTTTCTTTGGAGTACATTAAGCATATCTAATTCAGTTTTTCGAAGCACCAAATTTTCTGAAATATCCTCGGTAAATACTTGTTTCAAAGATTGGAGGCGTAAAATAACTATAATGGATATTTGTTTTTAGAAGTCTGTGATTAGCTAAAATTGGAAAGTCAATTTCGGTATCCCTAATAATGCGTAATTCGCATTTCACTGTGACTTGCCAGAGTGGGGGAGTCAAATTCCAAAGCTTTTACATTGAAAAAAAATTATCGATATGAAAATATGGACATATTTGTCTGTTAATATTTACTCTACACTCGTGGTCAAATAGACAGGATTTGGTCATTTAAAATCTAGCTGGACTATATTCCGGTAAGCTGACTGATAATTTTAATATGCGGTACACGGATGAAAATTAAGTTTCGAATAAATTAACATTCTAAGGCTTAATGTTTCATAATTTTTTCTAATCATCATTTCTGAGAATAACACCAAGTATTTCTTAGTTGTCTCAAATGCTTTCACGGGAGCATTTTCTAGTAAGAGCCCACCGAGAATAGACTAGTTAACATTCTCTAATAACAAATATATTGAATGTTTCATTAAAGTCAAATCAATTTATAAAAGACAAAACGATATTCTGTTCCTATTGTCTAAATCTTCAAAACTGAAAATTCTATAATATGGTGTTCTTATAAAAAGCGTGCTTTTCTAAAATCAAAATAAAGAGCAACATTAAACTCGGAACTTGCAGAAATTAAGTTTAATAGTTAACTGAAAGCATTTCAAAGTGCAAAAATGTCACCAGTTAGTAACCACAAGTGTCTCATTTACCAATTGTTTTTTAAAACATTTAAACGAAAAATGCAACTGTAAATTAAATACTAAGCAATAAACTCTTCAGTTCTCGATGGGTAACCAGAACTGGAATAAGAAACTTCATCTCAAGTTGGAAACAATAATTGCAGCGAATAAAAGGTTAAATTATAAAGTGTCACTGATTAACACAGTTAAATTATTTTCACTTGATCTTGTACAGGCTCCCAAAATAAATGGAAATTTCTAGTTATTTTCATTGATTTAGACATTAAATAAAAGTTTGCACATAAAATATTGGAATCGTTTTCTTTCAGCATGAATAGATACCTCACTTCAGCCCCATTACAGTGAATATTTCAATTATCATCACTTTGCTTTGGATACCTGACACTATTCGGGAAAGGGCTAGGAACTGATTCTTCAAATTTTTTTTTTTTTTTAAAGAAGAAAAAAACAGGTTAGGAAATGATGAAAATAGTGTTTCTTACCATCATTCATCCCCCATAAAAAATTAAATTATATATATTATATATATATATATATATATATATATATATATATATATATATATATATATATATATATATATATATATATATATATATATATATATATAGTATATATATATATATATATATATATATATATAGTGAAGATCAAGTCGCAATAAGAATTATTGATATTTATAGCAATAAGATTTTATTGTAAGGTTAATTAATAACCATAAGATGGAGGGAGAGGCCCAGCCCTGGAACCCAACATCCCTTCAGCCAACAAGCATTGTCAAATAAGAAGTAATTGAAGCTCTTGTAAATTTATAAACCAATATATTGTCTTTAAAGCAATGTCCCTGTCCTTGTCTTCTCTTCAAAAAGTGATTGAAGGCTTACAGCCTTTTCCACAGTATTTTTATGGAGTGCCCACTTTAAATATTATGTACCTTAAATTGATGATTTTAACGCAATCTGATTTTAATATTGATTGTAGTCTTGTGAAGTGCTCTCACGGTAATATTTGTTTTATATTAGATTTGCCATCCAAGCCTGATTTCAAACTTGAGTTTGCTGTCATAAAATAATCCTTAATAGATGGCACGTAAAAACAAATTTTTAGGCTGCCACTTTTTAAACTTTTCCTGAGAACTTTGGATTTAAGTCCTGAGCCTGGGATCTTGGGAAAAATATTTATATTAACCATTTCCCCCAAAAATTATATCAATAGTGTATATACATTCTTAGACCACACTGGCTATACATGACAAACGAAACTCAGAGAGGAGGAAAGTAACAAAATGAAAAATAAAATCAAAAAGGGTGAAAAAACGAGGACTGTACAAAGACAGAACAGAGTGTCTGTTCTGTCTTTGTACAGTAAGCTTCGAAAGGTTAGATTTTCGTTTTTTTTTTTTTCCTTCTTTTTTTGTTTAGCACTGAGGACGACTTGGCGGAGGTCCTTGTCGAAATATTTGCTTATATTTTGTCATCTTTATGGTTCGCTGGCTGACAAAATCCTCGTTTTTTCACCCTTTTTGATTTTATTTTTTCATTTGTTACTTTCTCTCCTCTCTGAGGTTCGTTTGTCAATAGTGTATATATATATATATATGTATATATATATATTATATATATATATATATATATATATATATATATACTATATATATATATATATATATATATCTATATAATATATATATATATATATATGTATATATATATATATATATATACATATATATATATATATATATATATATATATATATATATATGTATATATATATATATATATATATATATATATATATATATATATTATATATATATATATATTATATATATATATATAATATATATATATGTATGTAATATATATATATATATATATATATATATATATATATATAATATATATATATATATATATATATATATATATATATACATATATGTATATATATATATATATATATATATTATATATATATATATATATATATATATATATATATATATATATTATATATATATATATATATATATATATATATATATATATATATATATATATATATATACTATATATATATATATATTATAGTATTACTGTGTTTTATAATCTTGTCTTATTACTTATTTTTCAAACCTTGAGAATTTTCGGAACCGAATCTTGGAATATTGTTAAGTTCTCAGAGGCAGGCCTAGACAAATCCCATGAAACCAACTGATATTATTTGTCCTCTAAAGTAGTACTAAATGCCTAACTATATGATTTTTATACTTACGTAAATTCTTTAGGTGAGCCAATCCATGATAAGGGTATTAGTAATAAGGTAATCACTAAAAGCCAAGTGCATATTGTGTATCCTGGAAGTAATGATCTGACCAAAGCTGTCAAGATATCTGAACACAAAATCAAAAAAAACGATTGAAACCCCGAAAAGGCTTATAGTATTTGTGATGGATACAAGAATCCTGGAACGAAAAACATAAGAACAATAACAATGGAAATAAACACTTTATACAAAACAAAAGCAGATGTATACTGAAATGGGAAAAAGACCATATAGAGAGAACTTGATAGACAGAGACAAAAAATGGAGAAAAGACGAAAACGGAGAAACAGTTGTAATATGGGACATAAACTTTTCGGTACTCCAATTAATGCATATATCAGTTTCTAAGAATTGGATACGATAAGATACATTTAGATAAAACAAATGCCGCAACACAAGTTTACAGCTTGAAAAAGATAGGTGGAGAGAAGAAATTTTGTATTTTTTCATTTTTGACAACAAAGGCAACAGTTTCAGGATACTTTCTTTTTCTCGGAAGGAGTTTTCTCCCACTATAACCCACTAGAAATTTCCTTCGTAGGCTTAGTTTTTCATGGTTGTTCAAAGAAATACAAAAATCCCACCATTTAACTATTGCTTCCACCATTGTTTCCACCGTTGTCCACCATTTAAAGTCTTTAAAATCGGCGTACGGTAGTTATAGTTTCCTTGCAATGGTTCTTCTTCCTTAAGGTACTTTATTTCGCACATGTCATACACAGTAAATCTGGGTTTTAATTGGATAGAAATTGAATGGAATTGAAGAAATTATTCAATCGAATGAAAAAATTTGTTATTTTATCTATTTGGTCCGATACGAACAATTTTTGAGAAACAAAAGTTATTATGGATGATAAATGCATATATTTTTTTTAACCGATTGCTCGTGAGATCATACATTAAATAGGACAGATATACGGACACATTAACTAGGACGGCGTGGCCTAAAGCACTTAAATTGGAGCCTAGCCCCCAAGATCTCTCGTAATCGTAACTCAGAGAAGTTTAGTCTAGTCGAGAGAAATGACCGTAGGCTGATTGCAGTAAAAGAGAGATTAGAGTTTAAAAATGTATTAGATTTAAAAGAACTGATAAAACAGCTACTTTTCTGGGCCTTATCCACGAATCATAAAGAATTTTTTAAGTGATGTTTCTGATACTTTTATCACAAACATAAAGGATTCGAATGACATTTGCAACCTCCCATCTATGGGAAACGTCTTTGGTCAAATTGACAATGTTAATGGAAAAAAAATAATTAGGCTGCTAGCTTGTGGGACTCTGTTTCGACAGACCAGAAAAAAAAGGATGTATATTTAGCAGACAAAAAATATATTGTTTCTCAAATGTAAGACTAAATTGTTCATATTATGTATTAAATAGATTTCATTGTGTAATTAATGGAAATGTCTTAAATAAAAGTAGTATTGACGTTTTAGCAGCACTTTAAACTCCCACCCCAAGAGGGTAGGACATTGTTAAAACTGGAAACCCTAGATTACCTCTACGAAAAAGAAAAATCAATCAAAGGCATCTAGCTTTAATTGATCTAGCCTTACACCGGACAAATTATAAATTTGATCATAAAAACCAAATCAAAAATTAAGGATGTATTAATTCTTTTTTAACACTGCTTTACATTCGTCCATTAATAAAAGAAGCACTTTTGCCAAGAGAGTACGACAATTTTCTATAAATTGAGTCAATTTTTTCTATAAATAGGCTATATTCTGGGGTTCTAGGCGTTTACCCCCCACCCCTGAAGATTAACCCCCCGAAAAAATATCCCCCACGGAAAATACCCCCACGGAAAATATCCCCCCCCCATAAATTACCCCCGCAGAAAATACCCCGCGAGGAAAAAAAACGGAAAATAAACCCCCGGAAAAAAAAACCGCGGGAAAATACGCCCCCCTGAAAAATACCCCCCCCCCGAAAAAAACACCCCCGGAAAATACCTCCCGCTGAAAATACGGCTTTACAAATTTGAGAATTTTATTTTGGTTTTATTTTTTATTTTTTTCCGTAGGGGAAAGGAATTTTGGTACTTGTCTGTTATGCGCCACTCACTCAAGTTTACGCTGTGTAAAATTCGAGAACACACCATTTTTTTCGTTAGTTTCTTTGTTATTTAAGAAATAAATTTGGGCTATAGTTTTGTATTTAAGGGGGGGGGGGTAAAGTATAACAGTTCTGAATGCAAAATCTGTTTGGTACAATTATTTTGCATATTAGATCGATAGATAGAAAAGTGTATTTTAAAGCCAATATACGGCCATGAACATAGTAAAATAACATAAATGAAAGGCTTAAATAACATAAACTTTGATCAGCGATCAACATAAAACACTTAAATGAAACACTACATTAACCTAATAATAGTACTTAATGCTTGGAAAAACGGTCATTGAAAAAGAAAAAAAAACACTTAAATGAAACATTATATTTACTTTATATCGGGATTTTTTTTTATAATTAACAAAATTTCCAGCTACTTCGCTATTCTTCTGCAATAATTTTAGTGGCCACACCTAGAAAGAATTGTTTTTTGACTTCAAACTGTTCAAATACTTTACCCCCCCCCCCCCCCCTTATGTGCAAATATATATACCAAATTATATATTTCCCATATATTCTGTCACTTGTCTTTGTCTTGTCTCGCGCTAAGCTGAAAAAAAAAACTAACGAAGAAACCAGTTTGTTCTCGAGTTTTATACAGCGTAAACTTAGTCAGTTGCCCCATAATACACAAGTACCGAAAATCCTTTCCCCTACAGAAATAAAAAAAAAAATAAAACTCAAATAAAATTCTCAAATTTGGATAGCCTTCTTTTTCCACGAGGGGATATTTTCTGGGGGGAGGATTTACCAGGGGAGTAAAGTATTTGGGAGTTTGAAGTCAGAAAAAAATTCCTTCTAGGTATATATTTCGAAGCGCTCTTTCCAAAATCTTTTGGAAGTGTCATTGCCATAGTTTCCAGTCTTATCATGATCCTATGAACCTTAACCCATAGTAGCCCCAAATTAAAAAAAAAAATATTTTTAAAACAATTCTGTCAAATGAGAGAGAATCGCCATCTGCAGCTGATTCAGCAATGATAAGTTTAATCTGTACAAATTCGGCACGGAAGCAAAACTGTGGGTAAATTTGTTTTGTTTTAAAATTGTGGGTATTTTGAAGGATAGCCTAACACCAGTCAGATTTACATGAAAGCCGTGCCTTCGGAATCACCGTAGCCGAAAACCCCATATAGGAGAATTACGATCCCCCATCTTTAACAACAAGGAAGATCTATTTCTCACATGGGATGAGGTGATTTAGTTATCACTAATAGGATGCTGAGACATCATAGAGACACGAGAGAGATATAACCGTTTGTTATTGGGAAGTATAGAGACATTTTTCAGGGGGGTCTTCTACCGATGGGGTGGGGCTTCCAAGGGGAGAATTGTCTGTTGAGAGGAAAGTTTTCGGAGTAAAGTTTCCAAGGGAAATTTTACATGGAGAGAATTAGCCGGAATTTTTCTTTTCATTATTTTTATTTGTCTTACTTTTTCTTTGCTTATTCGAGTTGGAGATGTTCCGGAGGAATTGTCCAGGGTAAATTTTCAAATGGGTTGGAATCACCAAGGGGATTTTCTGTGGTAAGGATTTTCCGCCTGAGAAATTCTCTATAAGGGTATTTGTTGAGGAAGATATTTTCAAAAAAGAAAAAATAGTACTAAAAAATAACTTGAAGAGCGAGGGATTGAAGAGTGAGCATTCCCCTCATATACGGCTTGTTTTTGTTCGTCTCAAGTTTCAATGCTACTCCTTAATCTCAGTTCAATTTTTTTTTTTTTTTTTTTTTTTTTTGTACTTAATCAAGCAATTCGTGGTAACGAACTATTAGTAAGGCTGATAAAGATTAACCAAAACAGATAATAGATATACATATTGCATATATATATATATAGGTTTCAGACTGCATGGCTATGCCGCAGAAAATATAACCCTATAAGATATTTTACAAGAAAATATCAAACCAACACAATGACAGCACCCTGACATCTATGGAAGTGTGTGGTCAGAATGCTAAGACACTCAAATAGTTTGCCTACCTTGGTTCAATTGTCTGCTCAAATAGAAACCTAGACACAGAGATGTCAGCAAGGGTGGCAAAGGCAAATCCCGCCTTTGACCATTTTCTGAGAACAATATTTAAAAACCCAAGATCAGCTGCCTCACAAAAGCACAAATCCACTCTGCCTCGGTAGCTAGAGTTATGCTGTACTCATCAGAAACTTGGCTCATGACTCAGAGACAACTGATCATGGTAGATGCTGTCCAGGCGAAACACCTCCGAAGAATCGAACGCGTCAGATGGTTTAACAGGGTACAGAACTGGGATATCCTTTGGTCGTTTAAATTGTCATCCCTTTCTGAGCAGCTCGAGTTTCGCTCCCTGCGTTGGTACGGTCATCTACTTCGCCCGTTCACTCAAACGCCAGCCTGACTCATCTTCGACTTCGATACAACAGCAATGGCTGGAAACACCCCAGAGGTAGACCACGCACACGATGGATGGAGGTCATCTGCAGTTGACTCACTATCAGTGACGGTTCTAGGCCTTTATCCACCACCCCCCAGTGGATTACCCCCCCCCCCCCCTCTTTGAAAATACCCCTCGAGGAAAATACCCCCGGAAAATATCCCCCCCCCCATCTGTGGAAAACAACCCCCACGGAAAACACTTCCTTCTTGGAAAATGCTCTCGCAGAAAATACCCACCCCCTCGTGGAAAATAAGGTTTCCAAATGTGAGACTTTTATTTGAATTTTTTTTTAGTTTCGTTGAAAAGTGCTAAGGAACGGGAAAAAGAGGAATTTACACACCAGAAGTATATTTAAAAACTTAGAAAAGAACGCAAATCCGTTTGTGTTGAAAAGACTTCCATTTGAACATTTGCTATTTTTGACAGCAGCGGGTGCCAAATTAAAAAATTGAAGAAGAAAAAATATAGGCGAACAATCACCAAAACTAAGATAAAAAATATTTTTAGATAAGATTAGATTAACTTATTACAAAAACGACCTAGTTAAACATGATCCAAAGATAACCATCCATGGGAAGACATAAATGCACTGGCACTGGGCGGTTACCACAAACTAATTCAATATACTTAAAAATAACTTTTAAATTTCTAAGTAAATTTTAAGCATCATTTTAACACATACTGATCAACATTCACAGAAAACACAGAAAAAAAATGAAAAAATAAGATAATAACAAAAGAAAATAAATAATAACATAAATCTTCAATCTCTAAATCCTGGTTCCTTACCCTCCTAAAAAAAAATTTTTTATTTTTTTTTTAAATCCTGGTGTTCAGTCACCTTAACACTTTCTTGGAGGGAATTCCATACTCCCTTGCCCAGATGTTCTATTTGAAATCCAGTACAGCTTCCAATCCTATACTCTGTTACCAGATTATTAGCATTCCTTGTATAATAATCATGCAAATCACTGTTTTGTCGAAAAACAATTTAAAAACAACGATGGATATACTTCATTAAAACACTGGTAAGTAAAAACCGCAGCCTGGTAGTCAAGAACTTGTCCCACATCCATCACCTTTAATTTCCTAAAACAAGCTACTGTATTATTAGTTTCTTTAATGTACCCCCGTATCAAACGGACTGGCCTATTCTGTAATACCTGTACACGCTTAAAATCACCCAAAAATTTGCAAGCCCATAACAAACAGCCATACCATATATAGAGGCTAATAATCGCATGATAAAGAAGCAACATCACCCGACCTGGTACGAAGTGCTTCAGCCGACGTATAATTCCAAGGCCTCTTGCAACTTTTGATGCCACGAGATTACTGTGACGTTTCCATGACATATTGCAGTCTAGGTAAAAACCTAGACTCCTCATTAATTTAACCAGTTCTAGAAAATTACCAGAAAATAATATTCGCCCACTGAGATCAATGGGCTTACCAATTCGCCTAAAAACCATAAAAACTTGTCTTTTTTTACATTAATCGCCAACATACTTAAAGACATAAACACACTTAAATCTTTTAATACGATATTTACGTTATTGATTAACTCATCCACAGAAACACCACGAAAAGAAATAGCAGTGTCATCTGCGAAAGAAATAAGACACGAATCACGAAGGTAAATTCTCACAGTATCTATATAAACCAAATACCAAAGCGGACCCAGCACAGAACCTTGCGGTACACCACAACTCACAAGATATGGACTAGAGGTTATGCTATCAGTTACAACCTTTATTGACCTCCTCTTTAAAAAAGAATCAAACCAATTCAAAAAAGCCCCTTTAACCCCTAAAAGTTTTAATCTATTTAATAAAATACTAAAATCAACCGTATCAAATGCCTTTTTAAAATCTATAAAAACTGTGAGAGGTATTTTTCCACTATCAAGACACTGATTCACAAAACCACATAAATGTAACACCATATATGTAGTTAAGTGACTTTTACGGAAGTCAAACTGAGTATCACTAAGGATACCATGATGTGTGAAATACTGGTAGAATCGTCGATGAACAACTTTTTCAGGTACTTTCGAGAAAAGGGTAAGGATGGAGATTGGCCTCCAGTTCCCAATATCTTGAGCCACCTTTGTGAAGGGGGAAAACCTCCCCCTCGCAACAGTGAGGGGGAGGTTCTTATTTTCAGTTGAAAAAAAACTTTTTTTTTAACTTAATTTCTGATCGTTTTTAAATAATACCGGGAAATCCAGCTCTCTCTCTCCATGGAAAATTCCGGCACTTGTGTGTTATACGCCACTCACTCAAGTTTATGATGTGTAAAACTCGAGATTCTTCGTTACTTTAGAAACAAATTTGGGCTCTATATTTGCAAATTAGGGGTAAAGCATAGCGGGTCTGCATACAAAATGTGTTATGTACAATTATTCTGCTTATTATGAAGTTAGAATCGTTTTCTATCTTCGAACTGTCCAAATATTTTTACCCCCCTCCCCTTATGTGCAAACATATAGTCCAAATTATATATTTCCCATTTATTCTGTCACTTGTCTTTGTCTTGTCTCGTGCTAAGCTGAAACAAAGTAACGAAGAAACCGGTTTGTTCTCGAGTTTTACACAGCGTAAACTTGAGTGAGTGGCGTATAATACACAAGTACCAAAATTCCTTCCCCTTACGGAAAGAAACTCAAATAAAATTCCCCAATTTCAAAACCTTATTTTCCACGGGGGAAGGGGGGTATTCTCCGCTGGGAGTGTTTTTTTTCTTCGCGGGGCGTTCTTCGGGGGTATTTTTCGGGGGGGGGGGGTATTTTCCGCGGGGAAGTATTTTCTGGGGGGAGGGGTAATTCCCAAGGGGGGGGGGGGTAAACGTCGGCCACCATAGCATCGACCCCGATGAAGCTTCAACCTATTGCCCAGGACAGAACTCTTTGGAGATAATTAACAGCGTTGACGCCTGGTTCCCTATGCCATGGCGACATTGCTAAGCCGGAATTTCAAGTCGAAGAAGCCAATCTATTTTAGATGTAAATGATAAGCTTGTGATACTACTCCATGTGCTCAGATGCAGTTCAAGAATTATGGTAAATAACTACTTTTTAAGCAGAGAAATTCGTAGAATAGTCTTGCCCGTCCTATTATTAGTTTTATCTATAAATTATTCTAATAGCTTTGCACTATCTCTTACATTATAAATTACAATATATGATAATTTACAACTTAATGAATAAATTTCCCCACAACTCATTTAATACTGTATAGCCACTTTTTTTTTGTAATTTTACTTACCTTCCAAATTGACCAAAGGCATGAAAACCAATCGTTGGATAGGGATCTCTGACTCCTTTCTTATATTCGGGATACCTTTCTTCAATTATCACCCAGCACATAGCCAACCTTGTTCCAAGATAACCAGAGGCAATGCAAAATACTGCAATCAAAGCTAATCCAATTGGACCTGAAAAGTGAAATAAATTCACTGGAAACTTGAAAGAAGCTAAAAATACTGTACTTAATTATTTTTAAATTAGACAAAAATAAAAGGTATTTTGAATTAAAAGCATACTCAAAATCAAAACACAGTCAAAAAGCTAAAACTTGAAATGAGTGAAATAAAATTTCCTAAACAGCTAAATACAAGGCCATATCCAAGGGGGGGGGGGAGGGGTGGTAACCAGGACGTTGGTAACTCAATAAGCTAAAACGAATCCTTTCGAAAATGCATACTCAAGGGTAACCATCGTATTTATGAACCATCGATCATAGACAAATAATTTTTTAGCTAAAAAGGATCTTTATTAGAACTTGCAAATTGTTGCAAGTGGAAATAAATGGAAATGGCACTGTATCATAAAAGACCTTAGATTAGAAATACAAAAAGAAATAATTACAAAGACAAATGATTTTTTAGCTAAAAAGGAACTTGCAAATAATATAAAATTATATTGATTATATTCCGGCACGGATGAAAGAAGAATTTCTACATCTGAATACTGAGATGATTTTCGAAAGCTTTTGTTTAATGTTTTTGTGTTGAATTGCGACAAAATAGGTTGACCTGATAAACTTGCGTTAAGAGCAAGTTTAACTGATGCAATCTTGCGTTAATTAAGTAAATTATACTACTTTAGACTACGTTAGGGGGGGGTGCACTCCCCTTGCCCCTTTCCTGGATCCGCCACTGAATCTGCTTTGTTTCAATTTTAGTTACAGTATGGGAAGTGGTTCGTGGTCTATTGACTGTCTGTAAATATTTGTTTAAGGTATTTGTTGAATTTTTATTTGCGCTAAAAGCCCATAGGCCATGGCAAAAATATAAACAAAGAACCATTACAAAGAAATTGCACAAATCCTAACCTAATCCTACATAAATCTACTTCTATGATTCATCGCGAGACGAAGGAAACGTGCCAAGCTTCTGATACCCATAAGATATTCATCCGCACACACTCGCGTCAACCAATCAAAATCATAATCCCCCCAACCAAACCCTTCAAGTCTCCAATCACTGAGCTCCTCATATTCACACATCAAGTGATAAACGCTCTCATCTAAGTTTCCACACATAGGACAAAAATAAGGACCAGCCTTTGAGTTTTCCCTCCCGATAAACTTTCTTCTTTGGCCCATTGGCAAACTACCAGCCTCATTTCAATTAATAACTTTATGTCATTTTTATTGAAACCCACCTTATAAAATAAAGCTTCACCACAAACTTCCTTCGACTGACAATAAAGACCCAGTGAATTCGACAGCGAACGCTGGGCCTGCCATGCCTGTATTTCTTGGTCCTTTAAAATCCTTTCAACTAATCTACTTACTTGGTCCCCCATATCCTCGAGCCCTAAACCATTCCCCCACATATGGCTTAGTCCACCAATATATTTTTGGTGTCGGGCTGATTTAGACTTTTTTAGACACTACTGGGACTTATTTTGTTTGTTTCTATTACGTTCTTTGCAGTTCTCTGCAATCTGTTCCTCGGAATTTGCTTTTTATTTCTTCGTCTTTTTTTTAGATAGTCGATTCAGTTCAACATTTAGTCCAATCAAAGGACTACACAGCGCAAAAATGAGAAAATAGAAAAAAGTAAACATCTAAATGAATCAACAGCAAAAAGAGAAAAATATACAACAACATTCTAGTCGTTGTCAGGATGCTGATATAATATTTAACGAATAGGGAGCAAAATTTATAAAATAGAATTTCATGATGCAACAACTAGGTCTGACGTAGGGAGTCACTTTATTGCACAAGAGCCAAAATAGCCTAATTTTTTCGTTAGTTATTAAGCTCAGTTAGATAAGTAAAATGGACCAAATCTCTGACTAAGAAGCTTTTTTAATTAAAAGCCTTTTCCACCAGGAGCGTTTTTCATTAAAAGAAATAAGCTATGAAAAGATAAATAGTGGTAAATCTGGCAAGACTGGATGGAAAAATATATTTAATGTTGAAGATAATTATTTATTTCTAATGTGTCGTGCATAAGAAAATAGTCTAGTTGTTTTGTAGCGGTATTTAACACGGATGCAATCTAAAAATTTGCATAGTTAGCGTAAATTGGTTTGTCATTGGTTAGTTAGTACTACTACCACTACTACTGTTAACAGCTCGCCATAGCAAAAACCCACCGAAGGCTAACACAGCGTACGGTCGTGCCAATGCCTGGCTATATTTACCTCAGGTGCTCTTCTTCGTCAAAGGAGAAGGCCTTGAGTAGTACCCAGGATTCTTTGGCACAATTTTTTTCTTAAGGGCTATTCACAATGAGATTTTACAAATACCCTGATTTAACTGGTGCTATTTTGACCCAATTAGATTTTCGTTGAATTTTCTGATTAGCTCAAATTACCTCTAGCTAATTCTTTGTATTAGTAAATTTCATTTTGAATGGGTCATTATAGTTTGTTTGTTTTAGCTCTACGTCTAACTTTTCAAGATTAATTCACATTCACATTGGTTAATTCACGTGTTGTTTGCTTTCCTGTATAGCCATATACAAGGCTATACAAGGCTATGTAGGCATACAAGATTTTCAGAAAAGTGAGACAAAGAAGAAACACTCAAATGAGTAGATTTTAGTTATAAAAATTCTCAGTCGCCACTAGGAATCCTGCATCTTGCGATTTCAGCTGATTTATAGTTTGTTAAGTTCTGTGAAATGATAAAATCTCCAAAAGGGTCCGGAAGTCATCAAAACATATAAAAGATGTCTCATATTTTTGTCAAAACCTGAGTAATTTTTAAATGTGTAATGTTGCGTTCCTTATAAACCGTATATTTTTACCATTAAGCTAATTTATAGATATTTCTGAAAATCTTACGGTCGATCTTTTATTCAAAGTTATGACCAATGAGTAAGCTGCTGATGCTTGTTGTAAAGCTCTAAAAAAAAGAAAAGAAAAAAAAATGAAAAATAGAACAAAAACTATTGTTCCTTTGAAAATAATTCCAATAGTTATTATAGAAAATTCTGGCGTCTGCAACAACAAAGAGTGCTTGACAACTCGTTTGAAAGAGCCCTCATTGGTGACTACAAAAATTATGGAGTATAAGCTTTCGAAATTATCGTTTTTGGCACAACAGTACATACCAACATCGTCTGATTAACTACACATGGGTCCAACAGTTAAACCATAATGAGTAATAAATGTTTTTGAGGTGGCATATCAAAATCGTGGGTTTCGATTGCTCAAAGCGGAAGGTGAATTCATTTATTCAAATCCATAAATATGGATTAGCATCTGTCTGTCAGTCTCTCTCTCTCTGTCTCTCCCTCTCTCTCTCTCTCTCTCTCTCTCGCTCGCTCTCTCTCTCTTCTTCTCTCTCTCTCTCTCTCTCCTCTCTCTCTCTCTCTCTCTCTCTCTCTCTCTCCTCATCTCTCTCTCTCTCTCTTCTCTCCTCTCTCTCTCTCCTCTCTCTCTCTCTCTCTCTCTCTCTCTCTCCTCTCTCTCTCTCTCTCTCTCTCCTCTCTCTCTCTCTCTCTCTCTCTCTCTCTCTCTCTCTCTCTCCTCTCTCCTCTCTCTCTCTCTCTCTCTCTCTTTCGACGAAAGCTTAAAACGAACAGAAATTATTCCGTGTATGAGGGGGTCCTGAATCACAAAAGCCTTTAAATTAGAATAAATGGCTCTTTTGAAAGTACTAAAAAGAACTTTAGCGTAAAGAGCGAGGTATTGGCGAGAAGACAAACCCCTTCATATGTGTAATAATTTCTGTTTGGTTTAAGTTTCAATGTTTCTCCTTAATTTCAGTTGAAAAAACCTTTTTTTCTCTCTAATTTATGATCGTTTTTTTAATAATGCTGGGATATCCGGCGCGTTTGTGATGGAAAATTCCTTTCCCCCCTGAAAAATTCCTCCATGGAAATATCCTCCCATGTGATTCCCTCCCCTGAGCCCCCTAATCATAAAAAATTCCCCCTGAAAACGTCTGTATACTTCCCATTAACCAATACTATATGTAAACAATGGGAAAAGTTCATAACTTGCAGCACTTCCCCCGGGGACTCTGGGGTATTAAGTCATCCCCAAAAACATAGTTATAAAGTTTTTCGACTATGCTGAAGAAAATTGCTGTCTCAAAATTTTGATCAGTTGACTTTGTGAAAAAATGAGCATGGGAGGGGCCTAGTTACCCTCCATTTTTTTTGATCGCTTAAAAAGGGCACCAAAACTTTTAATTTCCGTTCAAATGAGCCCTCTTGCAATATTCTAGGACCACTAGGTCAATACGATCACCCCTGGGAAAAACAAGAACAAAAACAAATGAACACGCATCTGTAATCTTTCTTCTGGCAAAAAATATAAAATTCCAAAATTTTTGTAGATTGGAGTTTGAATTCTCTACAATAGGGTTTTCTGATACGCTGGATCTGATGGTGTGATTTTCGTTAGCATCATATGACTTGTAGGTTTTTTTCTCCCTTTTTTCGAAAAAAGGCAAATTTTTTTAGGTTTGTAACTTTTGATGCGTAAGACGAAACTTAATGAAACATATGCATTTGAAATTAGCATAAAAATCCGATTCTTTTGACGCATCTATTGGTATCAAGATTCCGTCTTTTAAAGTTTCGGGTACTGTGGAGCTGGGTTGCTCCTTATTTAAAGTTCGTTACCACGAACTATTTGATATATATATAAGCCGAAAATGAAATTTAATATATCAGAATATTTCCGATAATAAAAATTTGAAAATTTTCAGAAAATCAGAAAATTTTGCTGTAGAGAGAATTAAGAAAAAGGGATGTATGCTCAAATGAGGTTTTACCCTTACTTGACAAACCAGCACCAATAAAAATCAACTAAGAATCAACACGATATCCATAGAATTGCTAACGGCAAGTCAGATCATGAATTAAATATTCTTGCTTTCCAAAAAAGGCTTGATAGGCAAAAAAAAATCTTGAATTAAGACTAGGGCACATTACATATATCTAGATATGTGTACTGTGGACAAGGGAGAAGATTAGCTGTTTGTAGTTTTCTACAGTATGCATTTGAACTTGGTTATAATTTTAACCACTTCATTGTGCTCCTTAGCTGGGTGGGCAAAGTAACAGAAATTATTGTACACTAAAATTAAACACGGTAAAAAGCCCCGTTACGTTCGAGTTGTGTGGCAAATTCCCCGGTCTTTGCCATCACTTATTTAGTCTAAATTTTTCTGGAATAATCTTTTATTGTGTAGAAATCTTTAAGTACATATTCATCTTGTTTTTCCCTACAGTGACGAGAATCAAAACATGTAACGTCAGGCTGGTTCATTGGAGATGACACGAATAGATCAAGGCAAAATTATAAACAAGCTCTTAAGCAATATCTGTCATAAGCAGTAATGCCTTCCCAGATTACTGATGTTTGTGTTTTTGACTCTAAAGTGGTTGGTAAGTCTTCGAAAAGCTTATGCAGAAGCATCTTGAAAAAATTACCCGATCCTGGAAATAAAATCGAGTAAGAAATGAAAATCTTCATTTATTGC
>CM051258.1:63031894-63034394 GCA_027921565.1 Artemia sinica
AAGAGGGCAGTTTTACTGGCACTTCATCAACGATTCCAGTCATAACCTGCTCATATGTAAAGCCTTTCCCGTTAAATTGTTTAACTCATAGATAAATTGGTAAGTCTAGTGTCGATTCTTTAAAAGAATAAATAAATAAAAAAACGTTAGTTACTGAATAAAAGCATTAAAACTGAAAACGAAAAGAAATCATTACGAATATGAGGGGGGTTCACCCCCTATTCGATACCTCGCTCTTTACGATAATGTTCGAATTTTGTTCGAATCCCAAATTCCTGAATCACAAAGGCCTTTTAAATAAAATAGATAGCTCTTTTGAAAATACTAAAGATAAATTTAGCGTAAAGAGCGAGGTATTGACTAGGGGGTGAACCCCCTCATATACGTAATAATTTCAGTTCTTTTTTAAGTTTTAATGTTGCTCGTTATTTTCAATTTAAAAAACTTGTTTTTTTATTTAATATCTGATCGTTTTTAGATAATGCTGGGAAATCCGGCGCCCCCTTCATAGAAATTTCCCTTCCCCCAAGAAAACATTCTCTATGGAAAGATCCTCCCTCGTAACCCCCTCCTCCAACCCCCCCACCAGACTGAATCCCTCCTGAAAACGTCTGTATACTTCCCAATAACCAATTCTATATGTAAAAAACGGGCAAAGTCCATAACTTGCACCCCTTCTCTCCGGGAACTGTGGGGCACAAAGTCATCCTCAAAGAAATATTCATTAGATTTTCGGCTATGCTTAACAAAATAGCTATCTCAAAATTTTGATTGGGTGACTTTGGAAAAAATGAGCGTGGGAAGGGGCCAAGTTGCCCTCCTTTTTTCGTCACTTAAGAAGGGCACTAGTACTTTTAATTTCCGTTTGAATTAGCCCTCTTACTATATTTCTAGGACTACTGGATCGATACAATCACCCTAAAAAAAAAAAAAAAAAAAAAAAAAAAAAAAAAAAAAAAAAAAAAAAAAAAAAAAAAAAAAAAAAACACACATCCGTGATCTTTCTTCTGGCAAAAAAAAAAAAAATAATACAAAATTCCATATTTTCGCAGATAGGGGCCTTGAAACATCTACAATAGGGTTTTCTGTTACGCTGAACCTGATGGTTTGATTTTCATTAAGGTTCTATCACTTTTAGTAGGTATTTCCCCCTTTTTTCGAAAATGAGGCAAACTTTTTCAGGCTCGTAACTGTTGATGGGTAACTAAATTTGATCTAACTTATATATTTTAAATCAGCACAAAAATCTGATTCTTTTGATTTATCTACTGGTATCAAGATTCCGTTTTTTAATTCCGCTCCTTACTTTCAGTTCGTTACCACGAACTGTTTGATTAAATAAATAAAAAAACTTCATTAACTAAATAGAAGCATTAAAGCAGAAAACGGAAAATGGAAATTATGCCGTATATGAAGGGTTTGCCCCCTCCTAAATAATTTTATGCTAAATACTTTATAATTTATGCTCTTTATGCTAAAGCTTTTTGAACTTTTAAAAAAGCTTCCTATTCTAATTAGACGGCCCTTGTGTATCAGGAGCCGTTCTTAAAAAATGGGACAAACAGTCAAACTTTAGCGTAGATAGCAAGGTATTGAAGAGGGGGCAAACCCTTCATATATGAAATAATTTCTGTGTTTTGAGTTTGAATGTTGATCCTGAATTTCAGTTAAAAAAAACTTTTGTTTTTTTATTTATTCTCTGATCGTTTTTCAAATAACACCGGGAAATAGGGAAAATCCCCCCCCCCCTCATGGAAACTCCTAGATGAAATTTCCTTCCACGTAAAATACTCCCCCTAAATTCCCTCCAGACGGTTCCACCCTCCCTGAAAATCCCCTCCTAAAAAATTTTTTTGCGGAAGATTCAGCCTGAAAATTCTCCTTAGCATATTTTCATTTGATTAAGACTTGTAACTTCTAGTTGTTTTCTCGATCACTTCAGAATTCCCCCCTTCCGTGGAATTTTTTTCCCGGAAATCCAAAACCGCTGAAAATAGCCTCAGTGTAATTCCCCTTAACATATCCGCTTGCAAAATTGAGTTGTCAAAGAGACAGTAAGACTAATTAAATGAATTTTTTATAGGAATTCTGTCAAATCTCTACAATGTAAAATTTTCTTTGGAAAGATCACCCTCAGAAAATTTATCACTATAGAAACCCACCCCAAGCACAGAATAACTCCCCCCCCCCCCAAAAAAAAAGAATGTCCGCATACTTCTCAATAACAAATACTCTGTGTAAATAAGGGCATTGTTCATAACTTACAGCCCTCTCCCCATGGACTGTGGAGGGTCGTGTTACCCCTAAAGACATAGTTATTGGACTTTTCAACTATGCTGAACAAAATAGCTATATCAAAATTTTAATGGGATAATTCTGGAGAAAAATTGGGGCGTAGGAGGGGGGCTAGTTGCCCTCCAATCTCTTTGGTCACAAAAAATGGCCCAAGAACTTTTATTTTCGTTCGAATGCAAACTCTCCTGATCTTCAAGGACTATTA
>CM051258.1:63039394-63099394 GCA_027921565.1 Artemia sinica
TTTTAAGATGAAAAGCTGTCGATTTCACTTGGTTGCGTTTAACAAAACTTATTACTCTCTCCTTTAATATGCAATAGCCCTTACAGAAGCTAACTCCTCTTGACTCCTTTTTACACCAGCCCTCATATACAAACGAAGAAGGCAATGAATTTGCTTAAAAGCGAGTCTAATAGAGTTAGAACGTCAACGACCTTCTCTTTTCCTTCTTCTGATCACAGTATGACTTTCAAAAACATCTAAAGATAAGAAAAGATAATAGGGCCGTTTTTTCACTCATCAATGTGCTAAAATCTTACATCTTTTGTCAGAAAACGCTTAAAAGCGAAATCTTTGAACAGAGATCTTACATCTTTGGTCGTTATTGTGCAAACATCTTTCATCATTCTGCTCTGATCAGCGGTCTGAGAACAGTGATGAGTAGATCATCAAAAGGCCTGTTTTTTCACTCGTCAATGTGCTAAAATCTTACATCTTTTGTCAGAAAACGCTTAAAAGCGAAATCTTTGAACAGAGATCTTACATCTTTGGTCGTTATTGTGCAAACGTCTTTCATCATTCTGCTCTGATCAGCGGTCTGAGAACAATGATGAGTAGATCATCAAAGTTCTCTCATCATTGTTCTATATGGCAAAACAGTGGCGGTCTTCACACTTTTTGCTAACATCAGTGAGCTGTAAGATCTTAGAACAAAGATGAGTTAAAAAACGATAATCTTTGCAGAAAGATGTAAGATCTTAGTGCTAAAAACGGGCCTAAAGTTCTCTCATCATTGTCCTATATGGCAAAACAGTGGCGGTATTCACACTTTTGCTAACATCAGTGAGCTGTAAGATCTTTGAACAAAGATGAGTTAAAAAACGATAATCTTTGCAGAAAGATGTAAGATCTTAGTGCTAAAAAACGGGCCTAATAAAGGGTATTCTGTGCACCTTCTGAAACATACCCCAAAAGTCAATATCCTGATGCGAGCCGTTTAGTATCCACAGGTAAATGATAATAACACCTTAACACACCCTAAGAATGCAAGGCTGGGATATACAACCTTTATACCCAAAGCTTCATTTTAATTAGCCATTTCTTTAGCACTGACGAATAAATGAAGGGGCTGTTTACTAGCTTTTTGCTAATTTGGTATGTTTGACAGCTAGATTTTTTTTTTTTTTGGGGGGGGGGTGCTTAAGTGTTTATAACCGGCTAGCAATAACTGGTGAACGAAGGGGTCATTTACTTAAGCTAGTTGTGCCCAATTACCCCACTGTGTTTGAGTTCTCTAGCAGTGATGAATCTTGAACGTAAAAATAGGGTTGAATATTTTTGGGAGAACGTAAGTAAGAAGTTTTAAAGACAATAGTATGAAACACAAAACATATTCTTCTAGAATCCCGATGTTGTGAGGCTTGATTGAAGCACTCCTTATAAGCCCTATGCGTCGGGAACAAAACTCCGTGTATTTGTTCGTGGCTTTCATCATTTCTCCAGCCGTGCCTTACGTATTTCTGATCTTGCGTTCAATTCTTCAATACCTCATCATATTCCACCTTACAAGGCCTTTATCCAGGAGAAGGGGGTTTAAATCCCCCAGAATATTTTTCCGACTCGTAAAAATGTTACGAAAATGCATATAAACAAATTTGGTATGTGTTTTCTGAAGTTTCTGTACCCCCCCCCAAAAAAAAAAGATCCTTTTATAACCCCCTCCCCCAAAAAAATCTTGGATACAGCCCTGGCACCTAAAAATCTCCAATTCAGCCCTGTTTTTGTGTCTCCGATGGTTACAGAAACATTGGATAATCTTAATTCCTCAGTTTCATATTTAATATGAGCCTAATTCTGAAATTACATTTTTTGTTTGATGTGTAACTCAATTAACGTCTGGCCATAATATGAATACTTAGAAGTTGGGGTCAGTACTCGCTCTATATTTCCTCTTCTAACATCTGAGACTTAACCAAATCTTAAGTTTAATGGGCCGTTGTTTTGCTAAGAAAACTTTCATAACGGCTCTTGCACTTTTTGTTCTTATATTTTTTGCTGAAGTATGTCTTACATCTTCAAAGGAATCTCACTCGTCAAGAAGTATATTAGCTGTCTATTAAATTAACTTTTAATACGCTACAATGATTTTGCTTACCTGCGTTAGCAACTGCTCTTGGTAAAGCCAAAACTCCACTTCCAGCCATGTTTCCTCCAACAAAAACCGCTGCAGCCCAAAGACTTAGCCCACCGTGTTTCTTTAATGCATAGCTGTCTGCGTTCCCATTCATTGGCAGTATTGTAGGTTTGACAGGTACCTCTTTGAGGTCCAGCATCTAAAAAAGGTAAGGTGATTTTCTGGATAAATCTATTTTAAAAGAAGCATCAGTGATAGTAGAAACAGAAATTTTAAGAAGCTAAAACTTTGTTGTATATAGAATTGTACTCCACATGTTATTTGAGTTGATATTAGCCTAACAATAAATACAAAACCCATTTTTCCTCTCCGTTTTGCCCTATCCCAAGAGGATCATTCAATTAGCATGATTTTTTAGTTTTAGAGTTAAATGCTCCGGAAACCTTTAAGGTTACCCTTAAATTAAAAAAAAATTGTTATAAGTAGCAATAAAATGCTAAAATTATTATGTCATAATTCTATGAGTTTGAACTTAACGCAATCCGGCAAGTCTCTTCCAGTATTGTATATTAGTTACATAAAAACGTAATTTGGAGCTTTTTACATAAGTATGTTAGTCAAGCTTCAGGCTTAACCACTAAAGAACATTCTTCCTCCACCCCAGCCTGTTCATGGCTTACAGATTACTCATCTCCAAAGAAAAGGCCGAATATTTAAGCTCGCGTTTAGACAATATCGTCTATATTAGCCTATGTCATTCCCTTCCTTAAAAATAGGAATTTATTGGCCACGACTTGGTATACAAAAGTAAAAATTTATTTGAATAACCTGTTTTTCAAACTTTTATGGATACTCTTTTGTCTTTAAAATTTTAAGTCATTAATTGTGTTGTTTTTTATACACAAACACACATAATTTGTTTGGTACGTATTGGATTTTTCTTTCTATTCATTAAGTGCGTACCAAAACTATCTTTTGTCTATTAAACCAATATGCATTGCACTTTTTATTTCTTGCTTACTTTTGTTACTTCTTCGTCTTAGATCAATAACAGTAGACGATTCATAAATAGAAGATAAAACAATGATGAAAATATCCAAAAATAAAATTTAACTAATTTACTTTTCAATTGGACCCATTCATGAAGGAAGGGATATTCAACTAGTCCATTTTCCTTATTTTTAGTTTAAACTTTGACCTATAGCTGCAAGGTACTTTATATATTGTAGGTTGTTTTTTTTTCTAATGAAAGGTCTTAGCAAAAATAAAAATCAAGACAAATATACAAATTCTATTGACAAAAATTTCCATACAAATTATTTTTATTTATTCGCAAAGATACAGCATCAGAAGGGCGAGAAAACTTGAATACAGTTTGAGCCAAAAATAGTTTGAGCCGTGTAAAAATAGTTTGAGCCGTGCACAAATAGTTTGAGCCAATAACCTGTTAAACAGTGGCTCGTGCATTAAAGAGGGTTTTGTGAAAGTAATTCCAATTTTACGACGCCTTAAATTTGCATTACTATTCACAAGAAAATAAATTCGATGAAATTACAGGATAACGGGGTTTTTGCTAACTTCAAAGGTTGCTGAGGAACTAAAAAATCAATTCCAGGAATGAATCTACAGCTAAAATGCTATTCTGAGAAAAGTATTCCAAGTGGCCGCTCCTCCAAGGGTTTATTTTTCTCTCCAAAACCCACTTTTTATAATGGGGAATTTTGTTGATGCATGAGTAACACTTTTAGAAGTAGATTTACAGCCCAGACAGAGGTTTGGAAAAGCTTTTTAATAACATACTTCTACATTTCTCTAATTTTCATGCCTGGAGACTATGAACAAACGCCTTTTTAGGACAAAATTTGAAGTTTTGATTAGAAGATGGCTTATCTCCTGAGACCCATCATGCCAAAGCCTATAGGTCATTCCATTGTTTAGTTTATTGCCACTGATATTTTGGCATCTTGCAATAAGTTGGATGCCAAGATAAAAGAAGAGGCTTGCCTATGGTTAGGTCCCTTTCATCCTCTTGTGCGATTAAATAAAAAAAAAACAAGTTTTTTAACTGAAAGTAAGGAACGACGTTAAAACTTAAAACGGACAGAAATTATTCTGTATATGAAAGGGGCTGTCCCCTCCTCAACGCCTCGTGCTTTACGCTAAAGTTTGACTTTCTCACAACTCTATTTTTTTGAACATTAAAAAACTTTAGCGTAAAGAGCGATGCGTTGAGGAGGGGACAGCCTCTTTCATATACGGAATAATTTCTGTTCGTTTTAAGTTTTAGCGTCGTTCCTTACTTTCAGTTAAAAAAAACTTTTTTTTTCAATTTTTGTATATTTTTGAATTAATGCAGGTTTTGATATTGGCTCACCTTACATGAATAATTAAAACAAAATTTGCATATTAATTTTACTTTTATTTGGTTAAATGGCTTTCTCGAAACTTGTTTAATTTTATTTACGAACGTTTTTATTAGTAATAATGTACGTAACTTACTAATTAACTTACGTAACGAACTTCTATATTCATAGATTTTTTTAATACGTATATTAGGGGGTTCGCCCCCTAGTCAGTACCTTGCTATTTAAGCTAAAGTTTGAATTTTGTTCCAATTCTTTAAAAATGACCCCTTAATCACAAAGGCCGTTAATTAGAATAAATAGCTCTTATAAAAGTACTAAAAAATAATTGGCTTAAAGAGCGAGGTATTCACTAGGGGGTGAACCCAATCATATACATAATATTTTCTATTCATTTTAAGTTTTGATGTTGCTCCTTACTTTCAGTTGAAAACTTTTTTTTTATATTTCATTTCTGATCTTTTTCTTTAATAATGATGGGAAATCCGGCGCCCCCTTCATAGCAATGTCCATTCCCCCATGAAAACTTCCTTTATGGGAAGATCCTCCCGTATAACCCCCGACCCCCTCCCCACCTACCAGAAAAATCCCCCTGAAAACGTCTGTATACTTCCCAATAACCAATACTATATGTTAACATTGGGTAAAGTTCATAGCTTTCAGCCCTCCCCCCGGGGACTTTGAGGGATTAAGTCATCCTAAAAGACATAGTTATCATATTTTCGACCATGCTGAATAAAATGGCTAACTCAAAATTTTGATCGGGTGACTTCGGGAAAACAATGAGCGTGTTAGGGGGCCTAGTTGCCCTCCATTTTTTTGGTAACTTAAAAAGGGCACTAGAACTTTTAAATTCCGTTCCAATGTGCCCTCCCACGATATTCTAGGACCACTGGGTCGATACGGTCACCCCTGGGAAAAAAACAAAACAAAAAACAAATAAACATGCATCCGTAATCTTTCTTCTGGCAAAAAATGCAAAATTCCGCATTTTTGTAGATATGTAGTTGAAACCTCTACAGTAGGGTTTTCTTATACGCTGAATATGATGGTGTGATTTTCATTAAAGTTCTATAGCTTTTGGGAGTGTATTTCCGCCTTTTTTCAAAAAATCAGCCAAATTTTCTCAGGCGTGTAACTTTTGATGGGTAAGACTAAACTTGATGAAACTTAAACATTTGTAATCATCATTAAAATCTGCTTCTTTTGTTGTATCTATTGGTATCAAAATTTCGTTTTTTGGAGTTTCGGTTACCATTGAGCCGGGTCGCTCCTTACTTACAGTTCGTTCCTACGAACTGTTTGATTATTTGATTTTCATTGTTGTTTTTTATATTTAAAATAGTTTCGTAAGTATTCTTTTGTATGTGTTTTATTTTTATTTTATTTTGCTACTCCACTTCATTATAATTTTAGTGGACCAAAAATAAATTTTATTATTGTTATATTATTTTATAGACCAAGAGAAGTCAAATTCAGAAAAAGCCTGATGTGATAAATTTGTTTAATACTTACAAGGGAGGGTGCGGAGTGGCAGCTTAAAATGTCCTGCTAGCCCCAGCTTGCTTTGTGGATTCATTTAAGTAGCATTACAACCTTTGGAATGTAACAAAAAGTAGCCACATTGCCATTTTCCATTCTTTTTTCCCTTCAGACAAAATAGTTTTGCCCCTTCATCGCTACTTTTAAGGTTTGAAGACTATAGGGAAATAGGTCCTACTCTAGAACTAAAAAAAGTTCCGTGAAATATGGTTTGAAAGTAGATAAGTACACAGGACAAGAACTTACCTAGGATTTTCTGTTAAAGTGACCAGCATTTCAGGGGGGGGGCACAAGCCCAAAATAAATGCAAAAAATATTCAAATTATAGGAGAATGTAAGAAATTGTGCCAAGAGTCATAAGAACCTCCGAATTCTATAACCTATTTTAATACCCATAATAACCAAATATAATTTGAGATGCCAACCTTTTGGGCTTTGGAGTTTTTTGAAAAATAGCATAAAAAAAGGCGATTTTTACTAACAATGTAAAAAAGTGATCTTAATAACAATGTCGAGAATTTTGGGGTTACTAAAGCCCACAAGTACCTAACATAAAAGTTTTCAGAGTAATATTTATGGTGAAATTCCAACGAAATTATTTCGGTGAACTTTTGCTTTATGGTGTGAAAATTTATGGGGAAATTTTCTTAAGGCATAATATTCACAAAACAAATTATCAAATATTTTCCAGTTCAGTCAGTTTTTTTTATTCTGCAATACCTTTTTGCTGTATCGAGTGTGAGGGGTCATGCACAGTCTGGTTTGGTTACATCTAAGCTTCATCTCCCTGACCCTTTCTCCTATTTCTCCAATTTTCATTATTTAGATATACATTATTTGACCTATATAGATGCGTATTCTTCAGCCCCTGTTTTTATAACATTTGAAACTTTAAGTGACATTGACCCTAAGTTCTTAGGTCAGAATGCTATAACCTCTTTTTTCCCTTTCCAAGGGGTCCAGAATGTGAAAACAGGTTTGAAAAATTTTGTTCAGATTTATATCTGCTTAAATTTTGAACAAAGAAGAATGACGAGGTAAAGACAAAGAGTAGATTGACCAAATGGATAAATTCAAGTACCTTGGTAATATCAATAGTAAGAATGGTTGATTAAGTGAATATGCAAAAAAGTTGATTAGCCAAGCCGCAGAGTGTTTTTTGCAATTATAAAAAAGGAAGAATTAGAAAATAAGTCCTTGAATAATAAAATTTGGACACTAGGAGTGACAACAATGACAGCAGTCAAGTGTAAAAAATTAATTTAGTTTAATGAAGATTTAAAATAAATCCTAGAAACCTTTTTCTGCAATAAGAAGGGAGGAATCAACCTGCAGCACCCTTATTCAGGTTTAGTCTAAATGAAGAAAGGTAGGAGATTGATTCCTACTACAGCATTTGAGACAATGCCTCTGGAACATGTCATTTTGGATGGTCGAGGAGAATTGATTAGAGGTTGGGATAGGAGTTGTGTGAAGGCTGTTTTAATTGCTTATCGGAATGACCCTATATCGAACGAGAAGCTCTGGGAAACTTTTGTTTTGATTTTAGTTTTTTGTGACTATTAAATAAAAAGAACATTTTTTTCAAACTGAAAGTAAGGAGCGACATTAAAACTTAAAACGAAAAGACATTATTCCGTATATGAAAGGGACTGTATCCTCCTCGAAGCCCCGCTCTTTAGGCTAACGTTTTTTATCACTATAAAAATTTTTTTTTTGACAAAAATCAAGCTTTAGCGTAAAGAGTGAGGCGTTGACAAGGGAACATCCCCCTTCATATATGGAATAATTTCTTTTCGTTTTAAGTTTTAATGTCGTTCCTTACTTTCAGTTAAAAATACTTGTTTTTTTTTTATTTAATATCAATTAAAAACGAACATAAATTAACTTTAAGAAACTGCTCTCCAAAAACAAATAAAAAGTGAGGCGTTAAGGAGGGAACAACCCCTTTCATATATGGAATAATTCCTTTTCGTTTTAAGTTTTAACGCCGCTTCTTACTTTCAGTTAAAAAAAAAAAATTATTTAATTTCAATTAAAAATGAACATAAATTAACTCTAAGAAACTGCTTTCCAAAAACAAATAAAGAGCGTTGAGGAGAGAACAGTCCCTTTCATATATGGAATAATTTATGATCGTTTTAAGTTTTAATGTCACTCCTTACTTTCATTAAAAAAAAGTTGTTCTTTTTATTTAATAAACCAAAAAAAACAAAAATCAAACCAAAACTTTCGCTGAACTTCTCCTTCGATATATGATCATTCTGAAAATCAATTGAAACAGCCTTCACACAACTCCTTTCCCAACCTCTTAGAAAATTTCCTCGACCACCCACAATGACATATTCCAGAGGCATTACCTCGAATACTATAGTAGGAATCAATATCCTCTCTTCATTTAGACTAAACCTGAATAAGGGTGCTGCAGGATGATTCCTCCCTTCTTATTGCAAAAAAAAGGTTTCTGGGATTTATTTTAAATCTTTATTTAACTAAATTAATCTCTCTCTCTCTTTCCTTCTTTGTCACTCTTACTCTCACACTCTCCCTCTCTCTTTCTTTCTCTCTGTCTCTCTCTCTCTCTCTCTCTCATCTCTCTCTCTCTCTCTCTCTCTCTCTCTCTCTCTCTCTCTCTCTCCTCTCTCTCTCCTCTCTCTCTCTCTCTCTCTCTCTCTCTCTCTCTCTCCTCTCTCTCTCTCTCTCTCTCTCTCTCTCTCTCTCTCTCTCTCTCTCTCTCCTCTCTCTCTCTCTCTCTCTCTCTCTCTCTCTCTCTCTCTCTCTCTCTCTCCTCTCTCTCTCTCTCTCCGTCTTTCTCTCTCATCCTCTCTTTTGGACAATTGGATTTGAAAAACAGAGTTTATTTGATTTCCCGTACCCATTACACACGTTTACATGACTATCTCATCAAAAAATATTGCAATTTCATTGGTATTCCGACTGTATTTAACCATTTGTTTAACAAAATAAGACAAAGAGCCTAAAGGAATATTTTTGTTTTATTGTGTTTGTTTTGTTGCAATCAAAGGCCTCTTCAAACAAGTGAAAATCTTGTTTACCGCAAAAGAAATGGATAATTTCTTAGAACATAATTACTACGGAAAAGTAAACAAGAGAGCATATCTTAATGAAAAATTGTTGACAAATATAAAGTTTATTATGAATGGATAGTGAAACAAGAATTTCACCGAATGCTTTCTAAAAAAATTTAGTCACATTCTGTTGTCTTTCAACTTCCTCATATTTTTCCTTTGGAAGACAAAGTATCGGTTAACATAAAATAAAAAATTGATTTTAAAACTTTTGAAAGCTTTGTTCTTTTTTTTATAAGAAACCTCGCTGCAGCAACGTTGGAAAGAGGATGCCTTGGGACCTGCACCCTCTTATAACTAAATAAGAAAACAAATATGTTTAACTGAAAGTAAGGAGCGACATTAAAACTTTAAACGAACAGAAATTATTCCCTTTTCTCACAACTCTACTTTTAAACATTTAAACATTTTAAACATTGACTTTTTCTCACAACTCTACTTTAAAACAATAAAAAATTAACTTTAGCGCAAACAGTGGGGCGTTGAGGAGGGAACAGCCCCTTTCATTACGAAATAGTTTCTGTTCGTTTTAAGTTTTAATATCGCTCCTTAATTTCAGTTGAAAAAAAAGCTTTTTTCTATTTACTTTCAGGACGTTTTTGAACTAATGCAGGTTTTGAATTTGGCTCACCGTACATGAATAATTAAAACAAAATTTGTATATTAGTTTTATTGTTTAACTAATAATAACCTTATAATAACCTAAGTTTGATTTTTGTTCCATTTATTTAGGAATGACTCCTGAATCACAAAGGCTGTTTAGCTAGAATAATAACTTCTTTTAAAAGTTAAAAAAAGCTTTAGTGTAAGAACGAGATACTGAGAAGAGGCAACCCCCGTTATATACGTAATATTTTTTGTTTGTCTTAAGTAATAATGTTACTCCTTACTTTCAGTTGAAAAAAAAACTTTTTTTTTTTTAATTTCTGATGGTTTTTTTTAATAATGCTCGAAAATCCAGTACCCCACTCATGGTAACTTTCTTACCCTATGAAAAATTCCCCCAAGGAAAGATCCTCCCGCGTTATTTTCTCTATCCGAACCCCTCTCCCCCTCCCTACCAGGAAAAATTCCCCCTAAAAACGTCTGTAAACTTTCCAATACCAGTAATTCACTCTGATACCTAGATTCTGTCAATGTTATCCTATGCATCCGACAAAGGATGTTGCTAAAGAATTTAGTTCATACAAAAAAAAAACATAAAAAACAAGGTAGTGAAAAAAATAAAAAGATTTCATTCTTTTGCCCTTCCAATGTACAAAAAACAACTGTTTGAAAATATGTAATAAAATATACAGTGTCAATGAGTATCCATAGAGTACCACTAATATAACCGTATAAGTAAACAAAAAAATAAAGAAAAATTTGAAAAAATTTTCTAAGTCCCAAAAATTCCAAGTCAGAAAAAAAGTGCTACTAAAAACATATTTTTCTAATAGTAAAAGTCACGACTAACATATTAATATCATTCCCGTTTTGTATTTCGAAAATATTAAATGTGATTTTTTGTCTTTTAAGTATATTTCATGTCATTTTAAGACACGTGAAAAAGTAGAAAAAAATTCCCACGTAAAAAAAAAATAAAAAAAAGCTGAATAATTTTCCAAGTACAAGAAATTCCAAGTCAGAAAAAAGTGCAACTACAAACACTACTTTTCTAATTGTAAAATTCACGACTAACACCTTTATATCATTCTCATTTTGTATTTTAAAATATTAATGGTGATTTTTAATTGGTTTAAGAATATTTTATGTCATTTCAAGACATGTGAAAAAGGTTGAAAATTTTTTTCTGTTAAAAAAAAAGTTGGGGGTAATGAAGGGGTGGGAGGGGAGAGGGTTGAGGAAGGGAGGGGTGAAGGGATGGGTTTGAGGTATAGCGGGAATGAATTGGGGCCCAAGCATCAGAAGAAGTTGTCTGTCCAGTATGCATCTCAAATAATCGGGTTATGCATATTCTCAGGATGTTGCCATAAATGAGGCCCCGAAACAGATCACTGTTAACACCTACCAAAATCCGATTGATAAATCAAATGTGCAAATAACTTTTTACGATAATGTGACGCTTAACATCAGTTGGCCAATCTCCCGGAAAAAATACATTGAATGTATTTCTAAAATCACAATATGTTCAATGGATTGTTTGCTCAGTCGAGTAATGTGTCGTCCTTTTACCTTAGGAAATCATGGGCCTCACGTTCGATTCCTACATCAAACTAAAATTTCATAAAATCAACGGGAAGTTGCTTAGAATGTAAAAAATGTATCGTTGGGAAAGAAAACATATCATCATTAGAGTACCAAAAAAAGACATCAATACCCTAAACCATCCCTACAATAACATCCATACATCCATACAATAAAACATCAAATAAAACACCAATACAATGAACAATAAAAATCCTAACATCCATACACATGAACATCAAATAAAACACCAATACAATGAAAAAAAATCCATACATCCCTACACATAAAACACACACAAAACCATCCCCACAATAACATCCATACATCCATACAATAAAACATCAAATAAAACAACAATACAATGAAAAATAGCAATCCATACATCCATACACATAAAACATCCATACAATAAAACATCAAATATGGGATATTTGTCTGCTTTTATGGTGGGCTATGTGTCTTGTCATATAGATGGATGTCTGTAATTATATGGTGAATGATAGGCCGCTTGTATAGATTGTCTATGTGTCTGCTTACATAGATTGCCTGTGTGTCTTCCTGGGTATAATGGCTACCTATGTTGTACCTTTAATTGACACAATGCTACTATAATAAAAACCCCTACACTCCATTTATTTTTTTTCCCAGAGGCACTTCATATAGAAGGGGTTGTCGTATAAGCTTCAAAAAGGGCTCATTAGACTAGATATCGAGAGTTCTAGTGCCTTTTTTAAAAGTCAAAAGTGATCGGAGGGCAACTAGCCCCCTCCAAGTCCTTTTCCCAAAATGCATCCGATACAAATTTGAGGTAGCCATTTTGTTATAAATAGTTCTAAGATTATATAACAAAACTCATTTACGTATGGTCATTTCGTTACAGATAGTTCAAAGGTCAGATAAGAAAAACTCCTGTGTCGATACAACTCCCCCCCCAGGGCCCGGGGCAGGCGTTGTAAGTATTGCTCTGGGGGCACATATGGTGTTTATGGAAGGTTAGCTCGTATAAACTTCGGAGAAGGTTCATTTGATTGGAAATTGAAAGTTCTAGTTCACTTTAAAGAGTAAAAAGATATCGGAGGGCAACTAGCCCCCCCCCCCCCCCTCCGCATGCCCTTTCTTCATCAAACCCATCCGATAAGAACTTTGATATAGCCATTTTTTTAAATAGTTCAAAGATCATATAATGATAACTCCAGGGTCGACACAAACCCCCAGGACCCAGAGGCAAGTGCTGTAAGTAATACTCTGGGGGCATATATAGTTCTTATAGAGGGGATGCTCGTATGAACTTCGGAGAGGGCTAGTATGATTTGAATTTCTAGTTCACTTTTTAAGAGTCAAAAGAGATCGGAGGGCAACTAACCCCCCCCCCCCCTCTCCAAGCCCTATTTTCCTCTAGCCCATCCGGTAAGAACTTTGAGAGAGCTATTTTTCCAAAATAGTTCAAAAGTCAGATAACAAAACTCCGGTGTCGACCCCCCCCCCTCCGGGGGCCTTGGCGCAGGCATTGTAAGCTATGTCCTGAGGCCGTATATTGTTCTTATGAAAGGGATGCTCGTATAAACTTCAGAGAGGGTTCATTTGAATTGAAAGTGAAAGCTGTAGTTCATTTTCTAAGAGAGAAAAACATCGGAGGGCAACTAGCCCCTCCCGCACTCCACGCCTTTGGAATTTTCGGATGGATAAACCCATCCGATAAAAATTTTATGTTATAATTTTGTTAAAATTAGTTCAACCATTAGATATTGAAACTCTGGGGTCGACAAAACCCCCCAGGGCCCAGGACAGGCGTTGTAAGTTATACTCTGGGGATATAGATGGTTCTTATAGAAGGGATGCTCGTATAAACTTCAGAGAGGGCTCATTTGATTGAAAATAGAAAGTTCTAGTTTACTTTTAAAGAGTCAAAAGAGACCGAGGGTTAATTAGCCCCCCCCCCCACGCCCTTTTCCCCAAACTCATCCGATAAAAATTTCGAGATAGCTTTTTTGTTAAAAATATTTCAAACATCAGATAATAAAAACTCCGAGGTTGACACAAACCTATTTATTTCACTTTGATATTTTTACTTTGATACCAGTTTTGATACTTTGATGAACATTTGATTTTTTAAAAGTTTGATTTTGAAATAAGGGATTTTTAAAAACTTAAAACTTTTTGCAATCAAAAACGAACAAAATTAATTAATAAAAAAAAAACTTTCCGAAAAATAGGTTTTTCAAAGAAAAGTAAAGGCAATTTTAAACTTAAGCTCAGCAGATACAGAAACCTGTTAAGATTGAACCTCAAAACGACCAGAAATTACTATTAAAGAATAAATGAAACCCAAAACGAACAGAAATTAAATAAACAGTCATAACAAAGAACCTACAACAAGTAATAATATAAATGAATAAATAGATCTTAAAGCGAGTAATGCTTAGATTGAATATGAAAATCAAGCTGAAAACGAAAAAAATATTTTCCTATTGAAGTATAAATGAAACTTAAAACGAATAGAAATTAAATGAACAATCAATGCAAACAAAGATACAATAGATATTAATGTCAAGTAATAAATAAATCTTAACAGGAGTGAAACTTAAATTGAATATGCAAATCAAACTTGAAACGAACAAAAAATCACTACAAACAAGAGTTTGGGTATCACCTCCTTCTCTCACTGTAAAAGTCTAAAACCTACTGCGTCATTGGCACTTTACTGAAAACCATATGCGTCTTGAACAGCATTGGAAAGTATAAACAACATCAAATTGAATATTTGCTGTATAATGATATTAATAGATGAAACATCCATCAGTTCAAGAATTTATTTCACTGTAATTTTATTTTTAATTTCAATGCTGTAAGAACTGGAAAAGAAAATATTTGTAATATAATTCGTTTTCAGTTAAGCGCTAATGACGCAGTAGGCTTTTGGTTTTTATTTACAGTTAAGGAAGGAGACAGTATCTAAACTCTTGTTTGTAGTGAAACTATATTCGTCTTGAACAACTTTAAAAAGAGCTAATAAATTAAACTGAATATTTGATGTATAATGATATTAATTGCTGAAAGCTCATGAGTTCAAATTTTACTATAATTTTAATGTTTATATTCAATATTAAGTACAATAGAAAATATTTGTCATAAAATTGGGTTTCAGTAAAGACGAGAACGGCCCTTTTTCCGTTTAGCCGTAGACGGTTGACCGAAAAAAAAACAATCTTCGGCAATATGTCATCATTCATCCACAAGACGTGCCCTAGCTATCTCAACCTTTCTTTCACTATAGCCTTAGAAAGCGGGATTAAACCACTTATTTCGTACAGCCTACTGTTTGAAATACGGTCGGTCAGTAGGGTACCCAGAACGATCCTTAGGCAATTTGTCTGGAAAACATCTTGCTAATCTTCATCCGCTTTTCGGAGCGCTCATGCTTCAGAGCCATATTTGACCATTGTCATCACTGTACCCTCCAATATTCTAATCTTGGTTTGCAGACTTATCTTTTTATTCTTCCAAACTTTTTTTAACTGTGAAAAAACACTCTGAGCTTTTGCTATTCTACTTTTAACATCTTCACTTGCTCCCACCATCTTTACTAATAATGCTAACAAGGTAAGTGATGCTGCCCACTTGATGAATCTTTTTATTACCCAACGTCACCTTTTCATCTTCACTTATTCCTAGCCTTAGTAACTTAGTGTTTTTAACATTAATTTTCAAAACCTTTTCTAGCATCCTGAACTCGCAAAACCTCTAAAAGTTCATTCATTTTGATCACACTTTCCTCTAGGATGCTTGAATCATCAGCATTATCTACGTCCAGGAGAGTTTTTCATCCCCATTTGATTCCGCGGTCTCCCATTGCCTTTCTTGTGCTCCTTAAGACAAATTCCATAAAAATAATCCATATAAAGGGGGAGAGAACACAGCCCTGCTTAACTCCTGATTTAATATAAAGCCAACTGCTAACCTCATTTTCTACCTCAGCAGTTTTATTCTCGTACATAACACTAATCACTTTAATGTATTCTTCGTAAAATATTCCTCAGTCTGACGAGAGGTAAAAGGGAAGTCTTCTGTCCCTTTCATTTTGTGTATATCTAAAGGTTCACTAAGATTCAGGTGCGTCGTTTGGGTTTGACAATTGCCCCCCCCAATAATATGGAGAAAAAACTATTATATATCCCATGCCCTTTGACTATTCAGATATGGACCCCTCTTGCCCCCCCCCCCCAATAAAAATTCTGGAGATTCGCCCCTGCTTAGATTTAGAATATTCGGGCAACTGACGTACTTTTTGTGGTTCTAATACCCCCCCCCCCCTCCTAGGATAGGAGGATTAGCTGACCCTCCTCTCCAATAGTTGTTGCAAACTTTTTACCACTGAATATAAGCTTTTATGAAGCCTCAACTGAATCAAATCGTTTAAATAAAGCTCTATAATACTTTTCTATATCAACTGTTTATCTTTTGCATGGGCAGCGAATCAACAAGTTTGTAGTAACGAAGTGTAAGCAAGGAGTGACTAGGTCCGATATCTGTAAAAGACGGAATTCCAACAACAGAACATCCATCTAAAGATTTTTTTTTTATGTGCTTATTCCAAATTTACAGAATTCATTAATTTTATTGATACTGATCAAAAGCTACACGCCTGAAAAACTTTGTCTCATTTTGAGAAAAGGTGGTAAACAGCCTTGAAAAGTCAATGAATCTTAATAAAAATCAAACCATCAGATTCAGCATATCAGACAACTCTACTGTAGAGGTTATAAGTAAGCATCTGTAAACATGTGGAATTTTTTATGTTTTGCACGAAGAAAGATCATGGATGCGTTTTTTATTTGTTTTTGTTTATTCCTGGGGTGATAGTGTGAAAACGATAGTCCAAGAAGTTTGGGAGTGGGGTCATTTGATCGAGAATTCAAATTTTTAGTGCCTTTTTTAAGTGACCATAAATACTGGAGGACCACAATCCTTCCTATCACGCCCCTTTTATCCTTAAAATAGTACTATCAATATTTTGAAATAAACATTTTGTTTAAAATAGTTGAAAGGTCCAATAACTTTGCCTTTGGGGAAGACCTGATCCCCACAACCCCTGGGGAAATGGCTTTAAGTTATGAAATTTACCCCTTTTTTACTTGTATTATTTTTAATTGGAAGCATACACATTGGGACAACTTTCAAGGAAGGTATTTTCTGCACGGGATTCCACGGGGGAGGGTAGTTACCAGGGATGAACTTTCCATTGGGAAATTTTACGCGGGAAGAATTCGTCACAATTTCCATGCCTTGTTTTTATTAGTGTGATTTGCTCTTTGACGACTCAACTTTATATGTTGGGATGTTCCGGGGGAATTGTCTGGGGAATTTTCTGGCAGGGTCTGGGGATTTTCCACGGGAAAATTCACCATTGGGAGATTTTCCCCGAGAAAAGATCTCCATATGTGAATTTTCCGCAGGAGAAGCTCTCCATGGGAGGTATCCAGGAAAAATGTCCCAACGCGGAGTTCCAGCATCACTTTAAAAACAACATGAAATTAAATAAAAAAGCATGCCTTTATACAAAAGAAAGTATGCTAGGGAGAATTTTTCAGATAGAATTGTCCGCAAGAAATTTTCCGGGGAGAATTTTCAGCGAGGATGAAATTGTTGGTGAGGATTTTCCAGGGGGATTTTACACACGAAGAGCTTTCCAGGGAGTACTTTATCGTGGGGTGGATTTTCCATGGAGGGGAGGTGGATTTCCCAGCAGTTTTTGAAAAACGAATAGATTTTAAACAAAGAAAAATAAATTTTTCTAAACTGAAAGTACTGAGTAACATTAAAAATTAAACGAGCAGAAAATTATTTCATGTATGAGAGGGACTTCCTCACCTCAGCACCTTGCTCTTTACGTCAAATTTTGATTTTCAGTCCCAATTCCTTAAGAACGACTCCTGAAACTATTAGTTTAATTGCAATAAAAAGCCTTTTTTTCAAATGCTAAAAAACTTTAGCATGAATTACTAAACATGAACTTAGTTAAAAAAAAATATGGCAATAAAACGACAATAACACATGAATGCTAGGATATTTCACACCTGCAAAAATAGTGTAGAGAAGTCAAACCTGTTATGTGTCAAACCTGATGACTCCCCTTAACATATCCTTAGTTTACTGGAGATAAGAAAGATCAGGTATCAAGGCCACGTCCAGAGGGGTGAGGACCAGGTGGACACCCTTTTCCCTAAAAACCATCGACAAAATCATGTCGTCATCAGAATGGCCACTGAGCCTGTTAAATATCCATGAAAAGGACCAAACTAGTAATAAACACACACAAATGTCTATACCCTCATGAAAGTTTGGTTTTACGTTTGTGGGACCCTTTTTGGACCTAGCTCTTGTAATTTTTGGATCCAGTCTTTAAGGATCCCTCGTGATCTATTGTTTCTTCTACTTATAAAACACTCCCAGCGGAATGATCGGTGCCATGTTTATTTAAGAATTGTACACTATATTTTCACAAATTTCACTTTTGAATTCCTATTTCTATTATTAAAAACTCCTTTACCGCTTTTGAATAAAAATCAAAGTATTTGATAAAATTGCGTAGAGAAGAGGAGATCAATACGGCCTGAAAGCATGCCCTTTTTCGAGAACAACCTCTTTTTGACCGCTTTGAACCCATCTCTTGAAAATACTATCAAAAGTTTTACTGCGTTGGTCAAAATAAGACCAGCATTGCTATAAAAAAGTACCAAGTATGAGATTGGTCCTATCAAACCGTACATCAGTTATAGTCAGAATCCATTTCTCCAATAGGCTAAAAACCCAGATGGAACCTGATTTCATCGATCATGTTCAGCTTTTCCTTTTTGGCCAGCCGTCTAGGGCTAAACAGAAAGCAGGCAGTCCACGGTTGGGGCGGGAGGATGTCAGAAAGAAAGATTTAAAGGAAATGGGAACTTCCTCGGAGGGTGTAAAGAGGGAGGCTTTGAATAGATTGGGATAGAGGAGGAGCGTGCGTAGTTGTGTTGGGCTCAGGTGGCTTGGTGCTGCAGTGAGATGTTAGTAGTAGTAGTACTGAATATAATAAATATTTTAATAACAAATGATAAATTATTGAAAACATCAGTGCTGGTCCGAAAGTATTACGGTTTCTGCCCGTTTTTCATGTGGAGATATTCCGGTGGAATTATCAAGGGACTATTTTCCGCGTGTTTTTATTTCTGGAAAATAATTTCCACGGAAGGGGGCATTTCAGAGCTGATCAAGAAACCGATCAGAGATTAAATTGGTATTCAAATGAAAGATGGTAAGGAAAGTTTTTCAGGCTGAATCGTCCACAAGCACTTTACAGGGAGGGGGGATTCTCAGCAAGGATGGAACTGTCTGGAGGGAATTTGACCGGGGGAAGGTATACTGAACATTGGGTGAAATTTCAACGAAGGAGTTTTCCGTGAGGGGGAGAGCTTTCCCTTCCATATGTGACGGGTTACCCCCTCCTTAATACCATGCTCTTTTCAAACAGTTCGTGGTTACGAACTGTAAGTAAGGATCGACCCGGCTCAATGGTAACCGAAACTCTAAAAAACGGAATTTTGATACCAATAGATACATCAAAAGAATCAGATTTTAATTCTGATTTCAAATATATAAGTTTCATCGAGTTTAATTTTATCTATCAAAAGTTACGCGCCTGAAAAAAATTGGCTGTTTTCAAAAAAAGGGGGAAAGACCCCCTAAAAATTATAGAAACTTAATGAAAATCACACCATTATATTCAGCGTATCAAAAAACCCTACTGTAGAGGTTTCAAGCTCCAATCTACAAAAATGTGGAATTTTGCATTTTTTGCCAGAAGAAAGATCACGGATGCGTGTTTATTTGTTTTTTTTTTTTTTTTTTTCCCAGGGGTGATCGTATCGACCCAGTGGTCCTAGAATATCGTGGGAGGGCTCATTGGAACGGAAATTAAAAGTTCTAGTGCCCTTTTTAAGTGACTAAAAAATGGAGGGCAACTAGGCCCCCTCCCACGCTCATTTTTTTCCCAAAGTCACCCGATCAAAATTTTGAGATAGCCATTTTGTTCAGCATGGTCGAAAATATTATAACTATGTCTTTTAGGATGACTTAATCCCTCGAAGCCCCCAGGAGGGGGGCTGAAAGTTATGAACTTTACCCAATGTTAACATATAGTATTGGTTATTGGGACCCGGCTCAATGGTAACCGAAACTCTAGAAAACGGTATTTTGATACAAATAGATACATCAAAAGAATCGGATTTTAATGCTGATTTCAAATATATATGTTTAATCAAGTTTAATCCTACCCATCAAAAGTTACGCGCCTGAGAATATTTGGCTGATTTTCGAAAAAAGGCGGAAAGACCCCCTAAAAGTTATAGAACCTTAATGAAAATCACACCCTCATATTCCGCGTATCAGAGAACCCTACTGTAGAGGTTTCAAGCTCCTATCTACAAAAATGTGGAATTTTGCATTTTTTCCAGAAGAAAGATCACGGGAGCGTGTTTATTTTTATTTTTTTTCCCCAGGGGTGATCGTATCGACCCAGTGGTCCTAAAATATCGTGGGAGGGCTCATTGGAATGGAAATTAAAAGTTCTAGTGCTCTTTTTAAGTTACCAAAAAAAATGGAGGGCAACTAGGCCCCCTCTCACGCTCATTGTTTTCCCAAAGTCACCTGCTCAAAATTTTGAGATAGCCATTTTGTTCAGCATGTTCGAAATTATTATAAGTATGTCTTTTAGGATGACTTAATCCCTCGAAGTTCCCGGGAGGAGGGCTGAATGTTATGAACTTTACCCAATGTTAACATATAGTTTTGGTTATTGGGAAGTATACAGTACAGACGTTTTCAGGGGAGATTTTTCCTGGTAGTGAGGGGGGGGGGGGGGGGGGGGGTCGGGCAGGGACTTACGCAGGGAGGGGGGCCTCCGGGCCCGGGACCCCCTGAAATCTCACGATTTTTTTCATTTTTCCATAATTTTCTGATTTTTCTCACAGAATAATGGGTTTGAAGGATTTGGCCCCCCCCCCGCAAAAATTACCCCCCCGAAACAAATTCCTGCGTACGTGCCTGGGGTCGGGGGTTGTGTACGAGGATCTTTCCATGAAGGAAGTTTTCATGGGGGAAGGGAAATTGCTATGAAGGGGACGCCGGACTTCCCAGCATTATTTAAAAAAAGATCAGAAATGATCTTTTAAATATAAAAAACAAGTTTTTAAACTGCAACAGCAGCAACATCAAAACTTTGAACGAACAGAAAATATTGCATATATGATTGGGTTCACCCCCTAGTCAATACCTCACTCTTTAAGCCAGAGATTTTTTAGTACTTTCATAAGAGCTAATTATTCTAATTAACAGCCTTTGTGATTAAGCGGTCATTTTTAAAGAATTAGAACCAAATTCGAACTTTCGCTTAAAGAGCAAGGTATTGACTAGGGGGCGAACCCCCTAATATACTTATTAAAAATATATGAATATAGAAGTTCGTTACGTAAGTTAATTCGTAAGTTACGTATAGGCCTATTTATTACTAATAAAAACGTTCGTAAATAAAATGAAACAAGTTTCGAGAAAGCCATTTAACCAAATAAAAGTAAATTAATATGAAAATTTTGTTTTAATTATTCATGTACTGTGAGCCAAGATCAAAACCTGCATTTATTCAAAAACGTTCAAAAATTAAATAAAAAGAACAAGTTTTTTTAACTGAAAGTAAGGAGCGACATTAAAACTTAAAACGAACAGAAATTATTCCGTATATGAAAGGGATTGTCCCCTCCTCAACGCCTTGCTCTTTACGCTAAAGTTTGACTTTCTCACAACTCTATTTTTTTTAAACAATAAAAAACCTTAGCGTAAAGAGCGAGGCGTTGAGGAGGGGACAGCCCCTTTCATATACGGAATAATTTCTTTTCGTTTTAAGTTTTAATGTCGCTCCTTACTTTCAGTTAAAAAAACTTGTTTTTTTTATTTAATTTACGCAAAAGTTTGCCTATTTGTTCCAATTTTGTAAGAGTGTTTACTGAAACAAGGGGGGCTATTCAATTAGAATAGGAAGATTTTATAAATGTGCTAACAGATTTAGCGTAAAGAGTTAGGTAATGAGGAGGAAGCAACCCTTTATATACGGAATAAATCTTCCAAAATTAATATGCAAATTTCATTTTAATTTTTAATGTACGGTGAGCCAAATTCGAACCTGCATTAGTTGAAAAATGTTCAGAAATTAAACAAAAAAAAAATTTTTTTTTAACTGAAAGTAATTAGAGACATAGAAACTTTAAAGGAACAAAAATTATTTCGTATATGAAAGGGGCTGTCCCCTCCTCAACGTCTCGCTCTTTACGCTAAAGTTTTTATTGTTTTAAAAATTAAAAGTTGAGACAAAGAGTCAAACTTTAGTGTGAAGAGTGAGGCATTGAGGAGGTAACAGCACCTCTCATAAACAGAAAAACTTCTGTTCGTTTTAAGTATTAGTGTTGTTCTTTACTTACAGTTAAAAAACATTTTTTTCACTTAATTAAAAAAGCCTATTGCCTATTGCTTACCCATAGCATTTGTTATTGGGAAGTAAACAGACAATTTTCGAAGGTGAATTTTTTTCTGGGGGAATTTTCAGTGGTTGATTGCGGGAGATACGCCCTCTTAAATACTTTACTCTTTACGCTAAAGTATGACTTTTTTATCCCAATCATTTACGAACAACAAGTGAAACACAAGGTTCGTTAAGTTAGAATAAGACAGCTCTTTGAACATTCTAAATCACGTTAGCGTGAAGAGCGACGTATTGTGGAGGGGGTATCCTTCTCATGTACATAATAATTTCTGTTCCTTTAAGTCTTGTGTTGATCCTTACTTTCAGTAGAAAAACCTGTTTTTTTATTTAATCACTAAATGGCACGAACAATTTTCAGGGGAAAGCATTGAAATGCTGCTTATTTTAAATAGCCGAAAATAGCCAGTCATTTATTTTTATTTATTTTTAAATTTTTGTGGTAGGCATTTATGTCATCGAAGCTTGTTTTTATATTATTCAGTGTTTTGGAAAAAAATTGTGCAAAATACTCTTTAGTTACAATTTTTGTTATTTAACTTCGGCAAAGCGAAGAGTTGATTACTTTGAGCGCAAAAAAAAATAATCGGAAATACCGAAAACGATGGAACAAATATAGATAGTGAAAACATCTATATATGGTTTAATCAGATTATCACCCAATACCTACAATTTAAAGCAAAACATCTCATCGTAAAACTTATCTAATAGCGACTTGAAGCAACCAAGTGGTACACATTAATTGGGTGAGGTAATTGCCTATAGGCAGTTAGATGGCCTCTGCACTCACTTTGTCAACGTAGCGTTAACTAGCGATGAGAGGGTAGAATGTGACGTAAATTATGCAAATAATGTGTAAAATTTTCCAGAGGCTCTGACTATAACTGACATGGTAATGACGGTCAGTCGAAACTGGAGCTCTAAAAACTAGAATTTTGACAACAATAAATACATCAAAGGGTATTTTGTGTTGATTCCAAACGTGTAAAACTCATTAATTTTAAATGTAACCATCATAAATTATTTTCAAAAGTCTAAAAAAGGGAAGGACCTGCAGCAGAGGTGTAACCTTGTCAAAAATTATACCATCATGAGAACCTGATGCACTCAGAAAGAACTTTTTCAAGTTCCCGTATACACAAAGGTGACTCCTTTTTTTCTTTTACCATAAAGTATGGTGAAGGATGTGTGTTTTTTTATTTGTTTTATTATTATTTTTTAAGTGATGATTAGTGTTCAAAGCAGCGGTGGTGGTGTATTAGTAAAGGACTTACTCCAATGAAAATTTAAAGTTCTAATGGCCTTTTTAATTAACAAAAAAGTCACGCTAATGTACAGGGTCAATTTCTGCGTATTATGCAGTAAGACAACATTTTTGTATAAAATCTAGTGGCACCAACTCATGATTTTTTTTTTCTTTTGAGAGGATGAGAGGGACAAAAATGAAAAAAAAAGAAATGTCAAAATAACAACAAGGATTATTTTCAATCAGTGAAAGAGAAAGATAAAACAGAAGGGATTTTTCTACAATGTGGATATTTTATGAACTCCTTTTATGATAACCTATTAAAAAGAGACGTCCTTTGTCGTTATACTAAAGAATCAATTACTTCGATTCTTCAAAAACAAAGCAATAAACAGGCTATGTCTTCAACCACAAAAAGAATTCATACCCAATCTAATTTTTAAGTGGCCATTTTACTTGAATTTTTCGTTTTGATATTTGGTTGCAATTACGTTTTATAAACAACATTTTTTTTTTTCAAAATCCATGAGGGCATCTACCTTCTTATATAAGAAAACTAAGGATCAAACGTGTCTTGTGTAGCTGTGTGACAACTGCTAGAAAAGATGTCAGTGGATGTCAGTGTAGGGGGTGCCCCCCTAGCGTAGTCAAAAGTGGGTGTAATTTACTTAGTTAACTGAAGTTTGCGTTAATTAAACTTGCTCCTAACGCAAGTTTATCGGATCAACCTATTTTGCACCCCCGCCTAATTATTTTCATCGGATTAACCTATTTTGTGCCCCCCCACTAAAAAATCCTGAATCCGCTCCTGAATCCCTCTAAGTTCAACCTTCATCTGATTTTTTAATTTTATTTTATGCATTGAATGAATTAGTTGAGTTACCCTCTTTCATGAGTCAGCTCTCCTCCCTAAGTTAAGCAAAAACCTAGATTAATTTTGCACTCTACTTCCTATGTATTTCCAGATCGTCCTAAACTACAAATCATCCAATAATTGGAAAATAAATTTTTACTATGAACTTGTCACACCGCACAAGACATACTTAAGCTTTACTTTTTTTGTTGACACTGTTAATATCTTACGTTCTTTATGCGTGTGTGTACGTCTTTCTAAATCATAAATGCATGACAATTTAAGCTAGTCAAATACCTGAACGCGGGTATAAAACACTTTAAAATGGAAGAATTCTCTTAATATATCTTTCTTCCATGTATCATTTGAAGAGCTCCTTATTTTAAATTTCTATTCCCAACCTTAAATATGTTAATAAGTAGAGCTATGAATCTAAAACCGTTTTTGGTTCAAAATATCAATTTTGTTCTTCAACGGCAGGACACCATCTCCCCCATAAATAAAATGTTTGTGACAGTCTAAGTCTATGGTTACATTATATTAGTATGGGATTATGTACCAGGTGTGGATCCAGGATTTTGTCTAGCGGGGGGACACAATATTTTATTCCGATAAACTTGCGAAAAAAATACCAGCAATTCAATGGGAACCTCAACGATTATACGCCGTAGGTAGGTTGTGGAAATGGTCACACATTTATTCTAAAATCTGCTGAGGGTTAAGGTTCTAATAAATCTGTTGAAATTAAAATTATGTAAAAATATATATATATATATATATATACAGAAATAGCAGGTTATAAAAACCACTTCTCCATAAAAAAAGAAAAGCTGTTCACCCTCTACGAAAAATATGATATTTGATATGATAAAATGATATTACCCCCAAATCCACCACTACTTTAGGAGGGATGCACGCCCTAGCCAGGATCCACCACTGCTATGCACTGATAACATGTAGGCTAGTAGGAAAATATTTCACAGCAGCTTTAGTCAAATCATATTGTAAAAACAAACGCTTTCTTTGAACCTAAGCAAAACTATACCTTTTGGGTCTCAAATTCATGCATTTTGTTTTCCTTTTATTCCAATTAATCAAAATCGTGTTTTCAGTACGGCTGGAAAAAACTAACTAAATAGTTACAAGTTCTGTTGGAACCAAATTAAGCAAAGCCGGTATTATAAAAGAGTATATATAACCCGATCGCGGCGTCGGACTATTTTACGACGCCTGGAAAATGTATCATTTTACTCATGCCCAGGAGGAAACGACTTTTTCTGCTTAGAATTACAATAATTTAGTAAAAATTTGTTTGGCCAAGCTTGCACTATTTCATTGGAAATTTGATCGTGTCTATTAGCGATTTGTATTCTATGTTATAATCTTCCTTTCTGCGTCAATGTGGACTTCTATAAAAAGGGGAAGTAAAATACAAAATAAGGATTCCTGTTAGCCTGGTTGTAATACTGATTTCGTCACTGTGAACTCTAAAGGTGTTATGTGAAATTTTTACGCTTCTGACATATTTGGGAGCCACAATAATTACAGATGAAAGATCTAAAGCCGAATTTACCAGCCATGACTAAAACAAAGAGAAAACAAACGGGACTATGGTCAGTAAAAGGAAAAGACAAAATTAAAATGACGCGGATACTTCGCATGTATAAAACAACGCGTTTTCAACGCTAAGAAAATAACTTAACGTTATAAAATAACAACGCTAAGAAAGTAACTTAGCGATAGTTTCTTAGCCTTGAAAACGCTAAGAATCAAAAATAACTTAAAATCAAATATAAAACAAAACCAATAGATAAAAAACAATAATATCTATATATAAAATTGTCACTACTGTGGCTGAGCACCACGGAAGCTAAATAGAGTTACTTCAATGAGAAAACTAAAGCGACTGGATAAAAATAAAATAATTAAATTAATTATTTAATTATGAAATTAATAATTATGTTGTGAAATAAACCTATTGCTTGCTACTACTGCTATTCTCCTAGGTCTTGTGTTTAATCTAATCCCTTGGTGATTTTAGTGACTAGCAACCATTAGGATTATTTCTCGAAATCAGTTGACAGTTTCATTTTCAACTGAAAACAAAAAGCGATGTTGAACTTAAGACGGATAAAAATTATTCAGTATATGAGGGGAAACACCTTCTCCTCTAACCTCCACCAACTCGGTACGCTAAAGTGCAATAGCGCTTTTAAAAATGCTTATTGCGCCAATTCCATACTATTGTTTTGAAGTTGTTTTACGGCCAATTGTTTGAAGAAAGTTTTGAAGTTCTTGTAGAAAATTAGGAATATTTTTAAGAAACCTTTTTCATGGATGTCCAATTTTACACACACAAAACCACCCAAGTGCAAAAGGTTGGAACATATTAAAGATCCCTAAAGTAGATCTTAAAAAGACTCCCCTTCCCAAACCTATCTTAGTTACGGTACTCAAAAGACAGTTTGAAAAATACAGGGCTAGTTAATACTTTTAATCATGGTATTATTACGTCTAGATAGTCAAATATATGACAGTCACTTTACTTTGTTTGTCTTTATGTGATACAACAGCTTTTGGCAAACCAACCAAATTCAAAAGTGTTCTTTATCAACAGAAAGCTTGCGAACCTTGCAAGACCTTTCAGTAGAAACTTTGCGAAGCTCAGAGTAATTATTTAAATTTAGTAAAATTTTGGAAAAGGATTTGTTTTCCTGTCTACTTTTCTTTTAGAAGCAAAAGATCTATTTTGACGATATTCTGTTTGGCTTCCGAGCTAAGTGCTTCACAAAGCAAGTCTGTACAAATCTTTTCCTTTTTCTAACTTGACTCCTGATTCTGGTTTGATTCTAATTGTTATATTTTTGAATATCCAAAAAGCTTTTGACTAGCTGACTGACTAAATTCTGATCTGTAAATCATCTCAAAATGGTATAGGAAAGAACACTTGAGTTTATTTTGAATCTGAATTTGTCTGGACGGTTATTCTACAAGGATCCTCTTTTCAACTTACCATCTGAAATTTAGTGGTGTCCTGCAAGGTTCAATCCTAGGACCGGTTCTGTTTTTGATTTATATTATTGTCCTTGCTGTTGCGTGATAAACCAAACACCTACAGCTTTTTGTCGTCTATGTTACCCCAAATCATTTTGTGCCAAAAATGTAGATCGGCATCAATAAGCATAGAAGGCCTAGTTGCTTTTTGATGACGACAGTATACTTGGTACTACTGTCACAACTGAGCCTGATATCTCTAGGACATTAGGTAATTTGTGTGGGTAATAATTCCTTAGTTTGGTACTACCTGACTGACCCTGAATTAGGAAAGTTTGAGCTTTCAGGTTTTCACGAGGGTCTCTAAGGCATGTGTTCAGTTTTATAATTAAAGTTTTAGGGAAGGGATTATCGTTGCGGTTTGAAATTAGAAAAGGAGTAAAACAGGGTAGCAGTATTTCGCCTAGGTTGTTCACGTTGTATATAAATGATATTATTGACCATTTTAAAAAGGTATGGGCCCCTACGGTGTCACTAGGGAACCTGACGTTATCTCTGTTGCTTTTTGCTGATGATGCGATGTTGATAGGCAAGTCACCAGAGGAGCTCCAAATCTTATTGAGTATATTAGAAGAATATTTAGATAGAAAGAAACTAGTGTTAATATCAAAAAGATTGAGATTGCATTTTTTAGAGGAATTCGTGTGAATAATGATGATCAAAAAGTAGAATTTTATTATAAAGGTGAAAAAGTAAAAGAGAGCGAAAATTTTAAATATTTGGGAGTAACACTTTCTGCAAAAGGATGATGGAAAGAGCATGTAAAAGAGATGATGAAGAGAGGGAAAGCAGTTTCAGCTGCCATTTTACGTAATTCAAGGCTTTCAAGTATAAAAGATCTAAAAATGCATAAATATGTTTTTAATTCCGAAAGTTTTACCTACTATCCATTACGGAGCCGAACTCTCAGGTACGACCCAGCAGCACAATTTGAATCAATTAAGCTGCAACACTTTAACAGATTATTTGGTCTCCACGTAATTATATTTGGTCTCTGATTAAAATAATTATAATCTTCGTAATATGACAAATCATGTTCAAGCTCCATTTACTCCTTGCATAAGGTCAAATTTTAATCCTCTAATGGCGTGTCATATTGTTTGGAATAAGTTGCCTGAATCAGCTCGAGGGTGCCACTCATTCGGTTTGTTTAAAAAAAAAAAAAAAAAAAAATTCTTTGGCTTCGTAGAAGTTATTTTTATTTATGTTTTTATTTTATTTTTTTATTTTTTTAGTCTATTTAATCTAATTAATTAATTTTGCTTATTTATTCTATTTTTTCGATAGTTTTCACTTCTTCTATATTTTCTTTTCTTCTCCTTCGTATGTGATTAAGTGATCATTTTAAATTTTCTTTTGTTTTTCATCTCTGAGTATGCAACTCATTTGTCTTCCCCCTTTGTACAGGCTAATGAGCCTTTGGGGGAATAATAACATGTAGAATATGAAGAATAAATCTTATCTTATCTTACATAACGACCCAGAATCAGGCAATAAAAGGTGACCTAGGAATATTTTCGCTGAGAATGAGTAGATTGGCACAGATGATCCGGTACTGGCTAAAAGTTTTAAGTCTGCCAGAAGAGAGATTAGCAAAAGCAGCTTATGTGGAGATGCTACGGTCGAAACGTAAAAGATTGTGGCCGTATGAAATAAAAAATATTTTAGATGGAGTAGGATTATCTTATATTTGGAATAAGGGGCTAGGACCCTCAAATCAGGATGAGCCGTTTTTGGCTAAGGCTATAGAAAGAATAAAAGACCAGGAAGTCTAAATGTGGACCCAGGCAGTTAAAACATCTGAGACATTGAAGTTTTATTCCCAAGTAAAAGAGATATTTGGATTTGAATATTATTTTACAGTAGGATTACCGGGGGAGACATTAAGGACTTGGTTTCGGATCCGAGCGAATTGCCTGTCACTAAAAAATAGATGCAGATGAGAATTACTCTTGCCCCAGAGGTAACCTAGGTATTGAGGATGTGATCCATATTCTCGCCGAGTGCCAGCAACTTTCTCTTTTAAGGGAAATTTTTTTTGAGGGTGGTAAATTGGAGTTCCCGGGGATCATGCAAGCGACTGTAAAAAGGACAGTCAGGCAGTTATGTAAATGAAGCGTTGACATCAATGAGTGAAACTTGATATTTATGTTATTTTCCTTGTGGAAAATAACATAAATACTGTGCTCTATGACCTGTTTTTTTGGCTTATAATAAATCATTATGATTATTATTATTATTATTATTGTTATTATTATTGTTATTATTATTATTATTATTATTATTATTATTATTATTATTATTATTATTATTATTATTATTATTATTATTATTATTATTATTATTATTATTATTATTATTATTATTTTATTATTATTATTATTATTATTATTATTATTATTATTATTATTATTATTATTATTATTATTATTGTTATTATTATTATTACTATTATTATTATTATACATCTTCAATTACTTCCCATGAAAATGACGGCAAAAATCCAGACAAAACTTAGGTAATCGTGCAAAATTAAAAAAAAAAATATGCTAGTCAAGTTTCAAACGTGATACAGTCCACGTATACTTAAACTATGCTCGTACTTTTGAAACGAAGTCATTGCGATGCCAAATTGTTATTGGCAAAGTCGATGCACCGTAAATGGGGGAGTTTCAGTCACGTGATATTCAGATCTTATGTTAAATTGTTTAACATCATTTGCTTTTGATTTAGCTATGTATATTTATTCAACCTATATGTGCCAACAAAATGAGGGTATTTGCCAAAACAGGTAGGGTGCTAATCATCGCAATTTTTTGAAGCAAACGGTACAAGCGACAATTTTAATTTTAATGCTTTCATTAGCTGTTTTACAAAATTGGGTATTTTAGCTTCTGAAGAGTTTATATTTAAATCAAAATGATTGGAATTCTGATAATTATTGTTGATTACTTTATCTGTTACAGTTATTTTGTTATTATTATAAAAATACGGCACTTTATTGTGAATACAGCAATCGAAATCATTGTAAAAGTATTTATAGTAAATTATGGGATACTAGACCAAGCTATAGGTTTAATGATAGTGACCTGTCATCCACTTGAAAAATTTAATATAATATATTACTGACTTGATGTGTCAAATCACCAGTTTTTCATATAAGTGGCATTTCATTTCTTCGAAGAAAGTCATTAAATCTCACATCATGTATTGCAAGCCCAGGTACTTTAGTTTGGAATGTAAATGAATTTTAACAAAAACATGATGACTTATCAGTTACGTAACGCGGTCGGGCAGAATTTGGCTGGCGCGAAATTACAACAATATAACAGATATCCAAGCCCCACATCCTACGTTCACGGTTGTGTCAAAGAAATGTCCATCCAATTTGGCCTCCTGTCATACGGGAGAACATGCGTTAAGCCATGTAGAAGTACTTGAAAGACTCAATCCCTGGAAAACTTTAGATCATAGATTCTCCATAGTGACGATGCCAAGCCACACTGCTTCTTCTGTCATGAGCTTCCCACAGCATCGTCTTGTCTAAACACAGCATCGTATCTTCCTCAGCCACCCTAAAGCCCATACACTGGTCCTTCAGACTTCTTTCTCTTACCCTGGCGGAAAAGAGTTGTGAAAGGACGGCAGTAAGATTCGGTAGGCCATTCAAGAGGGAGCGGAAGAGCATTCCAGGGGGTCCTTCAGTAATTGACAGTTACTGAAAACGCTGTGTTCATCCAGAAGAAGTTGGCCATTAGGTCAATTTTCAGTTGAAATTGACGTGGGTTAAGTCAAAATCCTGAGATCAAATCGGTCAATAAAAAGTTGACGAATAATGTTTGCATTTACATTTTTTTATAAATAGAACATGGTAGCATTGGATCAAATGTTTTTATTATTCAAAGTGTTATATCAAAAGTGCTTCTACTCTTTCCCTCCTTATTACTTTTTAGATCAGCCTCAGTTGTGCATTTTACTTTTCAAGTATTCAAGTAGATGAACCTTTAATGTCAGGCATGCGTTGACGCAAAATATTGAAATTGCTATTGTTCTATTTCCTATATCTGTTTTTAGTGTTAAAACATAATTTAATCAATCTATTTAAAATTTTATTGAAACTATAATCGTCGATGTAATTGGAAATCCACATCAAAAAATTTTATATTGAAATTTTAAAATGAAAATTTGAAACTTTAATTTACATTTAGGTTTATATTAAAAGTGTTGAAAATGAAAATTGATACTTTTATTGAAACTTTAAAATATTGGAGTTGGTGAGATTGATATATACAAAGATTAGGTTGACATCAAATTCAAGAGATAAATTAATGGGTTTGTTTCTTTTAAGCTTCCAATTTCTAATTTTGTGCGCAAGGCTGACACTTCCAAAATAAACAATGTGGTAAATCTAGGGATATTTAATTTTATTATAGTTGCACGGTATTAATCCTTGAATACTCGAGTAGACCGTCCTCAAAAACCCGTAACTGAGAGTTTACAGTCCTAGCCTTGAAAAACATTTTAGCAAGCATTGCATATCTTCTGCTGATGTGGCACTGATGTGAATATAATCATTATCATTTTAACATTCTAGCCAGTTTCCACCTATCCTACTCCGTCCTCAACTGACACAAATTCAATACAAGTTTGCTACAAAAATGACGTTGCAATGATGGCTATATGTTAAGATATTTCATCAGATTTTTGAAGGTAGTAATCCGTATTAATGAATTTGTTTTGCCTGTTCAGTTTTTTTTACATTTTTTCTTCCGAGTGTTTATGATTAGAAGCTTACACCAAAATGATAGACGGGGCAATCAAACTTCAAACAATAAGGACAAGCTAAAAGGTTTGCGAGCAGTTTTGGTTTTGTCATAACGTAATCTTTCACAACACAGTCCACAAGAAATTAAGGGAGCTAAAAAGAAATTGTATTTATATTTTATTTTTATTCTGGCCTCAAGTCAAAATCTTGACAGAAGCCTATCTGTGGGAAATGAACACATGACAATCCGTCAATAAAAAAAGAATATCACGATACTGATCCCGATACTGATCACGATACTGATCACATACTGATCACGATGAAATGAACATGAACACATGACAATCCGTCAATAAAAAAAGAATATCACGATACTGATCACGATACTGATCACGATACTGATCACGATGAAATGAACATGAACACATGACAATCCGTCAATAAAAAAAGAATATCACGATACTGATCACGATACTGATCACATACTGAACACTGATCACGATACTGAAAATCACGATACTGATCCCAACTACTGCAAAGTAAAAAAAAATGTACTACTTAGAATAATTATATTTTGACTAACTATTTGATCTCAGTATTTTAAAAGAACAATTTCGTTATATCTGAACTTTTCCTTTGGATTCTATTTAATTCTAAATGAAATCATTTAGAATTCTATTTAGTTCTAAATTAAACGTTGATGTCTAAATAAAACTTGATAGTGTTTGATAGTATTTGAAGCAAATTATTTTGTCTGTTGAAGCAATATTTTCAATTGATGATTCAATACATGGTTTACCCACTGATTGTCTACATATTAGAAAGGAATATGTTTAAAAGGAAGAAAGTTGGGGTTAAAACCTACTGCATATGAAACTGATGAAATTTGATTGATTGTTACAAATGTGGTGATGTAAATTCCTTGAAATCTCACCAACCTTCAATTTTTCCATGTTCCAATGGTAAAATAGAAACTTTTTAAAATGTTTTTTTTTTTTCAGTAAATTGCTAGTGATGCCTTGGTTTTTACAGGTTTTAGGAAGCATGTAGACCCATTCTAATCTGTGGTAATTTCATCCCGTTTTTAAGTTATACTTATCTATTTTAATATCGCATCCATCAAACAGTTCGTGGTAACGAACAGTAAGTAAGGAGCGACCCGGCTCAAGGGCAACCGACACTCTAGAAAACGGGATTTTGATACCAATAGATACATCAAAAGAATCATATTTTAATGCTGATTTCAAATATATAAGTTTCATCAAGTTTAGTCCTACCCAGCAAAAGTTACGTGCCTGATAAAATTTGGCTGATTTTCGGAGAAAGGGGGAAAGACCCCCTAAAAATATAGAACCTTAATGAAAATCACACCATCATATTCAGCGTATCAGAGAACCCTACTGTAGAGGTTTAAAGCACCTATCTACAAAAATGTGGAATTTTGCATTTTTTGCCAGAAGAAAGATTACGGATGCGTGTTTATTTGTTTTTTTTTTGTTTTTTTTCCCAGGGGTGATCGTATCGACCCAGTGGTCCTAGGATATCGTGGGAGGTCTCATTGGAACGTAAATTAAATTTTCTAGTGCCCTTTTTAAGTGACCAAAAAAAATGGAGGGCAACTAGGCCCCCTCCAACGCTCATTATTTTCCCAAAGTCACCCGATCAAAATTTTGAGATAGCCATTTTGTTCAACATGGGCGAAAATATTGTAACTATGTCTTTTAGGATGACTTAATCCCCCGAAGTCTCCGGGGGTTGGGCTGAAAGTTATGAACTTCACCCAATGTTAACATATAGTAGTGGTTATTGGGAAGTATACAGACCAAGGCCGTATCCAGGGGGGGGGGTACTCGGTTTGAACCCTCATCCCCAAAAATTTTTGACCGAGTCGAAAATTAGTCGAAAAAACCGGTTCTGATCAGCTTACTCAGGATGTTAGACAAAGTCCACAGGAAAAAATTGGGTAACCCCCCCCCCCCGAATAAAAATCCTGGACCCGCTCTTGATACAGACGTTTTTAGGGGGATTTTTTTTGGTAGGTGGGGGGAGGGTGGGTCGGGGGTTATGTGGGAGGATCTTTCCATGAAGGAAATTTTCATGGGGGAAGGGAAATTACTATGAAGGGGGTGCCGGATTTCCCTCAATTATTTTTAAAAAAGATCAGAAATTAAATAAAAAAACAAGTTTTTTACTGAAAGTAAGAAGCATCCTCAAAACTTAAGACGAACAGAAAATATTACGTATATTATTGGGTTCACCCTCTAGTCAATACCTCGCTCTTTAAGCCAAAGATTTCTTAGTACTTTCATAAGAGCTATTTATTCTAAATAATGGTCTTTGTGATTAAGGGGTCATTTATAAAGAATTGGAACAAAATTTGAACTTTAGCTTAAAGAGCAAGGTATTGAATAGGGGATAAATCTCCTAATATACGTATTAAAAATCTATGATTACAGAAGTTTGTTACGTAAGTTAATTCGTAAGTTACGTATATTTATTACTAATAAAAACGTTCGTAAATAAAATTAAACAAGTTTCGAGAAAGCCATTTAACCAAATAAAAGTAAAATTAATATGCAAATTTTGTTTTAATTATACATGTACGGTGAGCCAAAATCAAAACCTGCATTAATTCATAAACGTTCAAAAATTAAATAAAAAAAACAAGGTTTTTTTAACTGAAAGTAAAGAACAAAGATAAAACTTAAAACAAACAGAAATTATTCCGTATATGAGAGGGGCTGTCCCCTCCTCAACGCCTCGGTATTACGCTAAAGTTGGACTTCATCACAACTCAATTTTTTTTAACAATACAAAACATTAGAACATAATTTGCACTTTACTGAAAAAGTATAAATTGTTTTACTCTTATAACTTTAATAAATCAAATAATATTAATATTTTGATTACTAAATATCAGTATATGTATATTAAACTGACAATGCACATTCATTTGTATTTTTTTTCAGTAAAGTGCAAATTATGTTCTGGCCTTGGGAAGGCATAGGGGTTTTGAGCCCTACTCATGTTAGTTTCTGCTCGTTTTGAGTTTGACTCGGTTATTTATTGTAATTTCTGTTCGTTTCGGGTTTCATTTATTTATCGATGCTGATTTTTGGTAGTTTCACGCTTGGTAGATTATTTGATTTTATTTTCGCTCATTTTTCTTTTATTGGAGTTCTTTACTTTTCTTTAAAAAACCCATTTTGTGGAAAAGGTTCTTTTAATTAATCTCTATTCGTTTTATATTGACATAGTCTTTTCAGGGAAAAAGAAAATAATAATTTAAATCTTTTCGTTTTTTTTAAGACTTAATAGTTTGGCCTGCTATTTGTATGCTGGGGAAAAATATTCAGTAATTTTTAACAACATACACCGTTTTAAAAATCTGGACACAAATAGTAGTGTTTAATTTAGTTTCATACCTCCTCTAGTTGACCTGAAATAGAAAACTTGATACTATTCGCAAAAAAATCTGTTTACTTTCTTCTATAGCTTGGATACACTTACGCTATTTCGATTTGGTTAAATTTTAAGGGCAAAAGTAGCCCGAAAGTTTGAACATAATATCCTCACTCGTTCTTGGGATACTGCTGAGATGCCTAATTGGGAATTAGCATTAGCACAGTGGATTTTAATTTAATCTTAAAGCAACATTTAGTTTTTAAACACAATGGGCAAATGTGAGGGTGGGCGTGGGAGGGTGGGAGTGGAAGGGGAATTAGTTGCCCTCCAATCACTTTTGACTATTAAAAAGGGCATCAGCCCTTTCTATTTTCAATCGAATGAGCCCTTTTCGAAGTTCCCACGACAACTCCTTCGATACGAGGTGCCCTGGTCTAAACAACAACAACGACAAAAAATAATACATTATACCCATCGATATTTACTATAAAAATGTCAAGCTTTCCATTCACTTTCGACCATTAAAAAGGGCGCTAGGCCTTTCGATTTCCAATCGAATGAGCTTTTTTGGAAACGACAACGCTTTTTATAAGCACCTTATATGCCCCCCAGGGCATAAATTACAGCCCTTACCCTAAGGTCTGTTAGGGTGGTTGTCATCCTCTAAGACCGAATTTCCAGAACTTTCAAATACGTTAAACAAAATGGCTATCTCAAAATTTTGATTGGATGTGTTTGGGGAAACGGTGGGCTAGAGACGGGTTTAGTCACTCTCTAATAACTTTCAACTATTAAAAGTGGCCCTATCCCTTTCAATTGAATATCAAATGAGCCCTTTTGAAGTTTCTACGACAAAACTTTCAATAAAAATCTGATATGCCCCAAGGGAATAACTTACAACCCTTGCCCTCAGGGCTGGGGGAGGGTTCATTTTCAAAGACTTAATTTCCTGAACTTTCTACTACTTTGAACACAATGGCTATCTGAAAATTTTGATTGGATGTGTTTGGAGGAATGGTGGGCGTGAGAGGGGGGGTAGTCACCTTCCAATCCTTTTTGACTATTAAAAAGGCACTATCCCTCTCAATTTTGAATTGAATGAGCCCCTTTTGAAGTTTTATGACAACTCTATCTATAAAAACCTTATATGCCCCCAGGGCAGAATTTACAACTTTTGCCCTTGGGGCTCTGCGGGTTTTTTCATCCTTAACTACATAATTTCCAGAACTCTCAACTATGTTGAACAAAATGGCTATCTCTAAACTTTGATGGAATGTTTTTGGGGAAATGGTGGGTGTAAGAGGGGGGTCAATTACTCTCTACTCACTTTCGAATATTAAAAAGGGCAATTTCAATTTCCAATCAAATGAGCCCTTTTTGAAATTTCTGTAACAACTTTCCATATAAACTCTACATGCCCCCAGGGAATAACTTTCAACTCTTGCAATGAGGGCTCTGAGGGGGATGATCATCCTAAAAGACCTAATTTCTAGAACTTTCAGCTACACTGAATAAAATGGACATCTCAAAATTTTTATTGGATGTGTTTGGGAAAATGTTGGGCGTGAGAGGGGCGTTAGTCGCTATCCAATCACTTTCAACTATTAAAAAAGGCACTAGCCCTTTCAATTTCCAATTGAATGAGCCCTTTTGAAGTTTCTACGACAACGCTTTCAATAAAAACTTTATATACTTCCAGGGTATAACTTACAACCCTTGCCCTGAGGGCTCTGGGGGGAGGGGTTGTCATCCTTAAAGACCTAATTCCCAACACTTTCGACTACGTTGAATAAAATGGCTATCTAAAAATTTTGATTGGATGTGTTTGGGGAAAAGGTGGGCGTAAGAGGGGAGTTAGTTGCCCTCAAATCACTTTCCTATATTAAAAAGGGTACTATCCCTTTGAATTTCAAATCGAATGAGCCCTTTTTCAAGTTTCTACGTCAAAGATTTCAATAAAAACCTTATATTTCTCCAGGGCATAACTTATAATCCTTGCACTGAGGGTTGTGGGGGAGTGTCCTCCTCAAAAACATATTTTCTATCTGGAAATCAACTACGCTGAACAAAATGGCTGTCTCAAAATTTTTATTGGATGTGTTTGGGGGAATGATGGGCGTGAGGTGGGGGGCTAATTGCCCTCCAATCACTTTCGAATATCAAAAAGGGCACTAGCCCTTTGAATTTCCAATTAAATGAGCTTTTTTGAAGTTCCTACGACAACGCCTTCTATAAGAACCTTATATGCCCTCAGGGCATAACTTAAAACCCTTGCCCTGAGGGCTGTGGGGGAGTGTCCTCCTCAAAAACATATTTTCTATCTGGAAATCAACTACGCTGAACAAAATGGCTAAAGGGAAAAAGGTACTAAAGGCTAAAGGCCATGCTCTATAAGAAAAAAGTATATACATTGTGCCAACATCGTTCTTATATGCCCTCAGGGCATAACTTAAAACCCTTGCCCCGAGGGTAGTGGGGGAGTGTCCTCCTCAAAAACATATTTTCTATCTGGAAATCAACTACACTGAACAAAATGGCTATCTCAAAATTTTGATTGGATGTGTTTGGGGGAATAATGGGCGGTGGGGGGGAGGGGGGCTAGTTGAACTCCAATGACTTTCGACAATTAAAAAGGGCACTAGCCCTTTGAATTTCCAATCGAATGAGTCTTTTTTGAAGTTTCTACGAGAACGCCTTCTATAAAAACCTTATCTGCCCCAGGGCATAACTTAAAACCCTTGCCCTGAGGGTTGTGGGGGAGTGTCCTCCTCAAAAACATATTTTTTATCTGGAAATCCACTACGCTGAACAAATTGGCTGTCTCAAAATTTTGATTGGATGTGTTTGGGGGAATGATGGGTGTGGGGGGTGTAGTTGCCCTCCAATCGCTCTTGACTATTAAAAAGGGCACTAGAACTCTTGAATTCCAATCGAATGAGCCCCTTTTGAAGTTTCTACGCCGACCCCTTCCATATAAGTGCCTTGCTCTAAAGTAAAAACAAATGATACATTGTGCCAACATCGTTCTTATATGCTCTCAGGGCATAACTTAAAACCCTTGCCCCGAGGGTAGTGGGGGAGTGTCCTCCTCAAAAACATATTTTCTATCTGGAAATCAATTAAATTGAACATTATGACTATCTCAAAATTTTGATTGGATGTGTTTGGGGGAATGATGGGCGTTGGGGGGAGGCTAGTTGCCCTCCAATCACTTTCTACTATTAAAAAGGGCACTAGCCACTCCAATTTCCAATCGAATGAGCCCTTTTCGAAGTTTTTACGACAACTCCTTCGATACGAAGTGCCCGGGTATGGAGGAAAAATAAATAAAACATTGTGCCCACATCGTTCTTTACTTAGACAGCGCTATTGCGCTACCTATGAAAATATTAAGCCTTCCAATCACTTTTGACTTTTAAGCCCTTTCAAGTTCCAATCGAATGAGCCCTTTTTGAGTTTCTGCGATAACCCTTTCTATAAACACCTTATATGCACCCAGGACATAAATTACAACCCTTGCCCTGAGGGCTCTAAGGGGGTGTCATCCTCAAAAACCTAATCTCCAGAACTTTTCACTACGTGAAACACAACCGCTATCTCAAAATTTTGATTGGATGTGTTTGGGAAATGGTGGGCGTTAGTTGCTCTCCAATCATTTTCAACTATTAAAAAGGGCACTAGCCCATTCATTTTCCAATCGAATGAGCCCTTTTGAAGTTTTACGACAACAATTTCAATAAAAACCTTATTGTTCCCCTGGGCATAACTTACAACCCTTGCCCTGAGGGCTGGGGGGGGTTGTTATCCTCAAAGACCTAATTTCCAGAACTTTATATTTTTTGAAGTTTATACGACAACGCTTTCTATGAAAACCTTATATGCCCCAGAGCATAACTTAAAACCCTTGCCCTGAGGGCTTTGAAGGGGTTGTCATCCTCAAAGACATTATTTCCGGACCTTTCAACTTCGTTGAACAAAATGGTTATCTCAAAATTTTGATTGGATGTGTTTGGGGAAATGGTGGGCGTGAGAGGGGGATACTTGCCCTCCAATTACTTTTGACTATTAAAAGGGGCACTAGCCGTTTCAATTTCCAATCGAATGATTCCTTTTTGAATTTTCTACGACAACGTTTGCCATAAAAAAGGAACATTATGTTCCCCCCGGGCATAACTTACAACCCTTGCCCTGAGGGCTTTGGGTGAAGTGCCATCCTCAAAAAGTAATTTCCGGACTTTTTAACTGCGTCGAACAAAATGGTTATCTTAAAATTTTGATTGGATGTGTTTGGGGAAATGGTGGGTGTAAGAGAGGTGTTAGTTATCCTCCAATCACTTTTGACTATTAAAAAGGGCACAAACCCTTCTAAATTCCAACCGAATGAGCCCTTTCTAAAGTTTCTACAACATCACTATCTATTAAAACTTTTTTTGGCCCCAAAGCATAACTTACAAGCCATGGCCCGAGGGCTCTGAGGGGGTTATCATCCTCAAAGACCTAATTTCTAAAACTTTTAGCTACGTTGAACAAAATGGCTATCTAAAAGTTTTGATTGGATGTGTTTGGGGAAAAGGTGGGCATGAGAGGGGGGTCAGTTGCCCTCAAACCACATTGGACTATTAAAAAGGGCACTAGCCCTTTGAATTTCCAATCGAATGAGCCCTTTTTCAAATTTCTACGACAAAGCTTTCAATAAAAATCTTATATATTCAAGGGCATAACTTACAATCCTTACCATGAGGGCTGTGGGGGGACTGTCATCCTCAAAGATATGATTTCCCGACTTTTCAACTACTTTGAACAAAATAAAAATCTCAAAATTTGATTGGATGTGTTTAGGTAAATGGTGGGCGTGGAAGGGGTGTTAGTTTCCTTCCAATCACTTTCGACTATTAAAAAGGGCACTAGCTATTTCAATTTCCGATCGAATGAGTCTTTTTTGAAGTTTCTACGACAACGCTTTCTATAAAAAGCTTATATGCCCCCGGATATAACTTACGACCCTTGCCATGAGGGCTGTGGGAGAGTGTCCTCCTTAAGAACATAATTTCTATTTGGAAATCAACTACGCTGAACAAATTGGCTATCTCAAAATTTCGATTGGATGTGTTTGGGGAAATGGTGGACGTGGAAGGGGTGTTCGTTGCCTTCCAATCCCTTTCGACAATTAAAAAGGGCACTAGCTATTTCAATTTCCAATCGAATGAGCCCTTTTCGAAGTTTCTACGACAACTCCTTCGATACGAAGTGCTCTGGTCTAAAGAAATAAATAATATATAATACATTGTGCCAACTTCGTTCTTTACTTAGGCAGCGCGATTGCGCTGCCTATGATAACTTGAAAAATTAAAAGCTGCTTAGACTGCAATTAATTCAAATATTTATATTTTACACAATCAATCTAGTTTCATTAGTCTGATTGATGTAATTTTTTATCCATACTTTCTTCCTTTGAAAGAAATTCATTTTAAGTGTACAGAAGATAATTTTTTCTAATAAATAACTTATTAGGCTATTCAAAGCTACTTCAAAAACTTAGAAGGCTGTTTCAAAAATTGCTGATGTTCATGTCTATGAGCATCTACGTGTGTGTCATTTATATATTTATTTATGAGCATCTATTAGCATACATATATGTTTCAAAATTGCTGATACCGATTTCTATTTAGGCATCAATTTTCGAAATGTTTGTTTGAGCTATAATTAAAAGGAGAAGCTTTGAAAAATGCCCATTTAAAATAAGGAAACTAAATAGAATGTCATAAGTGTAATTGTTCTCACAAATATTTTATTTCTTACCCTTAATTTTAATTATTATTGTCCTTTCCTTTGTTCTTGTTATTGATGTTTAAAAAAATAAAATTCACAATGTTCAGAATATGTATTTGTTTCAGTAAAGTTCAAATGACTCTAAGCCCTTTTAAAAAGTTTGATGGGGAAGTTGGGTAGCCTCACGTATATTTTTTGTTGTCCTTTTTTGTAAACCTTGATTACCCTCGTGTTATTATTCTGTTTTTCTGGGACTGCCTTAACTCTTGCTTGTATGCTGAAGTTGATTTTTCGTCCTCAATGTTTAGCGGCTGCTTAAGACGCATTAAGGCAATTACACTGCAACAAAAAGTTTTTTTTTTACAATACCACAGGAATGGAAGAACTGATTGATGCGCGTATGGATTAAGCAATAGCCACAATTTTCAAATTGAATGTTTTAATAGACATCCAGTCGCATACTCGATACCCCCGTGAATGCTTTAAGCATATCACTTTAAGTATATGGTGTCATGATTGGAGACTTAAGGGAGGGGGAACATCCCTTCGAACAAGGAGTAATTTCTGTCCTTGAACTTTTAATGTTGGTATTTATTTTCTTTGAAGAAACTCACTATTTTTTATTCAAACCGTTCGTGGTAGCAAACTTCAAGTAATAGTGACTTTTGCTACTAGTAACCGTATCTCTTATAACGAAGTTTTGATAACAAAATACACATCAAAAGAGTTATATTTTTAATGGTGGCTAAATTGTTGCAAAAATTGAAATTAAGGTTTCTGACTCAGAGTTAAAAGAGGTAAAATTTGCCTTAGTTTTGAAAAATGGGGAAAAATACCTACAAAAGTAAGTGATCGTGAAAAATTTTATGCCATCGGATTAAGCATCCGCTGAGACCATATTGCAGAGGTTTTAGGTCCCTATTGACAAAAAGTGAGGATTTGTATTGTTTGCGAGAGGAATGATCACAGAGCCGTCTATATTTGTTTGTTTGTTCGTCTTGTTTGTTTGTTTTAAGGCGAACATTTCGTGGTAAATTACTGTAAGCAAGGAGCGACTTGGATCAATAGTAATCGAAACTAAAAAAAAAAAATAATTGAGTTTTGATATCAATAGATACATTAAAAGAATTAACTTTTATGCGGATTCCAAATATATAAATTCACTAAGTTTACTGTTACCCATTAAAAGCTACGAGCCTGAGAAACTTTTTTTCTGATTTTCAAAAAAGGAGGAAAACACCACACAACAAGTCTAATAATCGTAATGAAAATTGTACTATCAGATTCAACCTACCAGAGAACCCTGGAGTAGAGGCTTCCAGCTCCCATCAGCAAAAATGTGGAATTTTACATTTTTTGCCAGAAAAAAAGGTCACGGATGCGTGTTAATTAGTTTCTTTCTGTTTTTTTTTTCCTTGGGTAATTATGTCCAACCACTTGCCCTAGAAGATCGGGAGATGGCGCATTCAAACAGAAATTAAAAGTTCTAGTGCCCTTTTTAAGCGATCAAAACGATTGGAGGGCACCTAGCCCTCCTCCCACGGCCCTATTTTCCCCGAAGACGTCCGATCAAACTTTGAGATTGCCATTTTGTTCAGCATAATTGAAAAATCCAATTACTGTGCCTTTGGGGTATCATGACCCCCCAAAGCCCCTGAGGAATTATGAAATTTGTCCATTATTTACATGCAGTACTTGTTATTGGGAATCATGACTTTTTAGAGGGAGGGGGGGGGGGTTCTTTTGAGGGGTGGGTTTGAATGGGGAAATTTTTCTATGGGGAGGGAAGTTTCAGGTGTGAACTTTACAGGGGAAATTTTGCACTTGGGGGGGGGGGTGAATGGACAAAATTCCTATAAGAAATTCTTATTGTCTTATTTTCTTTTTGCCTACTCAAAATTTTGCAAGTGGATATGTTCCAGGAGAATTGTCCGACGTAAATCTTGAGCGGGTTTGGAAATGTCTGCGGAATTTTTCGGTGGTGGGGTGGGGATTTCCACGGATGATTTTCCGCGGAGCCTCAAAAAGTGCATTCTTGTGCCCTAATTTTCAGTTCCCCATAAGTCTCCAAATCAATTAAATATAGAAAATATTTTTTTTTTCAAATCATAGGCAGCGCACTAGCGCTGCCTAAGTAAAGAACGATGTGGGCACAATGTGTTTTTTCCCATACCCGGGCACCTCGTATCGAAGGAGATGTCGTAGAAAGTTCGAAATGGCTCATTCGATTGGAAATTGGAGTGGCTAGTGCCCTTTTTAATAGTCGAAAGTGATTGGAGGGCAACTGGCCCCACCTCACACCCATCATTCCCCCAAATACATCCAATCAAAATTTTGACACAGCCATTTTGTTCAGCGTAATTGATTTCCAGATAGAAAATATCTTTTTGTGGAGGACACTCCCCCACAAACCTCGGGGCAAGGGTTTTAAGTTATGCCCTGGGGGCGTATAAGGTTTTCATAGAAGGTGTTGTCGCAGAAACTTCAAAAAAGGCTGATTCGATTTGAAATTCAAAGGGTTAGTGCCCGTTTTAACAGTCTAAAGTGATTGGAGGGCAACTAGCCCCCCCCCCCGAGCCCATCATTCCCCCAAACATATCCATTCAAAATTTTGAGATAGCCATTTTGTTCAGCGCAGTTGATTTCCAGATAGAAAATATGTTTTTGAGGAGGACACTGCCCTACAACCCTCGGGGCAAGGTTTTTAAGTTATGCCCAGGGGGTATATAAGGTTTTTATAGAAGGCGTTGTCGTAGAAACTTCAAGAAAGGAACGCCCATCATTCCCCAAAACAAATTCAATCAAAATTTTGAGATAGAAATTTTGTTCAGCGTAGTTAATTTCCAGATAGAAAATATGTTTTTGAGAAGGACACTCCTCCACAAACCTCGGGGCAAGGGTTTTAAGCTATGCCCCGGGGGCATATAAGGTTTTTATAGAAGGCGTTGTCATAGAAACTTCAAAAAAGGCTCATTCGATTGACAATTCAAAGGGCTAGTGCCCTTTTTAATAGTTGAAAGTGATTGGACAGTAACTAGCCCCCTTCTCATGCCCACCTTTTCCCCAAACACATCCAATCAAAATTTTGAGATAGCCATTTTGTTCAACGTAGTTTAATGTTCTGGAAATTAGGTCTTTGAGGATGACAACCCCCTTACAGCATTCAGGACATGGATTGTAAGTTATGCCCTGGGGGTATATAAAGTTTTTATAGAACGCGTCGTCGTAGAAACTTCAAAAAGGGCTCATTCGATTAGAAATTGAATTGGCTTGTGCCCTTTTTAATAGTCGAAAGCAATTGGAAGGCAACTAGCACCCCTTCCACGCCCACCATTTCCCCAAACACATCCAATCAAAATTTTGAAATAGCCATTTTGTTCCACGCAGTTAAAGTTCAGGAAATTATACCTTTGAGCAGGACAATCCCCTCACAGTCTTCAGAGCAAGGGTTATAAGTTATGCCCTGGGGACATATAAGTTTTTATTGAAATCTTTATCATAGAAACTTGAAATAGGGCTCATGCGATTGAAATTCAAAGGTCTAGTGCCCTTCTTAATAGTCGAAAGTGATTTGAGGGCAATTAGCCCCCCTCTCTCGCCCACCTTTTCCTCAAACACATCCAATCAAAATTTTTAGATAGCCATTTTGTTCAGTGTTGTGGATTTCCAGATAGAAATTATGTTTTTGAGGAGGACACTCTCCCCGAGCCCTCAGGGCAAGGGTTGTAATTTATGCCCTGGGAGCATATAAGGTTTTTACTGAACGCGTCGTCGTAGAAACTTCAAAAAGGGCTCATTCGATTGGAAATTGAAATGGCTAGTGCCCTTTTTAATAGTCGAAAGTGATTGGAAGGCAGCTAACACCTCTTTTTCACCCACCAGTTTCCCAAACATATCCAATTAAAATTTTTAGATAGCCATTTTGTTCCACGCAGTTTAAAGTCCAGGAAATTTTACCTTTGAGCAAGACACTCCCTCCACAGTCTTCAGGGCAAGGGTTATAAGTTATGCCCTGCGGACATATAAGGTTTTTATTGAAATGTTTGTCGTAGAAGCTTGAAAAAGGGCTCATTAAATCGGAAATTCAAAGGGCTAGTGCCCTTTTTAATAGTCGAAAGTGATCTGAGGGCAACTAACCCCCCTCTCACGCCCACCTTTTCCCAAAATACATCCAATCAAAATTTTTAGATAGCCATTTTATTCAACGCAGTTGAGGGTTTGAGAAATTAGGTCTTTAAGGATGACAACCCATCCCTCCCACAACCCTCAGGGTTGTGAGGGTTATGCCCTGGGAGCATATAAGGTTTTTAATGAAAGTGATGTTGTAAAAACATCCAAAAGGGCTGATTCATTTGAAAATTGAAAGGGCTATTGCCCTTTTAATAGTCGAAAGTGATTAAAGGGCAACTAACCCCCCTTCACGCCCACCATTTCCTCAAACACATCTAATCAAAATTTTGATATATCCATTTTGTTCAACGCACATTCGAAAAATCCGGAAATTAGGTCTTTTTGAATGATAACCCCATCAGAGCTTTCAGTGCAAGGGTTGTAAGTTATGCCCTGGGGGCATATAAGGGTTATATAAAAAGTTGTGGTAGAAATTTCAAAAGTGGCCCATTTGATTGGAAATTGAAATTGCCCTTTTTAATAGTCTAAAGTGGGTGGAGATTAATTAACCTCCCTCTTACGCCCTCCATTTCCCCAAACACATTCAATCAAAGTTCAGAGATAGCCATTTTGTTCAACGTAGTTAAAAGTTCTGGAAATTATGTATTTAAGGATGACAAACCTCCCAGATTCCCCAGGGCGAAGGTTATAAGTTATGCCCAGGGGGTATATGAGGTTTTTAATGATAAAGTTATCGTAAAAACTTCAAAAGGGGCTCGTTCAACTGGAACTTGAGAGGATTAGTGCCCTTTTTAATAGTTAAATGTGATTGGACGGTAACTAACCCCTCTCTCACGCCTACTATTCCCCCAAACACATCCAATCAAAATTTTCAGATAGCCATTTTATTCAACGTAGTAGAAAGTTCTGGAAATTAGGTCTGTGTGGATGACAACCCCCCCATCCCTCAGGGCGAGGGTAGTAAGTTATCCCCTGGGGGCATATAAGGTTTTTATTGAAAGCGTTTTTGTAGAAACTTCAAAAGGGCTCATTTGATTGGAAATTGAAAGTACTAGTGCCTTTTTTAGTAGTTGAAAACAATTGGAGAAAGACTAACGCCCCTCTCACGCCCAACATTTTCCCAGACACATCCAATCAAAATTTTGAGATAGCCATTTTGTTTAACGTAGTTGGAAGTTCTGGAAATTAGGTCTTAGAGGATGACAACAACCCTCACTGCCCTTAGGTTACGGGTTGTAATTTATGGCCTGGGGGCATATAAGGTGTTTATAGGAAGTGTTGTCGTAGAAACTCAAAAAGGGCTCATTCGATTGAAAATAGAAAGGGCTGATGCCCTTTTTAATAGTCGAAAGTGATTGAAGGAAAAGTAATCCCCCTCCCATCCCACCCTCCCATTTGACTTTATGTTTAAAAACGAAATGCTGCCATAAGATTAAATCAAAATGCACTGTGTTAATACTAATTCTCAATAAGGCATCTCAGTAGTATCCCAAGAACGACTGAGGGTATTATGTTCAAACTTTTGGGGCTGCTTCTGCTCTTAAGATTTAACCAAATCAAAATAGCGTAAGTGTATCCACGCTATCAAAGAAAGTAAACAGATGCTTTTGCGAATGGTATCAAGTTTTCCATTCCAAGTCAACTAGACGAGGTATGAATTTAAATTAAACACTTCTTTTTGTGTCCAGATTTTTAAGAGGGTGTATATTGTTAAAAATTGCTGAAAATTTTTCTCCAGCATACAAATAGCAGGCCAAACTATAAATCTTTAAAAAAACGAAAAGATTTAAAGTATTATTTTATTTTTCTCTGAAAAGACTATGTCAATATAAAACGAACAGAAATTAGTTAAAAAAACTTTTTCCACTAAATAAGTTTTTCAAATAAAAGTAAAGAACTTCATTAAACAAAAATGAGCAAAAATAAAATCAAATAATCTACCAAGCGTGAAACTACCTCAAATCAGCATTAGAATGTGACCTTATACTTTGCGTAGGGCACTAGGAACTACCAAAGCGTATCAGGTTGAATGAACTTTATCAAGGTCATCCCCTAGGGCACTCTTGAGGTCGAACGAACTTTATCTAGGTCATTCTCTGTTATACTTGTATGGCAGCACTAGGAACCACTGAAGCGTATCAGGTTAAATGAACTTTATCAAGTTCATCCCCTAGGGCCCTCTACACCTTTTAAAGAGAATGAGTATCCCCTCCTAATGTCATATGGATTCTATAGAGGCACTAGGAACAACTGAAGCGTATCAATTTGAATGAACTTTATCTAGGTCATCCCCTAGGGCACTCTTAAGGTCGAACGAACTTTATCTAGGTCATTCTCTATTATGCTTCTATAGAGGCACTAGGAACCACTGAAGCTTATCAGGTTGAGTGAACTTTATCAAGGTCTTCCCCTAGGGCACTCTTGAGGTCGAACGAAGTTTATCTAGGCCATTCTCTATTATACTTCTATGAAGGCACTAGGATTCACTGAAGCGTATCAAATTGAATGAACTTTATCTAGGTCATCCCCTAGGGCCCTCTACACCTTTTAAAGAGAATGAGTATCCCCTCCTAATGTCATATGGATTCTATAGAGGCACTAGGAACAACTGAAGCGTATCAATTTGAATGAACTTTATCTAGGTCATTCACTATTATACTTCTATGGGACATACAGGAACCACTGAAGCGTATCAAGTTGAATGAACTTTATCTAGGTCATTCTATATTATACTTCTATGGGACGTATAGGAACCACTGAAGCGTATCAAGTTGAATGAATTTTATCTAGGTCATTCTCTATTATATTTCTATGGGACGTATAGGAACCACTGAAGCCTACCAAGTTGAAGGAACTTTATCTAGGTCATTCTCTATTGAGGTTCAATTTCTATGGAGGCCATAGGAACCACTGAGGCGTATCAAGTTGAATGAATTTTATCTAGGTCATCCCCTAGGGCACCCTTGAGTTGAATGAACAGATTACTTTGGCCTTGAGTATGGATATAAATTGCTTCAAATTACAATTTTATATAGTTTGAAAAGCTAACTTCAAGGATGTATGGTATTTTCGATTGTGAATTCATTGGCTTGAAGAAGCCATCTTGTGGAGTGATTTTTGAATTTGCGTTTTATTGCTTACTACAGATCGTAGAGAAGTCTCTTGTTATCACTGGCATATCAGCTACAATATTTATGCTTACAACAGAGACATGTGGCGCAATAGATTATGCGTAATAAACAAACTAGGTTTATATGATAGAGTGATATCCCCATTCTATGATGGAGATAAGGATCTATCCATGGTACAAGAGGAAGTTAGAGAAATATGTATTTTTTTGGTGTAACAGCACTATACGTGAAAGGGAATGTACCCACTGAAAACTATTAATCGACAAATGCAAATCTGATATACCAATATTCAACTTGGAAGATTTTAATTGTGAGGTATTTCCGAGTAAAATACACAACCCAGAGGACGAGGTTCAATTTTTTAGCAGATGGGTGCCGATAAATGTTCCTTCTCGGAATATATGTATAAGATATCCCAGGAAGAAGAAGAACAACAAAATCCATGATATAGATTGGGATCACACCAAGGGGATGATGAACGATGATGAATTTTTATAACACTCATCATCCCCATGACTATCCAGCGGTCTTTTTAAAGACCATCAAATCTATAAACACTTCGTAACCATGGTCATATGAATCCTTTCTGTGCATTGACAGAAAACAAAACATCGCATCGTACTAGTCTGAAATAGTTTTGTTTATACCATGTGAAAAAATTCACAAAGGGTTTGATGCAATGAGCGGCCAGGGTTTTTAAGTTTAAATAAAAAGTAGTAAATGCAATTTCATTTCGATTTTGATGCTGGATAAAAATTCATTCATTTTCATAGAAACTGCAATAGTTTCACGAGAACCATCTTTTAGCGTATTTTAAGTTTATATGCAAAGTATCAAATGCAAATTCATTTTGATTTTGAACTTTCTTCATTTTTATAGAAACTGCAATAGTTTCACGGGAAGCACCTTTCAGCGTGTTTTAAGTTTAAAAAAAAACATTAAATGAAAACTAATTTTGACTTTGATGTTGGATAAAAATTCAGTCATTTTTATAGAAACTGCAATAGTTTCACGGGAAGTATCTTTCATCGTGTTTTAAGTTTAAATGAAAGTATTCAATGAAAATTAAATTTGATTTTGATGTTGGATAAAAACCCATCCATTCTTACAGAAACTGCAATAGTTTCACGGGAAGCATCTTTCAGCGTGTTTTAAGTTTAAAAGAAAAGCATTAAATGGAAACTCATTTTGATTTTGATGTTGGATAAAAATTTAGCCATTTTTATAGAAACTGCAATAGTTTCACGGGAAGTATCTTTCAGAGTGTTTTAAGTTTAAATGAATAGTATTAAATCAAAATTAAATTTGATTTTGATGTTGGATAAAAATCCATCCATTCTTATACAAACTGTAATAGTTTCACGGAAATCATGTTTTTTAACTTATTTTATTATTATTTTTTTAACATGGTATATTTTTTCAACTTTTTTTCATCTCTTAGAATGAAATGTAACATACTTAAAACATAAAAAAAATCACATTTAATACTTTCCAAATTCAAAATGAGAATGATATAGAAACGTTACTCGTGAATTTTACTATTAGAAAAATCTTGTTTGTAGTAGCAATTTTTTTGGACTTAGAAATTATTCAACCTTTTTTTTTATCGACATCACTTGTCGGATACGTCGGATAACAATGACAAAATCTATGTATTAGAATGAGTAAATTCTTTATCAACTTCTTTTCTCAGGTACGTCAGAGAAAATTGATAAAATCTAATTATCAGAGTGAAAAATTCATTATCAACATCCTTTGTCGGATATGTCGGATAAAATTGACAAAATCTAAGTATCAGAGTGAATAAATCCTTTACCAACATCCTTTAAATGCGTCATCAACATCATTTGTCGGGTATACCGGAAAAAATTGACAAAATCTAAGTATCAGAGTGAATAAATTCATTATCAACATCCTTTGTCGGGTATGTCAGATAAAATTGACAAAATCTAAGTATCAGACTGATTAAATTCTATATCAACATCTCTTTCTCGGATATATGGGATAAAATTGACAAAATCTAACTATCGGAGTGAATAAATGCTTTATCAACATCCTTTAAATGCATTATTAACATCATTTGTCAGATATATGGGATAAAATTAACAAAATATAAGTATCAGATTGTTTAAATTCTATATCAACATCCCTTTCTCGAATACATGGGGTGAAATTGACAAAATCTAAGTGTCAAAGTGAATACTTTTTTTATCAACATCGTTTCTCAAATACAACAAATTTAATTGACAAAATCTAAATATCAGAGTGAATAAATGCTTTGTCAGCATCCTTTGTCGGATATGTTGGATACAATTGAGAAAATCTAAGTATCAGAGTGAATACATGCATTATCAACATCCTTAGTCGGGTATTTTGGATAACATACCTCACCCGGGCACCTGCAGCCAACCTACAATACCACCCTTTTTTTTCAAATAACTGCATTCAGGTTAAGTTCATTTAGGTTCCCTTAAGGTGGCGCGCCACGCTAAGGGAACCGAAATGAACCTAACGTGAATGCAGTTATTTGAAAAAAGGGTGGTATTGTATGTTGGCTGCAGGTGCCAAGGTGAAGGAAAAAATCAGTTGTGCTGCCATCTATACCTTAATTGAAATAGATGGTAGCTCTTGCTTTAGTAAAAAAATGAACCTAGCTTTTTGCATGTCTCTCTCACTAGGCCCCTGGGGCGAATTCAAGAAAGAGTTTGTTACCTACTTACTTACGTTTATTACTTACTTACTTACTTACAATTTTTTTTCATATGATACAAAAAATATTCACTCTGACACCTAGATTTTGTCAATTTCATCTCATGTATCCAAGAAAAGGATGTTGATACAGAATTTAATCACCCTGATACTTAGATTTTGTCAATTTTATCCGACATACCCGACAAAGGATGTTGATAATGCATTTATTCACTCTGGTACTTATTTTATGCATTTAAAGGACGTCGATAAAGCATTTATTCACTCTGATACTTAGATTTTGTCAATTTTATCCAATGTATCCGAGAAATAGATGTTGATATAGAATTTAATCACTCTGATACTTAGATTTTGTCCATTTTATCCTACATATCCGACAAAGGATGTTAATAATGAATTTATTCACTCTGATGCTTAGATTTTGTCAATTTTATCCGAGATATCCGACAAATGATGTTGATAAAGCATTTATTCAATCCGATACTTAGATTTTGTCAATTTTATCCGATGTATCTGACAGAGTATGTTGATGAAAAAAATTACTCACTCTAACTCTTAGATTTTGTCAATTTTATCCGACATATACAACAAGGGATGCTGATAAGGCATTTATTCACTCTGATATTTAGATTTTGTCAATTATATTTGATGTATCTTTCAAATGATGTTGATAAAAAAATATATTCTCTCTGATATTTAGATTTTGTCAATTGTATTCATTGTATCTGACAAAAGATGTTGATAAAAAAAATTTTCTTCACTCTGACACTTAGATTTTGTCACTTTTATCCCATGTATTCGAGACAGGGATTTAGATATAGAATTTAATCAATCTGATACTTAGATTTTGTTAATTTTATCCGATATACCCGAAAGAGGATGTTGATAAAACATGTATTCACTCTGACACTTAGACTTTGTCTATTATATTCGATGCATCTGACAAAAGATGTTGGTAAAAAAAAATATTCACTATGACACATAGATTTTGTCAATTTTATCCCACGTATCCAAGAAAGGGATGTTGATATAGAATTTAATGACTCTGATACTTAGATTTTGTCAATTTTATCCGACATACCCGACAAAGGATGTTGATAATGCATTTATTCACTCTGATACTTAGATTTTTTCAATTTTATCCGACATATCTGACAAATGATGTTGATAAAGCATTTATTCAATCTGTTACTTTGATTTTGTCAATTTTATCCGATGTATCTGACAGAGGATGTTGATAAAAAATCTATTCACTCTAACACTTAGATTTTGTAAATTTTATCCGACATATCTGACAAAGGATGCTGATAAAGCATTTATTCACTCTGACACTTAGATTTTGTCAATTATATTTGATATATCTGACAAAAGATGTTGATCAAAATAATTTATTCACTCTGACACTTTGATTTTGTCAATTTCATCAAACATATCCGGCAAAGGATGTTGATAAAGCATTTATTCACTCTGATATTTAAATTTTTTTGATTATTTTTCGTTGTATCTGACAAAAGATGTTGATAAAAAATTTATGCACTCTGACACTTAGATTTTGTCAATTTTATCCCATGTATTCAAGAAAGGGATGTTGATATAGAATTTAATCAATCTGATACTTAGATTTTGTCAATTTTATCCGATATATCCGACAAATGATGTTGATAATGCATTTAAAGGATGTTGATAAAGCATTTATTCACTCTGATACTTAGATTTTGTCAATTTTATCCCCTGTATCCGAGAGAGAGATGTTGATATAGAATTTAATCACTCTGATACTTAGATTTTTACTTAGATTTTGTCCATTTTATCCGACATATTCCACAAAGGATGTTAATAATCAATTTATTCGCACTGATACTTAGCTTTTGTCAATTTTATCCGACATATCCTACAAATGATATTGATAAAGAATTTATTCAATCTGATACTTATATTTTGTCAATTTTATCCGATATATCCGACAAATGATGTTGATAATGCATTTAAAGCATGTTGATAAAGCATTTATTCACTCTGATACTTAGATTTTGTCAATTTTATCCCCTGAGATGTTGATATAGAATTTAATCACTTTCACACTTAGATTTTGTCAATTTTATCCGACATATCCGACAAAGGATGTTGATAATGAATTTATTCACTCTGATACTTAGATTTGGTCAATTTTATCCGAGATATCCGACAAATGATGTAGATAAAGCATTTATTCAATCTGATACTTAGGTTTTGCCAATTTTATCCGACATATCTGGCAAAGGATGCTGATAAAGCATTTATTCACTCTGATACTTAGATTTTGTCAATTATATTTGATGTATCTGACAAAGTATGCTGATTAAAAAAAATTTATTCACTCTGACACTTAGATTTTTTTCAATTTTATCCACCATATCCGACGAAGGGTGCTGATAAAGCATTTATTTACTCTGAGAGTTAGATTTTGTCAATTATATTCGTTGTATCTGACAAAAAATGTTGATAAAAAAAAACATTCACTCTGACAGTTAGATTTTGTCAATTTTATTCCATGTATTCGAGAAAGGGATGTTGATATAGAATTTAATTCATCTGATACTTAGATTCTGTCAATTTTATCCGATATAGCCGATAAAGGATGTTGACAAAGCATTTATTCCCTCTGATACTTAGATTTTGTCAATTATATTTAATGTATCTGACAAAGGATGCTGATAAAGAATTTATTCACTCTGACACATAGATTTTGTCAATTTTATCCAATATATCCGAGAAAAGGATGTTGATATAGAATTTAATGGACTCTGATACTTAGATTTTGTCAATTTTATCCAACATACCCGACTAAGGATGTTGATAATGCATGTATTCACTCTGATACTTAGATTTTGTCAATTTTATCCAACTTATCCGACAAAGGATGCTGACAAAGCATTTATTCACTCTGATATTTAGATTTTGTCAATTATATTCGTTGTATTTGACAAAAGATGTTGATAAAAAAAAACATTCACTCTGACAGTTAGATTTTGTCAATTTTACCCCATGTATTCGAGAAAAGGATGTTGATATAGAATTTAATCAATCTGATACTTATATTTTGTTAATTTTATCCGATATATCGGACAAATGGGATCACACCAAGGGGATGATGAACGATGATGAATTTTTATAACACTCATCATCCCCATGACTATCCAGCGGTCTTTTTAAAGACCATCAAATCTATAAACACTTCGTAACCATGGTCATATGAATCCTTTCTGTGCATTGACAGAAAACAAAACATCGCATCGTACTAGTCTGAAATAGTTTTTGTTTATACCATGTGAAAAAATTCACAAAGGGTTTGATGCAATGAGCGGCCAGGGTTTTTTAAGTTTAAATAAAAAGTAGTAAATGCAATTTCATTTCGATTTTGATGCTGGATAAAAATTCATTCATTTTCATAGAAACTGCAATAGTTTCACGAGAACCATCTTTTAGCGTATTTTAAGTTTATATGCAAAGTATCAAATGCAAATTCATTTTGATTTTGAACTTTCTTCATTTTTATAGAAACTGCAATAGTTTCACGGGAAGCACCTTTCAGCGTGTTTTAAGTTTAAAAAAAACATTAAATGAAAACTCATTTTGATTTTGATGTTGGATAAAAATTCAGTCATTTTTATAGAAACTGCAATAGTTTCACGGGAAGTATCTTTCATCGTGTTTTAAGTTTAAATGAAAGTATTCAATGAAAATTAAATTTGATTTTGATGTTGGATAAAAACCCATCCATTCTTACAGAAACTGCAATAGTTTAACAGGAAGCATCTTTCAGCGTGTTTTAAGTTTAAAAGAAAACATTAAATGAAAACTCATTTTGATTTTGATGTTGGATAAAAATTTAGCCATTTTTATAGAAACTGCAATAGTTTCACGGGAAGTATCTTTCAGAGTGTTTTAAGTTTAAATGAATAGTATTAAATCAAAATTAAATTTGATTTTGATGTTGGATAAAAATCCATCCATTCTTATACAAACTGTAATAGTTTCACGGAAATCATGTTTTTTTAACTTATTTTATTATTATTTTTTTTAACATGGTATATTTTTTCAACTTTTTTTCATCTCTTAGAATGAAATGTAACATACTTAAAACATAAAAAAAATCACATTTAATACTTTCCAAATTCAAAATGAGAATGATATAGAAACGTTACTCGTGAATTTTACTATTAGAAAAATCTTGTTTGTAGTAGCAATTTTTTTGGACTTAGAAATTATTCAACCTTTTTTTTTATCGACATCACTTGTCGGATACGTCGGATAACAATGACAAAATCTATGTATTAGAATGAGTAAATTCTTTATCAACTTCTTTTCTCAGGTACGTCAGAGAAAATTGATAAAATCTAATTATCAGAGTGAAAAATTCATTATCAACATCCTTTGTCGGATATGTCGGATAAAATTGACAAAATCTAAGTATCAGAGTGAATAAATCCTTTACCAACATCCTTTAAATGCGTCATCAACATCATTTGTCGGGTATACCGGAAAAAATTGACAAAATCTAAGTATCAGAGTGAATAAATTCATTATCAACATCCTTTGTCGGGTATGTCAGATAAAATTGACAAAATCTAAGTATCAGACTGATTAAATTCTATATCAACATCTCTTTCTCGGATATATGGGATAAAATTGACAAAATCTAACTATCGGAGTGAATAAATGCTTTATCAACATCCTTTAAATGCATTATTAACATCATTTGTCAGATATATGGGATAAAATTAACAAAATATAAGTATCAGATTGTTTAAATTCTATATCAACATCCCTTTCTCGAATACATGGGGTGAAATTGACAAAATCTAAGTGTCAAAGTGAATACTTTTTTTTATCAACATCGTTTCTCAAATACAACAAATTTAATTGACAAAATCTAAATATCAGAGTGAATAAATGCTTTGTCAGCATCCTTTGTCGGATATGTTGGATACAATTGAGAAAATCTAAGTATCAGAGTGAATACATGCATTATCAACATCCTTAGTCGGGTATTTTGGATAACATACCTCACCCGGGCACCTGCAGCCAACCTACAATACCACCCTTTTTTTTCAAATAACTGCATTCAGGTTAAGTTCATTTAGGTTCCCTTAAGGTGGCGCGCCACGCTAAGGGAACCGAAATGAACCTAACGTGAATGCAGTTATTTGAAAAAAGGGTGGTATTGTATGTTGGCTGCAGGTGCCAAGGTGAAGGAAAAAATCAGTTGTGCTGCCATCTATACCTTAATTGAAATAGATGGTAGCTCTTGCTTTAGTAAAAAAATGAACCTAGCTTTTTGCATGTCTCTCTCACTAGGCCCCTGGGGCGAATTCAAGAAAGAGTTTGTTACCTACTTACTTACGTTTATTACTTACTTACTTACTTACAATTTTTTTTCATATGATACAAAAAATATTCACTCTGACACCTAGATTTTGTCAATTTCATCTCATGTATCCAAGAAAAGGATGTTGATACAGAATTTAATCACCCTGATACTTAGATTTTGTCAATTTTATCCTACATATCCGACAAAGGATGTTGATAATGCATTTATTCACTCTGGTACTTATTTTATGCATTTAAAGGACGTCGATAAAGCATTTATTCACTCTGATACTTAGATTTTGTCAATTTTATCCAATGTATCCGAGAAATAGATGTTGATATAGAATTTAATCACTCTGATACTTAGATTTTGTCCATTTTATCCTACATATCCGACAAAGGATGTTAATAATGAATTTATTCACTCTGATGCTTAGATTTTGTCAATTTTATCCGAGATATCCGACAAATGATGTTGATAAAGCATTTATTCAATCCGATACTTAGATTTTGTCAATTTTATCCGATGTATCTGACAGAGTATGTTGATGAAAAAAATTACTCACTCTAACTCTTAGATTTTGTCAATTTTATCCGACATATACAACAAGGGATGCTGATAAGGCATTTATTCACTCTGATATTTAGATTTTGTCAATTATATTTGATGTATCTTTCAAATGATGTTGATAAAAAAATATATTCTCTCTGATATTTAGATTTTGTCAATTGTATTCATTGTATCTGACAAAAGATGTTGATAAAAAAAATTTTCTTCACTCTGACACTTAGATTTTGTCAATTTTATCCCATGTATTCGAGACAGGGATTTAGATATAGAATTTAATCAATCTGATACTTAGATTTTGTTAATTTTATCCGATATACCCGAAAGAGGATGTTGATAAAACATGTATTCACTCTGACACTTAGACTTTGTCTATTATATTCGATGCATCTGACAAAAGATGTTGGTAAAAAAATATTCACTCTGACACTTAGATTTTGTCAATTTTATCCCACGTATCCAAGAAAGGGATGTTGATATAGAATTTAATGACTCTGATGCTTAGATTTTGTCAATTTTATTCGACATACCCGACAAAGGATGTTGATAATGCATTTATTCACTCTACTACTTAGATTTTTTCAATTTTATCCGACATATCTGACAAATGATGTTGATAAAGCATTTATTCAATCTGTTACTTTGATTTTGTCAATTTTATCCGACGTATCTGACAGAGGATGTTGATAAAAAATCTATTCACTCTAACACTTAGATTTTGTAAATTTTATCCGACATATCTGACAAAGGATGCTGATAAAGCATTTATTCACTCTGACACTTAGATTTTGTCAATTATATTTGATATATCTGACAAAAGATGTTGATCAAAATAATTTATTCACTCTGACACTTTGATTTTGTCAATTTCATCAAACATATCCGGCAAAGGATGTTGATAAAGCATTTATTCACTCTGATATTTAAATTTTTTTGATTATTTTTCGTTGTATCTGACAAAAGATGTTGATAAAAAAAGTTTATGCACTCTGACACTTAGATTTTGTCAATTTTATCCCATGTATTCAAGAAAGGGATGTTGATATAGAATTTAATCAATCCGATACTTAGATTTTGTCAATTTTATCCGATATATCCGACAAATGATGTTGATAATGCATTTAAAGCATGTTGATAAAGCATTTATTCACTTTGATACTTAGATTTTGTCAATTTTATCCCCTGTATCCGAGAGAGAGATGTTGATATAGAATTTAATCACTCTGATACTTAGATTTTTACTTAGATTTTGTCAATTTTATCCGACATATTCCACAAAGGATGTTAATAATCAATTTATTCGCACTGATACTTAGATTTGGTCAATTTTATCCGACATATCCTACAAATGATATTGATAAAGAATTTATTCAATCTGATACTTATATTTTGTCAATTTTATCCGATATATCCGACAAATGATGTTGATAATGCATTTAAAGGATGTTGATAAAGCTTTTATTCACTCTGATACTTAGATTTTGTAAATTTTATCCCCTGAGATGTTGATATAGAATTTAATCACTTTCACACTTAGATTTTGTCAATTTTATCCGACATATCCCACAAAGGATGTTGATAATGAATTTATTCACTCTGATACTTAGATTTTGTCAATTTTATCCGACATATCCGACAAATGATGTTGATAAAGCATTTATTCAATCTGATACTTAGGTTTTGCCAATTTTATCCGACATATCTGGCAAAGGATGCTGATAAAGCATTTATTCACTCTGATACTTAGATTTTGTCAATTATATTTGATGTATCTGACAAAGTATGCTGATTAAAAAAAAATTTATTCACTCTGACACTTAGATTTTTTTCAATTTTATCCACCATATCCGACGAAGGGTGCTGATAAAGCATTTATTTACTCTGAGAGTTAGATTTTGTCAATTATATTCGTTGTATCTGACAAAAAATGTTGATAAAAAAAACATTCACTCTGACAGTTAGATTTTGTCAATTTTATTCCATGTATTCGAGAAAGGGATGTTGATATAGAATTTAATTCATCTGATACTTAGATTCTGTCAATTTTATCCGATATAGCCGATAAAGGATGTTGACAAAGCATTTATTCCCTCTGATACTTAGATTTTGTCAATTATATTTAATGTATCTGACAAAGGATGCTGATAAAGAATTTATTCACTCTGACACATAGATTTTGTCAATTTTATCCAATATATCCGAGAAAAGGATGTTGATATAGAATTTAATGGACTCTGATACTTAGATTTTGTCAATTTTATCCAACATACCCGACTAAGGATGTTGATAATGCATGTATTCACTCTGATACTTAGATTTTGTCAATTTTATCCAACTTATCCGACAAAGGATGCTGACAAAGCATTTATTCACTCTGATATTTAGATTTTGTCAATTATATTTGATGTATCTGACAAAGTATGCTGATAAAAAAAATTATTCACTTTTACACTTAGATTTTGTCAATTTTACCCCATGTATTCGAGAAAGGGATGTTGATATAGAATTTAATTCATCTGATACTTAGATTCTGTCAATTTTATCCGATATAGCCGATAAATGATGTTGATAATACATTTAAAGGATGTTGATAAAGCATTTATTCACTCTGATAGTTAGATTTTGTCAATTTTATCCCATGTATCCGAGAAAGAGATGTTGATATAGAATTTAATCACTCTTTTACTTAGATTTTGTCAATTTTATCTGATATACCCCACAAATGATGTTGATGACAGATTTAAAAGAAGTTGATAAAGCATTTATTCACTCTGATACTTAGATTTTGTCAATTTTATCCCATGTATCCGAGAAAGGGATGCTGATATAGAATTTAATCACTCTGATACTTAGATTTTGTCAATCTTATCGAATTATCCGACAAAGGATGTTGATAATGAATTTATTCACTCTGATACTTAGATTTTATCAATTCTCTCTGACGTACCCGACAAAAGATGTTGATAAAGAATTTACTCATTCTAATACATAGATTTTGTCATTGATATCCGACATATCTGACAAATGATGTCGATAAAAAAAAGGTTGAATAATTTCTAAGTCCAAAAAAAAGTGCTACTACAAACAATATTTTTCTAATAGTAAAAGTCACGAGTAACATTATATATCATTCTCTTTTTGAATTTGGAAAATATTAAGTGT
>CM051258.1:63106894-63174394 GCA_027921565.1 Artemia sinica
GGATATTTGGTATTTACCTCCCATTAAATGAAAATTTTAAAAGCTTAAAATTTTGCAAGATTGGAAAAATTTGATAACTTTTGGCATAAAAAGCTTTCAAATCTTTATCCCTATTCATTAAATGAATCTTCAGATTGGCTTCGGAAACCTTTTCTAGTCCCCTTTCTTATTTTTCTTTAGGTGTATACTCCAGACTGGGAATTAAGGTTCCCTCAAAATGTTATGGCTCTTATGATTTTGACTTTGAATTCTTTTGGTTTGTCTGTAATTGGCCTGTTTTTGTTTGCAGTTTTGACGAAAACTAAAATGAATTCCCGTTTTCGTGCCTGTTGCAAGTCATCTTGAAGTAGCATTGAAGAAAGAAAAGCAAAATCACTATTGTGGAAAAAAGGAAACTTTTCAATTTGAGTAAATAATAATAGTAACACCCTATAGAGACAGAGAGTTTATTTGTAAAATATAGTGTGTCTAAAAAATTTCGTTCTTTTGCTGGCTTAACATTTTTCAAAAATGAACCAATTAGATTTTACAAAGTTAGAGTTATTGTCTCCATAAATTGTATTTACTTGTGTATCTAGAATCTATCTAGACGAAAGTCTAGCCTTGTAAGTCTAGGGCGGAGAATTGGCCACTTTCTACCACCTGGTATACTTCTAGGAGCGCCACGCACGTCACACGGTTCCACCAAGCGTGGCACAGTTTCCGCCAAGCTTGACACACTTTCGACATGCTCAGCACGTGCTACCTTTAGTACGTTATTTGTGAAAGTCAGCCGCTATATGTGAAAGTTAAAAGTTAATGTTTATCGGTTTGATTACCGACCCCAACCATGAGTTAACTCAAATTTAAAAAGTCCAAGCTTTTTTCTTATCTTCGGAAATAAGGAATAACATGGTAGGTTTGAGCACTTACAAACACGGAAGTACAGGCCAGTTTAGTTTAGTCTCTTCTCTAAAACTTATATTGTGCGGGATTTAGCTCATATTAGAGGTTAAAACCTGAAATGAACTATAGCTACGCTCTCACTCTTGTAGATCCCTTCCCTAGAGGGGAGGAGAGGACCGGGTCAGCTGTACCGGGTGCCGCAACTGATCCGGGTAGTTTTGCTTACATTTAAGTCAGGAGAGGGGCTCTGTAATTATTTTTTTCGAAGGCACCATGAAGCCGAGGACACAGCTCTACACTCTTACCACTAAAGAATTTTTAAGAAATTAAATTTATTGTTAGAAATATAGTTAGGCTGCCTTTGCAAAAAGTTTTAATATCTAATCAATTTTCTAAACACTTAAGCAATAAGCTGCATAATTAGGATTATTTTGTTTACTTTTCAAATAAGAATCGCAGTATTAGGAATATGGGATTGTGGGAGATACATGGTCATCGCTAGGAGGTTTTCCATGAGGCAAGCTAAAAACCTAGGGGGTGAATTTGGCAGTTTTTTTCTATTCTATCAAACAAACATCCGGCCCTCTCCTTCTCAGTGGCATTACGATCCAAACTTTCCAGAGAGATATATAAAATTTCACTTTAAATGCTCTTTACTTTTATTTTGATTTTAATTATTAGCATTAATTTAAAATATTAGTTTGATTTTAAAATTGCAGCAAAAAAGTGTTCTTCTAATGTACTTCTACAAAATTAATTTCGACCATAGACAGCTGCCATAACACAAGGGGGACGTCTTCCCGAGACAAAAAGTCCCGACTTACGCTGGCCAATTTATCAAAACTCTTTTCTTTTTCCAATAATACCAGAAAATAAATATTTTTATCAAAGTAATTTTGTATTCTCACTAAAAAAAGTGTAGCTTTTTTTAAGATGATTAAAAACATCATATATTTTCATACCTTCATATAAAATGTTGAAACCACCAAACAATTTAGATGATTAATATTATAAACGTTACAAAAATTATTTTCAATTTGGCTGTTGTCCTAACTTTAAAACTCCAAAAACAGAAAAAGAACTGAATAACTTAAGAACTGAACTTTTTTTCGCATATTTCAAAGTTTATTTTCATGTTTTTTCAAAAAATATCCCAATACATTTTTTTCGTATAATTTTTTACACATAAGCGATCATCCAAAATTTGCCTTGTTTTGTCAAAATAAGCTTGTCGCTCATTTCTAAAGACATTATTTGAAGGGTATTGAGTATTGAGGGAGTACTGCCTATTCCTGCACCCTGTCTAAACAAAAAAGGAAGCAATAATAAACTTTTTTGGCAAGTACATTTTTTGGCAATTTAGGTACTTTGTGCCTAAATTGACTGTGAACGCAAGACAAATTTTAAGCACTCCTAGCTCAAAAAAGGCATTTGGATTTTGGTGACGGAGTCCATACCTCTTCCTTCTTGTGTTGCAAACGTATAAATAACGTACAAAAATGACAAGAGTGTCTTTTAATCAAGATGAAACAAGATCTCCTTCAATATTAGTCCGGGTGAAATTCTTCACTCTTTGCCCACCCCTTCTGAAAAGACTTGAAAATGCATCTGTCTCTGCAATTGTGCTTCAATATATTTCGGTACTTTCCCATAATATGGGCATTTTTAAAAAGTCAAGTTTGGTTTATACTAATGAAATAAAATAAAATGGGATGAATATATAATAGTTTATAAGCAACTTTGGACTATATATTTGCACATTAGGGGGTGGGAGAGGGTGTGGGGATAAAGCATTGCATACATTAAATACGTAACCTAAACTAACCTAGGTAACCCCCTTAACCCCAAAAAACAACAGTTTAAATATCGTATACGCAATGAAAACCACGCTATGGATTGCATTGCTCTAAAGCCGTCTCTTGAATTAACCCGTCAAAAAAGGGTTTTTTCGTGGCTGGTTTCGTTTTAAATTCCCATATAATGTGAAAGTGCCTATATTTTTTATTTGTGCATAGATTATCAGCAAAATGCTAGACTTCATAACTCTTTTTTTCATAGGAAGATGAAGTAACGCCTCTTTTCCGTTTTCCTCTCGAAGCTTCATATTTCGTAGTTAGAGGCGATTACAAAATTTTTATTGACATCTCACTAAAAATAAAGTTATATGTAGCTGGCAAAGATGTAAAAGATGTATGCTGGCAAGTTTCAGAACCAGAAAAACTGGCTACAATATTTGGGGTTTGGCCCGACATCCAATCATATTGGATCACACCTCCATCTTTCCAGTGAATGAACTCCTTGCCAAAATATTGAGCAAGTCTTTCACATGACAGGTACTCTGACGGATGATGAAGTAAAAAAAAATTTATTGAGTCCGTAAAAGGAAACCCATCAGCATACAAAGTGGGTATTGTATGTGGGTAGAATCCTTTTGAGCAATTAAAAGAAAAACATGTTCTTGATGCAATCAGAGTCTGCTCATGCCCTAAACGGTTTTCAGCTAATATAGAGGTGGAGGGAGATCAATGCGAGTCTTAAGGATTAAAAGTAAGATTTATACTCTCCGGAAGGAATCGGGTGATTTTCTTGGCATGAACTCTACAAGATTGATTTCATCATGATGATGCTGCGAATCAGTGGGACATTGATTCTGACAACTTGATCATTGTAAAATTAAGTTTTGATCTTATAAATTTGGTATATATAATACGCGATCTTATATAATACGCGATGCATTGTACAGCGAAGATGCTAAAGAAACTGGTCAAACAGGTTTTTCCAACGGATATTAAACTTTTGTTTCAGGAGGTTCAGAGGAAAACAAGGTACCTAGGTTAGGTTAAGTTTTTAATATATGCGATGCTTTATCCCCATCCCCTTCCCTAATGTGCAAATATGTAGCCCAATTTTAATTATAAACTATTATGTTTTTGTCCTATTTTGTTTTATTTCATTAGCATTAACCAAAATTCACTTCGCACGTGTTATACAGATAATGGAACAGTACCAAAAATTCTTTAAAATTCAATGTTACAAATATTTTTGGTACTTGATTATTGGATGAAAAAATTGAAAAGCAAAGCTCTTTCCAACTTATATACTTTCCATGATCACACTGGTTATGCGAGACGTTTGACAAAACAAGAACAACAAAAAATTAAAAGTATAATGAAAAAATGGCCAAGAAAACGGGGTTATGTTTTTTCTTCTTTTCGTCCACTTGCTAAAAAAAAACCCTCACTTTTTTGGTTACTTTTCAATTATATCTTCTAGTTTTTCGGTTATTTTTCAATTATATCTTCTGGTTTTTCGGTTATTTTTCAATTATATCTTCTAGTTTTTCACATTCTCCTACCGAATTCAACCACCAAGTTATAACTTGCCGTTTAGCGTTTGAAATCGTTTACTATATAAATTTGACCCACACAAAATAAAACCCTCAAAACTTGATCCACAAAAGTAAACCCTCCACATCTTAGCCCAAGGAAAATTATGCTTGCAAAATCCAACCCAACCAAACTCAAAGGTCATAAAATCCCGCCCGTCGGAATGAGCTTACGAAACTTCATCCCAAACAAAACTCACGACAACAAAACCAATAGATTTAGCCTACAAATAAAAAATAAACAAAACAGACCTTCAAAATTCGATACAGGGGGATTAAAAGAACAATAAATATTCAAAGCACGTCTGACATACAAAACCACGTAAAACTTAATAAAAGTAAAATTTAGCTCACAAAATTCACAAGCAACATAACACAAAGTACCGACCGCCCTTGCAAGATATTAATTAAATGAAAAAGGAAGGTTTTTCAATTGAAACTAAGGAATGACATTAAAACTTTAAACGAGCAGTAGCTTTTATTTATATGAAAGGGACTGCCCCCTCCTCAATGCCCCGCTCTTTAGGCTAAAGCTTTTTACTACTTGAAAAAGCTTCTTATTTTAATTAAACGGCCCTTATGTTTCATGAGTTGTTGTTAAAGAGCTGTGATAAAAAGTAAAGCTTGAGCGTAAAGAGCGGAGTATTGAGGTGATGGTAGCCCCTTGAATATACGAAATAGTTTCCTGTTCAATTTAAATTTAAATATTACTCCTTACCTTCAGTTGAAAAAAGTTGTTTTTTTATTTTATTTCTGATCATTTTTCAAATAATGCCGGGAAATTCCTTGCCCCCTTGTAAAAATTTCTCCTGGAAAATTCCCCTGGATACTTTCCTCCCCGTGGAAATCCTTCCCTTGGGAAATACCCTCCGTAAAAAATTATCACCGTATCCAAATAGTTATCTCTGCATCCAAATATGATGCTCACGCAACAGAGAATGCGCTTTGTAGCTCTAACAGCACCATTAGCGCTAAGGTTAAAAGTCCTTCTCACTTTGGAATAATTAAACGTCGCCCAAACGATCTGACCTCTGATGATGTCAAGTCTCTTGTGCCAAATTTTAGTGAAGCAAAGCAAAGTGGCTCTACCAGATTTTTCAGGCTGAAATTTGAAACAAACGAGGATTTATTACGAGCAATGAAGTTACCCATTAGTGACCGGTTTGGAACGATTCACCACTCAAGAGTTTTTGTTTCTACCCCTTCGATGCTAATTTGTTGTTCCGTCTGTGGAGAAAAAGATCATGGAAGTTCTAAAACAGCCCCTTGCCAGAAACCGACAAAATGTGCTCTTTGCTAATCAGACTACCATCCATGTTACAGTTACAAATGCCTTATTGCGCAGGCTCTGCTGAAAGGTAAATCTAATTCAAAATGAGGTTCAGATGCTGTATTTAGTTGTGGAACATTAATGGAAAAGTTACCGATTGAATCCCAATTCTTTCGCAGCTATTGGAGTCCCATGACCTAGTTCTGATTCAGGAGCATTTCCAGTCGGAAGACCGCCAAAGCCTGTTACCACTATTTTCTAATTTTAATCTCCTCTTTCGTAGTGTAACTGTGAGACCGAGGGGCAGACCATCTGGCGGTCTCGCTATTCTATCGCGATTCCCTTGCAAGCTTTTAAAAGAGACTGATTACTTTATTGCCGCTAAGGTTGAAAATCATGTAGTTATTAATGTATATCCGCCTACAAATTACAACAACGAACAGTCTGATTCTCGGTTTGCTTCTGCCTGCAAGCTTCTAGGCAGGTTTTTTTTTTAAGTTGCCTCTAAACCTGTAATGTAGATATAACTAGCGCAATGTCTCCCTGGTCACAAATCTTTTGGGGCTGCGTTCCTCCTGACTATTTTGTATGGCCTAAGAGTGAAAACTTTTCATAAACTGGGCCGCTTTCCTCAACTTCTAACTTAGACCATGTTGTTGCTTCATTCGCCAGTCACGAAGTCAAAGTTTTAAAAGAAGGATTCCGTTCTGACCACCTTCCTATCTCTAATTTTATTGACTCCTCCCCGTCTATGGCTCAAAATAAAGAATCAAATTGGTTTTCCTACCAAGATTGAAAAAATTTGCCAAGTTAGTCTTTCAATAAAATCCTAAACTAGATGTTGAACAAAATCAATGTGCCTTGCAATCTTTATGCAACCGTGCTGTGCTACCACAAAGTGAATAGAACATCTCAATTGAGCTCACTTCCTACTTCACAAAAATACATCAAGCGTTGAAATGTGCTGCATCAAGCGTCGTTCCTCTTCGACGTGTTCTTAAAAAGTCTCAGCTCGAACATTGGTCAAAAAACAGAAATCTAGTGAATGCGAGTAATTCGGCCAACTTACGGCTTTCTGTTTTGAACGATTGTGGCCGTCCGAGAGATGGCTTAGTAAATTACCTGAGGCTCCGTACGAAACGTAAATTCAACAGTGGACTGAAAACCATGAGTTAACGCTGATCCAGAAAAATGTAATCCATATTGCTGAAGACCCCTCCAAACTCTGGAAGTATAGCAAGCCTACCAAAGCCCAGAGTGCTAGTGTGCCTGAAAAGATGTGGGTTGAATATTTCGCAAGGTATTTCAGTGCTCCCAACCAAAGCGTGGAGGAGTTTTTTGAAAAACAGCTTGACCTTCTTCTTTCAAATAAGACGAAATCTTTCCGGTTTGCGTCGTCAAGTGCTGTTCACTCTTTGATTCCGAAATTAAAGAAAAAATCTTCCTCTAGTGTTGATTCTATTTCAGCGAGGCACTTGCAACTTGCAGATTCTTTAATGAAGCAACATTTAGCACTACTGTTTCAGATGATCCTTGTTCGTGGTATATTTTGCAATTTTGTATCGGACAAATAACTCCCATGCTTGAAAAGGCAAAAAAACTCTTTTCTGTTGATCTTTCATTAGTTGATCTTTTAGGAGTTAAGGAGTTGATCTTTCATTAGTTACGTTTACGAATGACTTACTGAACCTTTCCTGCACTTTCCAAGGATGCTCTTCAACTTTAGAGCTTCTCCAAGAAAAGTACGAACACATTGGTTTGAAATTTAATACTGATAAAAAAGTTATTCTACCATTCAACTATAAAGGGAATAGAAGTTTAATAAGCCTATCTGGCTCAGAGGTTCCTTTAGCTAACAGCCTTACTTACCTGGGCATGCCTATTGGAGCAAACCTAAAAGAAACTGTAAACCTGGCAATGAAAATTATGCTAGCAAGATCCGGGCTGCGTATGCCTCCGTGGCTTCAAACGTGTCGTATATGAGTAGACTTCATTGTTCTCAGTTATATAATAGCCTAAAAGTTCCTCACTTACTTGCCCTTGCTCCTGTTTGGTCTTTTTTTAATTGTGGTAAGAGAAAGCAAGTTCATCGCCTTTATTTTTGATTTGCAATTTATTTAATGGAACTTCCAACTTGGACAAGTAACTCTTTTCTGCAAAGAAAGTATCAATTGGTAAACCCAGCTGGGGTTATGGAGAAGCGTATTTGTGATTTCTCTACTGAATGCCAGAAGTCTTCCCATCTTTGGTCATTTCTGTTTATCCCTTGTTTGTAGTCGTCAAAGTGTGTTTTTATATCCGTTGTTTCTGTTTTGTTTTTCTTGATTTTTACTCTGTCTTTTTCTGGGCTCTGCCCATATTTTTGTGATGGGTTATAAATAAAATGATAATGATAATGATGACCACAATATGTGAGCAATAGGCACATTGCGCAGGTTAGTGCTTACAGGCTTTTCTCTAGGGACTTTGGGGGGGGGATCATGTCATCCCCAAAGATATAGTTATCGAACCATTTGACTATGCTGGATCAGATGGTTGTCACAGAGTTTTGATCAGATGACATTGGGGGAGGGTGGAGGGGAGGGGGAAGTTGTGAATTTTCGGTCAATTAAGAAGAACACTATAAAATTTTATTCCTGACCTAATGAGCCCTCTTCCAATCTTCTAGGATGACTTGTTTGGTACAATCACCCCTGGGGAAAATCCAACAAATAAAAGCACATCCATGATCTTTCTTCTGGCCAAAAATGCAAAATTCCATATTTTTATATAGGAGCCTAAAACGTCTAAAGTTTAATTAAAGATTTGGGAAAAAAAATCAAACTTTGGCGTAGAGAACGAGGTACTGAGGAGGAGGCAAACTCCCTTCATATACATAATAAGTTCTGTTCGTTTTAAGTTTTAATGTTGCTCCTTACTTTGAGCTGAAAAAACTTGTTTTTTTTTTATTTAATTTCTGATTGTTTTTTAAATAATCCCAGAAAATCTGGCCCCACCTCGACGGAGAAAAATCCTCCCCATGGAAATATCCTCTAGACAGTTCAGTCCCAGTGAAAATTTACCCAGGACAATTACCCTTAACAATTCCACGCGTAAAATTGAGATGGAAAAGAGAAAGCAAGACATATGAAAAGAATTTTATGTAGGAGTTTTCGCAAATTCTCCCCAGTGTATAATTTCCTCTGACAAGTTCACCCCCTGAAAACTTCCCTCCCCATGGAAAATTCCCCCGCGGGAAAACCTCCAGGAAAAAATATGTCCCCCACCCTAAAATGTATTCATGGTTTCCAGTAACAAATAGTACGTGTAAACATTGGGCAAATTTTACAACTTAAAGACCTTTCCCCTGGGTCTGTGGGGGGAGGGGGTCATATTATATGTAAGGGCATGGTTATTTAGCCTTTCAACTATGATGAACAAAATGGCTATCTCAAAATTTTGATTGGACGATTTTGGGGAAAAAGGGGGCGGGGGAGGAGGCCTAATTGTTCTGCAATCTTTTTGATCACTTAAAAAGGGCACTAGAACTTCTGATTTTTGTTTTAATGAGCCTTTCTCACGATATTCTAGGACCACTGGGTCGATACGATCAACCCTGAAAAAAAAAAAAAAAATAAACGCGCTTCCGTGATCTTTCTCCTGGCAAAAAAAAAAAAAAAATACAAAATTCCACAGTGTTGCAGATAGGATCTTGAAACATCGACAACAGGGTTTTCTGATAAACAGAAACTGATTTTGTGAGTTGCATTTAGATTCTATGACTTTTAGGGAGTGATTCCCCCATTTTTCGAAAATCAGGCAAATTTTCTAAGGTTCGTAGCCGTTAATGGGTAAGCCTAGAGTTAATGAAACTTATATAATTTAAACCAGCATAATAAGTCAGTTATTTTGATATATCTATTGGTATCGAAATTCCGTTTTTTACAGGCTTTCGGCTACCATTGAGCAGGGTTTCTCCATACTTACAGTTCGTTACCACGAACTGTTTTATCTTGGTTCTGAATATTTTTTTTTTATTTTGTTTCAATATTATGAAATAGAAACATTAAGGCCGAAATAAAGATTGTTTTCAATAAAATCCAAACTATGTTCTGGTCTATAGAAGACATGGGATCGTTAGCCCTACTCACAGAAGGCATAGGGGTTTTGAGCCCTACTCATGTTAATTTCTGCTCGTTTTGAATTCGACTTGCCTATTTATTGTAATTTCTGTTCATTTCGGGTTCCATTTATTCATTTATGGCGATTGGTGGTAATTTTACTATTTTACTAAATTTCGGCTCATATTTGGTTTAATTTCTTTGAAAATATTTACTGATGAAAAAATTTTGCTTTAATTGACTAAGAGTAGAAGACGAACAAAACAAAGGGACAAAAATACAAAAAATAGTAGAAGACGATACAAAAAATTGGGCAAAAGAAAAAAAAATATGTGGTTATTCAAGGTCTTGGCATGAAACCGCTGCGTTAATATTCTCTGATAAACTTGGTCCTCTTAAAACTGCCAACTTCTCTGACAAAAAAATAGGACAATACAAGCCATTTTGTCTTGGTTAGTGCTAATTTTTTGACATTTTAAGAGTGTTCTGAGCTTTTTACTTTTAAATTTCTCTGAGATTGATCCGTTCTTAAAGATTAATCCGAACTACTCCCATTGGCAAATAATCTCGTTTGTCATCTACATTGCAATCCTGATGTTTGGGAACATAAACAGAATCCCTAATTAAAAACACGAGAAGTGGGTGAAAACTATGGGATATTTAAGATATCAAAGGGAAATCCTTAAGCACCGCATCATTTCTCAAAAGACGAATCTGACATTGTCAAACTTTGCAAAATTAATTTAGATTAAGGTAATCAAAGAAACATTAGGGGGGTTTGAATTTCCTTCAGTCTCTCAGAGGAGGCTGAAGACCCCTTTGTCCTTATAATGACGGTTTCTCTGGGCTCTTCTATGGCCTGTGTGGGGCTCTTTTGATCAAGAACGTGATATTTATTTCTTGTTTAAGGCTACATAACCCAGTTTTCCAAAATTAAATTCTACAAAATTCAAGGCCATATCCAGAGGAGGAGTTCACGGGGTTTGAATTCCCCCTCCCCAAATTTTTTTTTCCAAAAAACTTAAAAAACAATGAATATCAAAATTGTTGATATGTTTTTAAAAGTTTTTTATTTACCCCCCCCATCCCGAAAAAAGTCCTGGATGTGTGCTTGACAGTGTTAAGGAAAAATCACACATTTTATGGCATTAAAATGTTTGCTTCACTTCTTACTGAATCATTCCTTCTGAACCCCTAGAAGGAAGTTCTAAGTACTTTCTGCAAAAAGGTTTTGAAAATATTCTATGGAAATTTTAGTACAGGGTTCAATAATGTGTTCCAAGAGTGTTTCATTGCGAAAGGATCCCTTTGTAATTTAAATATCTTCAAGCGCTTAGCCTTTATTCTAGCCAATGGGTAGCAAAAGCTATATTATAGGCTTTGAAAGCTATAGTTTGAACAACTTCTTAAAAAGGTGAAAAATAACCTCTAAAATAAAATGAAATTATCTCTGATGAATTTTATATAAATGTCTATTTAAAGAAACATAATCCGTTCTCTTAAACCTATTATTTGAACTGGTTGAACTTTGGTTTCAATTTTCTTTTGGTCATTTATTTTTGTAATAGCTGTTTTCAATAACTTTTGAAAATTTTTCTATATTGGGATGCAATATGTATGCGACACCATTTACTAACAACCTCTTACATTTTTTCTAATTTAAACCCTTAAAAAAAATTATTTATTTAATTTTTTGTGTCCTTACTTGAGCTGTCAATCCATTTTATTTCCATGATTTATATTTTTCTAAATTTAAAAGATTATATTATCAAACTTAATTTTGGGTAGGAGATCCTATGATCTTCGGTCAAAAGCTATACTACATTATAAAAAGAAAGAAAGAAATTATTTGTTTTAGTTCATATGTCATTGAGGAAGATGGCAAAAAAATTACATTACTAACACCTCTGGTGTCCATTGGCCGACAAATCGTTACCTCTAATCGACTAGATGACCTTAATTTTGCTCAGCTAAATTTTATGCGACATAGTCTTCTTAATATTTTTTTTATACCTACATTTAAATAATTATTAATATCTTTCACCTCAGTAGGTCTCATCTCTGAAGAATCCTAAGAGATATAAACAAAAATCTAATGACAAAGTGCTCCAAAACCACTGGTCCACAAAACACTCCTTGGGAACTCTTTGATGGTATTTATTTTTGTTCCTCGCGCAAACTAAAAACAGAACACGATATCCAAGTGTTCCAATTTGTGTTTTACAACATCACAAGGTAGACAGTGCTGTTTCCTACGGTTTTAGCCAGTTGTGTTGGGGTTAGAACCCCTTCCCATTGGGTGGAATTTACTATATGTGATCACCATCAAAACAAAACAATGACGGAGTAAAGAAAAACAGTACTTCACTAATAAACTATTATATTACATTCAATATACACGCTCAAAACTCGTATATTACGTGCAACGGAAGTGTGTGTGTGTGTGTGTGTGTGTGTGTGTGTATGTGTGTGTGTGTATGTGTGTGTGTGTGTGTGTGTGTGTGTGTGTGTGTGTGTGTGTGTGTGTGTGTGTATGTGTGGGTAATACAAACTTGATAAAACTTTGTATCTAAATCACCATAAAAATAAAAATTTTTTGATGTATCTATTGGTATCAAAATTCCGTTTTTTAGGAGTTTCAGTTACTATTGAACCGGGTCACTCCTTACTTACAGTTCGTTACCTCGAACTGTTTGATTGCGTGAAATCACTTTTTGAACGCTTCAAAGCTTGAATTAAGAACTAACGAAGGAATAAAGGAAGAGAAAAGAATTATCAAACTAAATTATAAGATCCGCTATTTGCGATAAAATAGCACCCATAACTTGTCATTTCCACGACCGACATGATTGCTAGACAAAAATAAATTTGAATGATTGCAAATTTATTCGACACTGCCCATTTTAATGATTTGTATCCTGTTGTATCACAATGGTTAAACTTCCGCTTATTCGAGTAGTAAAAAGTTAAATACCACTTTATTCTAATCATTTTCAGAATCACTTTAATGTAGGCCGTTTAGTGACCTAACCTTAGTTTTATTTTTCCTGGTCTTCTTTTAAAGTTTCAAGTGTCAATGCAACCCGTTATCGAAGCTTTACTGTACAAACTATCAGAAATGGTATTCATAGTAGGAATACTTTCTCCACCGACTTCTATTTCTCGAAAAATAAAAAGTTGTAAAATCATAAATATATATATATATATATATATATATATATATATATATATATATATATATATATATATATATATATATATATATATATATATATATATATATATATATATATATATATATATATATATATTATATATATATATATATATATATATATATATATATATATATATATATATATATATATATATATAATATATATATATATATATATATATATATATATGTATATATATATATATATATATATATATATATATATATATATATATATATATATATATATATATATATATATATATATATACATATATATATATATATATATATATATATATATATATATATATATATATATATATATATATATATATATATATATATATATATATATATATATATATATATATTTCTTATCATTTCTCTCATTATAGCAATAGAAATCGGGATATCATTCATACAGCTTACTATTTGAGATACGTTTAGTCAGTCGGGAAACCAAAACAATTCGTAGTTAATTTCTCTGGAAAACATCTAGCAGCTCCTCTTTCGTTTTCAGATTGCTTACGCTTCACAACCACACTTGACCACTCTCATCATTACTGTTTCCAATGTTCTAATCTTGGCTCGCAGAATCATCGTCCTATTCTTCCAAACTCTTTTAACTGTGAAAAAGCACCCTGTGTCTTGGCTAGTCTACTTGCAACATCTTTATTGCACCCACTGTCTGCTTCTTGTAATCTAGAATCACCTCTTTGTCCTCACTTATTACTAGTCTTAGTCTTCTTGACTTTAATTTTCAGACCTAATCTTGCACCCTGAATTCGCAAAACCTCTAACACTTCATTTGTTTTGTTAACATTTTCATCTAGGATGCTTAAATCATAAGTATAATCTAAGTCTTTGAGAGAGAAGAGTTACTTCCCCTTTTGATTCCGTGTTCCCCCATTGCCTTTTCTGTGCTACTTAGCACTAGGTCTATCAAAATGACCCACATAAAAGGATAGAACACAATCCTGCTTAACTCCTGTTTTAATGCGAGACCAGCTCTTAATAGTAACAATGTTATTCTCGTACGTAGCACTAGTCAATTAATATATTTGTCTGGCATACCATACAACCATAAGAACTTCGCAAAAGCTCTTCTGTCAGCTGAATCAAACACTTGCTCATAATCTATAAAACCGAGGACTAAAGGTCTTTGAAAACAACAATTTAGAAGTAGAAACAATAGGGAACTTTTTTCATAAGAAAGTAGAATTCCAAACTTTAAATGGATATTTCGGCTCTATGTCCATCAGCACAACAAAAACGGAAATAGTAAAGCACAACTTACATTAAAATACAAGCTTTAAAATTATTTTTTTTATAGTTCTGGTTGAACTTCGTTGAAGTTTTGATGCCAGGGCTGTTTAAAGTTTTTTAATTTTTATTTTAAAATTCCATTTTTTAATGTATGTTTTTCATTTATGTTTTTGTTTGTATTGTGCTGAAGGCGGCCCTTTGACCTAAGGCCGAAATATCGATTCAAAGTTTGGAATTCCACTTTCCTAAGGAAAAAAAAGAAAAAATATTCTCCATTATTTCTACTTATAATTTATAGTTTTTGATGGAAAGCCAGTGTGGTCTTCGTCGCTATATATATCCAGCTTAAAAACGTTTGACATAATAGATACATAAAATGTAAAGAACTTTAACTAAACGTAAAATAAACACCAGGTAAAGTCAAGAATTAATGATGAAATGAAACAAAAAAAAAAATAATATTGAAAAACAAAAAACAATGGAAAATAGAATCACAAAGAGGTGTTACCACATGACATGAGGAAAGACTTATTAGTAAGTTTCTACCTAAATATTTGATTGAAAGTTAATGTAATTTCAAGTTCCTGTAAATGATTGAAATGATGTGTTGTACCTGGATCCTCAATTAGAATCTCTTGAAACTATGCTTTTACTTTACAAAATACAAATAAAATCGTCTTTTCACAACAGGCGTTAAAAATATTTTCAAATACTAAATAATCTGAAGTAATATGCTTCATTTTTGATGATTGTTCATGGTTTATTTTCTGTCCTCTCTAGACTAGCCACCCCAGGATGTCTGCTTCAGAAGTTCCACAGTTCGTGAACGTTGTTTTCTTACTTTTGCTGACATCTATTTAAGAAACAAATAAAAGTAGGTAGCGTAAATACAGCGTAAATTGCTACTTTATGAGAAACATCAAATCGAAAGGATCACATTGTTTATTGTTAGAAAAAGTGTTTTTATATTCTACCATGGAATTTTCCCATCTAATGGTCGTTAAACAGACTTAGTTTTCTTGCGTTTTAGTCTTAAGTTAATTTTTGTGATTCAAAATTAACTTGTAACTAAGCAAATTAGTTACTTGTTTACTTTCTTTTGGTATTAAATGAATAAAACTAGGAAAAAAGTTATAATGAAAAACATTTCATTGCAATAAGAATTATCCATAATTTTATCCTCAAAAATGAAATATACCCTTAGTGCATATTTTATTCAGTTGCTTACAATTAAAAATAAAAAAAGACAAAAATATCTCATGAATATTATTCAATGGCTAGTGGTATTTAATTGAACCTTTCTAAGAATGTTGAGGTTGATTTTGAAACAAATCAAAAGACTCTATTTGTACCCATGCCGTCAAAAGGGTGTAGGCGAAACATCATAAGAACGATTAAGATAATAAGTTTGAACTTCCATACCATACTGAGAGAAATATGAACATAACCAATAGATATTGTGTGCATGCCGGTTATCAGAATGATATTTTTATTTCCACACCATAACTAGCGAACTCTCATATCAAAGTCACAAATAAAAAAGTTTAAAGGGTCAGAAATAAAGAAAGCACAGCTACGTCTCAAATATAAATGTATATACATATATATATATATATATATATATATATATATATATATATATATATATATATATATATATATATATATATATATATATATATATATATATATATATATATATATAATATATATATATATATATTATATATATATATATATATATATATATATATATATATATATATATATATTATATATATATATATATATATATATATATATATATATATATATATAATATATATATATATATATATATATATATATATATATATATATATATATATATATATTTATATATATATATATATATATATATATATATATATATATATATATATATATATATATATATATATATATATATATATATATTTATATATATATATATAATATATATATATATATATATATATATATATATATATATATATATATATATATATATATATATATATATATATATATATATATATATATATATATATATATATTATATATATATATATATATATTATATATATATATATATATATTCATTCTCCTATTCCATTTTAATTCCTATATAATATTTGAAACGTTCTCCCAGGAGGATTTGTTTTAGAACATGATTTATGAATTACTGTTGAATCCAAATCTTAGTTCAAGAAAAGTTCTAAATCTGATTTTAAATTGAACGAATTTTTACAAAAAATTGAAAACAATCAACCTGAGAATTTAAGTTAGAATTGAATAGTTTAATTCTTGAGCCAACAGCCTGAAAAACTAGAGAAATATTTATTATATTAACCATGTATACGACTTTGAAACTCAATAGGGAACAGATTTTTTTTTCAATTTCCCATAAAAGAAGTTTTTCAAAGACAGGTAAAGATCAATATTATACTTAGGATGAGGAGAAATAAAGCTACATAAGAACTCAAACTTGAAATGACAAGAAATAAAGAGTAAATAAAAACCAAAACAAACAGAAATTAAAATAAATTATCATATCAAAGATAAAAATAACAAATACTGGTATAGATGAATAAATAAATCTAAAACGAGTAAAACTTATATTGAACACAAGTCAAATTTAAAACGTAAAAAAATTAGTACAAATAGAATTTTGGCTATGACCTCCCCCCGCCTCTAGTCGTAAAAGTTCCGAGGCCTGTTGCGTCATTTGCACTGGATAACAAAATATATTATATATAGTTTTTCATATTCATAGCATTGAATAAAAAATACAACTAAATAAAGACCTGAATTGCCGAAATGCCTAGGAATTAACATAATTTTATAATAAACATTTCATTTATTTTCATTACTTCTTTTCATCTTAATTTTAGATGCGATTTATTACTTATTTTTGCTTTATCTTTGAAAAATTAAAGCACAATGTTTAAAACAACTTTCAAAGAAATGCAAATGACGCAATAGGCTTTCGAACTTTTACGGATAGGGGAGGGAGGAGTCCCTAAAATTCTGTTTGTAGTAATTTTTATTAGTTTTAAACTTGACACGAGCATTCAATTTAATTTTTAATCCTTTTGGGATTTATTTATCTACATATAACAATATTTGCTATTTTTATGTTTAATATGATTATTTATTTTAATTTCTGTTCGTTTAGGATTTTATTTTTTCTTTAAAAGTAGTTTCTGGTGATTTCAAGTTTGAGTTCTTAAAGACTTTATTTCTACTCTTCTTCAGTTTAATATGGCTCTTTGTGTTTCTTTGAAAAACACCTTTCTCGGAAGGTTAAAAAAATATCTTCCAAAAATAGAAAAAGGTTCTTCTGAAAAAGGTTTAAAATCCTCTTTTTTTGCTGATATTGATTCCTGCTGTGGAGTCAAATCTCCGATTTATCGAATAACTGATCCATGATTATAGTTTTACTTAGATGCTTTCGTGGAAAAGAGTCTAAGCCTGCTTAAAAAATAGGAGAATTATCCTTTTCCAAGGATTTTCATCTAATTTTTAAAGTTTTCTCAATAAAAAAAAACAGCGGGACCAAATTTAAAAATTCAATTCAATAAATGGATAAGAAAAAACCTCAACTATGCAAAGAAAGAAAAAAAAAAAATGAGTTCTAGATTTGTATACTCCCTTATCAATTAATGCATTTAATTTTCATCTGTGTTTTGATAAGAAAGGATAAAGGGAGGTAAGGGTGGGCATGGGGTCGGAGGTTAGGTTAGTTTGGGAGTAAAAGGAGGGGGAGGGGAGTTGAGCATTGATGAATGATGAAGAATGAATTTGTTTTTATTTTTGTTTTATATTTTTATTTATAATAATTATTATTTTTTTTTTGATTTTATCTAATTAAAATATTAATTTAGTAGGTCAGTACTTACGTAGAATTTCGCACGACTGCAAACCCTCGTAGGTTTTTCTTCATTGCGAAAGTTTTTTTTATCTTATGTAATTATTTGTGATTGTTAAAAATAAAAGTTGAAGTTGTTTTAACTAGTTGTTGAACAGATCCTGGTAACAAACTAGAAGTAAGGAGCAACTTGGCTCAATTGTAACAAAAACTATAAAAATCATATGAAAACAGTTGAATTAAGATGCTGATTTCGAATATATATTATTCATTAAGTTTAGTGTTACCCTTCAAAAGCTAAGAGCCTCAGAAAATTTGCTTGATTTTCTAAAAAGGGCCGAAACACCCAATAAAAGTCAAGAAATCTTAATTAAAATCCCCCAATCAGATTCAACGTATCCCAGAATCCTATTACTGAAGTTTCAAGCTTCCATCTTCAAAACTGTGGAATTTTGTATTTCTTTGCCAGAAGTGACAAGAGACTGAAGGGCAAGTTTTTTGAAGGGCAAATTATGACGTTTATGAGGGGGCTACCCTATAATCATTGCCTCCCTCTTTACGCTAATTTTTTTTTTACTTTTAAATAGGATTATTATTCTAATTAAAAGGCCATTGCGTTTTAGGAGTCTTTCTTAAGAAATTGAGACAAAAAATCAAACATTAGCATAAAGGGTGAGTTATTGAGGAGGGGGCAATACTCCTCTCATTTACGTAATAAATTTTCTTCCTTTCAAGTTTTGGTTTGAAAAAAGCTTGAAAAAACTTGTTTTTTTTTTAAATTTGATATTAATAAAGATTTACCTTACCTTAATGTCTTAGTCATCTACATAAAAATAATGCTTGGAGATCACATGAAAAGGCCATTAGGTGTCTAGAAAAAGTAGCAGAGTACTACATAAAAGTAGTAGGGAACTGTAACAACAATAAAGAAAACATTGAGCACGTAAGGTTTACTTAAAAACGTTAAAACATTAAAAATGCCGTGTTCAAAATAAAAAGACATGCCTCACAGTTGCATTACTATATAAGAGGGCGAAAGTACGGTTTCTAAGTACGAAAATAGTTTTTTTTTCTCATAGGACTTCAATTGTGAAAATTCCCAAAAAATATCCGAAAATTTCACTATTTAGATCAATAATTTGGCTTCTTTTTGCGTTTCATTTCTAACACAGCAATATTGTGCAATTTTTTGCAAGGAAAAAATTCTCAGATTTGTAATAAAAAAGAAAAATTTCGCAATGAAAAAATAAAACCCCAGCCTTCCAATTAAAAAAAAAACAAAAAAAAAAAAACAGTGAAATATTACAATAAAAAACTAAATCTCAGCTGAAAGCAAAACTTCAGTTTTTTGTTGTTGATATGTTAAAACCGCAAGGAAGCTCACCCCAAAAACCTTACCGGCAACATAAACCTTAACGAACAGAAATAGTCTATATAGCCAAAAAAACTCTTATATATGGGTTTACTTGTCACAGTCTGGAAACAACAAGATATTAATCTTTCATTTAATGTACGCCTTCCATACCTACGAATAAATTTGATATGTTTTAGCTGATAACTTTTAAAACTAGGACTAACAAAGACAGGGGAAGCCAAGGCTGAGAAGGTTTTATGAAATAGGTATTTTGGAGGGGGGGGAGGGTACAAAAAAAAACTAAAAAAACGCATAATAATTTGTCTTGATTCATTTTTGGTAAGTTTCTACAAGTCGGGAAAAATTTCGGGGAGGAGGGAATCAAACTCCCTAACTCCCTTGGATACGGCCTTGAGGGAAGTATAACCTTGAAAGGGGAATAGCCGGGAAGATGATTTTGGGCATCAAAAACATTTTATACTTCATGTCATTTTCATTCCGTCACGCTAAGTATTAATTTAGGACACTGTCATGACTTATCATCCTTGTAAAAAGCACGCGTAGTTAATGCCAGGGATAGTTCTATCTTGTCAGTTATAAATTGCTATCAGCATGATAGAGATTTCTACATATAGATAAATTCCTTATATTGATTTAGTGCTATCAAACACGAATGTTGCTATTTATAACCATCTGAATCTAATAATGGTGGAAACAGAACAACTGTTTTCTGGGAAATTGAAGAAATTAAGCAGAAGGGTTAAAGACTCTTTATGCTCCCTCAATTATTTATTAAACTCATAAGGATGAATAAAATTGGATACAAGGGAGTAAAAATTCATCTGGTCCAATATGAAAAATAAGAACTAGTAAATTAGTGGAACATTTCTGCCTTTATCATTGGTTCATCTCTTGGCCACTCTATTACTTGATTTAGAGCAAAATCTAACATACTTTCATTTTATTTCAAATTAGTTTGCAGAGCGAAGCATCCCTGGATACCTTCATCTCCACAGCATGCCAATACTAGCCTCACTTCTTTATTAATCCCAGTAATGCTATCAAACAGTTCGTGGTAATAAACTGCAGGTAAGGAGTGACCTATATCAAATTGCATAGAAGTATAATAATAATTTATTTGTCCCCGCTCATGCAAAAAAAAGGAAAGCGGAGTAAGGAAAAGGAGAAAAGAAAAACAAAAACACTTCAACACCAAAGAATAAACTCAAACAACAACTTCTTCATTCGCACTCGTAGATAAGGTGTAGGGGCAGAAATTCGCAAAAAGTTTCCATTGCCCTTTTCTCGGCGTTTCTTTCGGAGCATGGCATAATGTCAGTCGGGTCAACCATATTAGTAGAACCCCCTTATCCAATACAGACGGGACCGTGTGCTGCCATCTATAATCAATTCTAACGGTACCTAATCACATACACAATGTTATTGATCCGTGAAGAGGACAGGATTTCTGAGAAACTGATTTGCATAATCGGCGGGGAATTCTATAATGAGGGGATTTCATTTTTAAATATTGCTTCTCAGGTCTTTAGGTCTGAGAGATAAATTAATATTCTATTTTTAAATATGGCTTCTCTGATCTTTAGGTCTGAGAGATAAATTAATATTCAATTTTTAAATATGGCTTCTCAGGTATTTAGGTCTGAGAGATAAACTAATATTCTATTTTTAAATATGGCTTCTCTGATCTTTAGGTCTGAGAGATAAATTAATATTCTATTTTTAAATATGGCTTCTCAGGTCTTTAGGTCTGAGAGATAAATTAATATTCTTTCGAAACCTTAATAGTGTGAGTAGGAACACCTTAGATATATTTTCAGAAATTCATACGAGATCAAGACAGATTGAATATATTTTACGCGGGAATTGGTTTCCTGGGAATTTCAAATGTGACAGCGCAGGGATGCCGAAACAAAGGAACACGCAGGAATTACTTCAGGGGATTATTTGGGCGAAACAAATTAATCGGCATTTTAGGGATTTTTTTGAGCGAAACAGTTTGAGACATTTTAGAAGATGATTTGGTGTGAAACTCTGTGGTCGTTATAATACACAAGTTCCATTTGAACAGTGTTGTAATGTGCCCTACCCAAACCCCAAAGGGCTCCCCTCCAACGGGCCCCCAAAGAGCCCCCTCCCCGAGCCCCAAAAGAGACCCCCGGCCCCCAAAGAGCCACTCCCCTCCTCCCAGGCCCCCAAAGGGCCTCCAAAGGGCCCCCTCTCCCCCGGGCCCTCCAAAGCCCCCCCTACCCATTTTTTAATACTTTTTGCGCACTTGAGACACAGAAGGGCCCATACCCCTCACTAGAACTTTTTGCCCCCCCCCCTCCCCTGAATATATCTTTTCATAACAAGTTCTTTATACACATAAATCAATTTTATAAGTTGAAATACTCATCCTTATCACCCAGAACTTTACTTTATGGCTTTTTGCCTACCTCAACACCATGCAATACTTTTCAAATGGCTTTATTATATTATTTCAAAACAAGGTCCTTTCTTAATATCCCTTTTTACCACTTGAAGTACTCATACAATTTTACAACTTGAAGTACTCATCCTTTTCATCCCACATACAAACAGAGAAAGACAGCCACTTTGGACATACAAATCAACAAAGACAGACACTTCAGACATACAAACCAACAAAGACAAACACTTCAGACATACAGACAGAGAAAGACAGGCACTTTAGACATACAAACCAACAAAGACAGACACTTCAGACATACAAACCAACAAAGACAAACACTTCAGACATACAAACAGAGAAAGACAGGCACTTTAGACATACAAACCAACAAAGACAGACACTTCACACATAAAATCGAACAAAGACAAACACTACAGACATACAAACAGAAAAAGACATGCACTTTAGACATACAAACCAACAAAGACAGACACTTCAGACATACAAACAAACAAAGACAAACACTTCAGACATACAAAAAAGGAAAGACAGGCACTTTAGACATACAAACCAACAAAGACAGGCACTTCAGACATACAATCCAACAAAGATAAACACTTCAGACATACAAACAGAGAAATACAAACACTTTAGACATAAAAACAGAGAAGGACAGACACTTCAGACATACATACCAACAAAGACAAACACTTCAGACATACAAACAGAGAAAGACAGGCACTTTAGACATACAAACCAACAAAGACAGACACTTCAGACATACAAACCAACAAAGACAAACACTTCAGACATACAAACAGATAAAGATAGGCACTTTAGACATACAAACCAACAAAGGCAGACACTTCAAACATACAAACCAACAAAAACAAACACTTCAGACATGCAAACAGAGAAAGGCAGACACTTTAAACATACAAACCAACAAAAACAGACACTTCAGACATACAAACCAACAAAGACAAACACTTCAGACATACAAACAGAGAAAGACAGGCAATTTAGACATACAAATCAACAAAGACAGACACTTCAGACATACAAATGAACAAAGACAGGCAGTTTAGACATATAAACCAACAAAGACAGACACTATAGACACACAAACCAACAAAGACAAACACTTCAGATTTACAAACCAACAAAGACAAACACTTCAGACATACAAACACAGAAATACAGGCACTTTAGACATACAAACCAACAAAGACAGACACTTCAGACATACAAACCAACAAAGACAAACACTTCAGACATACAAACAGAGAAAGACAGGCACTTTAGACATGCAAACCAACAAAGACAGACACTTCAGACATACAAACCAACAAAGACAGGCACTTTAGACATACAAACCAAAAAGACAGACCCTTCAGACATACCAAACAACAAAGACAAACACTTCAGACATACAAACAGAGAAAGACAGGCACTTTAGACATACAAACCAAATAAGACAGACACTTCAGACAAACAAACCAACAAAGACAGACACTTCAGACCAACAAACAGAGAAAGACAAACACCTTAGACATACAAACAGTGAAAGAAAGACACTTCAGACATACAAACCAACAAAGACAAACACTTCAGATATACAAACAGAGAAAGACAAGCACTTTAGACACACAAACCAACAAAGACAGACACTTCAGACATACAAACCAACAAAGACAAACACTTCAGACATACAAACCAACAAAGACAAACACTTCAGACATACAAACAGAGAAAGACAGGCACTTTAGACATACGAACCATCAAAGACAGACACTTCAGACATACAAACCAACAAAGACAAACACTTCATACATACAAACGGAGAAAGTCATGCACTTTAGACATAAAAAACAACAAAGACAGACACTTCAGACTTACAAACCAACAAAGACATGCACTTTAGACATACGAACCAACAAAGACAGACACTTCGGACATACAAACCAACAAATACAAACACTTCAGACATACAAACAGAGAAAGATAGGTACTTTAGACATACAAACCAACAAAGGCAGACACTTCAGACATACAAACCAACAAAGACAAACACTTCAGACATACAAACAGAGAAGGATAGACACTTTAGACGTACAAACCAACAAAGACAGACACTTCAGACATACAAACCAACAAAGACAAACACTTCAGACATACAAACAGAGAAAGACAGGCACTTTAGACATACAAACCAACAAAGACAGACACTTCAGACATACAAATCAACAAAGACAGGCACTTTAGACATATAAACCAACAAAGACAGACACTGTAGACATACAAACCAACAAAGACAGACACTTCAGACATAGAAACCAACAAAGATAAACACTTCAGACATACAAACAGAGAAAGACAGACACTTTAGACGTACAAACCAACACAGACAGACACTTCAGACATAAAAACCAACAAAGACAAACACTTCAGTCACTGAAACAGAGAAATACAGGCACTTTAGACATACAAATCAACAAAGACAGACACTTCAGACATACAAACCAACAAAGACAAACACTTCAGACATACAAACAGAGAAAGACATGCAATTTAGACATGCAAACCAACAAAGACAGACACTTCAGACATACAAACCAAAAAAGACAGGCACTTTAGACATACAAACTAAAAAGATAGACACTTCAGACATACAAACCAACAAAGACAAACACTTCAGACATACAAACAGAGAAAGACAGGCACTTTAGACATACAAACCAACAAAGACAGACACTTCAGACATACAAACCAACAAAGACAGACACTTCAGACACACAAACAGAGAAAGACGAATACCTTAGACATACAAACAGTGAAAGACCGACACTTCAGACACACAAACCAACAAAGACAAACACTTCAGACATACAAACAGAAAAAGACAAGCAATTTAGACATGCAAACCAACAAAGACAGACACTTCAGACATACAAACCAACAAAGACAGACACTTCAGACATACAAACCAACAAAGACAAACACTTCAGACATACAAACAAAGAAAGTAATGCACTTTTGACATACAAACCAACAAAGACAGACACTTCATACTTACAAACCAACAAAGACAGGCACTTTAGACATACAAACCAACAAAGACAGACACTTCAAATATGCAGACCAACAAAGATAAACACTTCAGTCATACAAACAGAGAAAGACAAACACTTTAGACATACAAACAGTGAAAGGCAGACACTTTGGACATACAAACCAACAAAGACAAACACTTCAGACATACAAACAAAGAAAGACAAGCACTTTAGACATACAAACCAACAAAGACAGACACTTCAGACATAAAAACCAACAAAGACAAACACTTCAGAAATACAAACAGAGAAAGACCGGCTCTTTAGACATACAAACCAACAAAGACAGACACTTCAGACATACAAACCAACAAAGACAAACACTTCAGACATACAAACAGAGAAAGACAGGTGCTTTAGACATACAAACCAACAAAGACAGACACTTCAGACATACAAACCAACAAAGACAAGCACTTCAGACATACAAACAGAGAAAGACAGGTACTTTAGACATACAAACCAACAAATACAGACACTTCAGACATACAAACCAACAAAGACAGACACTTCAGACATACAAACAGAGAAAGACAGGCACTACCAACAAAGACAGACACTTCAGACATACAAACCAACAAAGACAAACACTTCAAACATACAAACCAACAAAGACAAACACTTCAGACATACAAACAGAGAAAGACAGGCACTTTAGACATACAAACCAACAAAGACAGACACTTCAGACATACAAACCAACAAAGACAAACACTTCAGACATACAAACGGAGAAGGTCATGCACTTTAGACATACAAACCAACAAACAAAGAAACTTCAGACTTACAAACCAACAAAGACACACACTTTAGACATACAAAACAACAAAGACAGACACTTTAAACATACAAACCAACAAAGACAAACACTTCAGACATACAAACAGAGAAAGACAGACACTTTAGACATACAAACAGTGAAAGACAGATAGTTCGGACATACAAACCAACAAAGACAAACACTTCAGACATACAAACAGAGAAAGACAAACACTTTGGACATACAAACAGTGAAATACATACAGTTCGGACATACAAACCAACAAAGACAGACGTTTCAGACATACAAATCAACAAAGACAGGCACTTTAGACATACAAACCCTCAAAGACAGACGCTTCAAACATACAAACCAACAAAGACAGACACTTTAGACATACAAACCAACAAAGACAAACATTTCAGACATACAAACAGAGAAAGACAGGCACTTTAGACATACAAACCAACAAAGACAGACACTTCAGACATACAAACCAACAAAGAAAAACACTTCAGACATACAAACAGAGAAAGACAGGCACTATAGAAATACAAACCAACAAAGACAGACACTTAAGACATACAAACCAACAAAGACAAACACTTTAGACATACGAATAGAGAAAGACAGGCACTATAGACATACAAATCATCAAAGACAAACACTTCAGACATACAAACCAACAAAGACAAACACTTCAGACATACAAACAGAGAAAGACAGGCACTTTAGACATACAAACCAACAAAGACAGACACTTGAGACATACAAACCAACAAAGACAAACACTTCAGACATACAAACAGAGAAAGACAGGCACTTTAGACATACAAACCAACAAAGACAGACACTTCAAACATACAAACTAACCAAGACAAACACTTCAAACATACAAACAGAGAAAGACAGGTACTTCAGACATACAAACCAACAAAGACACACACTTCAGTCATACAAACAAACAAAGACAAACACTTCAGACATACAAACAGAGAAAGACAGGCACTTTAGACATAAAAACCGACAAAGACAGACACTTCATACATACAAACCAACAAAGACAAACACTTCAGACATACAAACAGAGAAAGACAGGCACTTTAGACATACGAACTGACAAAGACAGACACTTCAGACATACAAACCAAAAAAGACAAACACTTCAGACATACAAACAGAGAAAGACAGACACTTCAGACATAAAAACCAACAAAGACAAACACTTCAGATATACAAACAGAGAAAGACAGGCACTTTAGACATACAAACCAACAAAGACAGACACTTCAGACATACAAACCATCAAAGACAAACACTTCAGACATACAAACAGAGAAAGACAGGCACTTTAGACATACAAACCAACAAAGACAGACGCTTCAGACATACAAACCAACTAAGATAAACACTTCAGACATACAAACATAGAAAGACAGGCACTTTAGACATACAAACCAACAAACACAAACACGTCAGACATACAAACCAACACACACAAACATCTTCTGACATACAAACAGAGAGAGACAAGCACTTTAGACATACAAACCAACAAAGACAAACACTTCAGACATACAAACAGAGAAAGACAGGAACTTTAGACATACAAACCAACAAAGACAGACACCTCAGACATACAAACCAACAAAGACAAACACTTCAGACATACAAACAGAGAAATACAGGCACTTTAGACATACAAACCAACAAAGACAGACACTTCAGACATACAAACCAACAAAAACAAACACTTCAGACATACAAACAAAGAAACACAGGCACTTTAGACATACAAACCAACAAAGACAGACACTTCAGACATACAAACCAACAAAGACAAACATTTCAGACATAGAAACATAGAAAGAAAGGCACTTTAGACATACAGACAGAGAAAGACAGAAACTTTAGACATACAAACCAACAAAGACAACACTTCAGACATACAAACAGAGAAAGACAGACACTTTAGACATACACACCAACAAAGACAGACACTTTAGACTTACAACCCAACAAAGACAATCACTTCAGACATACAAACAGAGAAAGACAAACACTTTAGACATAGAAACAGAGAAAGACAGACACTTCAGACATACAAACCAACAAAGAAAACACTTCAGACATACAAACAGAAAAAGACAAGCACTTTAGACATTAGACATACAAACCAACAAAGACATACACTTCAGACATACAAACCAACAAAGACAAACACTTCGGACATACAAACAGAGAAAGACAGGCACTTTAGACATACAAACCGTCAAAGACAGACACTTTAAACATACAAACCAACAAAGACAAACACTTCAGATTTACAAGCAGAGTAAGACAGGCACTTTAGACATACAAACCAACAAAGACAGACATTTCAAACATACAAACCAACAAAGACAAACACTTCAGACATACAAACAGAGAAAATCAGGCCCTTTAGACATACAAACCAACAAAGGCAGACAATTCAGACATACAAACCAACAAAGACAAACACTTCAGACATACAAACAGAGAAAGACAAACACTTTAGACGTACAAACCAACAAAGACAGACAATTCAGACATACAAACCAACAAAGACAAACACTTCAGACATACAAACAGAGAAAGACATGCACTTTCGACATACAAACCAACAAAGACAGACAGTGTGATATGCAAACACCCACCCAGACACACAAGCAAAAAGAGTGACTGTCACATACAAACACATAGATTCAAACATACAAACCCAGAAAGACAAACACTTCTGATACACAAACCATCAAAGACAAACACTGGGACTTGCAAACACCAACCCTGACAAACAGACAAATACAGTGAGAGACACATTCAAATACATAGATTCAGACACACAAACCGAGAAAGACAGGCAGTGGGACAAGAAAACACACGCCCAAACACACAAGCAAAAAGAGTGAGAGACACATACATATACAAAGATTCAGACATACAAACCGAGAAAGACAGACACTGGGATAAGCAAACACCCACCCAGACACACACAGGCAAAGAGAGTGAGAAACACATACAAATACATAGATTCAGACATACAAACCGAGAAAGACAGGCACTGGGATAAGCAAACACCTGCCCGCACACACTGGCAAAGAGAGTGAGAAACACATAAAAATACGTAAGATTCAGACACACAAACCGAGAAAGATATGCACTGGAATGCACATGCAACTGCAAAAACTTATTTTCTTTGAAATGCTAGATTTGAAATATTTTTATTGCGGTTTACATACAAAAAAGTTAGGTTTCTCCACGTTTAAGTTAGGTTACGTTAGGTTAGGTTATCATGAGTGCTCACGATAACCTAACCTAACTTAAAAGTGGAGAAACCTAACTTTTTTGTATGTAAACCGCAATAAAAATATTCCAAGTCTAGCATTCCAAAGAAAATAACTTTTTGCAGTTGCATATGCATTCCAGTGCATGTCTTTCTCGGTTTGTGTGTCTGAATCTACATATTTGTATTTGTTTTTCACTCTCTTTGCCAGTGTGTGCGGGCAGGTGTTTGCTTATCCCAGTGCCTGTCTTTCTCGGTTTGTATGTCTGAATCTATGTATTTGTATGCGTTTCTCACTCTCTTCGCCTGTTTGTGTCTGGGTGGGTGTTTGCTTATTCCAGTGTGTGTCTTTCCCGGTTTGTATATCTGAATCTTTGTATATGTATGTGTCTCTCACTCTTTTTGCTTGTGTGTTTGGGCGTGTGTTTGCTTATCCCACTGCCTGTCCTTCTCGGTTTGTATGTCTGAATCTATGTATTTGTATGTGTCTCTCACTCTATTTTTCTGTTTGACAGGGTTGGTGTTTGCAAGTCCCAGTGTTTGTCTTTGATGGTTTGAATATCTGAAGTGCTTATCTTTCTTGGTTTTGTGTTTGAATCTATGTGTTTGTATGTGAATCTCACTTTTTTTGCTTGTGTTTGTGGGTGGGTGTTTGCATATCCCACTGTCTGTCTTTGTTGGTTTGAATGTCTAAAGTGCATGTCTTTCTCTGTTTGTATGTCTGAAGTGTTTGTCTTTGTGGGTTTGTATGTTTGAAGTGTCTGTCTTTGTTGGTTTGTATGTCTAAAGTGTTTGTCTTTTTCTGTTTGTATGTCTGAAGTATTTGTCCTTTTTGGTTTGTATGTCTGAAGTGTCTGTCTTTATTGGTGTGTACGTCTAAAGTGCCTGTCTTTCTCTGTTTGTATGTCTGAAGTGTTTGTCTTTGTGGGTTTGTATGTTTGAAATGTCTGTCGTTGTTGGTTTGTATGTCTAAAGTGCCTGTCTTTCTTTGTTTGTTTGTCTGAAGTGTTTGTCCTTGTTGGTTTGTATGTCTGAAGTGTCTGTCTTTGTTGGTTTGTATGTCTAAAGTGCCTGTCTTTCTCTGTTTGTATGTCTGAAGTGTTTGTCTTTGTTGGTTTGTATGTCTGAAGTGTCTGTCTTTGTTGGTTTGTATGTCTAAAGTGCCTGTCTTTCTCTGTTTATATGTCTGAAGTGTTTGTCTTTGATGATTTGTATGTTTGAAGTGTCTTTCTTTGCTGGTTTGTATGTCTAAAGTGCTTGTCTTTCTCTGTTTGTATGTCTGAAGTGTTTGTCTTTGTTGGTTTGTATGTCTGAAGTGTCTGTCTTTCTCTGTTTGTGTGTCTAAAGTGCGTGTCTTTCTCTGTTTGTATGTCTGAAGTGTTTGTCTTTGTGGGTTTGTATGTCTGAAGTGTCTGTCTTTGTTGGTTTGTATGTCTAAAGTGCCTGTCTTTCTCTGTTTGTATGTCTGAAGTGTTTGTCTTTGTTGGTTTGTATGTCTGAAGTGTCTGTCTTTATTGGTTTGTATGTGTAAAGTGCCTGTCTTTCTCTGTTTGTATGTTTGAAGTGCTTATCTTTTTTGGTTTTTATGTCTGAAGTGTCTGTCTTTGTTGATTTGTATGTCTAAAGTGGCTGTCTTTCTCTGTTTGTGTGTGGGATGAAAAGGATGAGTACTTCAAGTTGTAAAATTGGTTTAGGAGGGATATTAAGAAAGGGCCTTTTTCTGAAATAATATAATAAAGCCTTTTGAAAAGTATTCCATGGTGTTGGGGTATGCAAAAAGCCATAAAGTAAAGTTGTGGGTGATAAGGATGAGTACTTCAACTTATAAAATTGATTTATGAAGAACATTACGTAAAGAACTTGTTCTGTAAAGATATATTCGGGGGGGGGGGATAGCCAAAAAGTGGTACTGAGGGGGATGGGTCCTTCTGTGTCTCAATTGCGAAAAAAGTGTTAAAAAATGGGGGGGGGGGGGCTTTGGGGGCCCGGGGAAAGGGGGGCCAGGGGGAAAGGGCGCCCTTTTGGGGCCTTGGGGGAGGAGGCTCTTTGTGGGCCTGGGTGGCTCTTTGGGGGCCTTGGGGGAGGGGGGCTCTTTGGGGGCCCGAGGTAGGAGGGGGCTCTTTGAGGGCCCGGGGAGATTAGGGCCCTTTGGGGTTTGGTTAGGGGACCTTACAACACTGTTCAAATGGAACTAGTGTATTATAACGACCACAGAGTTTCACCCCAAATCACCTTCTAAAATGTCTCAAATTGTTTCGCCCAAAAAATCCCTAAAATGCCGATTAATTTATCTCGCCCAAATAATCCCCTAAAGTAATGCCTGCGTGTTCCTTTGTTTCGGCATCCCTGCGCTGTCACATTTGAAATTCCCAGGAAACCAATTCCCGCGTAAAATATATTCAATCTGTCTTGATCTCGTATGAATTTCTGAAAATATATCTAAGGTGTTCCTACTTATACTATTAAGGTTTCGAAAGAATATTAATTTATCTCTCAGACCTAAAGACCTGAGAAGCTATATTTAGAAATAGAATATCAATTTATCTCTCAGACCTAAAGATTAGAGAAGCCATATTTAAAAATAGAATATTAATTTATCTCTCAGACCTAAAGACCTGAGAAGCCATATTTAAAAATGAAATCCCCTCATGATAGAACTCCCCGCCGATTATGCAAATCAATTTCTCAGAAATCCTGTCCCTTCACGGATCAAGAACATTGTCTATGTGGTTAGGTACCGTTAGACTCGATTATAGATGGCAGCACACGGTCCCGTCTGTATTGGATAAGGGGGTTCTACTCATATTTTGGGAACGCAGGATAAATGTGTTTCTTTCACGGAGCGGATATCTAAGTAAAAACTAAAGATACTTGCAATAGTTTGACCGGAGTTTTATCAAATTGCATTCGATCATTAGAATTTCATTTTGTCCTTAAATACACAAAGTTCAATATTTTTCACAGTACTTATGAAACGTTACAAGAAAATATGCAAGACATCCAAGAAAAGGCCCCACAGCTATGGGGAACATCAAATGTAGCGTATAATAATGATGTTTTATCAGAGGTTCTATGTTCTTACAAACAAAAACAGGATATTTTTAGTTTTTTCCGAGAAAATTGATAATAGAAGTGTTTTTTTTCTCATTTTTCCCCTTGGGCGATTGGATCAAGCCAATATCTGTATAAAGCGGGGAATAAGTTATTCGAATATGAACTAAGAGAATCAGAGAATCAGCTCTCTTTCTAAGAGCCAGGAGTGATAAGAGGGAAATTAAACTCCCTTCCATGCATTTCTTACCCTAGGGCCCTAGGGCCTAGATAAGATTTTAAACGTTTCTTGAATTAAGATCTTGATTTAACAGTAATTAATAGATTATGCACTAAAAAAAATTCTCCTGCGAGAAAGTTTAAAATATTATATATGGCTTAAAAAGGAATAATAAAGTGAACATATATCAGTTCACTTTATTTCTGACTCTTTAAACTCTTTTTGTTGTGACGATGACATGAGTGTTTTCTATGTTGGGTGTTGAAAGAAAAATATAATTCTGGTAACTGAATGAACACAATATCTTTTGGTCGTATTCAGTATGGTTGGAACACATTATCTTAGGTCGTATGGAAGATGGTTGGAATAATTTTAGAAAAATAATTTGTGAAGTTGCGGAAGGTGTATTAGGGAAGAAAGCTAGAACTGCAGCTAAGAATACTAGTGAAAAAGCTTTATGTTTAATAAAAAGAAGAAAGGACTTGTACAAGAATTATCTGAGTGATAGATCGTATGAAAACAAAAGAAATGTAAAAAAAAGTGGAGAAAGCATTAAAATATGAACTAAGGAGGTGTGAAGTGGAGGCCATGGATAAAATTGCCGAGGATCTGGAAGATGCAGCTAGATGGCATAATAGTAAAATATTGTACTGGCATGTTAACAAATTGAGTGGGAGTAGTCAATCCGGACTTGTCCCAGTTAAAGATAGGAATGGGGTCGCAATTAGCGGTAAGGAAAAAACTAAAGAAAGAATGGCCGAACATTTTGAGAACTTGCTTAACCGAGATAGAGTTGCAGGAAAAAATATAGAGGAAAATGAAAAAGTTTGTGATACCTTGGATGTGAAGGAAGATTTGTTTTGTGAGGAGGAATTAGCAACGGTACTAAAAGGATTAAAGAATAATAAGGCTCCAGGTGCTGATAGGGTGGTAAATGACTTTCTTAAATATGGAGGCTCTGGGGTTAGAAATAAGTTATTGAAGATTATGAATATGATTTTTGGAAAAGGGGAAGTACCTAACGATTTTAGGAAAACCTTAATTAAGCCACTTTATAAAAAAGGTGATAAAAGTGAGTGTGGTAATTATCGAAGCATTAGTCTGGTCTCTCTAGGTAGCAAATTACTTAGTAATATGATACTTTTTAGACTAAGAGATGCCGTAGACAAACTTTTAAGAGAAGAGCAGTGCGGTTTTAGAAAAGGTAGAGGATGTGTCGACCAAATTTTCACTCTTAGGCTAATAATTGAGAAGTGCCTGAGTTTTCAAACACCTTTGGTCCTCAGTTTTATAGATTAGGGAAAAAGAACACTGCTGATTTGAAAAAAATCTATTAAAAAATAATCCCACCACCCAACCATTTACTATTGAATTTTTTCCCGACCGAGGTGATGTCTATAATCTCGACATACACTTCGGTCAGAAGTTAGATAATGTCCGTGGGGTAGCACCTTCACACCATCCGCACAAACATAGACTTTATCCGACACGGGACACATGGCAATTTTATCAATTAAAACTGTGTGGTTTTTAAATTTTAAAGAGCGAATCGCCATGACTTTCACCCTTGGAACTATACTATTTTCCACACAGTTTTTATATACATTCATGTCGAAATTCTTATTCACGTAGTGTCTAGGCACCCCCCTTGTAGACTTTTTTGATTACCTCGTTGTGTGTTTGCACAAAGTACACCTTCGGACCTGCAAGCACACCACTGGAAATCAAGCCACTTCCCGTCTCTGATTTTAACATTAATAACTGATTTGGGGCCTGGTGCTTCACTATCTCTGGGTAAATGGACTCGTCCCAATTGGTAAAGTCCATTCGAGAGCTAATGTGCACGCCTTTTTCCAAATCCTCCAATAAATTCGCGGTTCTAACTTTTGTCAAAAGTGAATCGGTATCCCCGTAATATACTTGAACTTCTCCCTCCCCCGGCCATTGGCGCCTACACACATCGTAAAAGAATGACAACATGAGTTTTTTGGATATTTCGGTTATTGCGCTGCCACCTGCAATATTTTTATTTAGAATTATGTTTCTTTTTTTTTCTATTTTAGAGGGCCATATTCGAGTCTATGATAGTGAATGATGCGAAGTTTGGATCGGCAACGATTCGAGCACATTCTTTTGGGTTAGTCTCAACGTCACAACGACTTCGATTACGTGCACTCTCGCATATTTTACCGAAGGCTGAGTTCAAAATGAGTTTAAAAATTTTCTTTTCAACCTTCGTTTTCGCTTCGGAACGTTTACCGACAAAAGTGTCAATAAACGTTTTCAAATAGGGTTTTTGGTCAAATTAGAGGGCTCTATGTATCCTTGTGACGTTGAAACCGTTGGCTACCATCCACCGCAAAAGAACGTGATGTACAACGATATTCTCTTTCGGATGAAGATCGGCGATAAGTTTTTGTTTTGAAGGTGTCCATTGCACACCACCATCCTCTACCTTAGAAATATTTTAGGGACTCAAATAGTCCCTAGTCACCGCTCTGTTTATGCACGGGAAAACAAAATCCTTCACCGAGTCATGATGCTCCACGGGTATTTCACCATCGATTTAAAAAAACCATCCCCGCGGTCCATTCTCCTCAACATTGGCAATGTTGAGGAAATCTGAAGCACGAGGATCGTTAAGCCATTTATAATTTCCACACGGCAAAGAGTAGTGAAACATTGCCGACGGATAGAGGGAGTTCATATGTAAGAAAACTGCATCCGACTTTACACCGGTGTCTTGTCCAGTCGGATCAGTTTCAAGGATACGATCTCCATGAAAAACATACCCTCCCCTCATTGATCTGTCTACAAATAGATGCTGATCCACGTAGGTGATCAAGCCTATATCCTCTTTACTGATTTTAAGAATTAAATCAATCACCAAATGAGGAGTGGAAAAATAATAACCTAAACCCAACCCAAATTCCCAATAGATTTTATCCGTGTTCTTACACAAAATATCAAGCAACGTTAATACATCACTTGCCAGGTACAATCTACAATAATCCCACCCATTTTTACACCCTCCCTTAGCCCAAATCCTCTTGGAAAATTCATAGTCGACAGTGGTGCATTGACGATCGTAAAGTGAATCGTAGAATGAGGTGATTGACGGCAATTGTTCCTCAGAAGGCCTCGCGGTGGAGTTGTAGTACCCATACGGGTATATGCCCTTACACGTTAATAAATCATACATTTTACCGTCTAGAAAGCGCTGTTTAAGGAGGTGTTTCTTAAGGAGGGGGAAACTACTAAATCGTCACTTTTCTGTACTTCAATGAGTTGTCTTAGGGATTTGGGGAAGAAGCTAAAGGAGTTTAAAAAAAGGATCTTATTCATGCACAATTTATCGTTATCTATTATTTGCCATTTGAATTCTAAGAGCAGCAGCTTTTCAGACGATTTGGGTATGATATTATAAGAAAAAGAACGCTCTACCCATGCGCCATCTACAACTCCACCTCGTTGCAATCGTGCCAAGCCAGTAAAATGAATTTCAGGCTATAGCTGGAATTGTGTATATAAACAGGTAGAAAATATTGTTGACTAACATTTAAATTACATGATTGATGGGGCACTCCACGAAAATTGCTCAATCCCGATACAATCGGGTTGCCCAAATGATCCTGGTCGCGGACCATCCTTTTACCCCCTTTCCTCTTACCCCCTTTCCCCTTTCCCTCTTTCCCATTACCCTCAACAAATTCACCCTTACAAGCCCAACATATTTTTTTAGTTTTAATGGCCAACTCGTCCTCTGGTGATAGAGTCGTTGAATAGGTTCATTTCGCAGCCGTGATATCGATTCATTCGCTGTTTTAATGAGTGCTGTCACAGCTGAGAGCATACAATCCTCACCACCCAATCTCTCAACTACCTCTACCAATTGCATGGAATTACACGAGTCTCTTTGTGCGTGAGCATAAGAGACTGCAATTACCTCATGTTTTTTAACAAGCTTTGAATTCAATGGATCATACACATCTATGAGAGCAGCTTCGCAGTCTAAGGCCACCTTGTCACTCTGCTGGAGTGAATTTTGAAAGTTCTTAAATCGCAAGATGGCCCTGTCAATGGTAACCGTTTGCACAGATTGACATCCGTGACGCTTGCAATGCTTTATATGATTGTTTAACTTGATTTCTGACCGGAATCTAGAAAGGCATATTGGACAGTAGAAAAATTCCCCCTTTGTTCCCTTTACCCTCCCCCAGAACACGACTAATATTCGGTATTGGAAAAAATGTCTAATTGAATCAGGAAAACTGGCTGACTTTTAAAGAAGCCAAACCCAATGATCCACTGATTCAGTGGACGGGGCCCTCACTGGAAATATAACCCCCTTTTTGCACTCATCCCCCTCAAATTCGGTTTCATATTGTAGCACAGTAACACCAATTTTTAAGTGTGTATTAGCCAGCTCAAAAATAGTTATCCCATTAAGTGCTACCGGATATTCATCATTTAAATAATTAAAATCTACTATAGGGAAATTTGGACTCCCATTAACTGGATAATCGTCCAACAGTATCTTACTAGCATTCTCTTGCAGAGGCTTGTGAGCTGCCACAAGAAATGTATATTTGAAGCATTGAAGCCCTGTATCGAAACGAAATCGTTGTACACCTTTACATTCATTTAAATCTTTATTATATTTTGGTCCCACCGCACCCCTCCCACCTCCCCATAAAATAAAATTCTTTTTAAACTTACCCACATTAATATCAAAACTCCCAATAAATAAAACCACCGACCCACTACCCTCCTCAGTATAATAACCCGATTTTGTAACTATATTATCAACCCATTCCATAAAAACACCCTCAAAATTATTCAGGTCCGGATGAAGTGGTAGCATTTCAGTACGTAAATAACGCTCATACACCTCATCCGCCTTTTCATTTAAATAAATTATTTTTGTGCGATGGCAGCCTTAATCCAATCCCTCCCACCTCCCTCCCGAATCACTCTTTCAAGAAGGGCTTGAATCTTGCCCACATAGGAGTGTACTATGTCTACCGGATCCGTTATGATACTACCTTATGTTAGTGAATTAAATGGATCCACAAACTCAGCCCTATAAACATACACATTGTGCAAGGCAGAGTCAACTAAATTAAAATCGGGCATGGCAGGGGGCGTTACGGGGATTTCATGTCCTCCACCAATTTGCTCAATGATGGGGATGTTGCGTGGAGTGAAATCCTCCAAATCACTATACAAACCTTCGAGTGTATCAGGACTGAGACGATCAGCCCATTTGAGGGTAGTTGGTTGAGCCATACCCCCCGTAGATGTACTTGGTACATTAATGTAACTATCCCCATTATCAGGAAGAAGTATACTACAATTAAAATCGGACATGACAGGGGGTGGAACGGGGATTTCATGTCCTGCACTATTTTGTTCACTGGTGGGGATGTTGCGTTGTGTGGAATCCGCAAACTCACTCAACAAGCCCTCGAGAGGATCAGGACTGAGAAGCATACTACTACTACTACGACTACAATTATCACCAAACCAATCACTTAACAATTTTGTAATCCATTCCTGTGATTCAACATGGAGATTATCTTCGAGTTTTTTTTGGTGGTGGGAGTTCCTGTACATTTATCTAAAAAATGAATATGAAGTAATTTTTTCTTTTACCAGAAAAAGAATATCTAGATCGTCTCTCTCTCTCTCTCTGTGTGTGTGTGTGTGTGTGTGTATGTGTGTTTGTGTGTGTGTGTGTATGTGTGTGTGTGTGTGTGTTTGTGTGTGTGTGTGTGTGTGTGTGTGTGTGTGTGTGTGTGTGTGTTTGTGTGTGTGTGTGTGTGTGTGTGTGTTTGTGTGTGTGTGTGTGTGTGTGTTTGTGTGTATGTGTGTGTGTGTGTGTGTGTGTGTGTGTGTGTGTGTGTGTGTGTGTGTGTGTGTGTGTGTGTGTGTGTGTGTGTGTGTGTACGTGTTTGATATGATGCTACAAGTGTAAGCTGGTATATGAAAGAGAAATTATGTCATTTTTTTATTCTATTATATTTTTTATGGTGATGTGACATTTTTATTAAGCTGAAAAAATATTTTTACTGTTTAATAACCTAAAACTGTAGAACCGACTACCCTTTTATTACTTTTTTTACTTCTTAATTTACGTTAGATCCTAACATTGAAACGTTGTGGGTTTGTTTTGTCATTAAAACATCGTTCAAAAACATACACACTTAATAACTGTTTTTTTTTATAACACGCACACTGGGATAGATATATACAGAGATAAGAGAGAGAGAGAGAAGATACAATTTTTCTTACGTAATCACGGAGAGAGGCGATTGGTTCCATGACTACATCAGTTCCTCGAATTGGAACTATAGCTTGCATGTTGTGTGTGGCAGTTGACCAGAGACAGTTGGCTGGTGTATGATGGGTCCGGACGGTTGTGGCATCTTGTTGTGGATGTTGGATGTGGTTGTTGACCAGTTGACTGTAGGGTGGTGCATAATGGGTCCGGATGGTTGTGGCATATTGTTGTGGATGTCGGATGTGGCAGCTGGACAGTTGGCTATTGGGTGGTTTACGGTGGATTTTGATGAGCTTAATGGTTTCGACCTACGACCATATTGTGTAACAGGTGGTCTGTTTGAAATGACCACTGGAGTTGCTTCGCCCCTCCTTGTATTCTTAACGGGTAGGGGGAGCTCTGGGAAATCCTAAAAAAATTGTTTGTTTCTTATGAAAAAATATTGAAAGAGAACCATCAGTCCTCATCAATAGTATGCACAAGAATATGTTTAGAAACTTAAATCAAAAGGGTCATTCTATTTTTCTGATATGATTTAGAGATGTAAAAAAAGTTGAAAAAAAGTGGTCACTACGAACATTATTTTTCTAATAGTAAAAGTCGTGACACACATATCTATATCATTCCCATTTTGAGGTTGGAAAATATTAAATGTGAATTTTTTGTGTTTTAAGTATATTTCATGACATTCTAAGAGATGTAAAAAAAATGTTGATAAAAAACTGAAAAAAAAGGTTTTTTTTTGGGGGGGGGTTGGGGGGGGGGAAGTTAGAAAGAGGGAGGAGAGGGGGTGGAGGGTGGGAGGAGAGGGGGGTTGGAGGATGGGAGGAGAGGGGGGTGTGAGGGAGGGTTGAGGGTTGTAGCATAGTGGAGGGTGGTGAACTTTGGGCCAGAAAAAAAATAGGTATGATTTACCTCATGTACTAAGCTTGCAAGCCATTTAAATGCAGTGTTTACATACTTTTTTTTGTTTTGATATCGCTCTTTACCAACCTCTGAAGATCCAGGTTCAAAAATATTTAACAATTCGTTAACTATAATGGGGACTGTATAAACCACCCGATAAATTATATTAGAATTAATTTCTTTACCCACCAAGAATATAAATGAATAACTTACTTCTTGCGTGTAGCCTTCATCAGTATTCCTTTTGTTAGAATGCATGGTTGTATTTCAATGCCAATTTTGAACTGAGAAAATAACTCATTGTCAGAGTTTTTATACCCGTGTTCAAGGCCAATAATAAAAAACACGCCTAAATTATTGCTTAACAAACATAATTTCATAGCCATTAACTTCATTCAACCATACCATGAAAACATCCATAGATGTATGCATGATGTGCTATAAAAAAACCACGCCTAACGCATTGCCATAGAATTTCGTAACAACCAAGTTCGTTTACCCATACCATGACTCTATCAGAAACATAGAATTTAATATCAAATCATTGTTTCGTAAACAACACGAATTTTCATGGTTTGCTGATTATTATTACAACATAAAAAACCAAGCAAAGATATGAGTTTTGTAAGGCGTGGTGATTTCTATCTGTCTGATACCTTAGATTGGCACAGTAATTTCCCACCTGGCCGCTACCTTTAATTGATATAGTAATTTCCTACCTGTCTCGTTGAACAGATTGACACAGTAATTTGCTACCACCTCCGTTGTAACTCTTATAGCTACATTGGCTACCTGCCCTCCTGAAACTGTTATAGCTGCATTGGCTACCCGCCCTCCTGAAACTGTTATAGCCATATGGGGGGACTGCCCTCCTGAAACTGTTATAGCTATATGGGGGGACTGCCCTCCTGAAACTGTTATAGCTATCTCGGGGGACTGCCCTCCTGAAACTGTTATAGCTATATGGGGGGACTACCCTCCTGAAACTGTTATAGCTATCTCGGGGGACTGCCCTCCTGAAACTGTTATAGCTATATGGGGGGACTGCCCCGTTGAATAGATTGACCTATCACTACTGAAATTCTTCCATCTGTAAGTGTCATTTTGGTTGCACCAGTAGCTGTAACTGAGTAAAGAATGAACCTCAGTCCATATTAACACAAAGTCTAAGAACTTATTTTGAAAAAAAAAACTGCCTAGTGAAAAATTTCTATCTGATATTGATTCAGGAATTGCTACCATTATTTCGGTTAATCTTAAAAGTAAATAGTCAGTGATCAAAGGCTCGCTATCGTTAAAAAAGGGAAGGGGTGGCTCACATCAGCTGCAGTTGGTTTGAGGATGGATTCTAAGGTAATCGGGGATGCTTACAACGAATATGGGGGTGCACAAGTTCGCACGCGTGTAAAACATGGTCATTTTAGCATTTGAAGTCAGATTTGGCCTATAGCGACGTCAAACCGCTCTTGATTTTTTTACATGGTAAAATAAACTGAAAACTTTATAAAATTGACTTATTCTGAATCCTAAGAACAAGTGGTTTTACCTGGTGTTTTTAGTTTTTCCCCACAACCTTTATTTCTTTAGTTAACCCCTATTTAATAATGAAAACAAGGTCTTTTAATATACTTTTTCTTAGTTATTTCGGTTTTTCTGAAATTTTGGCCTTCATAAGTATATTTTTTATGCTTTATTTGAATTCTGCTCATAATTATGAGTCACACCATGTGCTTCTTTTCCCAAAAATCTTAATTCTTGAGCAACTATTTATTTTTTCTAAATAACGTCATGGATTTCATTGTAGGCCATTTTCATGGCCTACAATGACCAAGTTTTTTTAAATTTATTTTAGCTGTTTAAAAAAACGAAAACGAATCAAACTGCTTATCATTCAAACCACCAGAATGTCTTTTACACGCTGTTAATAACAACAAAGTCGATACTTGAATCTGCGAGAATATATAATCGTTTGAACAAGAAAATCCCCCCTACCGCAAAAAATAAAAGTTTCTAAATAGTGGCGTTTTACTCGAAATATTTTCAACACAACCTATAATTTTATCTTAACAAACGATATATCGCTCTTTTTTGAATCAAATAATGTATTTACATTTTGTACATCTAATATTTTTAACCAGAAAAAAAAACAACAACAACAGATGCCTTGTTCTGCGATCGCATGCGCGAATTTGGTTTTCCACAGCAATAAAAAAAACCTGAGCATGTTACATATCGGGTTTTAGTAGCATAAAGTAGCGAAAGTTACAACATAAAAGAAAATGATTTATGATATTTATCTGATCTAGCTAAAGGTAAGGATTCGGGAAACAACGATTTTAGGGGGGTGTCAGTTGTCTTGCGTGATGTAAACAATGTTTTCTAGCCTAGTATTGTTGTTTCATTGTCGGGTTATCATTCTTGTGTTTTCTTCTGACATTCAGTTTCTTCCGTTTCCCTCTTACTGAGGGTTCAACAACTTGGGATTAATGTAGCCTACATTCCGTTTCCAAATTAATCCAGATTTAATCTCGGATTTTTACTTTTATTGCCAATTTTTGTGATGAATTCTGATTTTTAACGAGAATTTTTTTTTCATCTAAACCCTGTAAAAAAAGAAAAGGAGTTGTAGGCTATTTCCCCGCGGTTTCCATATATATTCCGGGTTATGGGTTATGTTATATACCCGCGGGTTCCGGGTTATGGTATATATTCCGTTAGTTTTATCACCGTTGCTATCCCCCTACTTTCTTCCGCTAGCAGGTACAACCGTGATTCATGCTATACACAGACTCACTCGAGGCTGACTTGAACGACCAGACGTTTAATACGATGCATTATCGCCCGAAAAAAAAAAAAAAAACTTGAAAGTCACTTAGTCAATTTAGTAAAGGCCAGGGTTTCAGCTCGAGTTTACTGGAGCCTGGGGTTTTCTAGTTTGAAAAATTCACATTGGCCTATGAGTCCAATTTCCAAGGCCTGAATCCTCAAACCCCCATTAAAGCCCTCTTATATGAGGGACTGGCGACTTTTTTTTGGGTGACAGTACATCAGCACGCACTAAAAGCAAATAGCTAACATCGCTCTTGCTCTACCGGCGCAAGCAAAAATTTAATGGCCATTAATTGCTTTTGAGTTAATTTGTGCTTTTCTTCTAGGCTTGGTTGACTGCGGTCAAATATGGCGCTCTTCCAGAGTCCGGTGAAGACTAGCAAGACCATGGCTATTACAGAATCTTTCGACTTCTCGAGATGCTTGATATGTCAGGACCCAACTGGAAAGGTGACAAGAATGAACATACAATCGTTCAAACGAGCTACTTCTAAAAGAAAAGACGAACTTTCTGAATGTGTAATGAAAGTGATAGATTCCGCTAGTGATGAGCTGTACCCTAAGTGACAAGATTCATGCAGAAAAAAGTTCACAAGCACAAACCACATTGAGTGCGATAAAAGGGTTTCCTGGCTTGCCAGTGTAGCTCCAAGTACAGAGGTTGCACGTCCGACCACGAGAGGAAGCACAGGCGAGAACTTTGACTATAGTCTGTGTTTGATCTGCAGTAAACCCGGTACTGTAAGAGAACAATTGCGCGGTGTAGAAACTTACAACCGGCAAGAAAATATATGCAAGCAAGCAAAGGCAGTTTGTGATCAATATCCTCATGTTCTACTCCGAATTGAAGGAGATGGAAAAGTGTCAATCGATATGCCAGCAAAGGATGTCAGATACCGTGACAGGTGCATGAAGAAGTTTCTGGTCTGTAGGCCCAAAGAAGTCGATGGGTCTCAAAGGGTTGTTACAATGTTTGAATCGTTTTGCCAGATATTCGAACCGAAGTTTCGCAACGACAAATTATATTACCTTAATGAACTTTGCGAAGAGTACAATAAGATATTGCTCGGGTCATTTCCAGAGGCAAATCCCATCAAGACTTATAGGCTCAAGCAGAAAATTTTAAATCGATTTTATTTCGAAGTTGACTTCTGGCGGCAAGGAGAAGGACAGATGTTGTTGGTATTTTTCGGGCGCTCACTAACGGCTTCTCACTTTCTGGAACAGATCCTGTCACTTCAGTGAAATATTGATGAGGACTATACACGGATAGAGACCACGGATACCGAAAATTCAAGTTCATGTGATGAAGACGCTAGGCAGGTCAGTGCTGAGAAGGCCATGGACCAATATGGCGCTGCACTCTTACCAGAGGTAAGCTCTATGACTGTTTCAAGCAGGTCCGACGAAGAGGACATTCCTCTATCTTGTCGAGTCAAAGCGAGCCATTGGCCAGTAACAAGGATGAGCACTAGGTCGGGGACATCTTTAGGGGATTCTTGTTCTCACTCCTTAAACGAAGGTTATTCAAACTTACACTACGGAAGGTACATGCGAAAATAAATGGTCGCTGCTGGAGACTGCTGGAAAAGTGAAGAAGGGGAAGATGCTTACGATGCTGACTTTTCCAAAGCTATGAAGATTGTCCCCGACTCCCTATACAACTTCGTTTGTATGATATACCTTGATCAAGTTGAGTTTGAATGCCTGCCGGAGTCAGGAAAAATACCAGCTCCTGAACAACTTCAGTCCAAAATTCTGATGATCTGTCAAGCAATCATGTTTGCTGTTGGCGTCGAAACTCCTGCAACAACATCACTGGGACTCGTTCTGTACCATGCCACAAGTAGTAGTGACCTTATTCAGATACTAAACCGACTTAGTATTTCTGTGTGCTACAGTGCTGTTAGACGAATTCTGAATACCAAGGTGGTGGAGCTGACGGAAATTTCTGAAGACCAGATTTTCATTCCTTAGAATCTGCAGAAAGAGCTTTTTTCTACCTTCAGTATCGACAATTTAGACTTTCAGCTAAACACATTAGATGGGTCTTTGCTACACGCTACAAGTTTTTACGGTAAATCAGCATCCACAGATCAAAGCTAACGGAATGAGCAGTGATCTGCCAGCTGCCAATGGAACAACTATTTCTACAGGCTGGTCGTCAACCTCTCCCGCAGACTTCGGAAGAGCTGTTGTTGTGACTGGTGTGTCGAGCGGAAGTTTCGGGAGGATTCCCAGGAAAAGAACCCGACAGATGGTAACCGAGAACCCTCTTGGCACTCAAGCTAGTGAACATACCTGGAAGGTTCAAATCCCCAGGAAAACGCGCCCTTGTGACTCTGCTTGCTTACTTTCTTTGTTTGAAAATAATCACGAGACTGCGATGCCATTCTCGGTGCCGAACCTGGACCTCTGCTGGACGCTTTGTAGGTTGTGTCCTAGGAAACTTCTTGAAGTGGAATTTGAAGAACCAACTCCCAGTTGGAAAGCCTTCAACGCAAGAATCGTTCCTTTCTGGTGTAGGAAAATCACCGTATGTTAGTTATCCTTGCTTCCCTATTCACCAACATCCTGTGAAGTCGCAGCCTCTGCCATTAGCATCTGTCAAAAAACAGCAGCGAAGGTTGGAAACAAGTACACAGTCATCAGTCAGGATCTAGCTGCTTAGGAAATAAGCTATGGCCTTCGAAAGTCCTAGGCGGAAAAATTCTCTAATCTAGTTCTCTTATTGGGAGTTTTTCACAAGCTCATGAACTATTTGAAAACGGTCGGATTTCTCATGGATGGAGCAGGACTAAAAGAGGTTATTGTTGCGGCAGAGATTCTCAGGGAAGGTACTGCAAATAAGGTCCTTTCGGGAAAGAACATGTACCAGGCACTCCATGCTCACTTCCAGGTTTACGAAGGAATGAACGCACTCTGGTGGGAGGCATTTGAAAATTGTCTTGAAACATCCTGCTTCGTTTTAGTGCCTTCAACAGTCGAGAAAATTCAAATCCTGAGTGATGCAATTGAACGCTTCAAAAGTGAAACTAGTTCTGAAGCATGTAAACAGATAGGAGATGCGTTGGACAGTATTGCTCCGCTTTTCTCGAAGTACAACGAGTCCAGATCTACCATAAGGAATCATAGCCTCAGGATCAACTACTTAGATCTTATCCCTACAGGAAACGACTATCTTTATGCTGAAAGAGCTGCAGACTCGGGATCACACTTAAACGCCACAAAAGAGATGATTCCAATTTTCTTCGCATCTGGAAACCGTAAATACGCTACAGCTGCGCTTAACTACCTAGAAGAAATGCTACGCCTGCCTGAAAAAGCGCCAGAAGTTCACAGAGAGTTTGTAAGTGGCAATTTTGTTGTTAGGAAAACAACCAAGCCGTTTTGCAGCATTGCATACGATCTGGCTTTAGAGTCTATTGTGAATCTGGACATCAAAGGTCATCGAGGAGTATCTGGTATCGTTGGGGTGACAACGAATGAAAATGCCAGGGATCGATATCCAGCTACTCTCCCCTTTCTTGCAGCAGTCGCCAGAACGCTGAAAGCAAACCTGAATATGGATGACAAGGCAATGAAGCATCATGAAGATACCACTGCGTTTACGAATTTGACAATAAAAGGCAGAAACCGGGTTATGGACTGGGTAGCGTTGTTCGGAAACCCATTCAAGACGACAAGAACAGAACTGCACAACTTTATGACAGGGGATATAGCTCCAGAAGCCGTAGAAAATAGTCTGCTGAACTTCCGAGAAATTGGCTTCGAAGCCATGAGCTCGTATCTCGAAGGAACATCCACGAAAGTAAAAGTTGACATAGTACAAACTTTTGCCTCTGTTGCCAAAAAAGGAAAAATGAAAGAGCCACAAAAAAATTATTTTGGGGAAACTGAGCTGCTTAAACGAGCTCTGTGTCTTGCAAATTCAACACAAACGTTATCCCTCTGTGAGCTGCTGAAGTACGAGCTACAGCCATATCCGGCCTTACTTGCAGTATTATCATCAAGTCGTAGGCAGCCTCAGCTACGTACTGGTACACAGTCAACTGCCTTGAACTACATTCTGCAACAGTCTGGCTTGCAGTCATGGCCAAAAATGATTCCACATGCGCTTTTTGAAGACTCTCCTCGATCTGACTAAAAAGTATACGTCAGACTAAGAGTTTCTGACTAAGAGTTTCATAAGGTGTTATCGACCAGAACAAAATGAGACGCTAGCAGATTTTGGAATAAGAGTTTACGATGAGATTCTTAGGAGCATACCCGAAGCTTGTCAGTCTATAGATTTTGTTGGTTACAGGTATGACGGTCTTAGTGACGATAGAAACCGTGTTGTCTACTCGTTCAACCTTAAAGAAGCATCTGGATGTCGAGAAAGAAGAGGAGATCCTAGAGGAAATATTTCTAGCCCGTTCACTTCCTCCAGCAAAGTTGCAACACTCTGGAACGAGATTCTCAGCAGTCGCTCAGCCAAAGGTCGACTCTTGAAAGTTCTTTTCGAGATCTGGGAGCACAAAATTTCGACCCGTCTGATGGTTCATCTCGCTGGAGGTTTTGAGAGTCGACTTAGAGCTGTTACCGTTACTCCCCATGGAAGCTCTGTTGATAACCATCTCTCGTCTTGCTATGAGGAATCAGACACATGGGTGCTATACCACACAGCAGTTGCCGCAAGACGAAAGAGCAAACTTGTAATAATACAAGCCAATGATACTGATATTGCCTTACGAGTACTAGCTGCATACTACTTCCAGTATCTTGCTAGTCTCGGCCTCAAGCAGCTCTGGGTTAAGTTTCCGTCCTACTGTATACCTATTCATATGGCAGCACAAAAACTAGGAGTAACATTTTGCAACGCCTTGCCGCTTGTCCACAACTTGAGTGGATGTGACACCACAAGCTTTCTATATAGAATTGGAAAGGTCCGCTTTTTTCGAGCTGTGAAGTCTTCAGAAACTTTGTTGGGGTCTGTAGGTGATGAAGTTCTAGCCCTTGCAGAGAAGCCATCATCTGTGCAAAGTATTGGTTTAGTTAACGTCTGTAAGCAGCTTGTGGTTACAGTGTATGCCGGAAGTGCGACTAACTTCAATAGTCTGAATGATCTTCGAGCACATTTGTACCCAAGATTGGAGGATTTGTGGCGTTTACCACCAACTGATATCTCATTTCTGCTTCATTTGAAAAGGTGCATGTTCCAGTCACTGATTTGGATCCAAAACCACAAGCCCTGTATTGATTTACCTCAGGCAACCAATAAGGGCTGGAGAATTGAAGATCATGAACTGAAGCCAGACCTAGTTTCTGCGATGCCGCATGGGCTAGCATCGCTTTCTTTTTGTAACTGTGACAAGACGAGGTGTGGCTCGCACTGCAAATGCTCCAAAATATGTTTCTGTGACAGTGCTTGCAAGTGTGGAGCTGACCCCCAAAGGTTCCTACTTTCCAGTGTGAATCAGAACGAGTCCGAAGACGAAGATGAAGAAGAAAAAGAGATTTGAGCCACCTTTTCATGTTCAGTTTTAAATATTTGATTTTTTATTTGTTTTGATATTAAACTGCTAATGCAGTGGTCTAAACCTTACTTTCAGCTGATCATGACAGTTACCGTCTACTACATCATTGGCCGCTGACCCAATCTAACCAACTGGATCATTGGCCCCTGCTGTGCTGGGATTTAAAGAAAATAGTATCTTAAATCAACCTTGGTCACCTCTGCACCACACGTTCAGATGGTTTCGCCACCTTGAGGCTCGTATACGAGCCTACGTAAGCCAGATTGTATCTACTACCACAGAAAAAATAAATAGTTGTTCAAGAACTAAGATTTTTTTGAAAAGAAGCACATGGTTTGACTTGTAATAACGGGCAGAATTCAAATAAAACATAAAAAATATACCAAATTCGCGCATGCGATCGCAGAACGAGGCATCTGTTTTTTGTTTGTTTTTTCCTGGTTATAAATGTTAGTTGTATAGTATAATAATACATGATTTGATTAAAAAAGAGCGATCTATCATCTGGTGAGATAAAAATTATAGATTCTCTTGTAGATATTTCGAGTAAAACGCCACTATTCAGAAAATTTTCTGTTTTTTTTTTGGGGGGGGGGGAGGGGAGATTTTCATATTCAAACGATTATATATTCTTGCAGATTCAAGTATCGACTTTGTTTTTATTAACAGCGTGTAAAAAACATTCTGGTGGTTCGAATGATGTGCAGGTTGATTTGTTTTCATTTTTTTTAAACAGCTAAAATAAATAAAAAAAACTTGGTCATTGTAGGCTAATTTCTGAAATCTATGACTTTATTTAGAAAAAATAAATAGTTGCTCAAGAATTAAGATTTTTTGGAAAAGAAGCACATGGCTTGACTCTTAATTACGAGCAGAATTCAAATAAAGCATAAAAAAAATATACTTATGTAAGCAAAAATTTCAGAGAAACCGAAAAAACTAAGAAAAAGTATGTAACTTTGTTACATACTTACAAAAAGTGTTGTAAATTTCGCTATTTTATGCTACTAAAACCCGATATGTAAGATGCTCAGGTTTTTTTTATTGCTGTGGAAAACCAAATTCGCGCCTGCGATCGCAGAACGAGGCATCTGTTGTTGTTTTTTTCTGGTTAAAAATATTAGATGTACAAAATGTAAATACATTATTCGATTCAAATAAGAGCGATATATCGTTTGGTAAGATAAAAATTATAGGTTGTATTGAAAATATTTCGAGTAAAACGCCACTATTTAGAAACTTTTATTTTTTTTTGGGGGGGGGGGGGATTTTCTTGTTCAAACGATTATATATTCTTGCAGATTCAAGTATCGACTTTGTTTTTATTAACAGCGTGTAAAAGCCATTCTGGTGGTTCGAATGATGTACAGGTTGATTCGTTTTCATTTTTTTAAACAGCTAAAATAAATAAAAAAAACTTGGTCATTGTAGGCTAATTTCTGAAATCTATGACGTTATTTAGAAAAAATAAATAGTTGCTCAAGAATTAAGATTTTTTGGAAAAAAAACACATGGTTTGACTCTTAATTACGAGCAAAATTCAAATAAAGCATAAAAAAATATACTTATACAGGCAAAAATTTCAGAAAAAACCGAAAAAACTAAGAAAAAGTATATTTAAAAACCTCGTTTTCAAAATTAAATAAGGGCTAAGAAAAAAAATAAAGGTTGTGGGGAAAAACTAAAAATACCAGGTGAAAGTACTTGTTCTTAGGATTCAGAATATGTCAAGTTTTTTACAAACTAGTTCCTACACGCGTGCGAACTTGTGCACCTCGATATTCGTGTTCAGCGCCCCCGATAACCCTGGAATCCACCCTCAAACCAACTGCAGCGAATGTGAGCCACCCCTTGAAAGATAACGGTCCCTGGATCACTGACTAAAAAGTTTATTACGAAAACAAATTCATCGTGATTTTGAAAAAGATCCCGAAATCCCTTGAAATTGCCATAAGATCACGATGAAAAGTGCACCATTAGAATCAGCATGGTTGAGAATTATGTATAGGAGAATTTCAGTCACCCACCTTGAACAATATGGAGAATCTTTTGTTTGCATGGGTAGCACTGATGTCTGCTTTTCTCTTTTTTCTACCAGGGACAGCGGGTAACCAGAATATCTTAGAGAGGTGTTTATTGGCTCATTTAAAAGCTATTGCTCATATCTAGGCTCTTTTTATAAATTCTACCATCTAAGTGTCATATAGCAATAAAATGTCACTTTCGGTGCCATACCTCGAGTGGATAAGCTGGGTGTAAAAGAAATTCAAATTGGACTACGTCTAGGTTGTAACGTGGATGTGGCAGCAATTCTCATGAAAATTCTCTGAAACGTTCCTTTTTAGCGTGTGAAGAATGTGCTGGAGAGTGATGGAAGAGGATCAGACGATGTAGCTCTCCTGGACACTTTTTAGCCAATTCTGCTCACAGTCTCCTTGAAACTTGTACATTGTAGACTCCTGTGATAGTTCTTCAACCCTATAAAAAGTCCACAAGTACAACTCCTTCACAGTCATAAAAAAAACGGTTGGAACTACCTTGTTGAGAGGAATTACACGTAAATTCGGAATGTCCCTCGTATCATCACATTCAGCGGCACCGAACTGTTTTATCAAACAGTTTGTGGTGACAAACTGTAAGTAAGGGGCAATACATCTTAATAGTATAAACTCTAAGAAACAGGGTCTTGGAAACAATGGATACATAAAAAGAATCGAATTTCGATACTTACTCAATTTATCAAGTTTAATGTTACCCATAAAAAGTTATGAGCCTGAGAAAACTTGCCTAAATTTTGAAAGAGAGGGGAAACACCCTCAAAACTTCAAGTGATCTTACTGAAAATCATACCATCGGATTCAGCATATTAGACAACCCTACTGTAAAGGTTTAGAGTTCCTATATACAAAAATGTTAAATTTATTTTTGCCGGAAGCAAGATCACGGAAGCTCTACTTGACCCCCCAGAGCTCCCAGGGGATAGGCTGCAAGCTATAAACTTTGCCCATTGCTTACATATAGTATTGGCTTATGTCATGAATCGCCTTTTTAAATTATACTTGTAGCTAAATCCTTTTTCCTCTTAAGTCTTTGTCTGTATGTGATTATGCAAGCGAGTGCCGAGATTCAACTGGGACTGTAATGAACTATTATTTGATTCATTTTCGTTATTTATGATTTTTTTTTTTTATTGAAGATTAAAGAAAGGAATTTCGTATTTGAAGAGTTTACTGGAATAGAACATAAATTAAGCTGCCACAAATTTGATGTCAGAAGTCGGTTACTGAAACTCGTTTCACTAGTGACGAGGTAAATTTTATTCAATATAGAACTTCGCCGTGTGAAAAAAATTAAATAAGTGAAAAATCAGTTATTTTGTTTACGGTGTTATTTTTAACACTTAAAGAGAACTTTTATTGAAATTTAATTTATTAAAAGCATAGTTACGAAAAAGATAGTAAATGAAATTGAACTTTTTAAATAAAAATACCTCGCCGGTTGTTTGAATAATATTGCCGTATGACTAATTTTTTGTTTTGTTCAGAAGAAATTCCAATAAAAAGTACATTCAAGTAGTAAACGCAAATTGGTTTTAACTTAGTAGGGCAGTTAAAAAGGCAGTTTAGTGGTGGTGCAGCGGTATTTGTGTGGCGGCAGGCAGGATTTGCGTGCAGCGGCAGGAATTTGTGTGGACCGGTTGGACTTAGTGTCTTTATCCTGTGTCCTATACTGAAGTGGATAATCGCTTGTCTTTTCAGTACGACTCAGGTTTTAAGTCCCGGTTCTACAGGATACCGTTGAGTGTAGTAAGGGCTCCGGTTAACGCCAAGTTTTGCAGTAATTTTATATTACTCTCGCATTGGTTCTAAACCAAAATTTTGCAGTAATTTTATATTACTCTCGCATTGGTTCTATACAAAACTTTGCAGTAATTGTATATTACTCTCATTTTGGTTGATAGCTGGATGTCAAGGCGACAGGAGCTTGCAAGTGTCAACAACACTTACCAAACACCCCACAAGTTACTAGAAACCCAAAGTTGTCAATGGAGCCACCAAATCAGTGCTCAAGAGGCTTCAAAAAGCCATTATCGACTAACTTTTGAGCCCGAGACTAATACGTCTTCCAGTACTTCCGTTCCTGCAAATCTTAGTGGCTACGACGCCGGGTGGGAGAAATCTGCTTTGGTAGAACCGGAGTTCAAAGCTAGCATACATCTACCGCTAAAGGCCAAAACAGGAATTTCAGAGTAAGAAGGAGAAAAGGGGTCAACCCGATCCCGGATAACTCAGGCGATACTGTCGTTGGCATAGATCAACGTGTCACTATGGACCAAGAGGCAATGACCCCTGCTACAACAGACGGTCAGGTTGAGCATGGAAGCGATGAATGACTGTTTTACTACTATTGCTACGCACTTTAGTCCCGCCTTTCACGCAGGCTAAGTTGCAATTCAGAGTGCAACCGGAACAGCGGGGATGTCGCCTATTTCAATAGCAAAGTTCAGCAATGAGGGGGGCATTGATACATACCTCAACACCTTCTAGTGTGCAGCTATCCAAAACCAGTGGGACAAATCGACGTGGGCAGTGAGGTTGCGTGATTTGTTGACGGGAAAAGCCGCCGAAGCTACTTCGATGCTCCCACCAAACCAAATTAGCAACTGTGATGAGGTCAAACGGGCAATTCTTCGTATTTCTGGGGTCACATCGGTTCCTACCGAGTTCGTTTCCGCTCCGAAAAGAAAGAGGCAAGTCATTCTTTCCTCAACTATGGGAGGAGGCTGGAGCAACTATCTGTCAAATGATTTGAGTGCCAGGACTTAGATACTTAGATTCAGAGATCCTTAGACAGAAAATAGACGATATTGTGCGAGTGAATGTGGTTGAACAATTTATAGGTTCTATAAAAAAAATTATCAACTACGCATACGTCTCAAAAAACTCGACCAGCCGCCTTTAGAGGAAGTATGCAGATTACTGCAGATACTGTAAAAAGTGTTCTTGATCAGTTTGCCTTTACTGTGGAAAAACCCCTATATCGTTTTGTGTTTTCACTAAAAAGCCATTTTTCTGTATCATACATACATGTGGAAATATCAGCAGTTAGTTTATTTGCACTAGTTTTATCGATAAATGTTTGATAGGCTGTGAAGCAATAATTTTAGAAAAGATTTTTTTTAATCAATTAACAGTCAGAATTGAAAATTCTGTTTTAACACAGCCTATTGGTCAGGTTTCAAGGTCATGACAAGAATTTGATCTAAGAGATAATGTTGTCTCACATAATACAAATAATTTGACAAAAATCAAATGGTGCTAATAAAAAAATGTGAAGCAGAAAAGGATTTTCAAATATTTTTTTTTTCAGTACTGAATGACCATATTACATAAGTTAACTAATAGAAAAATGATTATGTTACCATTGAAATAATTATCATTGAATAAATTATTATTTATCAAGTTATCACTTGATAATAATTATCAAGGTATCCTTGGATAAAATATATATATAATCGAGAAAATGAGCTTAAGTCTAACGAATCAAAAGTTTGTATTTATATTCGCAGTGGTTTTTTTCAACTGATCAAAACAAACAATTTTTAAAAATCGAAAAGTTTTGAAATTTTCGTATAATCTCTAAACAGTTACTGGGTTACACCTCCGGTTCGGAGCAATATACGAATGGGTCCTAGATTAAATCCTGGGGAACTGAATTCCAAGCAATATGCTTAATCTACTAGTCTCGAATTGAATTTCCCGGAACCGGACAAGGATAGTCTTATAAGGTGTGTCGCTAAGAGCTGATAATTAAGTTTACTCACTGCCTATGTGTGATGAAATTGAGATTCATGAGATTAAGCTTGGTTTTGAATTGGCTTATACAAGCACAAAATCAAGCTATGGTATTTCTTGTCACAAAAAAAAAACTGTAGCAAAATAAGGCATTCGAACATTTTTAATGAACACGCAAGAAATGACATCAGGTAACAAATTATCATAACATTGAAACAATTAAATGCCTACAGATAAAAATAATAAAATTGTGATAGCGGCCTTTTGTTTCATAACTAGTTACTAGTTTAATTAAAATAATTTAATAATAAGTAGCTGATAAAGTCTGTACAGTCTGATTTTTCTAAGTAAATAATGAAAATGCTTCTGAATAATTTCAACGGTTGAGAACAGCTACTAATAACCCTAATTATGCTTGGCGTATTTTCTCCTGAAAACACTCCTCGCGAGGAAATTTCCCCCGGAGAAAATTCCCCCCAGAAAATTTCACTAATTCCCCCCAGGAAATTCACCCGGCAAAAAATCGCTCCCCGGAAAATTCCCCCTTGAAAATTCTCCCCCGTGGTAACTTCTCCTATAAGCGAAATTGAGCTGCCAATGAAAAAGTAAGACAAATGAAAATAATTAAGATATGAAGGAATTTAGAATATTATACATTTACCAAAATATGGGCAGAATTTTTTTTTTTTCATTTCTTAAAAGGACATTATATATACTTATTCAATAAGAAAAACAAGGTTTTTTAACTAAAAGTAAGGAGCGACATTAAGACTTAAAACGAACAGAAATTATTCCGTATTAGAAAGGGGCTGTCCCCTCCTCAACACCTCGGTCTTTACGCTAAAGTTAGACTCTTTCTCACTAACTTTTTTTTAAACAATAAAAACTTTAGCGTAAAGAGCGAGGCGTTGAGGAGGGGACAGTCCCTTTCTTATATTGAATAATTACTGTTCGTTTTAAGTTTTAATGTCACTCCTTACTTTCAGTTAAAAAACCTTGTTTATTTTATTTTATTTTTGAAGGTTTTTGAATTAATGCAGGTTTTTATTTTGGCTCACCGTACATGAATAATTAAACCTAAATTTGCACATTCATTTTACTTTTATTTGGATAAATGGCTTTCTCGTAAGTTGTTTAATTTTATTACGAACGTTTTTATTAGTAATAAATATACGTAACTTACGAATTGACTTACGTAACGAACTTCTATATTCACATATTTTTAATATGTATATTGGGGGTTTGCCCCCTAGTCAATACCTTGCTCTTTACGCTAAGTCTGAATTCTGTTCCAATTCTTTAAAAATGACCGCTTAATCACAAAGGCCGTTAATTAGAATAAATAGCTCTTAAGAAAGTGCTAAATGATCTTTGGCTTAAAGAGCGAGGTATTGACTAGGGGGCGGACCCAGTCCTATAGGTAATAATTTCTGTTCATTTTAAGTTTTGATGTTGCTCCTTACTTTCATTTGAAAACATTTTTCTGTATTTAATTTCTGATCTTTTTTTAAATAATGCTGGGAAATCTGGCACCCCCTTCATAGTAATGTCTCTTCCCCCATGAAAACTCCCTCCATAGAAAGATCCTCCCACAGAACCCCCGACCCTCCCCCCCCCCACAACTAGAAAAAATCCCCCCTGAAAACGTCTGTATACTTCCCAATAACCAACATTATATGTAAACAATGGGTAAAGTTCATAACTTTCAGCCCTTCCCCCGGGCACTTTGGGGAACTAAGTCATCCTAAAAGACATATTTATTATATTTTCGACCATTCTGAACAAAAAGGCTGTCACAAAAGTTTTATTGGGTGACTTTGGGAAAAAAAACGTGGGAGCAGCTCGAATGAGCCCTCTCACGACATTCTAGGACCACTGTGTCAATACGATCATCCCTGAAAAAAAAAAAAAGCAAATGAACACGCATCCGTGATCCGTCTTCTGGCAAAAAATACAGAATTCCACATTTTTGTAGATGGAAGCTTGAAACCTCTACGGTAGGGTTCTCTGACGCACTGAATCTGATGATATGATTTTCATTAAGGTTCTATAAGTTTTAAGGGGTGTTTCCCCCTTTTTTTCGAAAATCAGGCATATTTTGATAGGTGGGATAAAACTTGATAAAACTTATATATTTGAAATCAGCATTAAAATCTGATTCTTTTGATGTATCTATTGGTATCAAAATTCCGTTTTTTAGAGTTTCGTTTACTATTGAGCCGCGTTACCACAAACTGTTTGATAACAAAAGAAATTCGCTTGTGATATTTTCGAAATACAAAATTAAAATGGTATGCATATGCTAGTCGTAATTTTTTCTTTTGGAAAATCAATATTTGTAGTGACTTTTGTTTAGACTTAGTTTTTATATGGGAACTAGAAAAACAGTATTTGTAGTGACATTTTTGATGCCAGTTCTTTGATGCATTAAGAGTTGTCAAGATTCCTTTTTTTTTTGCTTTTTTATTTCTATTGGATCGAGTCACTCCTTACTTAAAGTTCATTATTATGAACAGTTTGATTCTAAAACCTATACTCTACATGTATTTTGCAATATATTTAAATTATTCCAGAATCCCTTCTTCTCTTCATTTTTTTTGTTTGTCTTAATCTACCTTTAGTTGATCAATGTTTTACGTGCGGCAAATTTACAGGAGGGAATTTTCAAGGGGGGATTTTTATATGGGAATTTCTCAGGGAAATTTTCTACATGGGGATTTTATGTTGGAAATTTTCTAGGGGAGTTTTCTATGGAGGAAATTTTCCATGGGAATAACTTTCCGGGGGATTTTCTGGGGGAATATACAGGCCTCACTTCTAACAAATCACTGCAGCACCTTGCCGCATGAGGCCAAAATAGCTGTGCAGGCTCCTCTCACACCCAAACTCGTAAAAACAATCACTCTTTAACCCCTATCATATACTTTGAATTTCTTTTTAATAACTTTTATTACCCCTTACCACCTCATTCGGGAACGACCTGCTTTTCATTTGGCCAAATAGAAGGCCAATATGCTCAACAATCAATAAAGAGAAATATTGCACTTGTCAAATGTAATCTGACTATCTTAACGAATCTTTCGTTTTAACCCTAGAAAACGGGATTGAATCAAATTTTCGTGCAGATTACTGTTTGATAAAGGGTATGTCAAACGCGAAAATAAAACTTTCTTCATAGAATTCCCTTGGAAATCAATTAAACTTTTTTCTTAGGCCTTATAACTGCCCAAGCCATTAGCATTGCCACTCTCCTTTCCAGCGTGTCCTTAGCCAGAAATTCAAGCGCGACCCTGTTTCAAGTGGTTCCATAGCCGGGAATACAAGTATGCTTAGGAAGACACCCCCCCCCTGTAATACAAGCGGTCCCTGTTTTAAATGGCAAGCAAGTGTCACATCAATGTTTACATTTAGGAAGTAACGCCACTCAGTTTTAAAGGCATCCTTAGCCGTAGCCTTAAAGACACCCCGGATTCCATGGGAGCCCTGTTTCTACCCGTCATTCCATGAGAACCCTGTTTTAAATGGTCAGGTGTTACGTCAATTTTTCATTTGAGAAGACATGCCCCCATTATTCCATGAGAGCCCAGTTATTAAATGGCCAGCAGGTGTTACGTCAGTGTTTACAATTGGTTGCTACGTAATTGGGGCTGAGAGTTCTGCGTGACTCAACAGGTGTATATCATAGGCAATTTTAACCTAAGTAAGGGGATTTGAGGGCAATGCGGGACTTAATATATTTATCGAGAATAATTTAATGACTGCGCACACGGGGGTTTTACGTAATGACTGTGCACACATGAGTGTTACGTAATGGCAGCGCACACGTGAGTGTTACATAACGGCAGCGCACAGGTGAGTTTCACATAACATTTTTTTTAGATTTTTTTCTTTCAATCCATTTTTCTTCGAGACGTTCAAGGCATTTTTTTTTCTTTCAAGGCGTTTTTTTCTTTCAAGACGTTTCAAGACGTTATTTCTTTAGTTCTTACGTAACGGGGAACGTTTACGGATGACACATTCTAACTTAACCTATTTCTTCAGAGCTCGTTGGGGACCCCTGATATTTATTGAGCATGGTACACACGTAGGTCTTACGTAATGACAACGCCAGGAAGAGGAATTTTATTAAGATATTATTTTCCAAGACATTTCAATACATTTATCTTCATGACGATTCAAGTTGTTTCAGGACGTCTCAAAAGGGTTTCTAAGACATTTTTGTTCAAGACGTTTCAAAAATTTTCATTTTTCAAGACGTTTTTCAAAATTTCTTTAGTTCTTATGTCTTGGGGAGTGCTTATGGATGACGCATTTTAACGTGACATGTTTCTTCAGACCTGAGAGGGACCTCCGATTCTAACTGAGGAGGAAACAGACGTGGGGTGTTACAAAGTACCTTTTGAGACTTCATTCTCTTTGAATGTATTTTTCTTTGAGACGTTCAAGGCGTTTTTTCCTTCAAGGCGTTTTTTCTTTCGAGACGTTTTTCTCTTTTAAGACGTTTTTTCTTTAGTTCTTACGTACTGGGAATGTTTACGGATGACACATTCTAAGATAATCTATTTCTCCAAAGATCGGGGGGACCCCTAATTTTAACTGAGCACGGCAAACACGTAGGTCTTACGTAATGACAGCGCCAGCCAGAGGAATTTTATAAGGACATTATTTTTCAATACATTTCAAGGTAATTCTCTTCATGATGTTTCAAGATGTTTCAGGACATCTCAAGACGTTTTCTAAGGCATTTTTTTTCAAGATGTTTCAGGGCTTTTTTTCCAAGACGTTTTTAACATTTTTTTAGTTCTTATGTAATGGTGAATGCTTATGGATGACACGTTCTAACGTGACATGTTTCTTCAGAACCCGAGGGAGACCCCCGATTTTAACTGAGGAGGACACACACGTGGGGTGTTACACAGTACTTTTTGAGATTTCATTTTCTTTCAATGCATTTTCCGCAGAGGACCATTTTATTGTAGTGATTTCTTACCTCATTAGGACTAGAAAGGTCATCTAATCCAATGGAGCTGTGTCCTAACCGAGAAAACGACTAATCTATTTTTAATATTCTGTTTCGGCTAATACTTTCTAGGAGCATTTGTATGAAAGTAGAGCCCCATTTCACGCAAGCTAGAATGACAATTGCGTTTTTCTTACGCCTAAAATAATTGACATGCAGAGGGGAGAGAATTGGTTACTAGAAATTTGCTATCCCCTAGTCATTTAGTAATAAAGGCGAGAGGAGTTACGAGACGCTTAAATTGTGTAAATGTTTAAATATTGAAGCTTTATCATAAACAATAAATTTAAAAAGGACACATACTTTTGTAAATACAAAATTTATTGATAAAAAACGTTACAAAATTATGAAATCACAGAAAAAGCAGTTAAAAAACACCACAAACGTAAAAATAAAACATGAAAAAGGCTTATAAAAGGATAAAATATAAAAAAAAACATGCGTTAATTAAAGAAAGATGGAGGTTCTAGAAATCATTTCCAGGGCAGGGTTGGTATTAGAGTTAATTTAAGCCCTAGTAAGAGTTTTTAACGAAAATGCCCCCTTCGTTTTGAGGGACTTGACTATAGAAAGATGGAGCCCCTAGCAGTCAATTCCATTGGGGATCCTAGCAATCACTTCCACAGGAGCCCTAACGAGCAATTTCAACGGGACCCCTTAGCATCCAATTTCAGCAACAAAACGTTTCAATGCGTTTCAAGGCATTTCTAGATGTTTTTCTAAAACAATTTTTCTCTGAAATGTTTCAAGGCATTCTAAGATGTTTTTCAAGATTTCCTTGCTTGTTATGCTAAAAAAAAAAAAAAAAACTAAGGATGTGGGGAAACCTATTAGGAAGGCCTTTAACACACTGCACCCTAACCAGCAATTCCAATGGGGCCCAAGAAACAAATTTCACCCCCCTCCCAACATAACTTAGCAACCTTACCACAGGAGGATCTTAGCAACCAATTCAATCGGGACCCAAGCATCAAATTCAACCGAAACCCCCTAGCAAGCAATTCCAATTTGGACCCCTTACCTAACCAACGGAGGAAACTAGCAACCAAATAAACCTGGACCCAGTCATCCAATTCAACCGAAGCCCCCTAGCGAGAAATTCCAATGTGGGGCCCTAACCTAATCACCGGAGGATCCTAGCAAGCAATTCAACCTGGACCCAAGCATACAATTCAACCAGGGACCCCTAGCAAGTAATTCCAGTCAAAGACTCTAACTTACCCATCGAATGACAGTAGAAAGCAATTAAATCGGGGCCTAAGCATTGTTCATGGAACTTGTAGCATAATGATTTTTATTCGTGGAACTTGTTATATGATAATGTTGGGGTTCCACCCCTGTTTCTTTTCCTTTCAGATAAATGATCTATTTTCGTTTTTTTAATTACATTTGCTTATAGTATAATTTCAAAAGACAGGTTAAATTCCCGTTACTAAGCGATAGTGGTTTTGCAATAGGTAAGCTGTGAACCAAGTTTATTTTTACTTCCTGGTTTGGGAGTAATTGAAAGTTAAATCTAAGAGGATGATTTGGGTTTGAATGGGGAAGTAGCTGATTGGCTGGGAAAAGTGACGGTCCACCCATACAAACAGTGCTGTAAAAATTATTATTATGTTTTTAGTCTGCGTTCTGACCCCAGTCGGAGATATATATATTTTTGTGGTATTTGTGACCCATTTGGAAGAATACAAGTAAGGTATTTTCTACAAACTGTGTACTATTTTCCGTAACCCAGGCAGGGTAGGAATAGAGCTACAAGGTACTGTCATTATTATATTGACAGGGAGGGTTGTTACCTCCAAGGAGAGAGTAGAGATTTTCTAGCCGTAACCCAAGGCGGGTACATTTGGCTTTAGAAAGTGGCCATTTGACCACTCGATCGCGTTATAATACCCTGGGACAGGGTATACTGTAAATAGGGTAGTACCAAACCCGATATTTGCAGAACCGGTGTGGTAGACACGGGCATGGCATTATAATTTGGGGCCGGGGCTTTCCCCTCCAATAAGTGGTGACACCCGTAGATTACCACTCCAGTGGTGTTGTGGCCTACCGGTCTAACACTGGTAACTAAACACCACAAACATTGGTGGCAGCAAGAGAACCGTTGGGGTAAGAGCGGGAATCTCACTAACATTTGGGCCGACAAGGGGTTCTCCTCTTCGAGTAAGTGGCATAGCAACCTTTTTGCGCCATTTTTGCCTTTAAAAGTGGTGACCCCGCATACACACCCCAATAAGTGGTGACAGCGAGTTAAGGTCCTATCAGTAAATCTGATAATAAAAGAATTCCGCGCTTTCGAAGAGACAAGTAATTTAGCCTACAAAAGTAGCCTATTGTGGTTACAGAGGCTATATATAAAAAATCGCAAAGAGAAATTTTTATCTGAGCTGTGCTTAGTCGGATAATAGTAAGTAATAAAATTTAATAATCAATAAATCACGCGAATAATTAACTTGTGAGACAAGGGAGGCTGCGCCCCCCACGTAGGACCCACATAGAATCGACAAATTAAAAGCAAATAATTTTTCACGAAAGGATAAAAAAAAGAAACATTGATAAAAGGATTTTCATTTGAACGAAAGACGTTAAATAAACCTTAAAATAATGGCGGACAAGCGAAGAATTCAGACAAGATCTACCGCGGTAAATCAAAAATCGGATTCAGACACACAATTGTATGCGACTCCCGCTGGAAATACCCTAAGAAAAACACCATCAGATAAAACCATATATCACTCAACAGATGAAATAGACATTTCTGAGACATGTGAAGAGGATATCTTCAAACCAAAATCAGTAATAGAGCGATCCCCGGTTCGAACCAGAGAAGAAGAGAAAAGTCTAAAACAGGTGCAGAAAGAATTACTCGTAGATAGGGAAATCGGAACAAAAGAAACAGTGGCGATAATACATGAGGAAAAATTATTACAAGAAAGAACGGGTATAACAAAAGAAACTCACCCTTCAAAGAAGGTACAAAAAGTAGGGGAGTTCCGGGGAGAAGAAAATATTATACAACGAGTAGACTCAGAAAACGAGTTAAGAGAATATAATAACAGTGAGATTCAGAGTAGGCCAAGTAGCAGGAGTAGTAGAAGCTCAATTTAGAGTAGGAGCTCACGAAGGAGCACTCAAATAGATATGACACAACAAATTTTAAATTTCATAGAGAAAGAAAGATTAGACAGAGTACGAAAAGAGGAGGAAGATAGAAAAGAGAGAAAAGAGAGAAAGATAGAAAAGAGAAAGAGAGGATAGCTAGAGAACGAAAAGAGGAAGAAGATAGAGAACAAAGAGAAAGAGATAGAGTAGCCAGAGAAAGAAAGGAGGAGGCAGACAGAGAGGAAAGAAAATACATAATGGAATTGATTGCAGGGAGAAATTACCAAGAGCCTTAGAAATCGTCTACAATAGAGATAATGCAGGCAGTAAACCTTCAACCAATTAAAGAAAATGAAGATGTACATTTATACATATACAATTTTGAAAAAAACGGCGGAATTAAGCGGATTACCGAGAGAAAATTGGGTGACAAGAATACATCCCCTCCTTAACTACAAATCACAACTTGAATATAAAGCATTACCAATGGTTAACTCAAAAGATTTTGAAAGGCTAAAACAAGCCATTTTTGAAAAATTTCAACTCTTGCCCGAGCACTTTCAAAGAAGGTTTAGAAGCGAAAGAAAACGAGATAACGAAACTTATAAAGAACACGGGTACAAATTGAAAGATATGTGTTTAAAATGGCTTGAGATAGAGAACTATACAATATTAGAAGACCCGGAAGAAATAAAAGATAAGATAACGGGAATAGTTAATAAAACAGCAATGGAGCAATTCTTAGAAAATACCTATCAAAATATGAGGAAGTACTTAAAAGAGAAAAACCCACAAACAATTGAAGAAATGTCCGAATTAGCAGAAAGGCACACTGAAATTAGAAGCGAGGCATTCCACAAAAACCAAGGTTAGGAGGAAATGGTAGAAAAGAATACCCGTACACAGAAAATAAAAAGAATGCTAGCCAAATGTGGCAAACACAAGGAGAAGTAACATGCTACCACTGTAACTTGAGCGGCCACTATAGCACCAATTGCCCAAATAAAGACGGTAGAAAATACGGCCAAAAACAGGAACATTATGACGTTACCTGTTATAACTGTAATAAACGAGGACATTATGCCTCAGATTGCCGTAGCGCGAAAAAAAATTACGACAATAATTACAGAACAAGGGACGATGGGGCGAACGGAAGACAGGACAATCCGAGAAACGATCGATCCCGAGAGAATTGGAAAAAGTCTCAAACGTATAAAAGAACCGCATGGGTTAAAAGCCCTGAGAATATGAAAACTTGCGCATTTGAAGAATCACACAAAGTATGTGGCGAACTAAACGGTAAATCGGTAGAAATAGCTATTGATTCCTGCAGCGACCAAACCTATGTACGGGAAGACTTGATAAAGAAAACCGACATAAATTACAAAAATAAAGTGGCATCGCTATGCTACTATGGAGCAGAACATAAATGTCCGACAGCTCAGGTCATAATAGAATTAGCCAATAAAGAGGGAAATACGGTTAAAAAGGAATTAAAAGTAGGGGTTGTACCTACTCTTCCAGTAGACGTTTTATTAGAGGGAGATTTCGGAAATATCGAAAACTTCCGTGCACTAAAAGCAACCTCCATGATAAAAAGAGTAAATGCGGTGACACGGAGTCAGGAAAAAAATAAAAGGGAGGCTGTGCCCACCACTAATGAAAATGATGATCAGAATATACAAAACCCATTTCAGTTTAACGACGAGATATTCATAAGAAAATACAAAACCGAGAAAACCTAAAAGCAAAAGAAGGGTGGATAAAAAGGAATATAACCAAAAACAAGAGAAATTAGTGACCGTAGAAAAAGAACCAGAAAAGACCGAAGAGGAACTAACTGAAACACTCAAAATAACTTCCGAAAAATTCGCAGAACTACAAACAAACGACAAAGAATGCAGAAAAATAAAACTAGCACTAACGAATCAAAAAAATCCGCAATCTAAACAATTTGCCAATAATGGAAATCTACTTTACAAAATAATAGAGACTGGGGAAAACGCTAGAAAACTACAACTTTTGGTACCACATAAATTAAGGAAAGCGGTAATAAAGTTGGCTCACTCAAGCCCAAGGGGGGGACACATGGGATCCCAAAGAACAAGAGATAGAGTCTTGCAGCGTTTTTGGTGGAAAGGTTTAAAAAAAGATATTATCAACTTTTGTAAAAGATGCAAAGATTGTAAATTAGTTGCATACAAAAAGCCAAATGAAAAAGTTCCAATGAAAAAAATGCCCATTTTCGGCAAACCATTTGAGAGAATTTCAATGGACATTGTAGGTCCACTTCCGAAGTCTAGCGCGGGAAACAGATTCATTTTAGTTATTAATGATCTGGCTACGAGATACCCAGAAGCTATCCCAATGCGAACAGTAAAATCACCAAAAGTCGCAGAAGAATTAGCGAAATATGTCTCGCGTCACGGAATCCCGAAGGAAATTTTAACAGATAATGGAACCAATTTATATCGACATACATCCGAAAATTATACGAAATTCTCGGTATTAAAACAAGTATTAACTACTCCATTCCATCCTCAGACAAATGGAGTGACAGAAAGATTTAACGGAACCCTAATTAGTATGTTGAGACGTTTTGTAAGAGATGATGTAAAACAATGGGACAAAATGCTTCCTTATGTCCATTTTGCATACAGAGAAACTCCACATCAAGCTACAGGGTTCTCGCCATTTGAATTACTATATGGGACAAACCCAAGGGGGGTGTTAGACATTTTAAAGGAATCATGGGAGAATGAGGAGAAAAATGAAGAAACAGTGATAACCCACTTGATAAAACTACGAGAAAAACTGCATAAATACCATGAAATTGCAAAACAAGCACAGGGGAAATATGCAGACAAAACGAAAACATGGTACGATAAATCCGCCCGACTGCGCGAATTCAAGGAAGGGGAGGAAGTCCTCATTTTATTACCGGACGGAAATAATAAATTGGAAGTGAGATGGAAGGGACCGTTTAAGGTGAAAAAGAAAATGAATGATGTAAATTATATGATAGAATTAGATGGAGCGAGAAAAAAGGAAAAAGTTTACCATGTGAATTTACTGAGGAAATTTAACAAGGAAAATGAAAAAGAAAACCTCAAGGATCCGCAAAAGCACTGTCTCATGATTTCGACCTCAGAACATGACGAGGAAAGTGCCCCTTTAGGTACAATAGACCCGGCAGAAACACATATAAACGCCATTGAAAGGGTTTCGGCAGAAATATATCTGAGCCAGGCTCAGAAGTCCCAATTAAATAATTTATTCACGGAATTTGCAGACGTATTAACAGACCAGATCGGAAAAACAGAAAATGTAGTACATAAGATACTATTAAAGGACAAAAAACCAATAAAACAATACTCGTACCGAATACCGGAAGCAAAAAGAAAAGAAATGAAAAAGGAAATTGACCGAATGCTCAAGTTAGGGGTGATAGAACCATCAAATTCAGAATATGTAGCACCAGTTGTATTAGTCCCGAAGAAAGATGGCTCCATTAGATTTTGCGTAGACTACAGAAAACTGAATAATATTTCCGAATCAGACGCGTACCCAATACCAAGAATGGATGAAATTCTAGAATCAGTTGGCTCCGCAAAATTTATATCAATTTTAGACTTGAGAAGGGGATATTGGCAAGTAAAAATGGACCCAGATGATTCAGCCAAAACTGCCTTTATTACTCCATTTGGGTTGTACCAATTTAGGTACATGCCATTCGGACTAAAAGGGGCACCAGCAACATTCCAAAGGCTAGTAGATGATATTTTAAATTCCTTACCATATACAAGAGCCTACTTGGATGATATTATAGTATTTTAGAACTCGTTCAACGAACATCTAATCCATATGAAACAAGTATTAACCAGGCTGAGGAGAGCAGGACTAATTTTGAATGTAGAAAAATGTAAATTAGTACAGACACAGACAGAATACCTGGGACACAAAATAGGAAACGGTATAATAGCCCCACTAAGGGAAAAAACAGAAAAAATTAGAAACGCAGCGGTTCCGACCACAAAGAAAAAAGTTCGGTCATTTTTGGGGTTGGCAGGACATTATCAAAAATTCATACCAAATTTTGCAACGATTGCTACACCTTTGACGGAGTTAACAAGGAAAGGGGCCGTAGACCCCGTTAAATGGTCGGAAATCGAACAAAATGCTTTCGACACGCTAAAGATGCTCTTTGTAGCGAAAGTATACTGAGAAATCCAGATTTTTCCTTACCATTTGTGCTACAAACTGACAGTTCAGATTACGGATTAGGAGCAGTTTTATTCCAAAATTTTGAAGATGGGGAACATCCAATCATATTTGTATCCATAAAGTTGTCAAAACCAGAATTAAATTATAGCACGATTGAAAAAGAATGTCTTGCGATAATATATGCAGTAAAAAACTCGACTATTATGTATATGGACGAAAATTTACAATAGTGACCGATCGATCACAACCCATTAAAATGGCTAAATATAATGTAGCCAGATAACCGAAGATTGGCACGATGGGCCCTGTGCCTACAAGAATACGAATTTGAAATAAAATCAAGACCGGGGACAGATAACGGGAACGCTGACGGCATGTCCAGATTGGAATAAAGATAAATAAAAAAAAAAAAAATGTTGGATGGGCTTGGCCTTGAAAACATAAATAATAGGGAGAAAAATAAAATGTTGGATGGGCTGTGCCTTGAAAACATGGATAATAAGGGGGAAAAAGAGGTCAAAGACCCATGGGGAATAAAACAAGATGGTTACAAAATAGAGATGAATGACCTACAACGGGTTGGGGGAAAGTTGGGAGATACTGAATGTCGAGTCGGATTGGAAAAACTTGGGAAGGAATCTGATATTGGTCTGATCAACTCAAAAGAGGGTTGTTCCTTTATGAGGGGGAGGAATCCCTTGGGGAAGATCCCCTGCGGGAAGTCGCGAAAGATAGCCCTTTTCCTAAATGCACAACTGGTGGACAAGTTGTGATCCCTTTACCGAAATTTTGCCTTTCTGATCTGGAGTCCGTGGGGGATACTCTCTCTCAGTCACTTCATACTTCACGCAAACCTTTGTCCAGTAACCCTAATCATAATCGTTATTCTTCATGGGAACCGACAATTATTTCCGGCAAATTGTATTCAGTGTTAGATGAATCTAAGTTTCATCTTCAATTAGCATCAACGTATATTCTTCAGTTAATTATCCCAGGGGAGAGAACCCATCAAAAAGGCGATCCATGGTTCGCCCAAAATTTTACTTCATTTCCAGTACCCTTATCGTTTTCACAGGCCTTTGTATTTTCGGCCTTAGATTATTTGAAATTACGCCAAGGGGCAATTTACTTTTTGATTGAGATGTGGGGTTGTTTCCACAGATGGAAATTAAGAGGCTAGTGCAGCCAATTTTTCACGATGGTTGGCATCATCACATGTGACAGAAACTGATTCTCTGCTCCTCTCAAATGTAAATTCGTGAGAGCGAGAAAATTTGTTGTTTTGAATTGTGCTGCGCACAATCATTACCTACGAATCTTGAAGATTTCAACTTGCAAAATCTAGTGCGGATGCTATGTTATTTAGACCATGATGGTCCTGGACGTGTCGAGGACGACCGATGCAGAGCCAAGCGGTGGAAGAGAGAAGGCAAATGGATTTTGTAAATTTGAAGTTAAGTGTTTATGTTTGTAAGGGTGGACCACGGTAGCGCGTGGGCGGTCATTTATCTTACGGGGGGAGGTGTTGGGGTTCCACCCCTGTTTCTTTTCCTTTCAGATAAATGACCTAT
>CM051258.1:63179394-63249394 GCA_027921565.1 Artemia sinica
CAGACAAGAGGTAACACAGACAAGATAAACCACGACACAACACTATAAAAAACTCGTAAGCCATACGTTTTGAAAGGAAAAACTTCTAAAATGCACACTTTGAAAGATTAACGGAGGTAACACAGACAAGATAAACCACCAAAAAACACTACAAATATATGATAGTTCATACATTTCAAATGAAAAAGCTTTCAAAATGCCCTTTGAAGTATTAACAGAGGTAACACAGACAGGATAAACCACGAAACTCATGAAGAAAATCAGTTTCGTGAGGAGAAAAACTTTCACGAAGGGAAATAAAAACAAACAAAATGCGACAAGTATTGCAATAAAAACCAGCATGCTACATTTCCACGAGCAAAAATCAGCATGCAATAAGTTCCATGAATAAAATAAGTTTCACGAGGATAAAAAAAATCAATGTACAAGTTTCACAAAGAGAAAAATCAACATGTAAAAAGTTTCATGAACAAAAAATTAGCATGCGACAAGTTCCACGAATAAAAATCAGCATGCTAAAAGTTCCACGAACAATGCTCGGGCCCAAGTTGAATTGCTTGCTAGGGTCCTCCGATGGTTAGGCTAGGGCCCTCCGCTGGAATTGCTCACTAGGGGGCCCCGGTGGAATTGGATGTTTGGTTCCAAGTTATATTTGTTGTTAGGGTCCTCCGGTGGTTAGGTTAGGGCCCCACATTGGAGTTGCTCGCTAGAGGGCATCGGTGGAATTGGTTGCTAGGCTCCTCCGGTGGTAATGTTTGGGCCTCGCATTGGAATTGTTCGGTTACGGGGCTCTGATTGAATTAGATAATTGGGTTCCGATTGAATTGGTTGCTAGGGTCCTCTGGTATTTAAGTTAGGGGCCCATATTGAAATTGCTCGCTAGGGGTTCCGGTTGAATTGGATGCTTGGACCCCGATTGAAGTGGTCGTAAGGGTCCTACTGTGGCTAGGTTGCTAGGTTAGGTGGGGGCCCGGTGAAATTGGATACTTGGGTCCTGTTGAAATTGCTCGTTAAGGATTCCCATTCCCACTAGTGGCGCCTCGAAGGTTTCCCCTGCATCCTTTTTTTTAGCATATCAAGCAAGGAAATCCTGAAAAACATCTTGGAATGTCTTGAAACACCTTGAAGAAAAACGTCTTAGAACAACGTCTTGAAATGCCTTTAAACACCTTCAAACGTTTTGTCTATGAAATTGGTTGCTAGGGCTCCCGTTGAAATTGCTCGCTTAGGCTCCAGTGGGATGGAATGCTAGGATCCCCAACGGAATTGACTGCTAGGAGCCCCATCTTTCTTTAATTCAGGCATGCTTTGTTTATATTTTATCCTTTTTAAGCTTTTTTATACGCTTTGTTTTTCTTTTCTCGTGTCTTTAACTGCTTTTTCTGAGATTTTATGGTTTTATCCTTTATAGGCTCTTTCAAGCTATTTTTCCACTTGCTGGGTGGAAAAATATTTTACTCGCTTGGTTTAAGTGCTTTCTTTTCTTAGATAGGAGTTAAGTTTACCTCTAGCAAGATTATGTGAAATTTGAAGGAAAACTATCATCAATTTGCGTTCGTCAACGGGGGGGGGGGGGGGGGGGGGGGGGTAAAGTCGTGCTCCCAATGAAACGTGGCATTTTCATTAAAATCTCTCAGAACTCTTAATTGGGGTTAAATTTATCTCTAGCGATATTATGTAAAATTTGAAGAAAAAATATTATTCAAATATGCGCTTGTCAACCGGAGGGGGAGAGGCATAGACATGCCCCCCAAAGAAACGGGGCATTTTCGTTAAAAATCCTTAATAGGGCTTAAGTATAACTCTAACACCAGCCCCGCCCTAAATATGATTGATAGGTCCTCCATCTTTCTTTAATTGACGCATATCTTTGTTTATATTTTCTACTTTTTTAAGGCTTTTTTTCACGATTTGTTTTTTACGTTTGTGATGTTTTCAACTAATCTTTCTGTAATTTCATTATTTTATGACGTTTTTATCAATAAATTTTGTATTTACAAAAGTGTTTGTCCTTTTTAGATTTATTGTTTGGGATAAAGCTTCAATATGCAAACATTGACACAATTTAAAGGTCTTTTAACCCTTTTCGCCTTTATTACTCAAGGAGCAGGTGATAGAAAATTTCTAGTAATCTATTTCCCCCCATCTGCATGCGAATTATTGTAGGCATAGGAAACACGCAATCTTTATTCTAGCTCACTTGAAAAGGGGGTCCTCCTTGCGTGCAAAGCTTATTACCTAGAAAGTATTAGCCGAAACACAATATTAGAAATAGATTGCTGGTCCTGTCGGTTTGGGCACAGCTCCATTGTATGTGATGACCTTTCGAGTCCTAATGACGTCAAAAATCATTAGAATATAATGGTCCTCTGAGAAAAATGCATTGAAAGAAAATGAAATCTCAAAAAGTATTGTGTAACACCCCACGTGTATGTCCTCCTCAGTTAAAATCGGGGTCTCCCTAGGGTTCTGAAGAAACATACCACGTTAGAATGTGTCATCCATAAAGACTCACCATTTTGCAAGAACTAAAGAAATGTTGAAAAACGTCTTGAAAAGAAATCTTAAATCGTCTTGAAGGAAAATATCTTAGAAAATGTCTTGAGATGTCCCGAAACATCTTGAAACGTCATGAAGTGAAATGTCTTGAAATGTCTTGGAAAATTATGTCTTAATAAAATTCCTCTGTCAGGCGCTTGTCATTACGTAAGACCTACGTATGTGTCGTGCTCAGTTAAAAGCGGGAGTCCTCAACGAGCTCTGAAGAAATAGGTTGAGTTAAAATATGTCATCCATAAACATTCCTCATTACGCAAGAACTAAAAATCGTCTTGAAAGAAAAAAAATGCTGAAAGAAAAAAACGCCTTGAACATCTCGAAGAAAAATTCATTGAAAGAAAATGAATTCTCAAAAAGTATTGTGTAACACCTCACGTGTTTTTCTTCTTCAGTTACAATTGTGGGTCTCCCATGGGTTCTGAACAAATATGTCACGTCATCCTTAAACACTCCCCATATCTTAAGAACTAAAGAAATGTTGAATAAACGTCTTGGAAAAAGAAAAGCCTAAAAACCTCTTGAAGAAAAATGTATTAGAAAATGTCTTGAGATATCCTGAAACATCTTGAAACGCCATGGAGAGAAATGTATTGTAATGTCTTGGAAAATAATGTCGTTATAAAATTCCTCTGTCTGGCACTTTCATTACATAAGACCTACGTGTATGCCGTGATCAGTTAAAATCGGGGATCCCCCATGAGCTCTCAAGAAATAGGTTACGTTAGAATGTGTCATCCGTAAGGTGGCCGGCCTTTACCCCCCTGCGAATACCCCACAGAAAAATATCCATTGGAAAATACCCCCACGGAAAAGACCCCCCCCCAGAAAATACCCCCCGCGGGATATCCCTCCCGGAAAATACCCCCCTGAAAATACCGCCCCTGAAAATACCCACCGCGGAAAATACCCCCTGCAGAAAATACCCCCCCCCCTGGGGAAAATACCCCCTCCCCGCGGAAAATACACCCCTGCGAAAAAATACTCCCAAGAAAATACCCCCCCCCCCGGAGGAAATACCCCCCCCCCCCAAAAAAAAAAAAATAAAAATAAAAATACCCCCATGGAAACTAAGGCTTTCCAAATTTTAGAATTTTATTTGAGTTTTATTTTTTCAATTTCCGTAGAGGGATTGAATTTTGGTACTTGTGTATTATGCGCCACTCACTCAAGTTTACGCTGTGTAAAATTCGAGAACACATCGGGAGTTTGTTACTTACTTACAATGTTTTCATAATTTCTTGAATGAAATATCTGTATTGTGTATCCATGAGGAGAAATCAAGTAAGAGTTTTTTACTTATTTACAATTATTTCATAATTTCTTGAGTGAAATTGGTGTATTGTCTGTCCAGGAAGAAAATTCAAGAAAGAGTTTGTTTACAATTTTTTTTCTCATAATTTCCTGAATTAAATTTCTGTATTGTGCATTCAAACGGTGAATTCTAGAAAGAGTTTGTTACTCACTTAGAATTTTGTCAGGATTTCTTGAATGAAATGTCTGTATTGTGTATCCAGGAGGTGAATTCAAGAAAGAATTTGTTACTTACTTACAATTTTTTTTATAATTTCTTGAATGAAATTTCTGCATTGCGTGTATCCAAGAGGTGATTTCAAGAAAGAGTTTGTTACTTAATTATAATTTTTCATAATTTCTTGAATGAAATTTCCGTATTGTGCATTCAAGAGGTGAATTCAAGAAACAGTTTGTTACTTACTTACAATTTTTTTCTGATTTCTTGAATGAAATGTCTGCATTGCGTATCCATGAGGAGAAATCAAGAAGGAGTTTGTTACATACTTACGATTTTTTCATAATTTCTTGTGTTACCTACTTAAAATTTTTTCAGGATTTCTTGAATGAAATTTCCGTATTGTGTATCCAAGAGGTGACTTCAAAAAAGAATTTGTTACTTACTTACAATTTTTTTCATAATTTCTTGAATGAAATGTCTTTATTGTGTATCCAGGAGGCGAATTCAAGAAAGAATTTTTTACTAACTTACAATTTTATCATAATTCTTGAATGAAATTTCCGTATTGTGTATCCAAGAGGTTAAAACAATAAAGAGTTTATTACTTACTTGCGATTTTTTCATAGTTTCATGAATGAAATATCTGTATTCTGTATCAAAGAGGTGAAATCAATAAAGAGTTTGTTACTTACTTACGATTTTTTCATAGTTTCTTGAGTAAAATTGCTGTAATGTGTCCAGGAAGCGAAATCAAGAAAGAGTTTGCTACTTACTTAAAATTTTTCATAATTTCTTGAGTGAAATTGCTGTATTGTGTGTCCAGGAAGTGAATGCAAGAAAGAGTTTGTTTAAAATTTTCTTCATAATTTCCTGAATTAAATTTCTGTATTGTGCATCCAAACGGCGAATTCAAGAAAGAGTTTGTTACTTACTTAGAATTTTGTCATTATTTTCTTGAATGAAATGTTTGTATTATGTATCCAGGAAGTGAATTCAAGAAAGAATTTGTTACTTACTTACAATTTTTTTTATAATTTCTTGAATGAAATTTCTGCATTGTGTGTATCCAAGAGGTGATTTCAAGAAAGAGTTTGTTACTTACTTACAATTTTTCATAATTTATTGAATGAAATTTCCGTATTGTGCATTCAAGAGGTGAATTCAAGAAACAGTTTGTTACTTACAATTTTTTCTGATTTCTTGAATGAAATGTCTGCATTGCGTATCCATGAGGAGAAATCAAGAAAGAGTTTGTTACATACTTACGATTTTTTCATAATTTCTTGTGTTACTTACTTAATATTTTTTCATAATTTCTTGAATGAAATTTCCGTATTGTGTATCCAAGAGGCGAATTCAAAAAAGAATTTGTTACTTACTTACAATTTATTTCATAATTTCTTGAATGAAATGTCTTTAGTGTGTATCCAGGAGGCGAATTCAAGAAAGAATTTGTTACTTACTTACAATTTTTCATAATTTCTTGAATGAAATTTCCGTATTGTGTATCCAAGAGGTGAAATCAATAAAGAGTTTGTTACTTACTTACGATTTTTTCATAATTTCTTGAGTGAAATTGCTGTATTGTATGTCCAGGAAGCGAAATCAAGAAAGAGTTTGCTACTTACTTAAAATTTTTCATAATTTCTTGAGTGAAATTGCTGTATTGTGTGTCCAGGAAGTGAATGCAAGAAAGAGTTTTTTAAACATTTTCTTCATAATTTTCTGAATTAAATTTCTGTATTGTGCATCCAAACGGCAAATTCAAGAAAGAGTTTGTTACTTACTTATAATTTTGTCATAATTTCTTGAATGAGATGTCTTTATTGTGTATCCAGGAGGCGAATCCAAGAAATAATTTGTTACTTACTTACAATTTTTTCATAATTTCTTGAATGAAAGGTCTGTATTGTGTATCCAGGAGGCGAATTCAAGAAAGGATTTGTTACTTACTTACAATTTTTCATAATTTCTTCAATGAAATTTCCGTATTGTGTGTCCAAGAGGTGAAAACAATAAAGAGTTTATTTACAGTTTTTTTCATAATTTCTTGAATGAAATATCTGTTTTGTGCATGCAAGAGGTGAAATCCATAAAGAGTTTGTTACTTACTTACAATTTTTCCTTTATTTCTTGAATGAAATTTCCGTATTGTGTATCCAAGAGATGAATTTAATAAAGAATTTGCTACTTAGTTACAATTTTTTCATAATTTCTTGAATGAAAGGTCTGTATTGTGTATCCAGGAGGCGAATTCAAGAAAGAATTTGTTACTTAATTACAATTTTTCATAATTTCTTGAATGAAATTTCCGTATTGTGTATCCAAGAGGTGAAAACAATAAAGAGTTTATTTACAATTTTTTTCATAATTTCTTGAATGAAATTTCTGTATTGTGCATACAAGAGGTGAAATCAATAAAGTGTTTGTTACTTACTTACAATTTTTTCATAATTTCTTGAATGAAATTTCCGTATTGTGTATCCAAGAGGGGAATTTAAGAAAGAATTTGTTACTTACTTACAATTTTTTCATAATTTCTTGAATGAAATGTCTGTATTGTGTATCCAGGAGGCGAATTCAAGAAAGAATTTGTTACTTACTTACAATTTTTTCATAATTTCTTGAATGAAATTTCCGCATTGTGTATCCAAGAGGTGAAATCAATAAAGAGATTGTTACTTACTTATAATTTTTCTTTTAATTTTTTGAATGAAATTTCAGCATTGTATATCCAAGAGGTGACTTCAAGAAAGAGTTTGTTACTTACTTATAAGTTTTTCATAATTTCTTGAATAAAATTACCGTATTGTGTATCCAAGAGGTGAACTCAATAAAGATATTGCTACTTACTTACAATTTTTTCATGATTTCTTGAATAAAATTTCCATATTGTATATCCAAGAGGTGAATTCAAGAAAGAGATTGTTACTTACTTATAATTTCTTCATAATTTAATGAATGAATAGAACTATTATAAAGAATAAAGACTGGTTAAGCTTAAAGATATTTATTGCTTAAACATATTAATAGATTTTTTGAAAAAAAACACATATTTACATAAAAATAGTACTTAAAGTTCACTCTTAAACATCCAGAAATGAGGGACCCATGATATAGAATAGTTTTTACCGTGTCTTATGCATTTATCGCTATCAGGTATGTCCTTAGTATCCACTGTGCGAATAACCTAACCTCGTCTTCAGGACGGTGATAAGCCCTTTCAAATTTAGGACACTTAAATTCTTCTAGATTTAAAAGTGGAATTCTAGGGTCTCACTTTTAAATTAAAACTTTATCTGTAGGTACATTAGTCTTTAGTCTTTACTTAGATTACTTCAACCCTGAAAAAGCTGCAAATTTCACTGACTTCCTCCTGAACCTTTCTCAGTTCCTGACCACTTTTATTAAGCGGTATAATCACTCTATCGTAGAATCCCAGTCTGTTTATACGACGTAATGTAGTACTTCACAAGCTTTTATCGTACTCAAACATATTATAGTTCACTATCCAATGATAACAGTCAATTTCTTCGAGTTCCATAGACAATAATAAAAATGCACATTCAAATATAACACCACAAGATGACATTTTTAACCAATAAATTCTTTGTCATAGAGTTCTATTCTCTTGGAAGCTATTAATGTAGTATTTAAGTAGAGAAGTACTTCGTTAAACTTTTATACCTTTGCTCAAGGTGAATGGAGTTATGGCTAGGGGGATGAGTCCTAAAACCATCTGAATTAATTGTGGGGAGGAGTCATAAAACCCGTAAAATTCATTGCGGAGAGGAGTCATAGAACTCTCGATATCTATTGCATGCAAATGAAGCCCCGGAAATTATAATTTTTTTCATAATTTCCTGAATGAAATTTCTGTATTGTGTATCCAAGAGGTGAATTCAAGAAAGAGTTTGTTACTTTCTTACAATTTTTTCATAATGACATATCCGAAAACGGAGAATTTATTCTAAAGAATATTAATAAATTTATTCTATGAATAAAGAATTTATTCATTCTAATACACAGATTTTGTCAATATTATCCGACGTTTCCGACCAATGATATCGATAAAGAATATTAATAAGGAATTTGTTCACTTTGATACTTAAATTATGTCAGTGTTATCAAACGTATCTGTCAAAAGACATCGATAAAGAATTTATTCACTCTGATACTTAGATTTTCTCAATTTTTTCAAGCATATCTGACAAAGCATGTTGATAAGGAATTTTTTCCCTCTTATACTTAGATTTTCTCAATTTTATCAAGCAAATCTGACAAAGGTCGATGATATAGAATTTATTCACTATGATACTGAGATTTTGTGAATGTTATCTAATCTACGATTTTTTAATAGACATTCTAAACCTTTGATATGCTAGCATACTCCGAAAATGATGAATACATAACGAGGTAATGCATAATATATTTTTAATTAATTAAGGACATGTAGAATATTAATATAAAAATATATTATTATACATTATTAATATCATTGAACAACTTTGGACATTTTGAATCTGCTCCATAAAATAATTCAAGGTGTTCTCTCTTGATAGTGCCCTCTGTAGAGATCTCTATCTTATCTATGCCTCTTCTTTAGATCTTTCTTTTCTGTCATATCAAACCTCCCTTTGTAAGAGCTTCCTTGTGCTCCTGATCTTCCTTGTAATGGAGAGGATGTCCTTTTTTGTATTGTTTCTTGTGATATTGATCACCCTCTTCCACTGAAGAAACTGATGAGCCTACTCTTTTCTCACCGTTTCATCAAAGATTCTTCTTCTCATTTCTTGTAGATTATCCTCTTCTATTTCATTTTCCATGATTTCAAAATTCGCTGAATTACTCCCATATGAAATACTGAAGTCATGATAGTGGCCATCACAAATAGCACACTCACAATAAAAAAATATTCCTAACTCAAAACTTGGATCCATGTTAAAATCTGCTATGTTGTTGATTAATATAACTTTAGTTCTTAAATGGTACAGCAGCGTAGTGTCGATAACCGACCATAGAGTATCACAGGGTAAGCCACGTCGTGTTTATGACCAAGCATAGAGTACGACTGGTACAGCCGCAAGTATATTTCATATCATTTTAAGATTCGTAAAAAAAGTTTAAAAATTTTCTCAGTCCAAGGAATTCAGTCCATAAAAAAGTGCTACTACAAACATTATTTTCTAATAGTAAAAGTCACGACTAGCATATTTATATAATTCCCATTTTGTATTTCAAAAATATTAAATGTGAATTTTTTATGTTTTAACTATATTTCATGTCAATCTAAGACATGTAAAAAAAGAGTTGTTCAAAATCAATAAAAACACTGCTTGGACTTTTTTTGTCGATTTGTTTGTTTTTCTTGTGAAAAGTCATTTCGATAAACTTTTGGAATCAGCATAGAAATTTTTAGGTAGTGTTCAATAGCAAATCCACAATACTATTTTGTTTTGTTTTGATTAATGTGTCAATAATTTGTATAAATGCCTTTGGACCACGAAGTAAAAGCTTCATGCAATAGTCTAATGATGGAGAATCAGTTTTCATTATATTGACAAGCATTTCCTGAGGAAATATTTTCCTTCGAATAGATAACTCCAAAAAATCATCATCAAAAATCAAAGTTTTTTTCCATAAACACAAGATTTCGCATGATTTTGTTTTCTCAAATCCCTCCATTTTTTTTCTTGACACTCAAATCATCAAATATAAACTAACTTATGAAAAAAATCTTATATTTTTGACCAAATTCTCATCATCTATTGGTTTCCTATGTAAAGGAGGATTAAAAATTCAACTAACAATATCTAAACAGAAAAAAATCAATGTAAAACATTTTTATTGTCGGAAAATGTAATAATAAAATAACTTATATATTTTCACTCTTTTTTCACGAGATGTCCCAATCCATTGTCCTCAATATGTTTCATGATCGCATTCAATCCTAGTTGTAGTCTAGATATATGCATAATGTTCACTTTAACAGCAAAATATAATTATTCTTCCAACTTAAATTTAATGAAAGATATAACACATCTACCGAACATATCATCCCATTCAAATGTTAGTCGACAGTCCTTTGCAATTTCCACTGCTACATTGGGAACTCTCGTCTTCATATCATTATTGTCAACTCCTTCAACTTGCAATAGTGTAAAACCACTCATTTTTAATAATAGAAGGTTTTTTGAACTTTAATAAATGTAATTTAGTCAAATGTCTATTTAGAACTGCGATATCAACTACCTAGATAAAGGTCGTTCAACCTCAAGAGTGCCCTACGGAATGGCCTTGATAAAGTTCATTCAACTTGATACGCCTCAATGGTTCCTAAGGGCGTCTGCAAAATGGAACCTCAATAGAGAATGACCTAGATAAAGGTCGTTCAACCTCAAGAGTGCCCTAGGGGATGACCTAGATTAAGTTCATTCAACTTGATACGCTTCAGTGGTTCCTAGGGACGTCTGCAAAGTATAATAGAGACTGACCTAGATAAATATCTTTGTTTTTTTAAGACTTTATAGTTTGCCCTGCTATTTGTTACATGAAGAAAATTGTTCAGCAATTTTTAGCAACGTAAATCCTTTTAAAAATCTAGACACAAATAGCAGTGTTTAATTTAGTTTCATACCTCCTCTAGTTGACCTGAAATAGAAAACTTGATACCGTTCGCCAAAAAATCTGCTTACTCTCTTTGATAGCTTGGATACACTTTTATTATTTTGATTTGGTTGGATTTTAAGAACAAAAGTGGCCGCGAAAGTTTGAACATAATACCCTCAGTTGTTCTGGTATACTGCTGAGATGCCATAATGGTAACTAGCATTAACACAGTGCATTTTGATTTAATGTTAAGGCAATATTTAGTTATTAAACATAATGGGCAAATTGGAGGGTGGGCGTGGGAGGGAGCTTAAATGAGCAATGAGCTCTGAAAATACCCGGTAATTACGATTTCACTACCCGGTAATTTTGCAACTCACTCCTAAGAATAAAAGTACTATGAACAAACCCGGATGATAATGTCATTGGAAAAACTAGTTTGACGGGTTGACGATTTTGAAGAAACAAATCTTGAAAAAATGCCTTGAAAAACATCTGGGAAAATGTCTTGGAGAAAAAAATCTTGAAAAATTTCTTGAGGAAAAAATATTGAAAAAAAATCTTGAAATAGCGTCTTGAATAACATCTTGAAAAATGTTTTGAAGAAAAACATTTTGAAAATTGTCTTAAAGAAAATATTGCCGTTAAACTTTCTCGTGATCTTAAAGCAGTACAGAAGAAAAGAGTTGTGGCTATGGGTGGCCTAGTACAGATTGATGGGACACTACTCACAAGGGCTGTTGAATTGAAATAAGGAGCTTTCTTAAAGTACTTAAAAGCTTTCGCGTAAAAAGTGATGGATCCAGAAAATACAATTACTGGGCCTTGTAAACACGCTAGACAAAATGGGTATCTCAAAATATTTGATTTATGTACTTGGGAAAATGATGGGCGTAGAGGGGGGGGGCTGGTGCCCTCCAATCACTTTCGACTATTAAAAAGAACACTAGAACTTCCGATTTCCAATCTAAGGATGGTCAAGTGCTTTCGAGATATCTTCATTTGGTTTTTGTTTGCGTGGCTGCACGCCAACTTTTATTATTTAATTTTATACCTATTCAACTTGACCTGAAAAATAAAACTTAATGTCATTCCCAAAAAATTCTATATATGCTCTTTGACAACCTGAATATGCTTACACTCTTTCAATTTATTTAATTGTAAGAGCACAAGTGGTAATAGTAGTAGCCCCGTAAGTTCTAACTTAATACCCCCAGTTGTTATCGAAAAATTGCTGAGGCAACCTTATTGGCAACCATACACAGAGTGACTTTGGATTTAGTTTTTAAGCATCATTTAGTTTTAAAGCATAATGGGCCAATTACATCATCAGGGGAGGGGGGTTGTGACATACCCAATATCCCTAGAGACGTAATCGATGAACCGTTGTATTATGCTGGACAAAATGGCTATATAAAATTTCAACTCGATGTGTCTGGAAAATGAATGGGCTTATGAGGAAGGCTGCTTGCCCTTCAATCTCCTTTTACTTTAAAAACGGCACCATAACTTTTAATTTTGAATCAAATTAGCTCCTTTGAAAGTTTCAATAATATTTTACTGAATGGCTAACCTGATTAACCCTTGTGTTTTTAAAGAGTAAAGGTCAAACATGCATGCTTTTCTAAATAGCATACACTGTATAAGCAGTGAACGAATTGTCCAATTTATAGCTATCACTCTGTGGGCAGTGAGGGGGTTGCAACCTCCAAAGGCATAATTTTTGGACCTTTTAAAAATATTGAAGAAAATAGATGTCTAAAAATTTTGATTGGATGTTTGTTTTGGAAAATGATTGACGCAAGGGAGGGTTGGAGGACTGGTTCCCGTCAATTCACTTTTGACTCTTCAACTCTAGAGACTTCGTTATATGTGCTTTGAACTATTTCGAATAAAATGGCTATTCCACAATTTCAATAAGATACGATTGGGTAAAATAGGGCTTCAGGAAGAGGGGGGGGATAGTTGCCCTCTATCACTTTTGACGCTTAAAATGTAACTAGAAATTTCAAGTTCCAATCAAATGAGCCTCCTCTGAAGCTTTTACGATTACGCCTTTCATAACAATCTTATATACCTTCTGGGAATAATATTCAACCCTTGCCGTCAGGTCCTGATGGTTTTTTTTTTAACCCCGAAGGCCTTCTTATATGATGCTTGGCCTATTTTGAACAAAATAGTTATCTCAAAATGTCTATCAGATGTATTTGAAGAAAGAAGACGTGGGAAGGGGCTGGTTACATTTCTATCGCTTTTGACTTTTAAAAGGGACACATTGACTTCTTATTTTCAATTGAATGAGCCACATCCGAGTTTTGTACTCATATATGGCTTTTTCAAAGTTTTGGTCGGAAGCATTTGGGTAAAAAGGGCTATTGAGGAGTGGCTGGTGTCCCTTTGATCACTCCTGATTTTAAAAAAGGGAGCTAGAATTTTATACTGAATTGCTATCTCAGAATCTTGATTAGATGTACTTGGAGAAATGAGGGGTGTGGGGGGTTGCTGATTCCCCTCCAAGCACTTTGACTATTAAAAATGGCAATAAAAATTCTTCTTCCAATCCCATGGGCCCCCTTTAAAGTTAAAGGGCAACCCTTTCCGTAAAAGCCTTATGTGCCTTTGGGCAACACTTACAACCCTTAGATATACGGGGGGAGTGGTTTGTAATCTTCAAAAATAAAATTACTGGACCTTGTAAATACGCTGAACAAAATGGGTATCTCAAAATATTTGATTTATGGGCTTGGGGAAATGATGGGCGTAGAGGGGGAGGGCTGGTTGCCCTCCAATCGCTTTTGACTATTAAAAAGGACACTAGAACTTCTGATTTCCAATCCAAGGAGGGTCAATTGCTTTCGAGCTATCTTCGTTTGGATTTTGTTTGCGTGGCTGCACGCCTACTTAATCCAAACGAACCTAGATTAAGAATACTCAAATTGACGTAGCTTCGATTAAAAATTAATTATGCTGCTATCTATAACTATAGCGGAGAAAATGGCATTACTTGGTGTAGCAAAACCAATGCCGCTATCTATGAACGTAAATGAAAAAATGGCACCATTAAGAGCGTGGTCGAAGCATGTGAACAACCAGGAAAATCCCAAAAAAGTATTTTTTTAAACTATTTTGTATGTTTTATGAATTTTTTTTTGTATTTGACAAGAAGTCTTTGAATTGTGTTGGAAGGATTTTTGTTTTTGCAAGAACAATTTTGTCTTTTTAGTAGTATTGGGTATATTTAAGAGCCTTTTGGATGAGGTTATAACTTTTTTGTGTTTTGAAAGAAGTATTTTCTAAGATCTAATTTTTAGGCATTATTTTGTTTTTTGTTAGGACTTTTTGGATTTTGTAGGAAGTATTTTTTTATTTTGTGACAAATATTTTGTATTATTGTAAGAACTATACTGAATTTTGTAAAAACTATATTTTATTTTATAAGGATTAGTTTTGTTTTGTAAGAAACCGTTTTGTATTTTGCATTAAGTATTGTATATTCTGTAAGATGTATTTTGGATGTTGTTAGAACTATTTTTGTGTTTTGTAACAAGTGATTTTGTACTTTGTCACAACTATTATGGGTTTTGTAGGAACTATTTTTTTGGAATAATTTTGGTTTATTTTAGACAGCATTTCATTTTTTGTAAGAAGTTTTTTGCATTTTGTAGGAAATATTTTGTTTTTTTACTATTTTATTTTTTTAGAGTTATTGTGTATTTTGTAGAGATTATTTTTTGTTTTGTAAGAACTACTTTGTATTTTGTAGAAAGTATTTTGTGTTCAGTAAGAACTATTTTGGATGTTGTAAGAACTTCTTGTGTTTTGAAATTAGTATTTTGTGTGTTGCAACAACGATTTCTTACTCTGTCAGAATTATTTTGAATTTCTTAGGATATATTTTTGTTTTTATAAGAACTATTTTTAATTCTTACTTGATGTTATACCGGAAACCACGACGGGCACCAGTGTTATACTGATAGGTTACAATGCCACCAGTATTGGTGTGGTAAGGTACTGGTGTCACTACTTATTGCTGCAAAAATGGTGCTAACCCATTTACTGTAGGGAAAAGCCTCTGGCGGTGCCAAATTTTATGGGATGCCGGCGTCTACCACACCGGTTCTGTCAATATCGGGTTTGGCAATACCCAATTTACAGTATACCCTGCCCCAGGGATGATAACGTGATCGAGCGGTCTATTGGCCAAATTCTAAGGCCCAAGGGTGTACCCAAACCTGGGTCACAACTAAAAAAATCTCTAACTATCTCCTTCGAGGTAATGAACCCCCCTGTCAATATAATGACGGTATCTCATAACTCTGTTCCTACCCTGTTTGTAAATTCCCATTACAGACTCCCTATACGGGGTCTCAAAGTAGACTACTCAAAATAATATTCTGTACAACAACTTTTCATAGGGGTGGACTTCACTTGGCCCAGCCAACCCTCTCAATCCCCATTCAAAACCCATTCTACTTTTTCTTACCTTTACCTTTCAATGACTCAAACCAGGAAGTCCAAAAATAGAATTTAGTTCAAAGCTTACTTATTGCGAAAGCATCTAACCTAGCAACCAGAATTCAACTTAGGATTAAAAATTATCTTATAGGCTAATGTAATTACAGAGAAGAAAATGGATCATTTATCTGAAAAGAAAGAAACAGGGGTGGAACCCCAGCACTTGGTGTAATATGTATTCTCTAAGAACTCTTTTGGATATTATAAGATCTTTTCGTGTTTTGTAAGAAGTATTTTGTGAGAACTATTAAATGCTTATGCAAACCTTTGGTTTTAAAGCAACATTTTTGTCAAAGATATGTCTAAAAATACTTAAGGAATGATAATAGTTGCCACAGTGTGCCAAGGACCAGCCAAAGAGTACTCGAGGTTGAGCACAGAGTTCTACGGTGGCAAGAAGTACCATAGAGCATCATTTGGCCTGGGTGTGTCTTGGACCGCGATTATCCATTGGTTACGAGGTACCACAGTCTAGGATATGCCTTGGGTCGCAAAGTGCTACTGACCAAAGAGTGGCTGGAGACGATGAACTGCTGTGGGGATCCACAGAAAATCTTATGATGTATCCGCCTATGAAATTGCTCGAAAACGATTAAAATATGCAATAGTGTGCTTCAAAATATATTGTTAGTTGAGACGCGATGTTTTGCATTGTAAGAATTTCTTGTTAGTGCATGTATAACTTATTTACTAAGGGAATAAATCTCTTCTTGGTTGATAAAGGCCAAAAACCGGTTTGAGGGGTTAGCAACTCCGAATTATGCACATTGTAATTGATACTCAACTACATCATATTATTCGTTATGCCTATACTACTGGCATAGCATACACACCCTTTACCTGAGGGCTATGGGGATGGGGTTATCCTTTTCAATGATGTAATTACTGAAACTTTAAATTATACTACTACTACTACTAACAACTTACTGCAGCACCACGCCGCCTGAAGCCAACACAACTGCGCACGGTCCTCCAAAATCTAAATCTATTCAAATCCCCCCTCTTTACATCCTCCCAGAAAGTTCTAATTTTTTAGATCTTTCTTTATGATTTTCTTCCACACCGACCATGGACAACCTGCTTTCCGTTTAGTCCTAGACGGTTGGCCGATAAGGATACTCTTGGTAATCTGTTGTTTTTCATCCTCAAAATTTATCCTAGCCATCTCAACCATTCTCTCATTATAGCCGTAGAAAGCAGGATTGAACAGCACTTTTCTACAGTCTACTGTTTGAAGTGCAATAAGTCAGCCGGGTACCCAAAACAATCCGTAGGCAATTTCTCTGGAAAACATTTAGCAAATCTTCATCCGCTTTTCGGAGTGTCCTTGCTTCAGAACCATTCATCACTGTAACATTTTAATCATTGTTTTCAGACGTATCTTCCTATTCTTCCAAACTGTTTTCAATTGTTAAAAATTACCCGGAGCCTTTGCTATTCTACTTTTACAAATCTTCACTGCTCCCTCCGTCCTTACTAATAATACTACCAAAGCAAGTGAAGCTGTCCGCCTGATTAATCTTTTTGTAAACCAGCGTCACCTTTTCATCTCCAATTATTCCTAGACTTAGCGACTTCGTCTTCTTAACATAAATTTTAAACCTATTCTAGCACCCTGAACTCGCAAAACCTCTAGAAGTTCATTCATTTTTCTCACACTTTCATCTAGGACGCTTAAATCATCAGCATAATGTAGGTCCGGGAAAATTTCTCCTCCCCATTTGATTCCGTGCTCTCCCATTGCCTTTCTTGTGATCCTTGAAACAAAAACACATCAAAATGATCCATATAAAGAGGGATAGAATATATCCCTGCTTAATTCCCGATTTAATATGAAACCCGTTGTTAATCTCATTTCCTACCTTAACCTCAGCAGTGTTATTCTCGCAAATAGTATTAATCCTTTTATGTATTTGTCTGATACACAATGCAATGATAAGACCTTTGCTAAAGCTCTTCTATCAACAAAATTGCACAATTGCTCATAATCAATAAAATTGATGACCAAAGGTGTTTGATAACAATTCTCAATAATAAACCTAAGATATGCTCAACAAAATTGCTATCTCAAAATTTTGATTGGATGAATTTGGAGAAATGATGGGACATGAGGGGTGGCTGGCTGCCCACCAATCACTTTCCAATATTAAGAAGGGAACAAGAACTTGCAACTTCCAATCGAATGAACCCCTTTTGAAATTTCTACGACAACTCCTTCTACGCAAAGTGTCCTGGTCTAAAAAAAAAGAAAAATAATGATAAATAAACAAATCATACATTGTACCCACATAGCTGTTTACTTAGGCAGCTTTAATGCACTGCCTATGATTTAAACCTCCCATATACAATCCCTAAAAGTTTCATATTAAAATTTTTAGCGTCCTGACTTATAGTAACTGTTGTTGTCACATTAATAGCATACACATAGTGTCTTCTGGCTCGTTCAAAATCCCTCACAACTTACTCTTAAAGTCTAACTTAATAATGTTGGCTGTTTTTGAGATATTGCTTTGTGACCTATTTGAAAATCCACATGCTCATAGTTTGTTTTGATATAGTTCACAGTCTATCTAAATATTCCTTAAGAGCTGTTACCTTAAAACTCTGAGCTTGCGAAGTAGCAATAGTTGTAGTGGCAATAGTAGCAGCCAGCGAATATCACCTTTGGTTTCTTCCACATCCCCTTTAACACATGCTGAAAATTTCAACTTAATACTATGAACCGTTCCTGAAACATTTCTGATACGCCCCCTTGACAAAGTGTGTGGGCAAAGTGTGTATAGAGCTCCATACAGATTCAATACATTCCAAATTTTTGGCCTTAATACCCTTAATTTTAATAGCAGTAGTAGTGGTAGTAGCATTAGAATCAATAGTAGTAGCTTAGATTTAGCGGCAGTAGTAGTAGAAGTAGTTACAATAATAGCACTAGTACTAGTATGAGTGAATCAGTACCATTAGGATGCCAATATTTCCTTCTGGTTATATCAACATCCCCTGAAACAACCCCTGTTAGTTTCAACTTTCACACACCAAATTGTTCCTAAAGTATTGATGTTACGCCCTTTTGACAACATGCAAGCAGATGGTGTGTTGCTATTATTTTCACCTCCTGCCCCTTACCCCCCCCCCCCCACCGAATAAAAAACCCTTGAAAATTTAGCCTTTATGCCCTTAGGCATGATTGTAATAGTAGTCACAGGAGTAGTAATGGTATCAGTAGTAGTTGTAGTATTAATTGTAATAGCAGTAGTCCAAGTAGCAGCAATAGTATTAACGTAATGTCATTTGGTCAGTTGAACATCCCTCTCCTCAAGTCCTGGAAGTTTCAATTTAGTACAATTAGCCATTACTATGACATTGCTGATATGTCCTTTTGATAACGTGTTTGTTAGTACTTTTGAAATTTTCATCTCAATATTCTTGACATTACAAGTAGTTGGAATAGAAGTTGTAGTTGAAGTAGTAGTAATAGTAGTTGTTGTAAATGCAGCACCGATAGTAGTATTAGTATTAGCGTGCGTATATTGCCTTTTGATCAGACGATCTGTCCTTTCTAGCATTCTCTGAAACTTTGAACTTGATATCTAAATCCATTCTCGAGATACACTCTTTTGACAATGAACATCCACAAAGCGTCCTTTGATTTAGTTCAAATTTGCCCTCAATATTGTAAATGGAGTAGTGTGGTAATAGTAGTGGTAGTACGTAGTAGTGGTGGTAATTGTAGCAGTAGTTGTAGCATCTAAATATTGCCATTTTTGATCACATCTATTATCATATCCTGAAAGTTCTAAGTTAATATACTCAGTCATTCCTGAGTTGCGCCCTTTTGACAATCCAAATACACAAAATGTGTTTTATTTAGTTTAACACCCTACTCAACATTCCCTAAAAGGTTTATTTAGGTTCTCCGTTATCTCTATTACCTTTCTTAATAAATATACTATATGTAAATAATGAATAGTGTGGTAATGGTAATAAGCACACATAAATGACAAAAGATTGGTGTTTTGATGTTTTGTAAAGTTTTGTTTTGACCCCCCCTCCAGTTCTCGGTTTTTTTCCTTTTCAACTAAAATCACCCAGATTTCTTATGGTCTTAATTTACAACGGATAGGATTTCCCTAATACCTCTGTTTAAGGTATTTAAACAAGAGTTCTCACTCTTGGAGTCAATTATTCTTACAACTCTTTCCCCGGGGACTCTGAGGGTCATGTAATCCCAAAAGGCACAGTTATTGGATCTTTCAATTGTACTGAATCAAATGGATATCTCAAAATTTTATCTAATTTCTTTGGGGGAAAAGGGACGAGGGGGGGGGGGGTCAATCTTCCTTCGATATTTGTGGTCACTTAAAAAGATCATTAGGACTAATGACTTCCGTTGAAATTAGCCCTCTCCCAATTATCTAGGACCTTTAGCTCGATAAGACCACTCCTGGGGAAAAAAAAGCAAAAAAAAATGCATCTGTGATATTTCTTTTGGCAAAAAATACAAAATCCCAAATTTTGTAGATAGGAGCTTGTGTGTAAGTAGGAGTGGGGCATGAAAATATTTTGGTGGGTCATGGTGGGTAGGATGTACCCCCTTCGACTGATTACACTTTAGAGCCTTAATTTTGAAAAAAAAGATTCATAGGAATGACGTCAAATTCAAATTGAATTAAAGAACAAAAAAGATACATGATAGTATTGCAATGATGTTTTACGTTGCATAAAATGTGCTAAATTCTGACATTTTTTTTTTCATTAATATAAAATATACCTAGAAGACGGCCCCAAAAGAGACACCAAGTTAACGGCCTTTTAAGTTTCTTCTGGTGAATACACGAAAAATTTTTAATAACGCAATTTAAATTAGACAAGAGAGCATTAGTATTTTAGAAGTGACTAGGAGGTGGGGTGTCCCAAAATCGGTCAGGAACCACTAGGGGTTAAAGTGTTTTATTTTAATATCCTTGGTACTCTAACTGGGAACGGCTTTTTAATTTTTTAATAATGTTTTGTTCATAGTTACCCTTTTTTGTCTGATGAAACAAAGCACAGTAAAAATTCGGAGAATGCTAAAGTGGCAGCATTGAAAGTCACCGCAACCTTGAAGCCAGCAACTTTCAAGGATATAATCACTAACCTGAAAAAATCTCTATATATTTCGCTAAAATGTTTTGACATGTGAACTCGGGTTGCTTATACTTCATTAGAAACGCATGTGGGAACTTTTACAGAGGATAGAAACTGTAACAACAGTCTTAGAAAAGCTGTGGAATTGATTTGAAACGTAAAGGTTTTGGATATTTAGCGTTTATAAAAGGTTATTAGACGCAAGTAGAACACAATAAAATTTCTCTAAGCTTGACTTCAAATTTTTCCTATCACGCACTTATTGGGCATTATCTATGTGTTTTCATACCAACTTGCATTTTGTTTTTTTTTTCCTTATTTTTGTATCTGCTGACTAAGAAAGACTGCTAATGTGGCAATTTCAAAAATGGAAAAAATTAGTCTGCAGGCTAGGCTTTGATAACTGCCAAATAGTGGCATAACCGGGAGCAGTGGATGTGCAGACATACCCCAACGCTAATAAAATCATATGGAACTAAGAATTACTGATTTTATTGACTCTTTCCGCTAGTTGCGAATGTCGGACGGAAAGCTAAGCCACCTTCGGTAGACAGCTTGCGTATAGCGCCCTTTATTATGTATGTTATATATTAAGGTTTAAACATCAAATGGAATTGTAAGAAATAAAAGATAAGCAGAATTTGTTTTTAGCATGACCACTTTTCTGTTATAATTAAAATGAAATGAAAATGGTTTTACTGTTTGAATTTTTATGTATAGTTTTATTTTACTGCAAATTAAATTTTTCCCCGTTATTATGTATTTTTATCTTTATTGAATCAAGTTCTTTTATTGCTGAAAAAAAAATGATCACAAACCAGATTTTGAAAAATCCCAGAGGACTCATTGAGTCAACTAATTTGGAACACAAAAAATTAGTCAACTTAATATTATCGAAGTCAACTGAAGCAGTATTGATTCAGAGTTCAGAGAGTTCAGAGCAATTCAATCGGATCAAACAGTTCGTGGTAACGAACTGTAAGTAAAGAGCGATCCGGCTCATTAGTAACCGAAACTCTAAAAACCTGAATTTTGATAACCATAGATGCCCCAATAGAATAAGTTTTTTCTGCTGATTTCAAATATATAAGTTTCATTAAGCTTAGTTTTACCCATCAAAAGTTACGCGCCTGAGAATATTTGCCTTATTTTCCAAAAAGAGGGAAACACCCCTAAAAAGTCATAGAACTTTAATGAAAATCACACCATCGGATTTAGCGTATCAGAAAACCCTACTGCGGAAGTTTCAAGCTCCTATCTGCAAAAATGTGGAATTTTGTATTTTTGTCAGAAGAAAGATCACGGATGCGTGTTTAATTGTTTTTTTGCTTGTTTTTTTTTCCCCAGGGGTGATCGTATCGATCCAGTAGTCCTAGAATATCGTAAAAAGGATCATTTGAACGGAAGTTAAAAGCTCTAGTGGCCTTTTTAAGTGACCATAAAAACTGGAGGGCAACTTGGCCCCCTTCCAAGCTCATTTTTTCCCAAACTAACCCAATCAAAATTTTGAGATAGCCATTTTGTTCAGCATAGTCAAAAATTTAATAAATATGTCTTTGAGGATGACTTAATCCTCCACAGTTCCCGAGGGAAGGGCTGGAAGCTATGAACTTTGCCCGTTGTTTACGTATAGTATTGGTTAATGGGAAGTATAAAGACGTTTCAGGAGGGATTTTTTCTGATGGGGGGGAGTGTCGGAGGAGGGGGTTACGGGGAAGAGTCCTTCCATGGAGGATGTTTCTTTGGGGGAAGGGATATCTCCCAGCATTATTTATAAAACGATCAGAAATTAAATAAAAAATAGTGTTTTCAACTGAAAGTAAGGAAACAACATTAAAACTTAAAACAAACAGAAATTATTACGTATATGAGGGGGTATGCCCCCTAGTCAATACCTCGCCCTTTTCGCTAAAGTTTTTTTAGTAGTTTCGAAAGAGCTATCTATTCTAATTAACCGGCCTTTGTGATTCAGGGGTTTGTGATTTGAACAAAACTCGAACTTTAGCGTAAAGAGCAAGGTATCGACTAGGGGGCAAACTCCCAAATATAGGTAATAAGACATACGAATATAGAAATTCTTTACGTAAGTTAATTCGTAAATTACGTCAGAACAAAATTTCGAGAAAGCCATTTAGCCAAAAAAGTAAAATTAATATGCAAATATCGTTTTAATTATTCATGTACGGTGAGCCAAAATCAAAGATGCATTAATTCAAAAACGTTCAGAAATTAAATAAAAAAACAAGTTTTTTTAACTGAAAGTAAGGAGCGACATTAAAACTTAAAACGAACAGAAATTATTCCGTATATGAAAGGGGCTGTCTCCTCCTCAATACATCGCTCTTTACGCTAAAGTTTGAAACTGTCACACAACTTTCTTTTTTAAAACAATAAAAAACTTTAGCGTAAAGAGCGAGGTATTGAGGAGGAGACAGCCCCTTTCATATACGGAATAATTTCTGTTCGTTTTAAGTTATAATGTCGCTCTTTACTTTCAGTTAAAAAAAACTTTTTTTATTTATAAAATACAGGATTAAATCTGGACAGCTTGCGTAATCAATTTTTACCTGTGTATGGCTTTGTGGCAAAATTCTGATTATCTTTTTTGAAGATTAAATAAAAAAAACAAGTTTTTTAAACTGAAAGTAAGGAGCGACATTAAAACTTAAAACGAACAGAAATTATTCCGTATATGAAAGGGGCTGTCCCCTCCTCAACGCCTCGCTCTTTACGCTAAAGTTTTTTATTGTTTTAAAAAATAAAGTTGTGAGACAGAGTCAAACTTTAGCGTAAAGAGGGAGGCGTTGAGGAGGGGACAGCCCCTTTCATATACGGAATAATTTCTGTTCGTTTTAAGTTTTAATGTCGCTCCTTACTTTCAGTTTAAAAAACTTGTTTTTTTTATTTAATTTCTGATCGTTTTTTAGTTAATGCAGCTTTTATTTGCGTAAAAATTTTACTTTTCTTTTGCTAAATGGATGTCTTTACAAATTAACTTACGTAACTAACTTCTATATTCGTATATTTTTCTTCTGGCAAAAAATACAAAGTTGCAGATTTTTGCAGATATGAGCTTGAAACCTATGTAATAGGGTTTTCTGATACGCTGAATCTGACGGTGTGATTTTCATTAAAATTCTTTCACTTGTAGGGGATGTTTCCCCCCTCTTTAAAAAATCGAGTAAATTTTCTCAGGCTCGTAGCCTTTGATGAGTAATACTAAACTTAATAAAATTTATATATTTAGGATCAGCATTATAAACACATTCTTTTGATACATTTATTGACATCAAAATTTCGTTTTTAAAAGTTTTCGATTACTATTGAGCCGTATCGCTTGTTTTTTTATTGTTTTTTTTTATTACGTATATGTTATTACGTATATGAAGGGGTTCTCCCTTAGTCAATACCACGCTCTTTACGTTAAAAGTTAAAAAAAATTTGATTCACAAACCCCTGAATCACAAAGGCCGTTTAATTAGAATAGATAGCTCTTTTGAAAGCACTAAAAAAAACTGTAGCGTAAAGAGCGAGGTATTGACTTGGGGGAGAACCCCCTCACATACGTTATAATTTCTGTTCGTTTTAAGTTCTAATATTCCTTCTTACATTTCAGTTGAAAAAACTTGTTTTTTTTATTTAATTTCTGATCGTTTCTTAAATAATGCTTGGAAATCCGGCGCCCCCTTCATAGAAATGTCCCTTACCCCAAAGAAACATCCTCCACGGAAATATTATCCAGAGTAACCCCCTCCTCTAGCCCCCCCCCCCCTCCAGAAAAAATCCTTCCTGAAAATGGTTGTATACTTCCCAATAACCAATAAATAATGCTGGCAAGTCCGGCGCCCCCTTCATGGCAATTTCCCTTCCCCCATGAAAACTTCCTTCATGAACAGATCCTCCAACATAACCACCGACCCACCCTTCCCTCCCACTACCAGAAAAAAAACCTCCTGAAAACTTCTGTATACTTCCCAATAACCAATACTATATGTTAACATTGGGTAAAGTTCATAACTTTTAGCCCTCCCTCTGGGAACTTCGGGGGATTAAGTCATCCTAAAAGACATATTTATCATATTTTCGACCATGCTGAACAAAATGGCTATCTCAAAATTTTGATCGGGTGACTTTGGGAAAAAAAATAAGCGTGGGAGGGGGCCTAGTTGCCCTCCATTTTTTTTGGTCACTTAAAAAGGGCACTAGAACTTTTAATTTCCGTTCCAATGAGCCCTCCCACGATATTCTAGGACCACTGGGTCGATACGATCACCCCTGGGAAAAAAAAAAAAACAAACAAACAAACAAAGAAACAAACAAATAAACACGCATCCGTGATCTTTCTTCTGGCAAAAAATGTAAAATTCCACATTTTTGTAGATAGGAGCTTGAAACCTCTACATTAGGGTTCTCTGATACGCTGAATATGATGGTGTGATTTTCATTAAGGTTCTATAACTTTTAGGGGGTCTTTCCCCCTTTTTTTGAAAATCAGCCAAATTTTCTCAGGCGCGTAACTTTTGATGGGTAGCACTAAACTTATGAAAGTTACATATTTGAAATCAACATTGAAATCTGATTCTTTTGATATATCTATTGGTATCAAAAACCCGTTTTCTAGAGTTTCGGTTACCATTGAGCCGGGTCGCTCCTTACTTACAGTTCGTTACCACGAACTGTTTGACAAGAAAAATAACTTATTGCTTTTGTTACGACACTAGATCAAATTAAGCACTACATTTGTACATTGATAAGATCCTAAGTGTGAAAATGACAAACCAAACAATAGAGGCCGAGAAAATACAAAATGCCTAGTTTTTTGCGAGAGATTAATTTCAAATTGGATTTATTACCAGCGCTTTCGGAGAAAGTTAATGCAATTCCTGGACTTTCGGATAGCATTGCTGCCTTACAATTACAGATGAATAACAGAAGTACACAGCTATCTAGCAATGCTAAGACAAATGAAGAAATTTAAAAAAAGAGCTGGGAAATGTGAAATCAGACATAGTAATCACATATGAGCGAGCCAACCAGCTCGAAGCAGAGCAAAAAAGAACAAATTTGATTATATATGATTATACTCAGCAACACCTTGGCAAGTATGCTGTGAAGCAAGAAATAATGGATTTATTAAACCGTACTATGCCATCTCTCAAAATAAGTCGAGGTGATGTACGTGACATTTTCAGATTGAAATAAGGGCCAGTAGTAGTGAAGCTAAACTCGGTCAAAATCAGAGACGACATCTTAAGAAATAGTCCCTTATTGAGAAAGGTAGGTCTATCCGTGGCCCCAGATTACACGGCTGAACAAAGAGAGGCCCGTAAACATTTAAAGGAAATTATGAATCTTGCACAGAACGACGGCCGTGATGCAAGTTACGAGGTGACAAGCTGTTTATCCAAGGCCGACTATTCAGGTACGTTGGAAAGGCTGTGATTGAGGTTAAAAGTAGCTTGGTGCCAGTTACAAATCTTGGTCCACCTCCTAGTGATAGGCTCCCAAATGACCCCGCTGTTATCCCGATGGGGCTTGATACTGATGCCAGTGATAATAATAATAAAAAATTTTATTTCAACCCTTCATACAAATACATGTAAATGCTCGAAGGAGTTATAAAAGCGAAAGAAAAAAAAATAACGAAAAAATCACACAACGCTACAAAACAAAATTAAACTGTGATAACCATGGAGAAGAGAAAACAAACGAAATCAAAATCACGATTTTAATGCACAAGACTAGCCAATGGAAAGTCGTGGATTGTTGTATTTTGCACCAGTGATAGTGGTGCCGAAAGAGTAATACCATCAACAGCCTATTCTCAGGCAGTATCGGCAACTAAAAGACCTGCTAGGGCTTTTATTAGCCCTTACGACCTAAATCGACCAGGCACTCGTAAAGTGGCACCCAGAGGAACCATTCTCCAGGGAAAGGATTTAACAGAAAACCTCGCAGAAGTTTTCCGGTGATTTTGTTGATAATAGACAGCGAGATATGCTAACAGATATTAATAGTCGCAGTCGTGAGTATTACCATTTTGCCTTTTTTCCGACAGAAGCTAGGAGCGAGAAACTCCAAGAAGAGGCTAGTGATATTAATGCACTGACAGAGAGCGTAGACGCAGAGGAAATAAAGGGTCATGTACTGAGTTTAGTGTCATGGAACATACAAGGACTACGTGATAAGTTGCCTTATTTATATGATGAATTACTTTCGTTTGATGTGATTTTGTTTATTGAAGCATGGAACGATCATTCTCCTATATCACCTCTCCCAGGGTATTTGGTTGAACAGGTTGTGCGTAAAACAGCAAGAAATAATAGACATTATGGCGGTATTTTGGTTTTGATTAAATCATCAGCTATTGATGGTTATGAAAGAGTTAATAGTAGATCTGAAAACTTATTTTGGCTGCGTATTTATTTTAAATGTGGGAAGAGATTAATTTTGGCTGTTGTGTATATCCCTCCACAAAATAGTTCGTATAGTCGAGAAAATACTTGGGAAATTTTAGATGATGAACTGTCGCTAATACAAGAAAGTTATAGTGATTTTGAGTGCGTTTTGATGGGGGATAATTATGCTTATACCGGTGTTGAGGTTGAGGTTCCCGATTTATTAATCCCAGATTTAGGAGATTTGGTCCCAATTTGTTGTGGAATACCGTGAAGTAATAAGGATGAAAAAAGAAAAATAAGTGTTTGGGGAAGAAAGCTCCTGGCGCTTTGCGGGGAACATGGTCTGATCATTGCGAATGGAAGGTTTGGAAATGATAAGGGTCTAGAATTGGTTTGAGAATTAATGTTAGGAAGACTAAGTCACTAAGGCTAGTAATAAATGAAGATGAAAAGGTGACGTTGGGTAATGAAAAGATTGATCAGGTGGGCATCTTCACTTACCTGGTAGTCTTATTAGTAAAGATGGTGGGAGCAGTGATGTTAAACGTAGAATAGCAAGATGTTAAAAGTAGAATAGCCAATGCAAAGGGTGTTTTTTCACAGTTAAGAAAAAGTTTGGAAGAATAGGAAGAAGATAAGTCTGCAAACCAAGATTAGAATATTAGAAGCTACAGTGATGACAGTGGTCAAATATGGCTCTGAATTATGGACTTTCCGAAAAGTGGATGAAGATTTACTAGATATTTTCCAGAGAAATTGCTTAAGAATTGTTCTGGATACCCGGCTGACTGACAATATTTCAAACAATAGGCTATACGAAAAATGTGGTTCAATACCGCTCTCTAGGGCTATAATGAAAGAAAGGTTGAGGTGGCTAGGGCACGTTGTGCATATGAAGGATGATATATTGCAGAAAAACTGTTCTTTTCGGCCAACCTCCTAGGGCTAAATGGAAAGCAGGTCGTCCCCGTCTGGGGTGGGAGGAAACGTCATAAAGAAAGATTTAAAGGAAATGGGAACTTCGTGGGCGGATATAAAAAGGGAGTCTTTGAATAGATTGGGGTGGATGATGAACATGCGTAGCTGTGTTGGTCTCAGGTGGCTTGGTGTTGCGGTGAATTGTTAGTAATAATAGTAGTAGCAAATAATGAATGAATCGCCCTGAGTACTGTGGAGCGGTTGACATCCCAAAGACATAATTACTAGATCTCTCCACAATGCTGAACAACCCAGCTCTATTAAAATCTTGATTGGGTGCGTTTTCGGGGAATGACAGGCTTAGGGGATGGTTGCCCTCAGTTCACTGTTGACTCTTAAAAGGGCACTAGAGCTTCCGATTTCCAATCATACAAGTCCCAATCCGATACGAAGCTTATACGACCACCCGTTCCATATAAACCTTATATGCCCCGTGGCATAGCTTACAACCCTTGCCCCTGGGCTATAGGGGGGGGGGTCCACCCTGAAGGCATTATTTTATGTTCTTTGGACTATTATGAATAAAATAGCTACCTCACAATTTAGATCAGATACATTTGGGGAAAAGAGGATTTCAGGGAGGAGGGAGGGTTAGGTGCTCTCCATCTTAAAAGGGAACTAGAATAATACATTTCCAATCAAATAAACCTCCTCTATAGTTCACACGATCTCTCCTTCCATTAGAACCTTATATATACCTGGGGCATAACTAACAACCCTTGCTCCCAGATTTAGGGGAGGGGAGGATTGTGCCAAACCCAAAGGCCTTATTGCTCTTCTTTCACCTTGACTCTTAAATAGAACAATAGAACTTCTGATTACCAATTCAGAGAGCCCCCTCTGAAGTTCAAACGACCACCCTTTCTATAAAAAACATTATATGCCTCCAGGACATAACTTTCAACCTTTGTACTGAAGGTTGTGGGGGTTTGTCATCCTCAAAGACATAATTTCTAGACTTTTCAACTACGCTGAGCAAACTGGCTGTGGGCTCGTTCACCTCCAATCACTTCTAACTATTAAAATGGGCACTAGTCTTTTAAATTTCAAATCGACAGAGCCGCTTTCGAAGTTTCTATGACTACTCCTTCTAAACAAAGTGCCCTGGTCTAAAAATTAACATAAACAAAAATAAATAAATAAATATTATATTGTGCCCGCATCGCTCTCTACTTATGCAGCGCTACTGCGCCTCCTATGATATTGGCCTTGTTAACGTTTATGCCTGAATGATTCTCCATACCATTGTTCGTCAATTCAGGCTATCCACAATACCAATTATGGCGAGCTTTTATCTGTTAGAAAGGTTTTTATTCGCCTCTTTCTCTAGCACCGAGTCACTTAACGTTAAATATACCTTTTAAGAAAAATGTAGGCAAAGCTATGATTACACTTATTTGGCCTGGGAACTATTTAACGTTAGTTTCTGTAGCTTAAAGCTTTCTACTTTTATTCCAAGGCTGTTTCAACATCGAGTAATAACGTAAGCATGACTTATTACAACTGATTAAACAACAATAAAATTGTAATTGTGTCATTTAACAATTATGGTGGAATATATTCAATCGATTAGAAAAATATATCTTTTTTCTTTACATTAAAAAAAAAAAAAAACAACAACTGTAAAATCCATGGCCTCGCTTGATTCTTGTGAATTGATGCCCCCTTGAAAGTCTTAAAAATTATTAACAGGGATAGCCTGCCTAGTATACCTACCTATCTAGGAAAAAGACAACCATCAAAGCCTCGCCCATGCCCATTACATCCCCGTATCATCTCAATCCAAAAATGAACCCTTAAAGCAAAACAGGAGGGAAATACCAGGGGCTACTAAAAATGTATAACTACGCTTGACAAAGCACTCGGGTATTGTAATTTTGATAATTTCAAATGTTTGCTTAAATCTTCTTTCCGGAAGTTTTGTGTTTGTAATTTGCCCTTTAGCTTGTTTTGCCGCCCAGGGAGTTTGCCCCCTCTAGCCCTCCTAGATCAGACACTGCACAAGAATTAACATGATATTTTTAAATTTCCACAATTTTGATGTCAATTTACGGATTTGGTCCTAAAGCTAGCACTATTTAATTAAAATGTATACAGCAATATACAGGAATCTGATATACTATATGGTGGGCTCAAAAATTTCTTAGAAGTGAACGAGCAAAAACTAGTTTTCACTATTTCTGCTGAGTTCAAATGAGGTTAAGTATTAGGTTTTAGGCCGTTCCTTTTCTTATGGGGAAACATCGTATCTGGGCGGTTCCTTCTCTACGAGGGCTAGCTACTCTTGTTGCTAGGAATAATTATTTTTATCATGAAAAACACCAACATATTTGATTTTCTACAAGTGAACATATAGATGCTTGTCCAAAGAATTGGACAAGCATCCCGTACTTGCAGTTTATTGGAAACTTTCAGGTCAAAGTGCCAGTATAAAGACCCCCCAATGTTTAAAGTAAAGAGGTGTTTTTTTACCATTTCAATATGTAAATTTATTCCTATTAACCTTATTTTACACTGTGCTCCCTGATTTAGTGTAATTTCGCTTTATTGAAAAATTAAGGCAATTCACTTTTGGTGGCTGGAAAGTCCCTGCAAATATTAAAAACTGCATATTCAGGTCGTTACTGGAAATTTAAGGTTATGGCTAGATTTAAAAATATTGATGCTCTTTTAAAATTCTGAATTTAGACTTGAAAATGCCGTTACTGATTTAACCTCTAATTTATTACTACGCTCTCAAGAAACATTTTCCCTAAGCTCCTCCCTGTCTTGTTCTTCAAGGTTTAATAACCTTTCTGATTATGATGAAATAAATGGACAAATGATAGACCCAAAGTTTTACCTAGTCCTTTTAATCTGATTGTGTTTTGCTATTTTTATTATTCCCCAGATCAAACTGCAGCACAAAAACAGCAATTTGACGAACAATTACATAGTAGTGCCGAATTTGTCCTGTGCAAATACCAAAACGGTGATGCAAAAAAATTTCAAAGAATGTTGCGTAATTGATAGAATAAGTCAGCAATTTTATAGAATTAAAGGCTGATATTTTCTGTAAGTTACAGTTCATCTATATTTCTTATGCAAGATGTATTTTAAGCCGAAATCTATTTTGCAAAGAGACTTCGGATTACAAAACTTTTGACAGGTTAAGTCAGCCTGAAGACTTTATACTGTTAGGTAACAAAGTTATGTTTATTTCATCTTCCCTGTATTTTAAAGTACCTGAAAATACTAGAATGCGGCATTTTTCGGTCAAACAAAGGCACCAAAGGCTAGATGGCAATAGTTGTAAATGTTTTTTTTTTTTAACAAAAACGACACTATCCACTTTTATAAGTTTACTATACCTTTTCGGTTCCACTTTAATCACTAAATGGTGGCTACCATAAGCTTGGAAATTATTTTCAATTTTTAAATGGTATAGAAAATAAGAGGGATATATTGTCGTAAGAATTAAAAAAAAATGGTTTTAAAACTGGTTTGAGAACTAAAGGTAAAACGATTTAACCTTACGGAAAAAGATGAAAAGCATCGACCATTTTACTAAACAAATAAATCTACTGTTCAGACCAGATACTCATTGTTTGATTACGGATTAAAAAAAAAAAAAAAAAAAAAAAATATATATAAACTGACGAGCTTACGCCTAGTTTTCGAATGACCCCAAGTCAGAAAACATGACAGGGGGTTTGATAGTGGAAAGGAATTCCTTTGCGCATTTCAAAACAATGTTGTCTACAACCGGTATATTTAGGATTCTCCAGTGAGGACAGAAATAACATTTCAAAACAAACTCATTGAAAAGTAACTATAAAAAGTAACAATAAAAAAAGTAACAGTGGTATTTAATGGCTCTGAAAAAAAATAGTACGGGGGGTGAACAATACAAGCAAGCGGTCATTCATGCTCCCTAGTCTAATATAGCATATATCTAAAATACAAAATAACTATTAAATAGATGTAACAAGATTTATTCCAAATTTAGGGGTGTGCCCTCTTCCCCCTCCCTAATTATCACCAGCGTGACCTTTTAAGCTGCCTTAGGCTGAATATAAGTGAAATTTGGAATAACAAAATTTAACAATTACGAGGGAGCATATAAAAGTTTTCACTTTTATAACTTTAATAAATCAAATAATATTAACATTTTGATTACTAAATATCAGTATATGCATATAAAAACTGACAATGCACATTCATTTGTATTTTTTCAGTTAAGTGCAAATTTTGTTCTGGCCTTGGGAAGGCATAGGGGTTTTGCGCCCAACTTATGTTAATTTCTGCTCGTTTTGAGTTTGACTCGGTTACTTGTTGTAATTTCTGTTTGTTTTTGATTTCATTTATTTATCGATGCTGATTTGTGGTAGTTTCACGCTTGGTAGATTATTTGATTTTATTTTTGCTTTTTTTTGTTTAATGGAGTTCTTTACTTTTCTTTGAAAAACCTATTTTGTCGGAAAAGTTTTTTTAATTAATTTCGGTTCGTTTTATATTGACATAGTCTTTTCAGGGAAAAAGAATATAATACTTTAAATCTTTTCGTTTTTTTTAAGACTTTATAGTTTCGTCTGCTGTTTGTACACTGAAGAAAAATTTTCAGCAATTTTTAACAACATAAACCCTTTTAGAAATCTGGACACAAATAGGACTGTTTAATTTAGTTTCATACCTCCTCTAGTTGACCTGAAATGAAAACTTGATACCATTCGCAAAAAAATATGTTTACTTTCTTTGATAGCTTGGATACACTTACGCTATTTTGATTTGGTTAAATTTTAAGAGCAGAAGTAGCCTCGAAAGCTTGAACATAATACCCTCAGTCGTTCTTGGGATACTGCTGAGATGCCTTATTGGGAATTAGCATTAACACGGTGCATTTTGATTTAATCTTAAGGCAAAATTTAGTTTTTAAACATATTGGGCAAATGGGAGGGTGGGCGTGGGAGGGTGGGAGTGGGAGGGGGATTAGTTGCCCTCCAATAACTTTCAACCGTTAAAAAGGGCATCAGCCCTTTCTATTTTCAATCGAATGAGCCCTTTTCGAAGTTCCCACGACAACTCCTTTGATACTAAGTGCCCTGGTCTAAACAACAACAACAACAAAAATAATACATTATACCCACATCGATCTTTACTATAAAAATGTCAAGCCTTCCAATCATTTTCGACTATTAAAAAGGGCACTAGGCCTTTCGATTTCCAATCGAATGAGCCCTTTTTGAAACAACAACGCTTTCTATAAACACCTTATATGCCCCAAGGGCATAAATTGAAACCCTTACCCTAAGGTCTATTAGGGTGGTTTTCATCCTCTAAGACCGAATTTCCAGAACTTTCAACTACGTTAAACAAAATGGCTATCACAAAATTTTGATTGGATGTGTTTGGGGAAATGGTGGGCATGAGAAGGGCAGTATTAGCTCTCCAATCACTTTCAACTATTAAAAATGGCCCTAGCCCTTTCAATTTCCAATCAAATGAGTCCTTTTGAAGTTTCTACGACAAAACTTTCAATTTAAATCTTATATGCCCCCAGGGCATAACTTATAACCCTTGCCCTGGGTGCTGGGGGGGTGTCCTTCTCAAAGTCCTAATTTCCAGAACTCTCTACTACGTTGAAAAAAATGGCTATTTGAAAATTTTGATTGTACGTGTTTGGAGGAATGGTTTGCTTGAGAGGGGGGTTAGTTACCCTCTAATCACTTTCGACTATTACAAAGGGCACTAGCCCTCTCAATTTCCAATTGAATAAGCCCCTTTTGAAGTTTTACGACAACTCTATCTATAAAAACCTTATATGCCCCCAGGGCCGAACTTACAAACCTTTGCCCTTGGGGCTCTGGGGGGTAAAAGTCTGGGGAAACTATTAAAAAAAGGAAATTTCAATTTCCGATCAAATGAACCCTTTTTGAAATTTCTATAACAACTTTCTATATAAACTTTATATGCCCCCAGGGCGTAACTTACAACCCTTGCCCTGAGGGCTGTGGGGGGGGGGAAGGGTTGTCATCCTTAAAGACCTAATCTGCAATACTTTCAACTACGTTGAATAAAATCTAAAATATTGATTGGATGTGTTTGGGGAAAAGATGGGCGTGAGAGGGGGGAGGGTAGTTTCCCTCAAATCTCTTTCGACTGCTAAAAAGCGCACTAGCCCTTTGAATTTCCAATCATAACTGCACTAGAGAAAGCTGGTCCAGATCAAGCATATGCCCGGGGACATAATCAAGGCCCGATCAGAGGTGAAAAAAATCGCATAAATTATTAACAAATTCACATCCAATAAAAAGTTATAAGCCCAGCCTTGGCAAAAAAATATTTTTCTGAAGCTACCCTCCTCTTTTTTATGTGCTTAATTTATGTCTTATCTTCCCATTTGAACCTCATAATTGTGATGAAAGCAAAGAAAATATCGAAAGAATAATAGACACTTGCCTTTCAAATAATCTTCTCTTGACGTGCTGGGGAATTGCCTAGATCTTCTTAGGGAATATTCTTGATTGCAAGTGGGAGATGAAAAAATATTTATATAATAGGTTTTAGCTTGTAAGAAAGAATAGATCAATGACGCTAAATTGCCCTATGAGAGTTTTTTCTAGAGCTTTGTCCAGTTAATATTACTCTTATTTAGTTTTATCCTTTTTTTATCGAATATAAATTATTTAGAAACGATGAAATAAGATAAATTTTTATTTCTAAACAACGTAAATCACAAACTCAACTAGGCGGAATTTGCACTTTAGTGTAAAAAGAAACAACGAAAAAAAAATGAACAAGTCAGGCCTTCTCCCTAAAGGAGGTGAAGGGACTGCTGGGCAGCTTTTGGTTGTTGGTATTTTACTATCTGTTTTAAATTAAGAGAATTACATAAGGAAATTAATTGTATACCAGTAGCATCAGCTACCATATCACGTTAAGCGCTCCAAAAAGTTATTTGTTTTGTCTCAAACTATCAATTCCAAGATCATATTTGACCCCATATCCAAAACCCAGTTCAAAGGATTATCAAAATCTAAGAAAAACTTGAAGATTATTAGATATGAGAAAAAATCCTCATTTCTACTTGTGTTTTCCCGAAAAGATAAATTAAACCCATCGAAACCAGTGCCCATTCAGTCTTTTCTGTCCAATTCACCCTTGACAATAAAAATTTTACAGCAATGACAGGCCGAGACTTTTGGTTAATGTTATTGTCAGTAGAACCCTGATTGATTGAAATTGATCGATCTTCAGTAGTGTTCAGAATTGATCATGCTCCCTTTGGATGCTGCTTAGCACAAGTTTTATTATATTATAACTAGTATCAAAATTCGATACCGAAGTTTTGAATTTACAATTGAAATATAACTATCATACCCAAAACAACAAAAAAAAAATAAAAAAAAAAATAAAAAATGAGTAGAATGCTCAAATATTCAAGTTTAATCACATACCCACAACTAGGATCGTATCCAGGATTTCTTTTAGGGTTGGGGAGGGGTTTCAAAAGGATTTTTTCGGGGAGGGGGAAAACAAAAAAACTTAGTAAACTTATCAAAGATTTGTTTATATTCATTTTTGCTCCATTCATTTTTGCTCCAGTCTGACAAATATTTAGGGGAGAGGGGTCCGATATCCCCCCCCCTAGATACGATCCCACCATGGTTGATAATATTTTCAATTTAACTAATAAAATCATTAAACCGCATAACATGCAAGAGTACATATCCACATGCTTAAAATGTGTCGAATTAAGTGGATATGTTTTTGTGCAAACTATTAATTTTGAATTTCATCAACGAGAACTTGACGATGATGATGAGTATCTGTACAACAGTTTGACTGGGTTGAAATTACTCGGATTATCCCCTTCTGATTTGCTCCCATGACTCCTGGCCTTTCTTGAAGAATTATCCTTATTGACTAAAATACTATGTGACCCAAATTTTTGTCTTCTTGTTGCTGAATAACAGAGTGGCCAAAGGGGCTCTGAGTTTGCTTTTAGCACTGGACTTCTCTAAAAAACAAAAATAACTAATTAGTGACAAATATCTGTTAATTGCAGAAGCAAATATGCAATCAGGACTTACAAATTGAATTAGCTAAGGAAATATAAAATTAAAATTAAATTTTCTTTAACAAAAATATTTGCACAGAGAAGCAGAAAGCCTAGCTTTAGAATAAACCACTGGTTAAAAGAAATTCGTTGTTTTTGCCGGCGTAATATTTCCCACAAAATAACTAGTCAGGTTTTATAATGACGGAGTAATTTTTATCTCCAGAAATTGAACTTCATTGCCAGGCTAGTTGTGTCGCTTAGCTTTAATATTCGTTTAGTGCTCAGCTTTCTTACTTGAATTCTCCTTACTTGAAAAAATTGATTATTTTTCAGATCATGCTGGAATTCACAACCTTCTCTCCCCTCTTCCGCGGAAAAGTTTTTTGCGTGGAAAAACCCCGCACCAGAAAAATATCTCCAGGAAATTCCCTCCATGGTGAAAACTTCCCGAGACAATTCCCCTGGAACATACTCTCTTTTGTAAAATTGATTAGCCGCAAAGATAGTAAGAATTTGGGATTATTTTTCCCCTGAAAGTTTCCCGTGGAAAATTTTCCCTGGAAACTTTCCTCCCTTCGGAAAACTTTCCCCTTGGAAGATCCTCCACCACAGAAAATTTCATCCGAAAAATCTCCGTTAGTTTCCTTTTAAAACGTACTGGAAGTAAACACATTGGCAATTTGCATTACTTACAGCCCTTTCCCAAGTGGCCTTGGGGGGGGGGGGGGTCATAGCATGCCTAGAAGCATAGTTTCTGGACCTAAAAAAAGTGACGTGGAATTGAGGCTATTTGCCCTAAAATATTTTAGTCACTTAAAAGGGAGACTAGAAATTTTAATTTTCGTTTGATTGAGCCCTCTGTCAATCTTCTAAGGCCATTGATTCAATACAATCAGCCCTGAGGAAAAAAATAACAACAAACAAACATCTAGTGTCTTTCTTCTTGCAAAAAAAATACATACAAACTCCCCCATTTTTACGGATAGGAGATTGAAACCTCTGCATTAGGGTTCTCTGATATTACCTTAAAATTACCTTAAATCGCACTCGCCAGCGATAAGGACGAATCCTGTAGACGCCGGTCAATGATGATGGTGACTCAGCTCATCGGACGCATCCCAAACTGTGCGCCATGGCTTGCTGCACCAACCTCTGTCAACAGCTGACTTGAAGACTTCAGTATTAGGGGACATGACTGCATTCTGGCTAAGGAATTCCATAAGCCAACCACACGGTTGGAGAAAGATTTGTTTCGCAGCCTGGTATTAGCGCGTTTCCGATAGAGCTTTAGGGGGTGCCTTCTTGTTCTTGACGAACTATCTAACTGGAATAAGTCAGGGATGATATCGTGGTTGCAGATCAATTTGTATGTCATCAATACATCCCCTCGCTTACTTCGGTATGTGAGAGATGGTATTTTGAGCCTCTGGAGTCTGGTAGAATATGGAAAATTTTGAAAACCCCTTATGCATTTCGTTGCTCGCCGCTGCACCGATTCCAGAATCGATTGGTCAAGCTTGTTAACTGGCGTGGCAATGGACATCCCAAATTCTAATTTTGGTCGGATCAGGCCCTTTAGGAGCTTAGTAATTACTGCTGGAGATCTACTGCAGAACGTTCTCTTTATTATACCGAGAGTTTGGTTGGCTTTGGCTACTGCAGACTGCGTGTGTAAGTTGAATTTGAGCTTGTTATCAACCAAGACTCCCAAATCTTTTTCGCAGTGACTGGTTGTAAGTGGCTGTTTAGAACCACCATTGGATTCCATAAAATACTGGCTGAGAGGGTTGTTTGCTCCAAAGTGTATGACCTTGCATTTCTGGATATTAAATTCTAGTCGCCAGGTTTTTGCCCACGTTGAGAGTGCGTCGAGATCTGCTTGGATGTCTTTGGTACTTTGGGGGTCATAAATCGGACAGATTATTTTGGAATCATCAGCATATAGGCAAATCTTATTCTTTATCATTGAAGATGTATCATTAATATAGATGTTGAATAGAGTTGGGCCCAAAACCGTGCCTTGGGGTACTCCGCTTTCTATATCCGCTGATTTTGATAAGAAAATTGATCCACCATCCCTAAATACTCTTACCACCTGCTTCCTGTTGGTAAGAAATTGCATCGTCCAATTTATGACTTCATCGTGGACGCCTATTGCGTGGAGTTTAGAATTTAGCCTCCTATGACATACTTTATCAAACGCTTTCGCTAAGTCTAATAATATCATATCAACTGGGGATCCCGTGTCCATAAGTTCTGTGACATGCTCGTAAGCATCAATGAGGTTAGTATCAACTGATTGATTGGGACGGAAGCCATGCTGGCTAGGAGATAGTAGCTTGTTTGCATTTAGGTGTTCAATAATGGCTGAATTAACTATCCCTTCAAGAAGTTTTCCCACTCCCGAGGTGAGACTAATTGGTCGATAGTTGCTGGCTTCATCTCTGCTGCTTCCTTTATGAACAGGTGTTATGTAAGCTTCCTTCCAGTCTTGTGGAATAGATTTAGTATTTAGGGACTTTTGGAATAGTAGGGTGAGAGGATGTGATAGTACTGCATACGTCTCCTTTAAGAGCCGAGGGGGCACTCCGTCAGGTCCTGTTGATTTATTTGGGTTAATCTTCTTTAGTCGAGTCTCTACATCTACTTTAGTAATATTAATGGGCAGCATACTTTTTTGAATTTCGTAATGTGGGGGGTCTGGAAGTGGGGCATTATCTGCAACTGTGAATACTGAAATCAACTGCTTATTTAATGCATTAGATATCTCCCTTGGGTTGCAGATTTTAGATCCATCTTGTACAAGTTGAGTGACAGAATGCCTCCCAGGCTTACCCGATGACACATACCTCCAAAATTTCTTAGGGTTAGTTTTTGTTGCAGCTGCCACTGATTCCTCATACTTCTCGGTGGTATTTCTGGAGAGACTTCTCAGCTGGTTACGCGCCTGCTTATATTTCGTGTAATAGTCAGCCTGGTTTTGATTCTTTGTGTACAGCTTCCAGTATTTCTTTTTTCTGTTCCTAGCCATTTTCATTTCTTTTGTAATATACGGGAGGGTTTTCGGTTTCCTTTTCCATTTTGTAGAAGAGTGATTTTCAATAGCCTTCAATAATATTCTTTCATAGTTGTCCATGACTCTTCCACATCTGTATTCTCAATGAGAGACCAATCACATTGAGTCAGTTCCTGACGAATTAGACTGTAATCAGTGTACACGTGTTTTGTAAATTCTAGTCTTTGGGGATACAGTCTAAAACTGCAACTTATGACAATGTGGTCACTAGCTCCAAATGGTGGTAGGGGCTCGATGTTTATTATAGACTCTTGGTCTTTTGCTAGTAGTAGATCAAGTAGCGAAGGGTTCTGAACATTTCTATATCTTGTCGGGAAGTTAACTGCCTGGTACAAAGAATGATTAAATAGGCACTCCAGAAATGATCTTATTAAACTATTTTCAGAAAAACCGAATCCGTAAACCCATTGAATATTTGGGAGATTAAAATCACCAACAATAATTATGTTTCCTCGTAGCTTCATTTTAATATCAATTGAAGTACTCATAGTAATTAGAGAGGATTCAAGGCTAGGGGAACTGGGGCTTCTATACATGCAACCAATGTAAAATGGCCCACAAGGCAGGAGGATAGATATCCACACTTGTTCGATATATGGCTCATAATCTGAATTAATATCTATGCTTCCTACCTTCAGAGAGCTTCGGATGTACGCGGCTATTCCCCTTCCTCCTTCTCTAGATAAGTTGGTGACCAGGGTATAGTCGGGTATCTGGATCTGGGTATCTCCAAGAGGAGTGTTGGTCCATTTAGGTTTAATCTCTCAGAAAGCGTAAACGTCTGCTTTTTCCGTCGAAACGGCATATTTAATCTCATGGAGCTTTGACGTTAAACAATCTACGTTACTGAAGACAACTTTCAGACCATTGTTCATCCAATGCGTGCAAATTTTATTCGGGCTATTATCCAGATCATTACATTCCCCAGATTCTATGCTGCTGTGGTTTGAAACATCACTCATGAAAACAGTCTGCTCGGAAAGAATACAGCTTACTGATCTCGCACTGTAAAAAGATTCACTTGATTCATCAATAGTACTTATTTCAATATTAGAAGACACAGGGCTATTTACACCACTCTATATTTCTTTGAGAATCCTCTAGTTCGTGTCCATTGCAGCTGGTGCTGCGGAGGTGGGCACGTTTTTTGGAACAATTCTGTTGCCTCGAATGACTAGGCTTTCCTCACCATTAGCTCGTCGCGCATGAAGTACTTCATACAGCTTTGTCCTCTTTATACGGTCGGCTTTTGAAACATCATTTCTAAACTGAATTTGGCCTGTTCCTTTTCTCTCATATGACTTTTGCAGGATTACTTTCTTATTTTTTAATTCATCAACCGAAAAAATAATGGGGCTCGCCTTACGCGAATCATTTTCATTCCTGGAGTTATTGGGACTGACGAGGCGGCGAACATTTTTTACAGCTATCCGTTGTAGGCCGTATTCGTTACATAAGAAGTCATGGATGAATGTCTCATCATTGGGTTGCGGCAATACTCCGAATGCTAGGATATTTAATTTGCGTCTTTGTTTGTCTCTATCTTCAGCGATCAATTTTCTCACGTTGCTCTCGAGTTGCTGGTTCATTTCATCTTTAAGAGATTCTACTTGAGATTTGATTAGCTTTTGTAACAGATCAGGATTACTAGCAGCCCCCGGGGCTTGCTCAAGCGAAGTAATACGAGTCTCCACATCCTTGAACTTGGCATCAATGTCTTTCTTGAACTCTTCTTTGAATTCACTAAATGACTGTTTAACTGCATTCTTGATTTTAATATCTAGGTCCTGTACAGCAGTTATTGCAGGTTCAAGTGGTTCAAGCGTTTTTTTAACTATGGCTTGTATTTCAGCTGCACTAGCGCCACTATGGGCGTTACCTTTACAAACAGGACACTTCCATTCGCAGCCTAATCTCCTTGTCATTTTTGTCAGAAGATTATACTCGGGATTGCTAATTTCAAGGCAATCGATGCAAAGCCATTGTTTACAAATGTCACAGTTCATAGCACTAGATTCTTCATCCAGACTCTCGTCACAAGCAGCGCAAATGTCTTTGCCTTTTTTGGGCTTTCTCGTTGCCTTTTTGATGGCATTCGGCAACTTTCAGGCACTGATATCAAGGCAACCCCAAATAAAACTCAAACTCAGTTAACAGGTAATAGTACGCAACTTGGATAACAGAATGCAACCAGGAACACGAGAATGCAGCGCCGCTAGGTAGCGTTAGTGTAAAGTCCAAACTTTGGGATAAATTATAGGAAAGAAAACAGCTAAGTCTATAAGAATCACACTATTCCAGCATGATACACGTATTTTTCTCTTATTAGTTCAATATCATCTCAACAAATTAATCACTTGTAGCCACAGTTTTTAAAATTTTTCACAGGCAAGCTAAACTAGGTGTATCTTATCCAGATAGAAAATCACCATATGCCAACCAAATCTTTTGATATACGTGTTGTTATCAAAATTCTTTTTTTTAGTTTGTTTTATTATTAGGTCGAGTCACTCCTTATTACAAATTAAAAAAAAAAAGTTTTTGAACTAAAAGTAACGAAAAAATTCAAACTTAGAACGAACAGAAATTATTACGTGTATGAAGGGGTTGCCCCTTCCTCAATACCTCGTTCTTTACGAAAAAGTCTGACTTTGTGTTCCAATCATTTAAGAATAACTCTTGAAACACGAGGGCGATTTAATTAGAAATATAAGCAGCTCTAAAATCTTTTCTAAAGAACTTTAGCGTAAAGAGCAAGGTATTGAGGAGGGGGTAACCTCCCTCATATACGTACTAATTTCTGTTCATTTTTAGTTTCAATGTTGCTCCCTCCTTTCAGTTATGAAAACTTTTTTTTATTCAAAACCTGTTCGTTTTTTAAATAATACCTCATTGGATAATACCTCATTAAAAAATTCCCTTACCCTACGAAAAATCTCTCATTTAAAGATCCTCTCACGTAACCTCTTTTCTCCTGCCATAAAATCCACCCCCCCCCCCCAAAAAAAAATACCTTTATACTTCCCAATAACCAATAGTATGTGTAAACAATGGGGAAAATTTACTTTCCAGCCCTTCTTCTAAGGACTGTGGGGGGTCAAGTCATCTTCTAAGACATAGTTATTAGATCTTTTGACCATACATGGCAAAATGGCTACTTAAAATATTGACAAAATATTGATCAGGCAACTTTGGGAAATAGGGGTGTGGGAGGGGGACTCGCTGCCCTTCAATATTTTTGGTCATTTAAAACAGGCACTAGAACTTTTGATTTCCTTTCAAATATGCCCTCTAACGATCTCCGAAGATTACTGGTTTGATTCGATCATCCCTGGAAAAAAACTAAAACAAACAAATGAACACACATCCGTGATATTTCTTTTGGCAAAAAAAAAAAAAAAAAAATGCAAAATTCCATATTTTTGCATGGAGCTTGAAACCTCCACATTAGGGTTCTCTGATATGCTAAGCCTGGTGGTATAATTTTCATCAAGATCACTAGTTTTTTTTCGGGTGTGTTTCCACCCTTTTTCCCAATTTGGGCAAATATTCTGAGGCTCGTAACTTTTGAGGGTAACTTGATGAATTTTATATATTTTGAATAAGCATCAAGATTCGATTCTTTTGATGTGTCTAATGTTATCAAGACTCTGTTTCTTAGAGTTTAAGTTACTATTGAGCCGCATCGCTCTTTACTTACAGTTCGTTACCTCAAACTATCTGATTTGTTTACACGAATTGTTTGATTCGTATAAACAAAAGGCGGGGTTATTTGGCTTCTCTTTCTGACATATGCTTAAGAAATAATGGAAAAGACTTGGTAAAACACGTCATAAAAATGGAATGGAATTAAAGCACGCTTTTTAACATGGACGCATAAAATGCTAGTTTCAATTTTCCTCTTTGGTGTAGCGTCTATGAGTTGTACTTGATTATTGCTATCTGCAGTATTAGGCTAAGTAAAATTATACAACCACAAAAAAAAGGAAAAGTTCTTTTATATCGTCCGCGCAATGTTCGGTTGTTTTTTTTTTCTAGTTATATGGACTGAAAACCATTAAATTCGTTCTTACTTTTGAATTATTGACGATGATAGTTTTGAAGAATAGTGGTTAAGATAAAAAGAGAAGAATATTTCATTTTGATCAATAATAAAACACACAATTTCTCAGGCTGATTAAACAAATCTTTGTATTAGGATCTATAAAGTACCCTGTTCTAATAAGTTGCTCCTAGGAACAGGTCCACTGTAGATATTCCCAAGCATTATTCCTATGAATGAATTGAATAAATGATAGTTGCTTTTTTCTTCTCTTTAAGGTAAATACATCAGGAAAAGACGTAGTTTGCTATAAAAACAGTCTTGTGAACCATCTGAAGAAGACCCACTTTTTCAAAGTAATGGATAAAGATTCAAACGAAAATGTTTCTTGTTCTTTCCTGGTATTTAGAACTAGCCGAAGACTAACGCAGCAGGACCAGTGATGAAGAACTTCATCGTTCCTATACGTCGGTATAATTATTTTTTAAAGCTAATACACTGAAATAAATTGAATATATAAATAAAAGGAGAAAATATTTAGTTATAATAACTACTTTATGACAAATAGGAAAACAATTTTAAGGATTACTTCTTTAAACGAACGGTGTGTCTACAGACAATGAAATTGTTTTTATCATGGAGTAGAGACAATCATTTTTAAAACACCAAAAGGCCATATTTGCATGTTACTGCTACTGCTTCTATTAAATCTTCTATTACTACTACTGCTGCTACTACTTAAACTACTAAAAAAATAAAGCTAAGGGTACTGTCAGGGAATATTCAGAAGATGTTGAACTAAATCAAAACACGTTATGTGCATGCAGATTGTCAAAAGGAGATAACAGCAATGTCCCAGGAATTGTTTATGCTATTAAATTGAAATTTTCATTTTAATTTGAGGGAGATATTGAAAAAGAAGTGCTATGTGCATAGTTCTATTAATGTTACTGCTGCTAGGGAATGTTTAGCTTTCAGGGAATGTTTAGGGAGATGTTGAAAAATATTAAAACACTTAATGAGTATGTAGATTGTCAAATTAGTGTTCGAGGAACATCTTAAGAACGGATTAGAGCATTAATTTGAAACTTTCTGGGTATGTTGAGGTAGATTTTGAACTAACCTGAAGGCACTATGTGCCCACTACTACCACAAATACTATGATTTCTGGCACTTGTCAGGACATGTTAAGTGGAGTATTGAAATAACCCATAAGCACTATGTACATACTACTACTACCACTACTGTTACTACTGCTACTACTACTACTACTACTGCTACTACTACTACTACTACTGCTATTTCTACTAATACTGCTAAAACCGTTACTACTACTACCACGACTAAAACTACTAGTACTACTGAAGCTAAGGGTATTACTGTGACGCTTTAAGAAAAAGTTGAGGAGGATGTAGAACTAAATCAAAAAATACTTTGTCAGTGTAGGTTACTAAAAGGGCATAACAGCTATATCGCAGAAACTTTCAGTGCATGTTAAAGGGCATTTTCAACTAACGACAAGGGACAGCAATGACTACTACTACTACTACTCTTACAGCTAATACTAATACTATTACCAAGGGCTAACGACATCAGGAAATGTTCAGAAGACATTGAACTAAATCAAAACACTCTATTTGCCTGCAAATTGTCAAAAGGAGAGAACAGCAATGTCCCAGGAATTATTTAGGCTTTTAAATTGAATTTTTCATTGTAAATTCAGGGAGTTTTCGAAAAAGAAGTGCTAGGCACATACTGCTACTAATTTTACTGCTGCTAGGCAATGTTTAGCTTTCAGGGAGTGTTTAGGGAGATGTTGAGGCAAATCAAAAGACTTAAAGAGTATGCAGGTTGTCAAAATGGCGTAACAGGAATATCTTAAGAACGTTTTAGAGTGAAACTTTGTGGGTATGTTGAGGTGGATTTTGAGCTAACCAGAAGGCACTATGTGCGTATTACTACCACAAATACTACGATTACTGGCACTTGCGAGGTTAATTTTTGTTAAGGTGTAACTTTCAATGAATACTTAGGGGATGTTTCAACTAAAACAAAACACACTATATGCATGCAGGCTGTCCAAAAACCGTATCAGCAATATCCCAGAAATGACCTAGGGTATTAAGTTCACACTTTCAGGACATATTAAGTGGGGTATTGAAATAAGCCATAGGCACTATGTACATACTACTAGGCCTACTGCCACTACTATTACTGCTACTACTACTATTACTACTCCTAAAACCATTACAACTACTACCAGGACTACAACTACTAGTACTACTGAAGCTAAGCGTATTACGTCGACGCTTTAAGAAAAAGTTGAGGAGGATGTAGAACTAAATAAAAAAAAACACTCTGTCGGTGTAGTTTACTAAAAAGGCATAATAGCTATATCCCAGAAACTTTCAGCGTATGTAAAAGACATTTTCAACAAATGAAAAGTGACAACAGTGACTACTAATACTACTGCTTTTTCAGCTAATGCTAATATAATTACTAAGGCTAAGGACATCAGGGGATTTCAGAAGACGTTGAACTAAATCAAAACGCACTATGTGCCTGCAGATTCTCAAAAGGAGATTGCAGCAATGTCTCAGGAATTGTTTAGGCTATTAAATTAAAATTTTCATTGAAAATTGAGGGAGATCCACAAAAAGGAGTGCTATATGTATACTGCTACTAATGCTACTACTGCTACTGAAACTATTTCTACTACTGAAGCTAAGGGTATTAAGGTAAGGCTTTCAGGATAATGTTCAGGAAGATTTTGAAGCAGGGGCATATCCAGGATTTTTTTTTTAGGTTGGGGAGGGGGGGGGGCAAAATAGGTTGACCCGAGAAACTTGCGTTAGGAGCAAGTTTAATTAACGCAAAAACTCGAGTTAATTAAGTAAATTAAACTACTATAGGCTACGTTAGGGGGGGGGGGGGGGGCACTCCTCTCGCCTCCCTGGATCAGCCACTGTTTTGAAGTAAATCAAAACACTTAATGAGTATGTAGACTGTCCAAACGGTATACCAGGAATATCATAAGGACGGCTTAGAGCATTAATTTGAAACTTTCAGGGTATGTTGAGGTGGATTTTGAACTAACCAGTGGGCAATTATGTGCGTACTACTATCACGAATACTACGATTACTGGCACTTGTGAGGTTAATTTTATTAATGTGTAACTTTCAATGAATATTTAGGGGAGTATTCAACTAAATCGAAACACATTATATGCATGCATGTTGTCAAAGAGCCTATCAGCAAAATACCAGGCATGGTCTAGGGTATTAAGTTCACACTTTCAGGACAAGTTCAGTGGGGTATTGAAATAACCCATAAGCAATAGTGCATACTACTACTACTACTTCTGTTACTACTACTACTCCTACTGCTATTACTACGATAGTACTACTATTACTATTACTACTACTACTACTACTACTACTACTACTACTACTACTACTACTATTACCTTTGCTAAAACTATTACTACTACTACCACAAATACTACTGCTAGTACTATTGAAGCTAAAGGTATTACCCTAACGGTTCAAGGAAAAGTTGAGAAGGATGTTGAACAAAATAGAAAAACACTGGGTCGGTGTAGGTTACCAAAAGGGCGTAGCAACTATATCCCAGAAACTTCCAGCTCATGTTAAAATTTGATTGTCTACAAATGACAAGTGATAACAATGACTACTACTACTACTACTTTTACAGCTAATACTAATACTATTACTAAGGTTTATTAAGAAGGAATTTTTAGGAACTGTTGAGGAGGTGTTGAACAAAATTAAAACCCACTATATGTGTCTAGGCTCTTGTAAAGACGTATCAATATTATCTCAGGAACAACTTTGAGCATAAGCTTTAAACTTTCACGGCATATTGAGGTTTATCTAATTAAAATCTACTATAGGCAGACCACTACTGCTTGTAGAAGTAGCTGCTGCCTACTAGTGCTGTGCTGTGCTAGTGCTAGTACTAGCACTAGTACCATTGCTGCTGCCTTTAGTACTACTATTACTAAGGCTAATGGTGTTAATTTGGAGTATATTAAAACATACTATGTGTATGCAGGTTATCAAAAGGGTGTATCAGCAATTCCTAAGAAACACCTTGAAGCACTAAGTTGAAGCTATCAGGTTATGAAGAATACTACTACTACTACTGTTACTACTACTATTACCGCTACTAATACTATTACTAATACTACTACTACTACTACTGCTGCTACTATTACTACTATTATTACTATACTACTACTACTACTACTACTACTAACAACTCATCGCAGCACTACAACTACTACTACTACTGCTACTAATGCAACTACTGCTACTGAAGCTATTACTATTTGAACTCCTAGTACTACTACTACTATTACTATTTAGCTAAATTAAAAGAATTAAAGTGTATTTAGGATGTCAAAATGGCCCAGAGGCAATATATCAGGTAAAGAATTTGGTATTAACTTTGAAATTTCAAAGAAAGATTCGACAATTTAAAACTGAATTGAAATAAACTTTGTGGATCAAGATTTTTAAAAAGATATTTTAGCATTTTCTTAAGAAAATATCAGCGTTTTACCTTGGAACTTCAAGGTGCACTTTCGGGATGTTAAGCTCAAAAAAAAAATATGAATATAAAAAAAATAAATATATATCTGATATATTTAGCAACGGCCTAAGGTATTAAGTTAAAATTTTCTGAGCATATTGCATGATAAAGTAAACTAATTCCACTAAACCAATAATCTACAAATTCAAGGTTTTCAAAAGGGCGTATGTGCTATATCTTAGGAAAGGTGAAGGTAATTAATTCGAAATTTTAAGGGTACGTGGAGGGGGATAGTTGATTAATAATTGTCTATACTCAAGGTTATAACATGATTTGCTATGATTATGGGATATCTGTACACAACACGAAACCTGCAAGGGCCGTGGGGGGGGGGGAGAAGGCATCGTTGAATTGTTTCTCAATGGGAGGTCTGCTAGAAGCAATGGTCTCTAAATTTTCGTCACTAGGATATATCTACCAAACAAAATGGGGCTGAATGATCTCTGTCAAACTTGGTTTGGAGAAAAAGTAAGCTTCTTAGATTTGGCTTTTGCGGCTCCATACCCAATTTAGCTTTTTGAGGAGGTTTCTGAAAGTTATTGCTATCAGGATATTCACCAAGATCACTTTCCAGATCTTAAAAATTCTTGGTACAAACTAATTTTTCAGTTAACCTTGTCAGGAATGAAGACAAAATCGTCTCATAACCTAATTAAATAATTCCCTAATTTACATTAATTCATAACCAAGTCAAGTTTATTGCGAGCAAAAACTACCACAAAGAGGAGTAGTGCTAACGCGTCACGTGCCTTCTAAAGATCAGAATACAATGTGTACTATACTCTAAAAATATACATTTGAAACATTTTCTATATTATAACAACTTTAATAAATCAAAAACCATTAAGACTCTAAGGAATGAATATCAACACATATCAAGGTGTCAGTCTACATTCATTTGTTCTTTTCAATTATCAAGGTCATGATGGTGTTTTTTTTTTTCATTTTTCGTTTTGTTCCTGTTATGAGAAACAAAACACATAGCTCGAAATAAAGATCGTTTTCAGTAATGTGAAAACTATGATCCAATGAAGGCCCTACTCCTGTTTGTGGTTTTTTTTACTCGTTTTGAATTTTACTTAGTTATTTGTTATAATTTATGCTTGTTTTGGGTTCAGTTATTTGTTAATGTTTATGTTAATATTATAACATTTATCTTTATATTTGTATTTGCTAATATTTATATAAAATTCATTAATATTATAAATATTTATAATATTTATATTATATTAGTTATGTATTGATATATGTATCTAATATTGATATATCTTTCGTTAAATTTAGCTCTTTAACTTCTTTTATTAACTTCTTTTGTAGAATTTTAATTAATTATGAAGAAGGATCTCTTGCACCAAATAATTGTAATATAAGTTATTTTATTGTATAAGGAAAACGACCACTTTTCCTGAGCTCCGCTCTTTAATGTATTTAATCAAACTCATAAAGCAAGCCTAAAAAATGAAATGGAGAAACATTTACATAGTCAATATTTTACACTTAATTCATTCTTGTGTCAAAGTAGTTAAGCTAGTTAAGGTAGTTAATTAAACTTTGTTTAAATCTCGATTATTACGTCGTACGAGATGTGGTCTCATTAAGTGATAAAAACCTCCCTAAAACTAGTTTCATATCAATTCCAAAGAGGTTAGTCCTTGAAAGGACATTGGCTTCCAGTTTCATCGTCGAAAGAAAATATTTTTTTGCCACTTATGGATTTCCGGAGATGTTGCCTTCATGGTAAACTGTAGAAGTGACAAATTATATTAAAAACGTTAATATGTATATAAACAAGCCAGCTATATAACACAAAATTTTCTAATGGATACTCGTTTCAAATTAAAAATAAGTAGGGCTCACTTTTAAAATAATATTTTCCATAAATTCTGGATCGTAGTCTAAAATGTTCAAAAGAAAAAATCAATAATTCTTATTTAGCAGCAAAACAAAACCCAAAAGACGAATGAAGCTTAAATTCATACTTCAAGAGGTCATGCTACACTCTTTTGGGCCATAAAGTAAAACCTTGCTTTGGAAGGGGATGGGTCCTCTCTTGTTGAGGGCTATGACATAATGTATATTTGTATCTGCTATCTGTATGTTTGATGTAATTATTTAGTTTAATTCTTGTTATTTCATTTATTTTTGGTTTTGATTTATTTATCGATAACAATTTCTGCTTGTTAAAAACTAGACTTACTCTATGGCTTCATTTCCACCCTTCTTAGCTTTTGATATGGGTCTGTCCTTTATTTGAAGAACTCTTTTTTTGAAAACATTCGTATTAAGTGTCCTGTTCGTTTTTAGTACCATTAGTAACTAGTAACTTTCTAAGAAGTGGAAACTAATAAATTACTAAGGTGGATATAAGTCAAATTCATTTGGAAACAGTTTAATTCTAGAACCAAGCTAATGATCATTCTGGATACTGTGATCCTATGAACAGTAAGCAAATACAGTTATTACAATTCTTGTCAGATAAATTGTACTGGAGAACATTTAATGTTTCACAAGTTTTCAGAGGTGTTGAATATTGCTAGATTTTGAGTCATATCTGTTTGGTTCTCTTCTTTCGGCTCAATAGCAACCGAAACTTTAAAAATAGAACTTTCATACCAGTAGATACATAAAAAGAATCCGATTTTTATGCTGATTTTAAACATATAAGTTTCATCAAGTTTAATCTTATCCATCAAAAGTTACGAGCCTGAAAATGTTTTCCTTATTTTGGAAAAAAAGGGAAACACCCCCTAAATGCAATAAAAACTAAATGAAAACTAAACCATCAGATTCAGCGTAACAGAAAACCCTACTGCAGATGTTTCAAGCTCCTATCTGCAAAAAAGTGGAATTTTGTATTTTTTTGCCAGAAGAAAGATCACAGATGCGTGTTTATTATTATTTTTTTCCAGGAGTGATCGTATCCATCCAGTAGTCCTAGAATATCGTAAGAGGGCTCATTCCAACGGAAATTAAAAGTTCTAGCGTCCTTTTTAAGCGACCAAAAAACTTGGAGGGAAACTTGGCCCCCTCCCATGCTCATTTTTTCCCGAAACCCAATCAAATTTTTAGATATTCATTTTGTTCAGCATAGTCAAAAATTTAATAAATATGTCTTTGAGGATGACTTAATCCCCCACAGTTCCCGTGGGAAGGGCTGCAAGTTATGAACTTTGCCCATTGTTTACATATAGCAATGGTTATTGGGAAGAATACAGACGTTTTCAGGAGGGATTTTTTCTGAGAGGGTGGGGGGTCGGAGGATGGAGTTACGTGGGAGGACCTTTCCATGGAGGATGTTTCCTTGGGGTAAGGGACTTTTCTATGAAGGGCATGCCGGATTTCCCAGCATTACTTAAAACAACGATCAGAAATTAAATAAAAAACAAGTTTTTTCAACTGAAAGTGAGGAGCAACATTAAAACTTAAACCGAACAGAAATTACGTATATGGAGGGGAGTTCGTCCCCTAGTCACTACTTCTCTCTTTACGCTAAAGTTTTTTTCAGTACTTTCAAAAGAGCTACCTGTCACAGGCAGCGCAATCGCACTGCCTAAGTAAAGAACGATGTTGGCACAATGTATTATTATTTTTTTTTGGGTTCTAGACCAGGGCACTTCGTATCGAAGGAATTGTCGTAGAAACTTTGAAAAGGGCTCATTTGAATGGAAATTGGAGTGGCTAGTGCCCTTTTTAATAGTCGAAAGATACTGGAAGGCAACTAACACCCCTTCCACGCCCACCATTTTCCCAAACACATTCAAACAAAATTTTGAGATAGCCATTTTGTTCAGCGTAGTTGATTTCCACTTAGAAACTATGTTTTTGAGGAGGACACTCCCTCACAGCCCTCAGGGCAAGGGTTGTAAGTTATGCCCTAAGGGCATGTGAGATTTTTATAGAAAGCGCTGTCGTAGAAACTTCAAAAAAGGCTCATTCGATTGGAAATTCAAAGGGCTAGTGCCCTTTTTAATAGTCGAAAGTGATTGACTTTCTCACGCCCACCTTTTCTCCAAACACATTCAATCAAAATTTTGAGATATCCATTTTGTCCAACGTAGTTGAAAGTTCTGAAATTAGGTCTTTGAGGATGACAATCCCCCCCCCCCCCCCACAGCCCTCAAGGCAAGGGTTATAAGTTATGCCTTTGGGGCTTATAATGTTTTCATAGAAAGTGTTGTCGTAGGAATTTCAAAAGGGGCTCATTTGATTGGAAATTGAAATGGCTGGTGCCCTTTTTAATAGTCGAAAGTGATTGTAAGGCAATTAACATCCCTTCCACGCCCACCATTTATACAAACACATCCAATCAACATTTTGAGATAGCCATTTTGTTCAACTTAGTTGAAAGTTCTGGAAATTAGGTCTTTGAGGATGATAACCCCCTCAGAGCCCTCAGGGCAAGGGTTATAAGTTATACCCTAGGGGCATATATATATTTTTTTTAGAAAGTGTTGTCGTAGAAACTCAAAAAGGGCTCATTTGATTGGAAATTAAAAGGGCTAGTGCCCTTTTTAATATTAGAAATTGAATGGAGAGCAACTAACCCCCTTGACGCCCACCATTTCTCCAAACACATTGAATGAACATTTTGAGATAGCTATTTTGTTCAACGTAGTTGAAGTTCTGGAAATTATGATTTTGAGGATGACGAACCCCCTAAACCCCTCAGGGCAAGGGTTGTAAATTATGCCCTAGGGGCATATAAGGTTTTTATAGAATGATTTTTAGTAGATACTTCAGAAAGGGCTCATTCGATTGGAAATTGAAAGAGCTAGTGCCCTTTTTAATAGTCGAAAGGGATTTGAGGGCCCCCTCTCAAACTCACAATTTCCCCAAACATGTCCAATCAAAATTTGGAGATAACCATTCTGTTCAACGCAAATGCAAGTTCTGGAAATTAAGTCTTTCAGGATGACACTCCCCCAGAGCCCTCAGGGCTAAGGTTGTATATTATGCCCTGGGGGTATATAAGGTTTTTTATAGAAAATGTTGTCGTAGAAACTTCAAAAAAGGCCCAATCAATTGGAAATTGAAAGGGCTGGTGCCCTTTTTAATAGGCTAATTGAAACTGATTGGAGGGCAACTAACCTTCTTCTCACGCCCACCATTTCCCCAAACACATCCAATCAAAATTTTGAGATAGTCATTTTTTCAACGTAGTTGAAAGTTCTGGATATTATGTCTTTGAGAATGATCAACCCCCCCCCACACCCTTCAGGGCAAGGGTTGTAAGTTATGCCCTAGGGGAATATAAGGGTTTTATAGCGTGTTGTAATAGAAACTTCGAAAACTTCGAATGGCTAGTGCCCTTTTTATTAGTCAAAAGAGACTGGAGGAAAACTAACACCCCTCCAACACCCACCATTTCCCTAAAACATCCAATAAAAATTTTGAAAGAGCTATTTTCTTCAACGTAGTTGAAAATTCCGGAAAACTTTCAATATGATACTCCCCCGTAGCCCTCAGCGCAAGGGTTGTAAGTTATGCCCTGGAGGCATATGAGGTTTTATAGAAAGCGTTGTCGTAGAAACTTAAATAGGGCTCATTCGATTGAAAATTGAAAGCGATAGTGCCCTATTTAATAGCCGAAAGTGATTTGAGGGCAACTAACGCCCCTCAAATCACTACCTCAAATGTCAGGCCTACCATTTTCCCAAACACAATTAAAATTTTGAGATAGACATTTTGTTCAACGTAGTTGAAAGTTCTGGAAATTAGGTCTTCGCCAGCGTTGTCGTAGAAACTTCAAAAAGGACTCATTCAATTGGAAATTGAGAGGGCTAGTGCCCTTATTAATAGTCAAAAGCGATCGGAGGGCGAATGCCCTCCCCCCCCCCCCTCATCATTTCCCCAGACACTTCCGATCAACATTTCGATATAGCGATTTTGTTCAACGTAGTTGAAGGGTCCAGAAATTATGTTTTTGAGTATGACAACCCCCAAAAGCCCTCAGGGCTAAGGTTGTAAGTTATGCCCTGGGGGCTTATAATGTCATATAGAAATTTTGGTCGTATAAACTTCAGAAAGGGATCTTTAGATTGGAAATTGAGAAGGCTATTGCCATTTTTAATAGTCGAAAGTAATCAGAGGGAGAATCACCCCCCCCCCCCCCCCCCAACGCCCATTATTTCCCCTAATATTTACGATCAACATTTTGATATTGCCATTTTGTTCAACGTAGTTGAAAGATCGGGATTTTTCTTTGAGGATGACAACCCTCCCCCATAGCCCTCATGACAAGGGTCTTAAGTTATGCCCTTGGGGCATATAACGTTTTTATAGAAAGTTTTGTCGTAAAAGCTTCAAAATGGGCTCATTCGATTGGAAATTGAGAGGACTAGTGCCTTTTTATTAGTCGAAAATGATCAGAAGGCAAAAACCTCCCTCCGCGCCTATCATTTCCCCAAACACTTCCAATCAAAATTTTCATATAACCATTTTGTTAAACCTATCAGAAAGGTTTGGGAATTATGTCTTTGAGGATAACAAATCCCCCCAGCCCTCAGGGAAAGGGTTGTAATTTGTGCCCTGGGGATATATGGGGTTTTTATAGAAAGTTTGGTCTTATAAATTTCTAAAGGGGCTCACTGGAATGGTAATCAGACGCTCTAGTGCTCTTTTTAAGAGTCAAAATGATCAGAGGGCAGTTGTATTTTACTGAAAAAATTCTTTTAAATGTTTTCACTTTTATAACTTTATTAGAGTAAGTTATTAGAGTAAGGAAACACTTGTAATTTAAATTGCATTTCAGTTCTTTCATTTTCAAAAAATTTACACTCAAAAAGATAATGATAAAGAGTCTCCTCGTCGCCACAATCGCAATTGCAACAAATAATTTTATTAATTCTGCATAAAAAAGAATTTAATTTAGTTACCAGTTACAATCTGTGTCAGTTTATAATTAGGAGGAACTTTTATGACTTGAAGAAGGTCAGTATGATCAGTGCTTGAAGGGTCCAGGGCTTAACAGCTTGGCAAAATAACTCATACCATTTCATATATAGGTTTTTACGTAAGGTTTTCCGAATTTCATTTAAATTATTAGAAGTAGAAAGGGAATTACCGAACTTTAAATTTACTTGCGAGTCCGTATAATATGAATGATCATTTAAATTATAGTTATTTAAATTATTGAGGCGTAGCCAGTAATCAGGGCTTCCTCTCTTTAGATATCTGGTGAGAGATATCTCTTTGGCTCTAAAAATCGATAGGAAGGCATCCCGCTAAAGCCGTTATTGCCTCAATTTTAGCGGATAAAAAAGCTTTGGAAATCAAAACCATAGAAATTCTTTGGACAGATACTAATTTTTTACAATTTTCTTTTTATTCAGCGCTGAGAGCCATACGGGTATTGCCTATAAAATGGTGGATTCAATAGCAGCTTTGTATAATTTTCTTAGGGTAAATGGTTTAAGACCCCAAGTGGTTCAGGCGGCACAGAACGATTTTGTTGAATATTGTTTGGCAACTTTTATTTTACTTTCAACATGATCATTCCAAAGTAATTTTCTATCAAGAATTAAGCCCAAGTATCTCACATTATCACTTATTGATATTCTATGGCTTAAAAACCGAAGATTAATCTGTGGGATTTCTCTTTTCTTTGTAAAGATGATAGCTTCGCATTTTTTAACATCGAAATTTAATTTATTTTCATCAGCCCATTTTTCAAATAGTGTAAATATCTTTTTGCAGTATGATTAAGAAAATTGGCAAAAATGTCGTCGATATTATCTAAAATATGTTTGCTAAATACATTCCAGTTCGCTTTCTTGTAGTTGAAACGTACATCAGGCAAACTTATAAAAGAGCAGTCATGAGTGGTACACCTTAACTTAAAAGAAATGTAGCCATGATCTGAAAGACTGGGACAAGTTAATATTTCCAATCATAAATATCACGGGATAAACTATTTCCGACGGCGGTTATATCCGGGCTTGTGGTATTAAATCTTGTATAAGTTGCTACTAATTGATCATTTACTACAACTTATTGCAAACATGCGAAAAACAATTCCAATTCAGCCCCTCTCCCGTCCGTAATATTACTAGTAAGCCAATGAGGACTTCTGGCATTAAAATTCCCACCTAAAATTAATGTAGACCTATTTCCTAATATCTCAATAGGAGATAGACATAAGGAGGGATTTTTATATGAAGGAGGACAATAAGCTGACACAACTGTAAAGGTCTTCTTATTGATATAAATGGAAACCACAACACATTGATTTGTTGAAACATCATTATGTAAATCTGCTTTCAGCGTATTTTTAACAAAGATTGCTGCGCTATAAAATTTTTTCCAAGGATCAAATTTAGAAAAACCCCGGTAATTTGGTGGTACCGAGGAGAATTTTAAATTTTTATTCACGTATGGCCTTGAACTAAACAAATTAAAAAACAAGTTTTTTAAACTGAAAGTAAGGAGCGACATTAAAACTTAAAACGAACAGAAATTATTCCGTATATGAAACGGGCTGTCCCCTCCTCAACGCCTCGCTCTTTCCGCTAAAATTTTTTATTGTTTTAAAAAATAAAGTTGTGAGACAGAGTCAAACTTTAGCGTAAAGAGCGAGGCGCTGAGGAGGGGACAGCCCCTTTCATATACGGAATAATTTCTGTTCGTTTTAAGTTTTAATGTCGCTCCTTACTTTCAGTTTGAAAAACTTGTTCTTTTTAATTTAATTTCTGATCGTTTTTTAGTTAATGCAGCTTTGATTTTGGCTCACCGTCATTGAATAAGTAAACAAAATTTGCATAAAATTTTTACTTTTCTTTTGCTAAATGGCTGTCTCTAAATTTGGTTCTGACGTAATTTACAAATTAACTTACGTAACGAACTTCTATATTTGTATATTTTTCTTCTGGCAAAAAATACAAAGTTGCAGATTTTTGCAGATATGAGCTTGAAACCTATGTAATAGGGTTTTTTGATACGCTGAATCTGACGGTGTGATTTTCATTAAAATTCTTTCACTTGTAGGGGATGTTTCCCCCCTATTTAAAAAATCTGGTAAATTTTCTCAGGCTCGTAGCCTTTGATAAGTAATACTAAACTTAATAAAATTTATATATTTAGAATCAGCATTATAAGCCCATTCTTTTGATACATTTATTGATATCAAAATTCCGTTTTTAAAATTTCGATACTATTGAGCCGTATCGCTTGTTTTTTTTATTATTGTTTTTTTATTATGTATATGTTATTACGTATATCAGGGGGTTCTCCCCTTAGCCAATACCACGCTCTTTACGTTAAAAGTTAAAAAAATTTTAATTCACAAAACCCTGGATATCAAAGGCCGTTTAAATAGAAAAGATAGCTCTTTTGAAAGCACTAAAAAAACTGTGGCGTAAAGAGCGAGGTATTGACTTGGGGGAGAACCCCCTAATATACGTAATAATTTCTGTTCGTTTTAAGTTCTAATGTTGCTTCTTAATTTCGGTTGAAAAAACTTGTTTTTTTTAAATTTAATTTCTGATTGTTTTTTAAATAATGCTTAGAAATCTGGCGCCCCCTTCATAGAAATGTCCCTTCCCCAAAGAAACATCCTCCACGGAAAGATTCTCCCGAGTAACCCCCTCCTCCAGCCCCCCCCCCACCAGAAAAAAATCTTTCCTGTAAATGTCTGTATACTTCCCAATAACCAATACAATATGTAAGCAATGGGCAAAGTTCATAACTTGCAGCCCTTCCCGTGGGAACTGTGGGGGATTAAGTCATCCTAAAAGACATATTTATTAGATTTTTGACTATGCTGAACAAAATGCCTATCTCAAAATTTTAATTGGGTGACTTTGAGAAAAAAAATGAGCGTGGGAGGGGGCCTAGTTGCCGTCCATTTTTTTAGTCACTTAAAAAGGGCACTAGGTCTTTCAATTTCCGTTCCAATGAGCCCTCCTACGATATTCTAGGACCACTGGGTCAATACGATTACCCCTGGGAAAAAAACAACAACAAATAAACACGCATCCGTGATCTTTCTTCTGGCAAAAAATGGAAAATTCCACATTTTTGTAGATAGGAGCTTGAAACCTTTACAGTAGTGTTCTCTGATACGCTGAATATGATGGTGTGATTTTCATTAAGGTTCTATAACTTTTAGGGGGTCTTTCCCCCTTTTTTCGAAAATCAGCCAAATTTTCTCAGGCGCGTAACTTTTGATGGGTAAGATTAAACTTGATGAAACTTATATTTTTGAAATCAGGTTTTACTTGAATTTGATGAAACTCGGTAAGATTAAACTTGATGAAACTTATATTTTTAAATCAGAATTAAAATCTGATTCTTTTGGTGTATCTATTGGTATCAAAATTCCGTTTTTAGAGTTTTGGTTACCATTGAGCCGGGTCACTTCTTACTTACAGTTCGTTACCACGAACTGTTTGATAACACCTGGTTTAATTATCTCAATATTTTTATACAATTCTAATAAAGCTACATACGAGAGTTGCAAATTAATCTGAAGAAATTATAAATTATTTACCTGTGATGCGCTCTACATTTACGTTGTGTAGTTGATATTTTTTTTTATTGATCAGTAATTTCTCGAGCGATTGGACAGTTTTTATAGTCGTACGATGGATGTGGTTTACTTTTGACCTGTCGCTTATAGCATGAACGACAATGTGAACGGCTAGTGAAAGATTTAGTATAGTCATTGTGATAATGGTCACCTTTGCACCAAGAGCACGTTAAATCACCCCTGCACTCAGACTTCTTGTGGCCAAAAATCCAACAATTGGTACATCGTATAAGGTTGATATATTTCTCGCAGTATAGGCGTAAAAATAAAAAATTGAGGCCTCCTTTTTTTTAAAATTTCTGCTCTGATATTTGGGCTCATTTCTAATATTACGCTGCAGCTTTTTCCTTTTTCCACAATGGTAACCACTTCTAAGGTTTCTCCAGTAGTAATGAGATATATAAGATCTGAATTACTTTGTCCTATAAACTATTTGATCTCTGTTTTAATTTTAAATGAAGGAGTACCATTCACAAGCATTCTTGGCAGGCGTTTGTTCACTTCCCTCGGAGTAGGCTATATTCTAGTGCTGCTGAATTTTCATTGAAAACACAAGGAGCATTGTTCAAATCTTGTTTTGAAGGAAGTTCAACAATAATTTTACATTCTCGGCCTTGTATGATTTTTTGTAGCTGAGAATTTGCTAATATCTCTTATGATTATTTTGCTAATATCTTGCACAATTTTTGCTGGGAGGTCCCTCTTTTTTTTATATGATCAATATCCTCATTACTACTAGGCTCAAGAATAATACTAATGGTTTCAGGACCTTTCACAACGCTAGAGTATGGTCTACGATTCACAGAGGAGGATGGAGCCACCGTGTCTTTATTTTCCAATTTTTGCTGTAATTTAATTATATTTTGAAGATTAACAGTCTCGTTGTGCAGGAGATTTTCGTTTGCTTCTAATAGCTGATGATATATGAATTGAATTCGCTCACAAATTTCAAATGCATAGTCCCCACCTCTTTGAATTTTTGTAACCTTGCTGAGAAATCCTTTTAGGGCACTAATTAGCGTAGCAATACTTGATTCATTTTTTACACCTAACTGCACAGGAGTCTCATCAATAGTTGGACTAGCTGATAAATTTTCTATTATTAAAAACACTAGTAAAATCCATTCATGGCTATTTATATCCGTAACACAAGACCCGAACACAATTTACAACCTTTTCACCTGATGTTTACAGAACGGGTATCAGAACTAGACCAAACGGAAGCATATTCCAAAAGGGCAAAACAGGTAGACTAGTTCTTACTCTCCATTGAGTTTGCCTGAGAACAACCCATTCCGAAAAGAGAAAAAGCAACTATTGTAGCAGCGGAATTTTTAGGGTATTCAAGTGGTACAGAATAGTGGTATACATAGAGAATAATTTTGTTAAAAAAACTAATCTTTCTTTTTAAAACAATTAACAAATTTAAAACTGAGAGACATTATTACTTCGGTTCTTTACAGATATCGATAAATCTTGGTTTAACTTGGTTGGGTAAAGGGAAGTTTTGGTGCAGCCTAAAAGTGATGAGCAACAAAAGCAGGTACAACACTATGATTTATTTTCTTCTCCAATTATTAAACTCTGTTTTTTTTTATCCATAAACACTTTTAATAGAGTATGGCCTAAGAAGAGTTTTCAAACAGTTTGTAGTAACGAACTGTAAGTACTATTTCAGTGACAACCTAATTTATCATTCTATTGTGCGTATTCGTGCTATTTGCATGGTGATATTGGGAGTTCTTAAGATATGAGTTTTGTTTATTGTTTTCTTTTTTGATTTTTCGTTGATAAAGGCTTCCGGATGTGAAGTTGAAATATTCGGATTTCTTTATTATTTAAAGTCGGTTGATTTGTTTTTCCACTGCTTGGTTTTAAAAATTATACACATTTTCTCTGTATTTTAATTTGTAAAGTTCTGTAAATGAAATGGCTGTGTGGTCTAAGAAATTATTACGTATATGAGGGGGAGGGATACCTCCACCTCAACCCTCACTCTTTCCACTAAATACTTGCTTCTAGAACCTACTGCCTACCCTGACCTTTGTTGTCATTCCAAACAAAGCCACTCATGTGTGCGAACCGAGACTATGATACTTTGCTTCAAAAAGAGAATCTTCTTTGTTCTCAATATTTTTGATGATAAAAACAATTTTGATTTTTTTTTATTACCGAATGATTGGCACATCATCCCTTGATTCAAACTAGCGCAACTGCACTGCTATGTCCCGTTATCACTTATATTCATATCAAAACCAATTGCAGAAGACAGCATTTTCTAGCCAAAAAATTATCAAAATCGGGAAAAAAGGTAGACCAATAAGCACTGTAATACTGTAATTTAACCCCAGTACTGTTACAAAATAGTTCGCAAAAAGTTTCAAGTAAATCTGAGCAGTTGGAAAAAAAATTGTAGAGGGAATTTTGAACATATTTTCTCCCTAAAAATTTTAAGCCGATATGTGAAATAAAGAACATAGTAACACTCTTACTAAGCAGCTGGTGTTGGGGGGTGGGTGATAAGGAACCACAGCCCCTATTTGTTACTCGAAGTATACACATTGAATATTCTTGTGAGATCACAGGGACGTTGGTTGAAAGTCATTTCTTGATGTCCCTTCAGAAAATACGCAAAACCCATGCTTTTTTTTTGTAAAACGAATGGCAGGGAGAAGGGGCTTTTTGTGGGAAGGGGTGGAATTTCGTTTCTGGAAAAAAATAATTAATACGCATCCGTGACCATGCTTTTCAATAATTAGTGTTTTTGTACCTTAAGCACAGTTTTTTGCATTAACGGATGGTTAGAGGGATGAGTTCAACCCTCTTTTCGAAAATTAAGTAATTTTTTTCAGGCTCTTGCTTTTAATAGGTATAAAGTTAATGAATTCTACATAGCTTGGAATTGCCGCAAAAGGTCAATTCTTTTGACATATTTATTGTAGTTTTCCTTTAGAGTTTCGGTTACTAACCAGACAAAAATATTCCTGCTCTAAAAGTCAACTAATAAAGAGACAGTCAAATGTCAGTTTGTGCCAAAATAAAATCTGACCTCCTTCGAACTGATGGAAAACCAAGTAGCAAGAACTGAAACTATGACTCTGACGGTCTCGAAACTTCCCAAATTGTGCTTTATAAAATGAGTGCCATATTTGGAGAAACATTTAGCTACTGGTATATACTTCTACCGTAAAAAAAGGCCCAAAAAACCCATTAAGTGCTTATTGTAGTAACTGACCTTACCTCCGCTTTACTTTCTTTTTTGATTCCATTGCAGTTTCTTGTCGGGCTTACATTTCTTCCCTTTTCTTTAAGTAATGATTGCCTTAATGAGAGCTGAGGATACAGTGCCACTTGCGCAGAATTTTGTCGTTTTTCTCCAATACAAATACAAGGACTGTCGCATAAGCTGTCCTTGAAAGCTCTTCTAAACCGCCTTGACATTACGTTATATAAGATAGGATTAATGACACAATTGAAGTAGAACAGAATACCTAGAAGAGATAGAATTTTTATTAAAGAGAAAATTGATATTTTTAGTGGCCAAGGGTAAGATTTAAGAGAAAAACAACAGTAAAAACAAACTTTCAACCGATCTAATGTTTCTTCACTATCATTTTTTCCTACTCGTGGTTCTTTGAGATAGGGCTGACCTATCTTTTGTTTTTTTCCCCTTTATAGGAAAAGAAAAAACCTTCATTGGCAATGGCAAAATTTCTACCATTGTTTTCCCAATGCCAAGAGCCCTGTGTTCCAGCTTCAGACCAACTTTGGCAGGTCACACTCATATATCAAAAGATATGATAAAGTGACCCACCACATACCATTCATCAGCGGCAAGCGGCACTATATCCTTATAACAAGCACTAGGGAGAGAAATTCTCTCTCTCACTTCTGATTATTCCTCAGAAATCTTTTCTTGTGCTAGGATAGGCACTTCATACGTCCAGAGGGGATGACCCACGTGTATGATTTTGTCAGCCGTTATTTGCCACAATTAAGCATATCTTGACCCCATATTCCACATAATACCCTGACTCATGGTCTAACACTGGGCAGGAAAACTAGTAGCAGAAAGGTGACTGAACTTAGCAATACTAAGCCCACTTGTCTACCACTTTTAGGGGCACCACCCAGTATGGTGGCTGCTAACCAAGTGAGTAAGGAGTGACTCGGTTCAATAGTGACCAAAACTCTAAAAATAAAAAAATGGACGAAAACAGACAAATTAAAAGAATTGTATTTTTATGCTGATTCCAAATACATAAAGTTAATCGAGTCTAATGTTACACATCAAAAACTAAGAGCTTAAGAACTTTTTGCGTTTCGAAAAAAGAACGAACCACCACTGAAAGGTCAAGCAATCTTAATGAAACTGACACCATCAGATTCGGCATATCAGAGAACCCTACTATAAGGATTTCAAGCTTCTATCTATAAATATGTGTATTTTTATGTTTTTTCGAGATCATGGATTATTTTAATTTTTGGTGATAGCATTGAACTAATAGTTTAAGAAGATCCAGGAGAGGCCAATTTGATCGAAAATCAAAAGTTATTCTACCCTTTTTAAGTATTAATTGAAAAAAACTTTCCGAAAAACAAGCTTTCTAAAGAAAAGTAAAGGCCGTATTATATTTAAGTTCATAAGAAATAGAAACCTACAATAAATAAAAACAAATACAAAAACTGAAACTACTTTTAAAGAATAAACGAAACCCAAAACGAACAGAAATTAAATAAACAATCATAAAAAAAAACATACAACAGGTACTAATATAACTGAATAAATAAATCTCAAAACGAGTAAAGCTTAAAGTAAATACGCAAATCAAGCTTAAAACGAATAAAAATTATTTGCATTGAGACATAAATGAAACCCAAAACTTACAGAAATTAAATAAACAATCATAGCAAACGAACAAACAATAGTTACTTATATGAATGAGTTAATAAATGTTAAAACAAGTAAAACCTAAAATGGATATGCAAACCTAACTTGAAACGAACAAAAATCTCTACAAAGAAGAGTCTGCTCCTCTTTCTCTTACTAGAAGATATTCCTTTTATTGATCACGAGTCAGTTTCTTTTTGGCAGTGAGACGAAAAACATCGGAAAAATGCTCTACACCATGTTCACTATTTTTATATACATTGGGCAGCTGGTCATAATATGGGAACTATATACCGGTGGATGACTATAATGAAAAGTGTAGATTATGCAATCCGTGTAAATTGCATTAAAGATATGCTGTACAAATTAAGGATTGTCAATCCTGTCTTGAAGAGACTTGTGACTCTCATCCTAAAGAATATCTATGCTCCAATTGTCAGTTTAATAAGGGTGATCAACGGGAAAATACTTACCCTGGCGTGTTTGGAAAAAACCCTAAACGTAATTTCAATTTATTTCGAAGAGATTGGTATCGTCGTGGATTTAAATTATTTTTGGAAGAAAAATTTGGAGCACGTATCAATTGTAAAAAGATGAAGAGAGAATGGTTTCTACGGCATCGTTGTGAGGACAATAGTAGTATTGATCATAAACCTATTGATTTTTATTTGGCTGTTACAGAAAGTGATTCTTCATATAAGAATATTGTGTGCGACATTACTTCAAATAGTCTGATAGAAACATGTGAATTTTACAATATGAAACGTAATAGTATCATTAACTTTACAAAGAGATTGATTAAAAATGAAGATACATTATATAGTGGAAAATGTGACCCTGACTTTGCAGGCCAGGATCAGTACAAGTTGAATCCCAATGATCTGCCACCAGTAATCGTTGTCGACGATGACGATGACCTAAATGACTATGAAGAATAATATGAAGAATTATAAGCAATGAAGACAAAAGACTTTTCAAAGTACATATACATGTTATTAAAAAAACAAATTTACATACATTATTAAAATACTGTATTCGTAGGGCATTAAAATTAATATTATACAGGTCTGAGAGGATATTTTCTACTGGAAAGTCATTCAAGCGAGGATTGTCTATATAAGTGTTGAGAATCTCACTGTAAGTATAATTACGAGATCGATAAATAAAATATAGTTATGCATGAAAACTACAGCCTTTTGGTTGATAAATCTTGCACTCACATCATATTTTTTAAAATTGTTTTCCCACTTCTTTCATGGAAGTTTTTGATGAGAGGTGTGTAAAATTCATATGGTAGACCAAGAGGGTCAAAAATTTTTATATTATTAACTGTTTGAAAGATGCATAGCGAAAGACCAGAATAAATTCCGGGTCATTCGCTTGAATATATTCAAGGAAACCCGAGGACACACAATAGGATATGTATTTTGACATATATTGATCCATGTTAAATACATTGATTATTTGATTGGTGTTCATGGTGACATGTCTCATAGAACACTACTATTGGGGTAATTTTCCCATAGGATTCAAATTGACTGAGTGAGATTAATATTACACTCCCCGTCAATGGTTTGTCAAAGGTACACTCTAAACTTACAGTAGCCGTTCAGAAAATACTCATATCTTGAGTACCAGACAATGAAACCATGACGTTTTGTAAACATTGTATCGGTTATAACATTTTCATATAGTTGAGAATCTTGATCCAGGGATTGCATTGTCAATTCATATAGGGTCCTATAGGATGTATACAAGGATAAATTGTACAGAGGAATTCCGTTTACTTTACATACAAGACAGGAAAGTCCAAACAGGTCAAGTTCATGTGGAAAACTTGTTCACGATCCTATGGCACAGGCACTTTTTACAAAAGCCAAAGCAAGTTTAGAAGGAATTTTACCATTGATAAATGAATAATCAGTGTAGGTACTTTAACCAGTGGAAATATGACGTTGATTGGTGATCGTGTGAAAAACGGGCAGTTTGATATTATTTCCAGAGGCTCTTAGTTTTTCAATTGCCTAAGCAACAGAACTCATTACCTGTTGTTTTTGTAAATGAAGTATTACCGAGATGAGATTGACATTGATATTTGCTGATGAATCAAATGTTTTTCTCAAGATGAAAATTGACAGGGCCTGTTGTAACTTTATGTCAATTTTAACATTGGAGGCATCCATTGAGAAATATTAAATATTTCATGATTGAATCTATCAACTAAATTATACTCCTTGCTCACTGCCCATGTGAGTTGATCTAAAGTCATAGCCCATCGCCAGACCTCTCAATTTCTCATAAGAATTTGGAGTCATCGACATAAATTTTATGTAGGTTGCATAATTTGATAGCTTGTTGCTAGTACTCACCAATGTTCCGTTTATGCACACACATATTTGTTTAAACAAATTGTGTGGTATACCATTTTCATTGAATAATCCATCGGTAGCGCTGGGAGATAGATTGTCAGACTTTTCCTCACCACAACTCTTAAATCAATAAATGTGGATATTAATCTACGAAATAGTCTTCATTGGAATAAATTTTAAAATGTTTGTTTTCAGAGAGTGGTTTTTGTGGGTAGAATTGTTCATAGTATCCATGCATAAATATATCCATAGTATCCACACTGACATCTAAAATTTATTAATTTAAAAGATTTAGAGATGTGGTGACAGTGGGAAGAGATTCATTGTGAGGTAGATATGCTATTTCAGTTTGCTTCTGACCTGAGTAAAGACTGATGAGTGTTGAGGTGTTTCTCGCCCTTTTTAAAAATTTTCCACTTTGTTGGGATTTCAATTGATCGCCAAGAGATAGTGCAGTGGACCTGATATTTTTTGAAACGCTTTCCTTGAAACTTTGCCAGGCCCCCAATCGTGTAGTGTAGAGGATGCAAAATCCGCGGCAACCAGAGCAATACATTTTTTAGCCCAGAGGTAGTGCAGAGCGAAACGACTTAGCAAAAAAACTGCCAAGACCATAGCCCGACATTGACGAACGGCCTTTATAATAGTCCATCCCATGACCCAATTATCGTGGTTGGAGAGCAGTAACATAAAAATCAATATCGTGACAAACGAAACTATTTTTTCTATTAGCCATCTAGTTATTGTTGAAAGGGTCAAAAATGACAAGTAATCACAGCCAAACCTTTTGTTATTAATAGAGGATCACCTAATTCACTTCTTAATGTTAACTGACCGAGTTCCAAATACGTAGTGTTTACAGGAACATACTGAAGATTCTTTGTATTGTAGTGATGAACACGTTCATGGGTGGTTTCTCGTTCAAGAACACGTCGGAGGGGAGCATTTGAATTACCAACCCTCGATGTTTCAACAAAGGACGCATAAAGAAATATACAAGAGTCCGAGGCAAATCCGGGTGGATTATCTGCAAAAATAAAACGATTCATTCCACTGACAGTTCTAGCGTTTTTACCACTAATCATATTCTTTTTAAAGCTAAGAACATATCTCAGATTATCATTGAGTTGAATCATTTATTTGTCAACGGGTGATCTAACGTAAATCCTGCAATGCTCCATTGAATAATTAACATGGAAAGTACCTTTCTTATGAACAGAGATTTTTCTATTGATTGTACTACACAAATCAGTCATACTACCAAATTCTTTGTATTTCAGTATGACATGGGATTATTCACTAGTTAAGTGCTTTTACCCTTTCACACTCGACAAAGAGTGACCAATGGAGTGGTATAACTTTTATCCCATACGTACGGTCTTTTCTAAGGATATTATATGTATTTTTGAGAATATAATAGACAAGAAAAACTTAATACTTTCCATCATCGAATTTGATGGTGGGGGAAAGTTTTGTCCAAAAATCACTTGTTTTATTCAAATCCTTGTAGAGGGGGTCAGAGACATTGGATACAAACGTTATATACAAAGCATTTGGCATTGTGTACGTCCTCGGCATATATCCATGAATCAAAATCAGAGTTGTATCCTAGCCAACGAACAAGCAACTATCTCTTGCCCCTGCGATTACGAGTCTTTAATATCTTTTCAATCTGATAGATTACAGTATTTTTAAATTTTGTAATTCATAATCCTAAAAATGGCCAAGAATCTCATCATCTTTCATGTCACGTAGACGATACGTTATGGGTGTAGTGTCTAAGAGTTTGGATTTTTAAAAAAGTTCAGCGGACCATGAGTAGTTACCCTTTTCAAAAATCAGTAGTTCGATTGATTCGAACATTATCACCAACATTGCATTTCCTCTTTTTCTTCTCACCACCACTACCACCACCCTTGGAATATTGTTTAATAAATGTGTCAAGTGTATTGGTGCCATTATCTCGATGAACGTCCACTGGGGTTGAGTTGGACAGGGATCGATGGGGACCTTTATTATAAACCATAATGGTTTTATCCAAATCATGAATAAAAGCAGCAGTAGATAGATAGATGGATATGAGAGATATTTATTTCGAGAAATTATTATCACAAGCCCTGACGGGCCGAATTCGAATTTCGAAGTCCATAAAAAAACAAATAAACAAAAAAATCTTATCAAAAGCACAACAACTTAAAAATTGGCAAACAATGCAAAAAATTAAAATAAAATAAATAAATATCGGAATACTATATGATTCCTTGGTCACTTATATTAAAAACGGAAAAATGGCAACTAGTTAAAAAGATAAAACTGATAAAACTGAACAATAAATAATATGTGCATTAATAAATGTTTAAAAAACAGCTTAAAAAGGGAATAAGGAAAAAAAAGAGTAAAATAAAACGAGCTGTTTCTTTTATCATGCAAGAGATAAGATAAAATTATGTACAAATTAACAGCTATTTATTATATCAGTGAAAAAAGGGATAAACGATTTTTTATACCGCAAGGTAGTACAAAGAATAGGAGATAAGGTGGGGATAGGCTGGGACACAGAATTTTTCAATGTACAATGTCTTGAAATAAAAATTCGAATAGCTCTTATCAATCGTTCAGCCAATGCTGCCTTTATTGAACTATGATGCAGTGATGCAGTGATATTAAGACGTCTTCGCTTGAGTCCCCCCATCACTCTTGTCAAATTATTGCCATTTGGCATGCTAGTATTTTACAAAAATGATTTAAAAACTTATTTTGTTATTTGACTAAATTCCTTTAATCTTGTCAAAACTTTAGACAAATCTTCTTCTTCTTTTGGTGTTGCTGTTGTTGTTGGTGTTGGTGGTGATGGTGGCGGAGTCATTTTCTTTTTGTGATCAATGATTTTTACATTGAGTGGTCATTCACGATAGGGTTTATGTTTGTCGACTAGTGTTTTCCGAAAATGATTTAGAAACATCTTTTGTTATTTGACTAAATTCCTTTATTCGTTTTAAAACATGTTTATTGCCAATAAGACTTTTGGGGAATTTTGATGAGTTAAAATAATTTAAGCAAATGCCTGTCAAATGATACAAGTATTTTACGATTTGTAACCAAATCTGATAATAAATCAAGTAGAAAGTAGGTCTTGCCATGGATTCTAACTTTATTCCCATTATCATCAATTTGAACATGTTCACTTTCAGTGAGATAAGTCAAGAGTCTTTTTACACTGTTCACGATAGGAATGGTTATCGATAGGATTCACGATAGGGACAGGTTATTAGATCTGCAACACTTGTCAAAACTTTAGACAAATCTTCTTCTTCTTTTGGTGTTGTTGTTGTTGGTGTTGGTGGTGATGGTGGCGGAGTCATTTTCTTTTTGTGATCAATGATTTTTACATTGAGTGGTCATTCACGATAGGGTTTATGTTTGTCGACTCGGCGAAGTACATTTTGAGGCAAAATTAATTTTCATCGTTGGCAAATGTCCTATTGTTAATAAGTTCATTGAGATTGTCCTCAAAATGCTCGTTTGGCGAAAGGGCGAGTTCAGTTGGAGTAAATTTATAGGGTTTGGCCATCTAGAGAAAACTTTTTACAAGTCCTGCAAGGATTTGCAGTGAAAGTGTGAAGAAGCTACCACCCGCTTGAAGAAGTCGTTTTCTCTTATAATCGTTTCCTTTTTTGCTTGCTGCTGCTAGGGCACGTACAAGTGAACGATGTTGCTTTGTCTGTTGCTAAACACCTTCTGGCAGTTGAACATTGCCTTCAGTTTAATTTAAACAAAGTACTGAAATGAGATGAATGAATTCTCTGTCGACACCATGTTGAGTATGGCCTTCTTAAGTTGTGATTTTGAATTACCAAGATCGCTGAATAGATTTCATTGCTCATGTAGTTTTTTCAGTGTCATGATTGCACCTCAGAACCTTTTTTACTGTTCACCGGCAGATATACAGTAAGTTCATTGCCAAAAATATCGATGACTATACGTAAAACCTCGGTTGTGTTCTGATTCAGGTCCAGTAGAATGTAGTCAAAGATTTTATTGGTAGCCTGATTGTAGGCCGAGATTAGAAATTTCGGTTCATCCCTGTAAACCTGTCTGTTTAATGTTATGAGGGAACTGGAATCACAACCAACCCTGTAGATAATATAGTAGGTGCAATTCAAAGAAAGTTTTCTCATACACTTGCTCTGATGAAAGAGATTGTGTAGAACTAGGGTTAAGGAGATCCGTTGATGAGATCAACAGTGAGCAATTTTATCATCTCCTGATATCATTCTTCAATAGATTCAGATAAATCATCAATAATCAACCAAGAGTTTGGTTCAATACTATTGAAAATATCAAGTCTCTGTATGAATTTCGTGTATGGGGCAATAGTTTTTATTCTATTATAGGATTCTTGCCAAACACTGAAGCAATAGTAAATTTGTTTTGGATTTTCTAAAAACATTTTATCTTGACTTTGAATTATTTTAGTTAAAAGTATTGTTTTGCCAGAATTGGTCCACAAAGAAATTATCTAAATGGAGTTTTAAAATCATACAAAGTCTCTTGCAATGTCAAAATACAACTGAATGTAGAATGCATCTGACCCAAAAGACTGGCCAGATTCGGGGGGGGGGGGCGGCCGGCCTTCAGCCCTCGAGCTGGCCAGGGGCATGGGGCCAAAAAGACAGTTTTTAAAACAATTTTTATTTGTAAAATGAAAAACAATCACATTGGACACGTCTACCTTACTAAAAAACTGCTGAGCTGGGGAAGAGACAAATCTTTGTAAAAAAGAT
>CM051258.1:63254394-63311894 GCA_027921565.1 Artemia sinica
TTATCACTTACTTCTTGTTTGTAGCATTCCTCCTTACAATTCCTTTTGGTTGAATTTATGTTGATAGATCAAATTTAATTTATCGACTGAATAAAAGCGATGGTGTCCGTTCTTTTATAATGAAAAATTAGCTAAAGATAACGCAATGGCTGTCGTCGGAAATCATTGGCAAGGCCATAGAAACATACCATATCGGAGACCTCAATATATGACTGTATGCAAGAAACGGTTTCCTATGTGTTATGTTAAAATAATAGTATTACTTTCGATGAAAAAAAATGTTTCTGAAAAAAGTCTTGTTGAATGGATGGATATGTCCCGTTATATCGATGGCCATGTCCGTTGTTATAAAAATGGTGGTGTGTGTTGCTGTAATAAGTGTCTTATTGTAATATGTGCCCTGTTATCTGGCGGGTAAACTATCCTCCTGGAATATAGGGCCTCTTGTATAGTGGGGGTACTGACCCGTTCCTTAGATTGACACGATAAGGGGGGTACTGCCCGCTTTTAGCGCGTACACAATAAGGGGGTACTGCCCGCTTAAAGTCATTAACACAATAAGGGGGTAATGTCCACTTCTTTAGATTGACACAATAAGGTGGTAATTCTCCCTACCTTAGATTGACACAATAAGGGGGACCTGCCCCATACTTTAGATTGACACGATAAGGGGGTAGTGCCCGATTGTAGTGCATACACAATAAGGGGGTACTGCCCCGTACCTTGGATTGGCACAATAAAGGGATACTGTCTGCTCTGAATGATAGGCCTGCTCGGAAGGATTGCCTATGGCACCGCTTCTTCTGCATACAGTATGTATTGATGCAAAAGAAAACTTGTCACCATCTATAACTGCACTTAATAATAACGTCATCTATGACTTAGATTATGTAGATGACAGCATTGGGGGAATCGCCGTTAAAGCTTCTTCATGATCTGAAATCACTAAGGAAAAGAAGAGCAGCCCCGTAGAGCCGATCACTTAGATTGACCCATTACCACTTGTCCCAAGGGTGTAACTTACAACACCTGCCCCCGGGCCCTGGGGTTTGTGTCGACACCGGAATTTTGTATATCTGATGTTTAAACAATTTTTAATAAAATGGCTATCAACATTTTCATCGGAAAGGTTAAGGGGAAAAGGGCATGGGGGGTAGTTGCCCTTGAATCTCTCTTGGCTCTTAAAAGATAAACTAGAACTTTCAATTTCCAATCAAATTCCCTCTGAAGTTTATACGAGCATTCCTTCTATAAAAACCATATATGGCCCCAGGGCATAACTTACAGTGACTGCTCAGGGCCCTGGGGGGTTAGGTCGACACAAGAGTTAATGTTATCTGATGTTTTGACCATTTTTAAAAAAATGGCTATTTCAAAATTTTTATCTGATGTATTTAGAGAAAAGGGCGTCTGGTGGGGGGGGGCTAGTTTCCCCCCGATCTCTTTGAATCTTAAAAAGTAAACTATAACTTTCAGTTTCAAAACAATTGAGCCCTCTCTGAAGTTTATTCGAGCATCCCTTCCATACGAACCATATTTGTCCCCAGGGCATAACTTACAACACCAACAGCGCCTGCCCCCTGGAGGTTGTGTCGACACCAGAGTATTTTTTATCTAACCTTTTAACCATTTGTTACAAAATAGCTATCTCAAAATTTGTATCTGATTCATTTGGCAGAAGTGGGCGTGGAGGGAGGCTAGTTGTCCTCCAATCTCTTTTGACTCTTAAAAGTGAACTAGAGCTTTCACTTTAATAATAAATGAGCCCTCTCTGAAGTTTATACGAGAATACCTTCCACAAGAATTATTTAAACCCCTAGGGCATAATTTAAAACTCCTGCCCCAGGGCCCACCCTGTGGGGGTTGTATCGTCACTGGAAATTTTGTTATCAGACCTTTGAACTATTTTTAACAAAATGGCCATCTCAAAATTTTTATCTGATACATTTGGGGGAAAGGGGCGTCGGTGGGAGGCTAGCTGCCCTCCGATGACTTTTGACTCTTTAAAGTGAACTACAACTTTCAATTTCCAACCAAATGAGCACCTGCTGAAATTCTTACGAGCATCCCTTCCTTAAGAACCATATTTGCCCTCAGGGCATAATCTACACCGCCTACCCCCTGTCACTGAGGGGCTTTGTCGACCCTAGAGTTTTTGTTATCTGACCATTGAACTATTTTTAACAAAATGTCTATCTTAAATTTTTCATCTGATGCATTTGAGAAAAAAGACGTAGTTTAGGAGGGGTTATCTGCCCTCCAATCACTTTTGACTCTTAATAAATGAACCAAAACTTAAAATTTCCAACTAAATGAGGCCTCTCTGAAGTTTATAGGAGCATCCCTTCCATTAAATATATATATGCCCCCAGGACGTAACTTCAACACCTGCCTCTGGGCCCTGGGGCGTGGAAAAAGATGAAAGGGGGGGGGCTAGTTGCCCTCCGATTTCTATTGACTCTGAAAAACTGAACTAGAACTTTCAATTTCCAACTAAACCAGGTCTCTCTGAAATTTATACGAGAATCCCTTCCACAGGAACCGTATATGCCCCCAGGGCGTAACTTACGACGCCTGCTCCCGGGCCCTTGGGGGTTGTGCCAACCCCAGAGTTTTTTCGTTATATGATCTATGAACAATTTCCAAAAAATGGCTCAAAGTTCTAATCAGATGAATTTGAGCAAAAAGGACATGGAGGGGGGGGGAGACTATTTGCCCTCCCATCTCTCTTGTCTCTTAAAAAGTAAGCTAGAACTATCAGTTTCCAATCAAATGAGCCCTCTTTGAGGTTTATACGAGCATCCATTCAATAAGACCATATATACCCCTATGGAATAACTTACAACGCCTGTCCCCAGACCCTGGGGTTTATGTCGACATCAGAGTTTTTGTTACATGATCTTTGAACTATTTTTAAAAGGGCTATACTCAAAATTTATTGACTTCATTATGGAAAAAAGGGTGTGGGGGACTAGTTGCCCTCCGATCCCTTTTGACTCTTAAAAATGGCACTAGAACTTCCGATTTCCAAGCTGATGATCCCCCGAAACATACGTGACCACCCCTTCCATATTAAATGCTTCTGCAAAAAAAATTAAATAATAAAACTTTGGAGCTCTATGGCCTTTACTATAGGCAACGCTAAATAATTGCCTCTGAAAAGTGAACTAGAAATTTCAATTTCCAATCAAATGAGCCCTCTCTGAAGTTTATACAAGCAACCCTTCCATAGGAACCATGTATGCCCCCAGGATATAATTTACAACGCCTGCCCCCGGGCCCCGGGGGATTGTGTTGACACCGGAGTTTTGTTATAAGATGTTTGAATTTTTTTTTAAGACAATGGCTATAGGAATTTTATCTGAGGGGTTTGGGGAAAAAAGAGGCAACTTTAAAAAAATAGGCAGCGCTAAAGAATTGCCTCTGAAAAGTGAAATGGAACTTTCAATTTCCAATCAAATGAGCCCTCTCTGAAGTTTATACAAGCATCCCTTCCATAGGAACCATGTATGCCCCCAGGATATAATTTACAACGCCTGCCCCCGGGCCCTGGGGGATTGTGTTGACACCGGAGTTTTGTTATAAGATGTTTGAATTTTTTTTTAAGACAATGGCTATAGGAATTTTATCTGAGGGGTTTGGGGAAAAAAGAGCCTGAAAGGACAAGGAGACTGAAGGACTAGATTAATTTTTGCACGAAAATTAAATTATTTGCTCGAAACCCAAACTATTCTGATGGAACCTTCTTCAACATTAAGAAAGCTAACAAGATGTTTGAGCATTGGACTCTCAAGTATTTTAGAAAATACAGACAGAAGAGAGATCTGCCTATAGTTTCCAGGATCCTCAAGATTCCTTCTTTTAAAGAGAACTGTAATTCGTACTAACTTGAAAAACTGGAGAAATACTAATAGCTGAAATGACTAGATAATAAAATGGAAAAGTGATTTGATAATCGATGAATGGATATGTTCTATTGATTTAGCAGGGGTTTATAAGGAGCCTGCTTAAAAATTCTTTAAGGATAAAACGGGTTTTGCAAGTTCCCTCTCAGTAATCTCCTCAAGAGCATGACTCCTCGTGCATGACTTCATGCACGGTGGACTTCGAGACTGCTTCCATGATTTTGACAGACGACAATAAGAAGCACAATTAGAACTTTGGTCTATCTGCTGGGGATACAGCCCTTGTTATCATCTTAAAACTTTAGGGAATGAATATTAGCAATTATTAAACTGTCAATCCGCATTTATTTCTTCTTTTCAGTAATCTTGGCTATGATGGTGATTTTTTATTTTTTTTTTCTTATGAGAAATAAAACACATTGCTCGAAATAAAGATCGTTTTGAAAATGAAATGAAATTTTACAAATGAGAGGTGAAAATGTCAAGAGAGGTTTAAAGAATTTGGGAACTTCAAGAGAGGGAGTCAAAAGTCTGTATAGATTCAGGCGAATGAGAAGCCTGTACAAGACACCAGTCCTGGCAAAAAAGGTGTTAGTTGTGACGGGTGTATGATAAAATAAAACGTATAAAAAAAATAATAAAAACACATAAAGACATTGAAATCTCACCTGCAATGTAAAACATTATTTGGTTCACCAAAATCAGTGACTTCGTCCACTTCCCACGGAAGCTAACATAGAAGAAAAACACTCTTTGAGCATTGAATGGGGCATAACAAATTATGAAAGCAATTACCACTGCAACTGAAAAGAGATGAAAAAATCAAATTTAGAAAATGTGTCATAGACAGAAAGTTATGTGGCAAAAAGAAAAGTTCAGACGCAATAGTACTTTTCAGTAGTTCTCCAGCGTGAATTGACACGGAAAATGAAGCTCATTAAGAAACACAGAAGATAGACAATATTCCCTTACCCCAGGGAGCTACGGAAATAGCAGTTTGGGAGTCTTGGACAATTGGGTGGAAATCCGAAGAACCGTCACAAACCTCATCAAACCATTCGTATTAGGCAGAAATACAAAAAAATTATTTTGCAGACGGAGAACCATAGTGATACACTTATATATTAGCAATACCTAATTTCTTCCAATATAAGACCTCTGCTTACTTGAAAACAATACCTGATTAAGAAATTAGCCATGTGGTTAAAATAGTGAATATAATCACCATAATATTGACTATAACAGATAGGGATGTTCATGATAGCCTACTATGAAACATTGTTAATCTTGGAAAATATATTTTATAATACACTCTACTTTTTTCTTTCATTTCAAACATTTAAAGTTTATCAAGATTGAATTAACTCGCAAAAATAATTTTCATAAGATAGTTCACTTACTTCAACAGAGTAGAGACTAAGATCAAAATTTGTTAGCACCAAGATCCTTGGTATTCCCATTAGTAGCAAAATACGCTATGGATACCAAGTACTGACTAGACATCCTTTATCGTATCTCAACCTTAAACGCAACAGTCATTTCTGCAAAGATCCCTTCCAGCCGTTACTTCCTGTTTACCCTATATGAAGCTGTCATCCTCTCTCATATCTCTTAGCTCATTTTTAGAAAACTCACTTATTCTGATCAAATAAAAAAGTTTTCCATATTCATTCAGTATTAAAAAATTTCCTGGGATAACAAATATGGACAAGGCACTCGAAACTAATCAATAAATGAAAAAGTACAGTAAGTGAACAGTAAGTGAACAGGTAGTGAACAGTAAGAAAGGAATGACTAGAGCCTGAAAAATTTTCCTATTTTAGAAAAAAGAGCAAAAACGCCCAAAAAGACAAACAAGCTTAATGAAAATTACACCATCAGATTCAGCGCATCAGAGAAGCATCTGACACAAGTTTTGATCTCCTCTACAAACATTTACAATTGTATGTTTTGTTCCCAGGAGAAAATGATGAATGTGTTTTTTATTATTTTTTTGTCCCGGAGATAAGCGTTTTTAACTAATGGCCCTAGAAGATCAAGCGATGGTATATCCGAAAGGGAATTAAAAGATTTGTGTGTGGCCGAAAAAATTGTGCCACCGGATTGTGGCTTTTCTGCCATTTTGTGGCCCCAAACTACGATTTTGCCTCACAGAGGACCAAGCTACTGTTGATTGAATACGAGATAGCCAATCGATTAAAAAGTATCCAAATATTATATATTTTATACTTCCCAATTACAGAAAAAGTAGTGTCGTACGGTGGGGCATTTGTTCCTGAAAAGTCACGTAGTCCATACAAGATAAATAGTCAATAGAGATATTTATTTGAATCCTTCATTTTACTAAACTGATTTACGAAGGAAGGACAATGGGTCATTGTGTAGGTAGGGGTGGGATTTCCAGATGCTTCATCATATGCTTTTTAACGCCTGTATTTCCTAACTTTATTTAAATATTTTAGGGAAGACGGGGAGAATAAACTTTGGGAAAGACGGGAAGGGGGTTAGAAATTGATATAGAATATCTTCTAACTCCGGGGAATATCTTTGGTCAACGGCTTTATTATTGATGCTGGGGGATGATAGCACTAAAACCATTGCAAGAATACCTTTGCAATCGAATGATCCCCCTCTGAAGCTTATGCGACGACCCCTACCATATAAAGGTGCCTCTGGAAAAAAATAATGGAACATTGGAGCCGTATGGCCTTTACTATAAGCAACGCTATAGCGTTACCTCTGAAAAGTGAACTAGAACTTACAATTTACAATCAAATGAGCCCTATCTGAAGTTTATACAATCATTTCTTCCATAAGAACCATGTATGTAAACAGGGTGTAACTTACAACGCCTGCACTTGGGCCCTGGGGATTGTGTCGACACCGGAATTGTAAGAATATCTTTCTATGTACCATAAAATTCACATACCTACCTATATTCACATACCTACCTGTAGAGAAGTAGAAAAGTAGGACCTGGATTATTGCCATCCCTAATGCCATAGCAAATTTAAGCGGCACAGTGGTTCCCGACAAAATAGATTATCGATGCTTTTTTTTATTCCTAGGGGTTTATACCGTTATTCCGATCATAAAAAGCATAAAATTGTTTTTTTTTTTCATATGATCAAATCTAAAAATGAAAAATATTCTTTGTAATGCTTATATCTTACGTTAACTAAGATTTCAGATAGCATAAAGATTCTTAGTTTTGGTGCGTGAATCTAATTATTCCAAACAACTGGATAGAGAGGAATACCTTTTTAAAAGGTTAGAAGAAAGATAAGGATACCAGCGTAAAAATCCTTCCGAATATAATCTGTGTTTATGTTACTGAAACAAAGTTTTTTTTTGCTCTTTTGTACTACGTGGTATATAAGTGGTAAATAAGTTGTATATATTTACATGATATTTGAGGAAACTCATTTGAATGATAGAAATACCTTTATTATGCTATAAAAATAGAGAGGTGTGGGTTAAATTAAGTGCCTTGTCTGTGGATATTCTATGTAGAGGATTTAACTGATGTCTTCTTGAATATATTCATGATTTTAATACGAAGGTGGGAACCCCCCCCAAAAAAAAAAAAAAACTTTATTTAAATTTAAGTATTTTTAGCTCCGTTTGTAAGTAATTACAGTCAGCTCCAAGCCTGGATAAGAAAGGAGGGCTTTTACGGTAGTCTAGTAACCAGCCCTTGGAAAACAATTTATTCTAAAAGAAACATCCAAAAGCTATAACCGGAATTCCCATTTCAAAGAAGATTCCTGCACCCTTCCAATGGACAAGATTTTTGAATGCGAAAATATCACTGAAAATTTGATTTTGGAACGTTCGAACGGTAACACAGCTGTCAAAGGTAGAACAGCTGAACAAGGATATGGCCCGCTATTGGCTAGACATCATGACCCTCTTGGAAGTGCAGCAGCTAGGAAATGAAAAGCAGTTACTCAGCGGTATATTAAGCTTATTCTTTAGCGGCCATGAAACACGACGAGAAACTGGAGTTGCCATAGTTATTTCAAAACGTGTGGTAAAATCACTGATTAGCTGGAAACCCGAGAGCAACCGCATTATGTCTGCTCGATTCCATGGAAAACATCCCAAAATGACCTTGTTTTTTGCTATCCCCCCACTACAAAGCCAGAGACGATCAGAAAGAGACACTCTACAATGAACTGACATCTTTCCTTAAAGATGTACCCAGACATTACATTCTATGTGTCATGGGGGATTTCAATGCGAATGTTGGCAACGACAAAAATTATTATATTGAAGTCATTGCAAGTTTGCAACCACAGTCTTGAAGAACGCAACTAAAATTGATAGTTGCTAATTAAAATGGCTTGGTCCTTCGGCTTGGTTGGTAGTGGCACTTCCTTTGCCCATAAAGATATTCACAAGTACTCCTGGACTTTACCGTATGGACAAAAAACCCGATGGATCACTTTCTTATTAGTAAGAAGTGGCAGACTTTGCTACGTTATGTGCACTCATTTAGAGGGGCTGATATATTCTCTAACCATAGCCTGATGGCTGCAAAAATTAGAGTATTGTTGTTGGACCCGAGAAAGGTGAGGACAAGTAGGCAACGGCCTTATGACTATGAAAAACGAATTGACCTATATGTCCTGTCACAGTTTGTGATTAAACTGACCAACAGGTTTGAAACCCTTGGTCTACTGCGAGATGAAACTCCAGAGGCAGCTTGAACTGCTATTAGAAAAACCTATAGTGAGACTGCCTACGAAGCCCTTTTTATGAAAAAGTCACCAAAGGATGAATGGCTCTCTTTTGAATCATGGGATCTGATCGAGAAGAAGGCTTACAAGAAGAAATTACTTCTCAAAACACTTTCCCCCGATGGGATCCATCTTCTTGAAAAAGAGTATACTATGCTTGATAAGACTATAAAGAAGAGAGTCCGCGCTAATAAACGTCGTAGCCATGAACAGAAATCTCAGAAGGCTGAAGAAGTAGCTAGACAGGGATACTCTCGGTCAGTTTATTGCATCACCAATGAGATAATTGGAAAACGTCCAAGGACAGATGGACCCGACAAAGATTGAATCTGGAGGACTTCTTGCTGACCCTGATAAGATGAACAAAACCTGGGTGACACATTTAGAAAAATTAGTAAATAGACCAACAGCTGCTGATTCTTTAGTTATACCAGACACACCATTTGTAAATCTAACCGTCGATATCGAAGCACCCTCTGGTGGGGAGATACTAAATGCGTCTAAGAAGTTGAAGTCTGGAAAGTCCCATGGGAAAGAACGGATTGCGGCTGAAATAGTTAAATTCTCAGTAGCTGTATGCATAACTCTGTGGATGAAGTTCGAGTTTTTCTCTGTAATCTGGAGAGCAGAACAAACTTCTAAAGATTGCACAAAAATTACTCTTGTCAAAAAATTCCAAAAAGGCGACAGCACAAAGTGCGAAAACTTTCGAGGTATCAGCCTAGTATCAATACCTAGCAGACTATTGGCGACTATACTCCTTAACACAATCCAACCAACGTTGAACGAACATCTCCGGGTGGAGTATCATGGATTCCAGCCAAACTAATTGTGTGTCAGTCTTGTATTTACGTGTATAAGGCTGCTAGAAGACGGGAATGAATGGCGTAATTGGTTGTACTTTGTCTTCATAGACTTCAAGAACGCTTTCGGATCGGTAGACCGCCAAACGCTTTGGAAGGTTCTACAATACTATGGTGTTTCTAATAAGCTCATCCTAATCATTGAAGCTAGACCTGGCGCCACGCCAGGGGATCGACCGAACGCCGCCAAAAAGAGGCCCGGTTGACCACCACCGAAGTGTCGCTACTCCACCGGCATAGGCAGCGGCGTTCGGCTGACTTTGAATTAATTTTGCGGCAATTCTTTATTGCGTCAACCGCAAAGTCAGAGCTTTTCTTCCTCGTGTGGTTTAGTATTTCGATTTTACTGATCAGAAATCAATCAGGGCTTGCACTATCCCCAAATTTTCGAGTATTTCCTGGAAAATCCATGCGTCAACCCGAAAAAAATTTGGTTCCTCGAATCCCGGAAAATCACCCAATCACGGTGCCACCCCTAGCGATTTATCACCAGTGACTTTCCCTGCCAAATATTACTTTCCATACCATGATTCTTCACTACTCTCTTGTTCGTTAGTTTTCGTCTCTTTAGTTTCTTTTCATAAAAACCAGGCAGATGCAATTGCAATATACACAGTTCTTCATATGTTGACAAAAAAGGTATTGTCTTTATGAAATGAGTTTGAACCATTTCGAATGTAGTTTCCCAATTGCTACTTCTTACATCATTTGTAGTCAAGAATTTTATTTTTAAGTTGAATAGAACGCATTCACTACTATACAGCTTAAGTTGGATTTTGAAATTGATAGTCGACAGATTGTTTCTACAGCTGAATCGTAAGTCTGCAGAATTTGGTTTTCTTTTGCTGTTTTTACATAAGATTTTCTTAATGTTTAATACACAATTGTTGAACGCCTGATAGATTAAGAAAATACAATCTTCTTTCTGAAAAAATTTTACCCTCCCCAAAAAAACCTTCTATTAAGACAAAATTTAGCTATAGACTAGGCTATGTACAAAGTTGGGAAGTTAAATATTGAAAGGGAAGTTACCCCAAAAATATGATTCATAAAACATTGTAAATTATTGCCTATAGGGGGGGATAGGGGGCTATCATTTTCAAATGATAATACCTCATTTTTAATTGTAATCAGGGATGCCAAAAAGATAATTGTTTTTTTATTTAATGTGGAGACGGAAGAAAAGGATATCAAAATCACTTGGAAACCATTGAAATATTTTGATAGACCCGGGGCCCCCCATTGTCTTGGGTATTTTGCAATTTCTCATAGGCTACTGGCCTTATTTGACTTTTGTGTGTGCTCCCTTTTAATTAGATTCCTTGGATCTTATTGAATTCCACGGCAAATCTGTGACTCAGTTTTCCCATAATTTGAGGTATATCTGAATAATTTCGACACTTTTGTTGTTGTCACTGTACCCCTTTACTCATACCCTCAATTTTTTTTTCAAGGAACACTAAGCTATTTAACTTTATTTCGCGTGTTTGTTTGAACCATATAGTGACCTAGTTAATTATTAAGTAAATTATTTTTTAATGTAAAGCAGAGACGGTATCCTATCATGGTGGTATCCAGAGGGGGAGGGGGTTGGGAGCTATCATATTTAAATAATAATATCTCGATTTTTTTTTAAAGCAGGAATGCCAATAAATTAATTATTTTTTTAATTTAAAGCAGAGACGGTATCCTATCAAGATGGTATCCAGAGGGGGAGGGGCATAATGAGTTATTATATTTAAGTGATAGTACCTTGAATTTTTTTTTTGAAAGCAGGGACGCCAAAAAGTTTTTTTTTTAATTTAAAGTAAAGATGGTATTCTATCAAGGTGGTATCCAGAGGGGGGGGGGGGGGTAGGGAGGTATTATATTTAAATGATAATATCCCAAATTTATTTATTTTTTAAACCAGGGATGTCAAAAAGTTAATTATTTTTTTTATTTAAAGCAGAGACGGTATCCTATCAAGGTAGTATCCAGAGGGGGAGGGGGTAGGGAAGTACTATATTTAAATGATAATATCTTGATTTTTTTTTTTATTGAAAGCAGGGATGCCAAAAAGTTAATTATTATTTTTTTTAATTTAAAGCAGAGACGGATCTTATAGAACATTGTATGGCTGCTTTAAAAAAATACGAAAGGGAATGTAAAAGGAGGTAGGAGACTTTAACAAGAATATGACAGTGTGGTTGCTACCAGTAGCTACTAGGTGGAGTACCCTATGAAAGTGTACTGTCATTGAGTAGAGAAAGTAAATTTGTAAATTTAAGCCGTTATTTGATAAAGACAGATGAAAGTATTAATGTTTGCGGTCAACATTGATCGCGCCGGCGGCGTACTGCCGCTGCTGTTTTTGGCCCCGCTGCCGCCAGTCTTCCCTAATCGGCGCGGCGCCGGGGTCTAATTGAAACTTTCTACAAAGACACAGAACGCTGCGTGAAGACAAATGACGGAAATACCCGTCACTTTTGTATCATGACAGGGGTGAAACAAGGTTGTCGGCTATCACCACTACTATTTACTCTCTCCATACTCAGTTGAGGCTGTTCAACAAAAACTTCCACTCAACGCTTTGTTATTGTTCTGAAACCTGGCACATAGGTCAGTAGCTTGAAAAGAAACTCCTCGCGTTCGAAAATTTGTGTACAAGGTGCATTCTAAATATCCATTGGACCCCAAAAGTAACCAAAGCTACTGTACGACAGAAGACATTTTTGTCCCTTATAACCAAAATGATGAAATATATGAAGTGGATATACCTCGGTCAAGTGAGACACCTGCCCAAAGGGTAATTTAGATATAAGCTTCATTTTCATTGTTTTAATGCTTTTATCAATCAAACTAATTCAAATACTACTTCATTTTACTGTTTTTGATGCTTATATCGGTCAAACTCATTCAAATCGCATTTTCACTTTTTGAATTTCATTTTCACCTATTCACTTTTTGAATTTCATTTTCACTGTTCTTGATTATTTTCCCTATCAGTCTGATTCAAAAATCATTTCATTTACACTGTTCTTGATACTTTCACTGAGCGACGCGATTCAAATCAAATTGGGACCATACACGTTCTAACAATAGTAACAAATTAGATATATTTTTCAAGCAAATTTGACTGAAATATTTATGGTCGACTAGTTAATTGAAATTTACTATCTTAAATGTAGGATGCTATTTCTATTAAAAAAGGCACATTTTTTCTAAAAATGCTCCAACAATAGTAATAAAATAAATCATATTTTAAACAAATGCTTCTGAAATGTACAGTTTACATATGTTATTTGAGATATAATTTTTAAGTGTGGGAAGGTTATCTGAGTAATAATGGTACATTTTCTCAAAATACTCTAACAATAGTAATTTAATGGGATGTATTTTAAGCAAAAGGCGCCTGAATTATTTATAGTCCACCCTGGAGAGGACGGTCTGTGCGTTTAGAACAAAATGCGAAATAGTTCTTAAAAATTTCAAAATAGTTCCTACAAATCAAGGCCGTATCAAGGGGGGGGGGTTACCCTGTTTGAACCCGCCCCCCCCCCGAAATTTTTGACCGACTCGAAAATAAGCCGAAAATTAGTAAAACCTAGGTAAAAATCAGTAAAATTAGTCGAAAACTGAGTCAAAAATTAGTAAACCCCCCCCCCCCCAAAAAAAAAGTCAAAAATTAGTAAAACCCCCCCCTGAACAAAAATCCTGGATACGGCCCTGCTACAAATTACAAAATAATTCTTACAAAATACGAAATAATTCTTACAAAATACAAAATAACTGCTACAATATAAAAATCCTTTCTTGCAAAACAAAATATTTTCATCAAATACAAAATAGTAAGACAAAATACAAAAAGGTTCAAACAACATCCAAAATAATTTTTACCAAGCCCAAAATAGTTAAAATGCAAAAAAAGTCATACAAAATCCAAAAATGCTCTTACAAAACATATAATAGCCCTTAGAAAACACAAAATAGTTACGACAAATACAAAGAGTCTTATAAAATATAAAATAGTCCCTATAAAATACGAAATAATTCTCACAAAACAAAATAATTTTTACAAAATAAAATTTGCTCTTACAAAAGTCAAAATACTTCTTGCAAAAAAAATTCTTATAAAATACAAATAGCGCTTACAGAATTAAAAATAGTTCTTACGAAATATAAAATAATTCTTGCAGGTTTAAAAGATATGCCTCCAGGCGATGTCTTGGCACCACAGTCCCTGGGGAAAGGAATGTAAAGTATGTGATTTGTCCATTTTTACATAGAGGATTTACCATTCGGAAAGGAGGGAATGTTTGGTCCTGGGTACGTCCAAAAAGGCAAAGGGTATTGAGGTGAAATTTCGAAAAATTTTGGCAAAAGCGTTGAGCTATGTCAAAAAAAACTATCCGCATTCAAATTATCAAAAATGTGTATATGCAATGTCTTAGGAACGGGTAAGTTAATTAACTTGAAAATCTCAGGGCCACCAGTGCTAATACTACTGCAGCTGCAAATATGACTGGATGTGACTGCGACTGTTATCAACTACGAAAACTTTGAAGTGTGACTAATTGCATCTTCTACTACATTTACTTGTGACTACTTTCAGGGAATGTTGAAGGGGGTGTTGAACAAAATAAAAAGAAAACACAATTTGCATGCTAATTGTCGAAAGGGTGCACCAGTAACATCTCATTAACGGCAAAGGCCCTTAAGTTGAACGTTTCAGAGCATATTGAACTGTGCTTAAATGAGAAAGGGTCCTTCCTGTTCATTTTAGAACCCTTAAAGCTGGTAAAAATCTTGAAATAGCCCCTTGTTCAAATTAGTTAATAGGTCTAATAAATATGCCTTTAGGAATGTGATGTCCCACACTGCCTTAGGAAAAAAGGTTGTAAATTATACAACGTGCCAATTGTATACATGAGGGATTTATCATTGGGAACGAGGGGTAATGTTTGATCCTACTTGTGTCAGGAGAGATTAAGGGTATTAAGATAAACTTCAGGGAATGCTGAGGTAGATGTTTACCTTAGAAAAAAATGTAATGTGCATCTCGGTTGTATCTGCAATGCCCCAGGAAAGGTTAATAGAACGTGGTAGAAACTTTTATGGATTCTGAATGGGATGTGTAAATAAGTTAAAAGGTGTTAATTGAAAAACTTTGAATCAGATATTTAAAATCTTACGCCTGAAGTGTGGAAAACTGGAGAAATATTCATTATATTAAATGATAGTGAAACTTTATTAATATAAATTTACAAAATTAACTATAAAAACTTTCCAAAACAAAAGTTTTTCAGAGAAAAGTAAGGAGCTAAAATAAGCTTAAAACCAGTAGAGAAAAAAAGTCTATAATAATCCAATCTCGAAACGACCAGAAACTACCATTAAAGAATAAATGAAATCAAAAACCAAAACAAATTAAATAAACAATCATAGCAAATGTGCATGTATAATAAATATAAATAAAAATTGATAAATAAATATTTAAATAAGAGGAAATTAAATTGATTATTAAAGTTAAACCTAAAACGAAAACAAATCACTTCAGACAAGAGTTTGGCTACTGCCTTCTTTCCCATTTCCTAACCGTAAAAGTCTAAAGTCTACTGCATCATTTACGCGTTGCTGAAAAAGAAATATAAGAAATATTGTGTTTTATATTTACAGCGTTGAAAAATGAAAATTATAGGGAAATAAAATCTTGTATTGTTGAATTTCAGCAATTATTATCATTATATACCAACTATTCAGTTTGTTTTTATTAGTTCTTTCCAAAGACTGTTAGAAACACATACTTTTCAAATGACGCAATAGGCTTTAGACTTTTAGGATTATGGGAGGAAGAAGAAGACAGACGCCGAATTCCCGTTTGTAGTGATTTCTGTTTGTTTCAAGTTTGAATTGAATTCTTAATTCAATTCAACTAGTAACTGTTTTACTACTGATGACGGTCACTGCATATGTGACCGAAATATCTGGTATTTTTTGCGAATTTCTATCACTGTTATCATCATCACTGTCTATTAAAAGGATTCTATCCCTATTCTAACTTTTATTTATCGTCATGGAAACGCAGTGTGGTCTACGAAATTATCTAAGATTAAAAAGACCTGAAAATTTTCTAAGAGAGCCCTAGAAATGCTTAGAATCTTACGATTTTTTTTATTTTTTTTAAGAACTTAGACTTATCTAATAAAGTAGTCCATTTTCAGCTTATTTATTTATTTCAGTGTAGTTTAAAATTCAAATATACAATCTATAAATAGTTCTCCGGAAAAGCCCCGAGGTTGCTGCTTGACAGCTGTAAGTCTCCTTTCGGCACAATGAGAAATCCTAACTAATAATAGTTTGAGTTTTCGGCGACAGTACATAGAGGAAGGAATCAAGCTGTGTCTCCACTTTAAGAATTTCTCCCCTAAAATGGGGATTTCTTAGGTCTTTCCGAGGTGATGCTTTATATCTAGGGCGTTAGAAATGTCAAAGAATTCCTAGTCTTCTCTGGACTTTCTTAAGATATCGGGCAATAGGAATAAAGGCGAATCATATCGTTTAGGATATTTGCACAGTGGAATGTCAAACCGGAAAGTACTATTTTTAAACGTTTGCCTATATTACATATATACTATCGTATACATGTCGACGAGTACACTTTAGTTGACCCAGGAGTTAAAAGAAGAGGGATTCATACTTAATGTTATTTCGATTCTGATATCTGGATGTACAAATATACACTCAGGACTGACCCTGTATCGATTCAGTCACTGCAGCGTAGTTCTCTCTAGTCCTTTGTTCAGGAGTGTAGTAAGGCATCACGGGATGCTAACAAAATGAACTGGGACTGAAGGAGGCAAATTCTTGCCGGACGTTGAAAATATTGAAAAGTCTGGTGAAGAAAACTACTGGTATATTTCTGTTTTGGTAATGTAACTGGATTCTTAGGACATTGACGGAATGTTCGCATTAATGTGATAAGCAGTGTAAAATTGAAATCAAAGTATGACCAAAATATTAGTCATGCATTACGGTGAAATGAACTGAAATCTATTTTACTTCCTCATCTTACTACACCTTACACACCTTATTCCTCTTTACTAAATAAAAGTGAACAATTTGTAGGTACTGTTTGATTTCTCAAATTCATGTGTTACTTAAAGTACATCTTAAGCCTTTATTCTACTCTTAAAATTTAAATTATGAACCAGATTCTGAGAGATCTTTTAATAGGTAACTTCACTTCATATGATACAAATTAAGGAATCCGGCGCTGAATTTGTCAGTCAAGATCAGGGTTGCAACCCCTAGTGATTTATCACTAGTTCTAGTGATTTTTTTCTTTCTAGTGATTATAGTGATTTTTGTTCTAAAACTAGTGATTTTTCTCAAATTTAGTGGTTTTTCACCTTATAGCGCGTAGATTCATGATTCAATCGAATGAATCATACAAAAAGTAATTAATAAAAAAAACGCAAAATGGTTATCCACTACAGTTCCTAATATATTCCAGATTAGTATTTATGCAAATATACCGCCTTTGAAACTTCCGATTTCCCACCATACGTCCATATCAGATTTAGAAAGGTAGTTCTCAGAGCGCTATCAGCAAGATGATAAGCGAACTTATTTATTCTGAAAATTGCAAAACATTTGCGCAGGTCGAATTTCTGTTTTCAAATTTATGATTTTTTACTCTTTAAAATGTATCAGTATCAGTTCCAAATTAGATCTTCATTTGTAAAAACCTTTGAAAGTAGAGCTGATAGTGGATATGAAGACACCCTCTGCATCTACAGATAGAACCACGGTATATAAATTACAGGATAGAACCCAGTATCTTTATATTGTGGATAGAACAGAAATGGAGTCATGGAAAAACTAGAAGGGAGGTATACATTAAATATAATTTTTTGAATAAAAAAAGAAACTATTAAAAAAGAAAATAGAATTCATTGCTTTTTGTAATATGATTTGTAACATAACTAGATAGGTTAAATCAATTGTAGTTTGATGATTGAACGCGGTTGGTAGTAAAAGGGGGGAGGGATCTAATCCGAGAGTTGTTTATTGGTTTTATTTTTTACTTCTAATATCTAATTGAAACTCCAGTAGTTCTTCCAATTCTCTTATTTGTAACTGTAACACCTAATAAGCGCAGATAACGTCCTATTCTTTAAGTTTTTGGATTCATGTGTTAACATATCAAATATTTGAAGGCAACGAACTATAAAAATGGAGGGACACGACTCAATTTAACTGAAACTCTAAAAAATGGAATTTTGATTTCAATCGATGTATCATCGGATTATTATGCTGATTCCAAATATATAAGATTCATTAAGCTTGGTGCTACCCATAAATAGCAAAGAACCTGCAAAAGTTTGCCTGCTATTCTTAAGAGGGAGGAGACACCCCTGAAAGTAAAATAATGTTTTGATTAGAGATTTGGGGCGGAGAAGCGGCACAGAAGTTGGCGTCCCTCCAGCTCCATTATTATAAAAGACTGTTTGGATTACATCAGACAAATCATTCACAGATTCTGAAAGGTGATATGGGCCTGTTTTCATTAAAACTACGTAGGTCTATATTGATGCTTAGATTTTGGTTGAAGCTCATTAGGTGTAATGAAGATAGACTAGTAAGAGCAGCTCATTATGAGATGTTGAATTATGGTTTGAAAACGTCGTGGCCGTCCCAAAATAAGTCATTACTATAAAGAGAGGGGATCCCTTACTTATGGAATGGTGGCCTTGGTTCCCGTGATCTACCAACAGATTTAGAAAGTCAGATACGATTTATCTTAGAGGGTCAAGAAATTCAGCATTGGCAAGGGGTGGTTTTAAATTCTACAACATTGAATCATTATAATCAGGCTAAACCTAGTTTTGGAGAGAAAGTTTATTTTAAATTTAATTTAGCAGCTATGATTTTATGTTTATGGATTCAGCTTAGGGCGAATTGCCTTCCAATCCAGAGCAGGCAAAAGGTGTTCGACAAAAATATAGTCGATCCTGAAGGGCGGTATCTGTTTTCTCTTCGTAAAGATGAGGACGAAGATTTGGACCATTTTCTCCGGAAGTGCTCGGTGTTCTCTGATTTAAGGGAAAAATACTTACATGGGATTGTTTTGCTGCTTCCTGGTATTTTACAAAGTAGTAATCCAACCACAATATTTCGTATTGGTGTGTTCATAGATAAAAGCTTAGAAAGAAGGAACAGTTTATACAATTAATTATTATTTATTATATAGTATTACAATTATTTTCTCGCTAAATTACCATTAGGTATTTTTTCGCTATGTATCATGTTTCTGTGTGCTTTGTAATTTGTTCTGTTTGGGATTTTTTTATTTTTCATAAATTTGTGTGTATCTATCTATCTATCTATGCCCTGAAAGCTTCAATTTCATACCTTTATTTGTTCCTAAGAAATTTTAAATACGCTCTTATCACAAAATCGGAGGGGTAAGGTGCCTTTTTATTTAGTTCAATAATTTCAATAACATTCTCTGAAAGTTCCAACGTAGCACCTTTAGCTGCTACTGGAAAATTATAAATACGGCCTTCTGAAATTCAGAATACACATAGTATCTTTTGCTTTTGCTTTAATGCACATAGTATCTTTCTCTGGAAAATGAAATTTAGTACCATTTTCTCTTCCTAAGACATTGTATCTATACCATTTTTACTACCTGGATGCACTTAAATCCTTTTGATTTAGTTCAATGGTGGTAGAAGCAATAGTAATAGTAGTAGCCCTGAAAGTTCCAACTTCAATTTGAAACTTTAAGAGGACGTTGACGTGTATCTTGAATGAAATTGAAACATACTAGATGCAAAAAAGGTTGGCAAAAGGGCATATCTGCAATAGCTCGGGAACAGCTGAGTGTATTGAATAGAACCTTTCAGGGCATGTACAAAAACAATAACAACAACCAAAACTGCTACTACTACTACTAAAACTACTACTTATGCTACAGGTACTACTAATATTAATGCTACTGCGACTGTTTATGACTGTGACTGGTTATGAATGCAAAAACTTACGACTGAAACTCAAACTACTTGTGACAGCCACTGCGACTACTTAGAACTATGATTTACACTAAAGTCAACTTTGACTGCAACAGCAACTTGTGTCTATAACTACTTACAATTGCAGCTAAAACTACTTGCGACTATGACTTTGAATACTGGATACAGTATTTGACTGCCCTGCAAACGCGACTACTTGTAACTTCTACTTGCAACTACTTGTAACCAAGGCCGTACCCAGGACTTTTTTCGGAGGACATTTTAATCAGGGATATTTTTTTTTATAGAGAAGATCTTAAAAGGAATGTACAGATTAAATAAACAAAAAAAAAGAATTCCACCGAAAGTAAGGTGCAACATTATAACGAAAAGAAAATATTCCGTATATGAGAAGGGTGCCCTCCTGATCAGCACCCCTATATTCACGCTAAGGTTTTTTTGTACTTTAAAAAAAAGTTTTGTTTCTAATTAAACGGCTCTTGTATTTCAGAATCATTCTTAAAAAATTGGGACAAAAGGTTTAACTTTTGCGTAAAGAGCGGTGTATAGAGGAGGTGACAGCCCTCTCATATACAGAATAATTTATGTTCGTTTTAAGTTTTAATGCTGCTCCTTACTTTCAGTAGAAAAAACTCGTCTTTTATTTAATTTCTGGTTAGTTTTCAAACAACCCCAGGAAAACCACATCCCCCTCCATGGAAAATACCCCTTTTGTGAAAAATTCCTCCATACAAAGTTCTTTTCACGTAAAATACTTCTCCTCTCGGGAAATTACCTCAGGACAATTTCATCCTTACTCTGAATTCTCCCTAAGAAATTTCAACCTTACGGCTCCTCTGGAAAAACATTCCCTTTACATAATTACATTTGAAAAAAAAACTTATTTTTGTTTAGTTCTGATGGTTTTTCAGGTCATGGTGGAACTCCCCTGTCTGGAAAGTTTTTTATTGAAATCCCCCTCACACCCAATGGAAAAATATTCTCCTGTGGAAAAAATCCACATAGAGAATTTCTTCTGGTGATAATTCCCCCATGGTAAATATCTCCCGTGAGAAATACCCCCCACCTACGTAAACATCCCCCATGGAATTCAAAATCGGATTTAAAATTCTCCGTAAAAATACCTTAGAGAGCCTCCACATATAAAATGGTGTCACCAAAGAAAAAGTAAGATAAGTACAACGAATTTCGTACATGAATTTTGATAAATTCTCTCCGTATAAAATTTCCTCTGGAAAGTTCACCCTCAGAAATATTGATCCCAATAAAAAATTCTCCCCATAGACAATCCATCTCCAGACCCCCCCCCCCCTGAAAAATATCTGTATACTTTTCATTAGCAAATACTATATGTAAAATAAAATATGCCCTTCCTCCGGGGGCCGTGGGTGTCATGTCATCCCCAGAAACATAGCTATTGGAACTTCCGTCTATTCTGAACGTAATGGCGATCTAAATATTTTGATCGGACTTCTTTGGGGAAAAAAGAGCGTGGGAGAGGGGCTAGTTGCATTCAAATTCTTCGGTCACTTAAAAAGGGCTCTAGAAATTCAATTTCCATTCAAATGAGCTCTTTCCTGACTGTGTAAGATTATTGATTCGACACGATCATCCCTGGGGAAAACGAAAAAAAAGCCACAAATAAGCAGGCATCCGTGATTTTCCCCTGACATAAAAAAAATACAAAATTCCACAATTTTGTAGATGGGAGCTTGAAAACTCTATAGTAGGGTTCTCTGATACGCTGAATCTGTTGGTGCAACCTTCAATTTTCAAAATTACGTTCGGGGGATATTTCCTCCCTTTTTCAAAAACTAGATAACTTTTCTCGGACTTGTAGCTTTTAATACGTATATTAAACTTAATGAATATTATATATTTAGAATCAGCATAAAAATCAAATTCTTTTGATATATTTATTGCTATCAAAATTCTTTTTTTAGAGTTTCGGTTACTGTTTGGCCGAGTTGATCCTTGCTTACATTTCGGTACCACAATCTATTTGATTTAGTGGGAGGAGAGTATGCCTAAAGCGTCAAAAGGGCTTTTTTGTGTCCACATTTTCTATTTCTTAGCCAACCTTCAGATATATATAGCATAACGTTTTGGTCCCTGTGCTCGTACTTGAGGCTCTGACCCACTGCTTCGGTATGATCACCGTGGGAAGAAAACAACCAACAAACAAAAAGAAAACGCTCACCAGTTTTTGAGTTTCAAGGAAAATTTCGTGAGTCTGCATACAAGATGATTTTTAAATGTGCTGAATATAATCTTAAAAACTTCATCAAGATCTTTCCCAGTTTGGGGGAAGTTTTACCCGTTATTTATAAATTAACTCAAATTTTCCCAAGCTCATTACTTTTTACGTGTAAATCTTATATTTAAAATTTTGAAATCAAATAATTATTTTTATATTTTTCTTTGGAATGATAGATTTAACTGCTCAAACGAAGTTTATTCTATTTGAAATTGCCTTATAAAGAAGATTTTCTTTTAGGTAGTTTCATTGTAATCAAAAATTTTGATTTTTCTAGGATTTCGGTTATTACATACACTTGTCGTTCTTTACTTACAATTGCTGATCATGAGTTGTTTTACGGTATCAATGCAGATTGAGTGACTAATATTTTTTGGCTATCAAATAGTTCAATAAAATCTTCATTGTACTTCAATTGTTGAGCAGAGTACGTGCCTACTGAGACATCCCTGTCTAGAAACTCTTCAGTTGATGATTTGATATCCATCTATTGCTTCTACTATTCGGCCCTTAGCACCCAGTAACTCTGTTTTGCTTATGTATATCTCAATTTATGGCTTATGAATTTCGTTGCCAAGCAAATGAAGAGAGATGCGTCTACCTATATTTGAGGGATTATAAAGACGATATTTGAGTCATTGGGCTAATTATGACTCTTGTTGACGGTCTTTCAGATATTAATTAGGCTTGTACTCTATTTTGTTTTATGGGAACATTTTCTTTCATTAGCTTATCTTTTTATTTGAAAAGTGAGTTGCTCAAGTGTTGTGTTTCTCAGTGTTTTCAAACCCATTACTCATCACATTTGGGATAAAAATTCATTAGTTTGCGTAAAGGCAATATGCCAAAGGAATTTTCATTTATTCCCTTGATGAATATTCTTTTGCAAGATTTATCAATCTACACATTGTGAAGACTAATATAGATTGATTGCAACAGAATATGTAGCAAATTTGTGGCAACCTTAAAAGACTTTTTTTTTTTAAGTAAGGTAATCAAACAGTTCGTGGTAACGAACTGTAAGTAACAAGCAACCCGGCTCAATAGTGCCCGAAACTCTAAAAAACGGAGTCTTGATACCAATGGATAAATCAAAAGAATCAGATTTTTATGCTGACTTCAAATATATAAGTTTCATCAAGTTTAGTCTTACCAATCAAAAGTTACGCGCCTGAGAAAATTTGCCTTAGTTTCGAAAAAGGGGGGGGGGGGAAACAACCCCTAAAAGTCATAGTACTTTAATGAAAATCACACCATCAGATTCAGCGTATCAGAGAACCCTACCATAGAAGTTCCAAGTTCCTATCTGCAAAAAAATGGAATTTTGTATTTTTTGCCAGAAAAAAGATCACGGATGCGTGTTTATTTGTTGTTGTTTTTTTTCCCAGGGCTGATCGAATCGATCCAGAAGTCCTGGAATATCGTAAGACGGCTCATTCAAACGGAAATTAAAAGTTCTAGTGCCCTTTTTAAGTTACCAAAAAATTGGAGGGTAACTTGGCCCCCTCCCACGCTCATTTTTCTCTCGAAGTAACCCAATCAAAATTTTGAGATAGTAATTTTGTTCAGAATAGTCGGAAATCTAATAAATATGTCTTTGAGGATAATTTAATCCCCCAAAGTTCCTGAGGGAAGGGTTGCAGCTTATGAAATTTGCCCATTGTTTACATATAGTATTAGTTAATGGGAAGTATACAGACGTTTTCAGGAAGATTTTTTCTGCTGAGGGGAGGGGGTCAGAGGAGGGGGTTACGTGTGAAGGTCTTTCCATGGAGGATGTTTCCTTGGGAAAGGGACATTTCTTTAAAGGGGGTACCGGATTTCCCAGCATTATTTAAAAAACGATCAGAAATTAAATAAAAAAAAAGTTTTTTTTCAACTGAAATAAGGAGCAACATTCAAAAATAAAACGAACAGAAATTATTACTTATATGAGGGGGTTTGCCCCCTAGTAAATACCTCGCTCTTTACGCTGAAGTTCTTTTGGTACTTTCCATAGAGCTATATATTTTAATTAACCGGCCTTTGTGATTCAAGGGATTGCGATTCGAACAAAATTCGAACTTTAGCGTAAAGAGTGAGGTATTGACTAGGGAGCAAGCTCTCTAATGTAGGTAATAAAAACATACGAATATAGAAGTTTGTTCCGTAAATTAATTCATAAGTTACGTCAGAAAAAAATTTCGAGAGAGCAACTTAACCAAAAAAAGTAAAATTAATATCCAAATTTCGTTTTAATTATTCATGTACGGTGAGTCAAAATCAAGGCTGCATTAATTAAAAAACGTCCAGAAATTATTAAAAAAAGTTTTTTATCTGAAAATAAGGAGCGACATTAAAACTTAAAACGAACAGAAATTATTCTGTATATGGAAGGGGCGGTCCCCTCCTCAACGCCTCGCTCTTTACGATAAAGTTTGACTCTGTCTCACAATTTCATTTTTTTTTTAAATAAAAAACTTTAGCGTAAAGAGCGAGGCGTTGAGGGGCGACCGCCCCTTTCATATACAAAATAATTTCTGTTCGTTTTAATGTTGTTCCTTACTTTCAGTTAAAAAAAAACCTTGTTTTTTTCTATTTAATTTGAAGGTAGCTACGCCTCCTGGAAACTTTTAATCCACGCAACTAATATTATGGCCAATCAAAAGGCGTTATGCTGCACAGCGATAACTTATCTAAATATTACAACATCAGTAAAGTTAAATCGAAAACTAGTAAATATTGTCTCTAATTAGAGGACTAAAAAACAAACAGTAATTTGGGACTTAGCATCTCATATTTTATGCGCTCAACAGGAATTTTTTTGTTTCCATTTTATTGAAAATATAAGAAGCGTACATTTCCCTCTCGCCAAAAAACCGTTAAAAATAGAAACCATGAAAAGCCAATAAAAATCTTATTGACTTTTTAAAATTTTCCCGGGAAGGTTTTTGAAGCGTAGGTATTTTCCGCGAGAAGCCGTATTAGTTTGAAAAAGATTCAGTTTTGCTACAAAAGTCACATTCCTTCTGAATATTTTGGCAATGGCAATTCTAATGGTGTAGGCCAATTTTTTTTTTTTTTTTGGGGGGGGGGGCGGGGGTCAGGCCATTTTTCGGAATATACATAAATTAGTTTTCAAAAATATTATCTATTAAGACTAATTTAGATAATGGTTACCATTCCAGAAATAGCAGGAAGTAAAAATCATTTTCACTTGCTAGTTTTTTAACACATTTTTTTTTTAGTTTTGGTTACAATGGATCGTGTTTCGTCCTTTACTAGGTCGCAGTTGCCGCTGCAACTATGATAATAAAAAAACTTAAAATTTTACCATGCATTCGGTCTATTTGCTATGCTTGAGTATTTATAAGTGGAACATTTGTAGCTAGTGGAACATTTGTAGCAACGGCAAATATTTATTTACCAATTTCCTTGCAAAAATATGTGTTGATTTTCTTGTCAAAATTAAACACGAACCAAAATAGTGAATAAATATTATCTAAATATAATCCCCTCCCCCCGCCCCCAAAAAATCTCAAAAAATTTAGTCCATCGTGATTGGTCAAAAAGTAATTATGCCTTGCTCTGCCTCCCCCCCCCCCAAGGAACATATTGAACAAATTTATAGCAAAAGAGCATATAAACAAAAAAAAATAAAAAAAAAATAAATAAAAGTAGCAGTGAGTAGTATCGATATACACAGTCCGAAACTTACATGGAAAATTACATTTGAGGCACTACAGTATCACATGGACATTGTAAAAAAAGCTGGCAAGGTATAAAGTGGCCAAGCATGTTTTGAGAGTATGGTCGAAATTATATAACTCAGCCAGAATGGTTTTTGAGGCAACATCCGTTTTTAGGGGTCCAACCAGAGACAACGGTGGTTGCTCAATATACGGTAAGTTGATTGGTGATTGGTTAGAAATAAAAGGAGTGATTTTTTATTCGTACTTGAGATTTTGTACTACAGCTTGACATGCACTTTGTAAAAAGCGAGTCTTTTTTCTTTTTTTTCTTTTCTTTTGGTATATATCTCGAGCAAATCATTCATTTCTAAGTCAGTTGATTAATAGAACTTCTAATAAACCTAAAGAATCAATTCCCTCATCCTAAATGGAGAATAAGAGATTTATAATGGTATGTAAATACACTTTATTCCTCGACTAATATAACCGTTTTTTATTTCCTAGCAGTGAGTTCCACATGGAATTATCTATCATTTTGACTTTCACACTGAAAGGTGAACTTTTCCATAAATATGCGAGCTAAGATAAATTCCACATGTTCATATCAGTTGTTTTGATTAAAAGGTATTTTGAGATAAAAAGAGTATTGTTTCGTTTTTTATAATATTCTCATTCTAATTTTAGGTAGACCTTTTACCTGAACGATTTGGTTCTAATGATTAGAGTACTTTTAGTGCTGTACTCTGGGCCGAGTTGCTAACGGAAAACCCCTGTGAATGAGTTGAAATAAAAAATTTTAACAGGAAATCTCTGAATAAATACTTTTTTGGGAGATGGGTTGATGTCAGAAGGATCTCTTAGAGTACTTTTAGTGCTCTACTGTGGGCCGAGTTACTAGCCAAAAACCCGTGTGAATGAGCTGAAATAAAAATTTTTAACAAGAAATCTCTGAATAAATATTTTTTAGGGGATGGGTTGGTGTCAGAAGGATCTCTTAGAGTACTTTTAGTGCTCTAATGTGGGCCGAGTTACTAGCAAAAAACCCGTGTGAATGAGTTGAAATAACATTTTTTAACAAGAAATCTCTGAATAAATATTTTTTGGGGGATGGGTTGATGTTCAGAAGGATCTCTTAGAGTACTTTTAGTGTTGTACTGTGGGCCAAGTTGCTAACGAAAAACCCCTGTGAATGAGTTGAAATAAAATTTTTTAACAAGAAATCTCTGAATAAATATTTTTTTGGGGGATGGGTTGATGTCAGAAGGATCTCTTAGAGTACTTTTAGTGCTCTACTGTGGGCCGAGTTACTAGCGAAAAACCCGAGTGAATGAGTTGAAATAAAATTTTTTAGCAAGAAATTTCTGAATAAATATTTTTTTGGGGGATGGGTTGATGTCAAAAGGATATCTTAGAGTACTTTTAGTGCTCTACTGTGGGCCGAGTTACTAGCTAAAAACCCGTGTGAATGAGTTGAAATAAAATTTTTTAACAAGAAATCTCTGAATAAATATTTTTTGGGGGATGGGTTGATGTCAGAAGGATCTCTTAGAGTACTTTTAGTGCTCTACTGTGGGCCGAGTTACTAGCGAAAAACCCGTGTGAATGAGTTGAAATAAAATTTTTTAGCAAGAAATTTCTGAATAAATATTTTTTTGGGGGATGGGTTGATGTCAATGGGATCTCTTAGAGTACTTTTAGTGTGATAGTGGGGTCGTTATTTAATACCCCGGTAAACATATGACTAGAAAAGACTGAAGTTGATTTTTACTTCCAGGACTTGGATATTCAGATGACAAGTCAAAAACGAACAAAGCTTAATCATGACACGGGCAGCACTAACATGAATTCGACGAGAGAAAGCGTTATTCAATATGCACCACGAGCACTTTGTAGCGAGCTAACTGCAACTTCTATGGTAAGCACCATTTATCATATAGCTAAGGGGGGTTCAGTTACATGAGGGTTCAGTTAAAGAGGGTTCAGTTGCATGAGGGTTCAGAAGCTTGGAATTCAGTTAAAGAATACCTCCTCGACAGATATATTTTTTTTTAAAGTATTTTACAGCTATTACCCAAACGTTGCATGGTGTTTCTCACACCAACTAGTAAATATTTATCAGGCATTCAATTATTTTCTGTTTAAGCCAATAAAATGATAGAAAGAGGGGAAATTAAGTTTTGAGTGGGATAAAAAAAATTGGCATAATCTTAACTGTATAAAATAATGAATATTTTACATGAAAAATAAAGTCATTTTTACCATTTCAAGCCTCAGAAGAAAATACGACAGAAGAAAATAAGAATAGTGGAATTAAAAACAACGACTGACATCTGGGATACTGCACCACTAACCATGGAGGAGGAGATGCATCTCGCAGATCAAACTGCTTCAGTTGAAAGATGCTATAGTTTCGTGAAGAGCTGGAACCATCAAGCACAGTGCTACGAGTTAGACCCCAAATATGCATTTTCATTTTAAATGTTATTAATGATCCGAGTAAAACCGATACCAATATACCTCATTCTTTTATTCTAACTTAACTTGTAGGAATAGGACTTCATTCCATCGACTAAATCAGTTTATTCATATAATGGTGAACAAAAAGACTATTAATTCTCCGTATTCTTCTTCTTCTTCTTCTGATCATGCGCCAACGCCCCTTCTCACTCGGGCTCAGTTGACGTCTTAATATCCGGTAGAAATTACATATACCACCCGTTTTCCATACCTCATAATATCCATCATGGGTGATAAAGTGGGAGTCATCAAACTTAGGTTCCCGATTTAGACATGAAAATTAAAAGGCTTAAAATATATGAAATTGTATAAGATGTAATGGACAAAAATTATTACTTCACGATCGATCTGATATACATAAATATAATGTATTAAAAAAGACCATTATAACTTTTGATTTTTTTTTCAGGATTTTATTGATGAGAATGTGGATAATGTATGGTTCACATTCCCATTGAGTGAAGAAGAAGAAGTGGCACTCTGCAATCTAATTGTGGAACCTAGCATTATAAAACCACTGGTACACCAACAAATTCAACCCTTAAGGTGTCGTAGGAAAATACACGGTGAAAATACCTCTTTACACATTGACAACGAATCGAGTGATACAAGAAAACGGATAAGGACACTTGTAAAAACACAGAAAAAGGACAGACATAGCCTTCTGTATAATGGTAGAGATGTGAGACGCTTTAGTCAATTAAATCACGCAATAAAATACCCCGTGACATCGTTATACCCCGTGATATCGTTATGCTAAGCATTCCAAAACAAGAAAATGATTCAGCGACCAAAGAGATTTTTTTTAATGTTTCTGTACATTATATTTTGGAAATTAAAGGCTATTTAATGTTTCACAAGTTCAAGACGGTTAATATCCACCCATAGACGACTCGAATTTCACTTTAAGCAATTGTAACAATAGTAGGTTTTTTTTCATATCAAACATTTTCAAAGGATGATAAATCTTCCAACGAATCATGAGAAGAAGATATTGGCATTAAAATTTAAATGGGAGGCTCACCAAGTTTCACTAAAGAAATTCTTCTATTCATGGTCCTAGTCGTAAGAACCAACTGAATGTACATCATACATTTTTAACGTTTTTTATACGTTATATCTTGGAAATTAGGCCTGCTGTTATCATTAAAATGTCAATCAACAAAAGATATTATTAAATGTTTCTCCAGTTCAAATGGATAATACCCTACGGTCTGTTCTCAGAAAAGCTAAAAGGGATTACTTTAATCAAAGGCTAGCCGAAAGTGGGAAGGATGGAAGGAAATATGGAAGACAGTCAATTCAGTGTTACGACCGAATAACCAACAGCCTGAACTACCATCCAAAATTACGGTTGATGGAGAAACCTTGACTGAACCAGCACAAGTTGCAAAAGCTCTTTGTACCTTCTTCGCCAAAATTGGAGAAAAAACGGCTAACACAGCGCTACCCCCAGAAAGTCCTACAGGGACTTTTTGGGCCCAGCGTGTGTCAAGTCGATGGCACTCATTCCTGTAACTTCGACGGATGTTTCGATGATTGTCAAAGGCTTGAGGGGAGCATCTGCCTCTGGATTCGACCGCGTCCATACTAAAGTTTTGAAGGCAGTATTGCCCTCCGTAGTACAACCTTTAACACATTTGGTAAACCTCTCCTTGGAGACGGGTGTGTTTCCATCACTTCTCAAGAAGGCAAGAATAATTCCCCTCCACAAAGGTGGCCCTCAGGACGACCCGTCTAACTTTCGACCCATCTCTATTCTTTCGGTGTTTTCCAAAGTGTTCGAAAAACCTATGAAGAACCAACTTTACTCTTTTCTGGAAGCTAAGGGATTCCTTAACCAACACCAATTTGGATTCAGACCAGGACACTCGACGGAAGATGCCCTGGCATCACTAAGCCTATTCATTAATAAAGCACTTGACCTGGGACTTGTGCCAGCTGCTATTTTGCTTGACATAAAAAAAGCATTCGACAGTATGGATCATGGGATTCTATTAGGTAAAATACAGCACATTGGGGTTAGAGGAGAGGCTCTACGATGGTTCCGGTCTTACCTTAGTAGTCGACGTGTTTATATAGGAGATGATCCGCTGAATGACACCGTTGTCAACTTCGGTGTGCCGCAAGGCTCAATCTTAGGCCCACTGTTATTCCTGGTTCATGTGAATGACCTAAGTCGCGTTCTGAACCCTAACTCCAGGACTTCACGGTGCTGCAAGTTATGTTGCGACCAGAAATTTCGAGCAACGATCATGAATCGGATGAACCTGTGGCGTTCGCGGATGACACTACAATGGTCTCCTGTGACACCGACATGTCAGCGCTCCAGAGTAAACTTGAGGTCATCTTAGAAGAAACTTACATTTGGATGGATGCCAATCGATTTGTAATAAATGTTGACAAATCTTGCGCTCTCTTCTTCTCAAGGATTGGACCTCTTCACCCAGAGGTATCGGGAATAACGACTTCTCGAGGAACGATCAGACGACCGAAAACTGGCTGTGCCAGGTACCTAGGTGTACTCCTTGACGAAAAGTTATCCTTCATACATCACATCCACGCTGTGGAGCTGAAGCTCTCCCGTAATATTGGCATTATCAGGAAACTGAAACACACATTCCCTCAAAAAACCCTTCGTCTACTTTATAATGGACTTATCAAGCCTCATCTACAGTATTGTGCGTCAATTTGGCAGTCAACATTTATATCCCACCTGAAAAGGCTTGATTCAATCCACAAACATGCCCTGAAAATAATCGGAAATATGGACGATTTTCTTTCCCGTGAATCACTTTATCATTTATCGTGCTCAGTTATCGTTTTTAAATTTTTCTCCGGATTACTTCCATCAGCATTCCACAGTCTATTCCAGTTGGTATCGGAACAGCATCCTAGGAACACGAGATCTGCCTCAAACCCTCTGGTGAGACGAACACCTACAGTACGGTCGGATTTTGCACCGGATGTGGCGTGCGCAAAAGTGTGGAACATGCTTCCACAAGAGCTGAGATGTAGGAGCTCTCTTGGGTCTTTTAAAAATAATTTGAAAAAATATCTTATTGAATATTCATTAAATAGAGTTTATTAATAATTGAGATTTTTTTTCTTTTTTTTTATCATTATTATATCGGTTTGTTTTTTGTTTTTTTTTTCTTTTTTGTTTTTTTATTTATTTATTGATTTTTTTTGTATGGTTAAGGTAGCTGTGCTTTTGGGGAGGAAGGGGGGAATCTGTTAGATAGTGATTTGTATGGTTGAGGGATGTGGTTGTGTTGAGGAGTAAAGCGAGAGTCGTAAAGCGTGATTAGGAGGAATCGTTATTTTGTTAAGGGACTCAACGTGCATTTTTTGCATAGAGAAGTTTATTTATTTTTATTTATTTCTATTTGATTTAATTAAACCCGATTGAATCTTAATCTTAAACCATATGCGACCCAAATTTCACTTTAAACAGCTGTAACAATAATGTATTATCACAAACATTATATCGCAATTTCTAATTATTTTAGCTAAGAGTAACGTTTTGTCTACATTGAACAGTTGAAAATATCTGAATGCATTTATGGTATATTATGAATGGCTTTGCAAAAAACATGAAAATACTACTACTACCACTACTACTAGTAACAACACACTGCAGTTCAAAACCATCTGAGGTATTTAAAATCCTCCTTCACCCCAAACTCAAATTTTCCAAAATTCTACTTTAGAGACCTTTTCTAAAATATACAATTTCTTGAATTCGCTTCCTGGACTGGACACAATACAGATATTTGATTCAAGAAATTATGAAAAAATTGCAAGTAAGTAACAAACTCTTTTATCGTATCGATCCAGTAGTCCTAGAAAATATCTTGTACCTGCTGCATCAAATTTTGCATGCAATTTCAAGCCAGTGAAAAGAATGGAACGTCTTTGAGTCACATTTTTTTTACAAGTAAATTCGTTGTTTCTCTATGATTCAATCCCAGCGCCCCCTGCTCTGAGTGTTGAAAATGATTTCACGACATTGTTTTAGGTTTTTTTTTCTTGTCCCAAACTATTTTTTTTATCATGAACCGTTTAAAGACCAATTTGATCAACTTGGAGAAAGTTCAAATAGAATCGTTACTGATATTGATATTAGTGCGTAAACTACAAACTGACAAAAATATCCAGAACTTTTTTTTTCTTATAGCCTTGACTTTGAAGAAATTTCTTCATCTTAATGGGCTTTAGAAATATCATGCAAAATAAACTAGCCTAACCGTCGTTGCTTTGTCGAATTTTGAGCAAACAAAAGGATTGTAACACCTGATTGGTTCGTTTGTATGCAATTTCAAGCCAGTGAAAAGAACGAAACGTCTTTGAGTCACATTTTTTTTACAAGTAAATTTGTTGTTTCTCTATGATTCAATCCCAGCGCCCCCCTGCTCTGAGTGTTGAAAATAATTTCACGACATTATTTTAGGTTTTTTTTTTCTTGTCCCAAACTATTTTTTATCATGAACCGTTTAGAGACCAATTTGATCAACTTGGAGAAAGTTCAAATAGAATCGTTACTGATATTGATATTAGTACGTAAACTACAAATTGACAAAAATATCCAGAACCCAATTAGAGACAAATTTGATCAACTTGGAGAAAGTTCAAAATAGAATCGTTACTGATATTGATATTAGTGCGTAAACTACAAACTGACAAAACTATCCAGAACTTTTTTTTCTTATAGCCTTGACTTTGAAGACATTTCTTCATTTTAATTTGCTTTAGAAATAGCATGCAAAATAAACTAGCCTAACGGTCGTTGCTTTGTCGAATTTTGAGCAAAACAAAAGGATTGTAACACCTGATTGGTTCGTTTGTATGCAATTTCAAGCCAGTGAAAAGAACGAAACGACTTTGAGTCACATTTTTTTTTATAAGTAAATTCGTTGTTTCTCTATGATTCAATCCCAGCGCCCTGTTCTGAGTGTTGAAAATGATTTCACGACACTATTTTAGGGTTTTTTCTTGTCCCAAACTATTTTTTTTATCCTGAACCGTTTAGAGACCAATTTGATCAATTTGGATAAAGTTCAAATAGAATCGTTACTGATATTGATATTAGTGCGTAAACTACAAACTGACAAAAATATCCAGAACTTTTTTTGTCTTATAGCCTTGACCTTGAAGACATTTCTTTATCTTAATTGGCTTTAGAAATATCATGCAAAATAAACTAGCCTAACCTTCGTTGCTTTGTCGAATTTTTAGCAAACAAAAGGATTGTAACACCTGATTGGTTCGTTTGTATGCAATTTCAAGCCAGTGAAAAGAACGAAACGTCTTTGAGTCACAGTTTTTTTACAAGTAAATTCGTTGTTTCTCTATGATTCAATCCCAGCGCCCCCCTGCTCTGAGTGTTGAAAATGATTTCACGACATTATTTTAGGTTTTTTTTCCTGTCCCAAACTATTTTTTATCATGAACCGTTTAGAGACCAATTTGATCAAATTGGAGAAAGTTCAGATAGAATCGTTACTGATATTGATATTAGTGCGTAAACTACAAACTGACAAAAATATCCAGAACTTTTTTTTCTTATAGCCTTGACTTTGAAGACATTTATTCATCTTAATTGGCTTTAGAAATATCTTGCAAAATAAACTAGCCTAACCGTCGTTGCTTTGTCGAATTTTGAGCAAACAAAAGGATTGTAACACCTGATTGGCTCGTTTGTATGCAATTTCAAGCCAGTGAAAAGAACGAAACGTCTTTGAGTCACATTTTTTTTTACAAGTAAATTCGTTGTTTCTCTATGATTCAATCCCAGCGCCCCCCTAATCTGAGCGTTGAAAATGATTTCACGACATTAATTTAGGTTTTTTTTCTTGTCCCAAACTATTTTTTTTTTATCATGAACCGTTTAGAGACCAATTTGATCAATTTGGAGAAAGTTCAAATAGAATCGTTACTGATATTGATATTAGTGCGTAAACTACAAACTGACAAAAATATCCAGAACTTTTTTTTCTTATAGCCTTGACTTTGAAGACATTTTTTCATCTTAATTGGCTTTAGAAATATCATGCAAAATAAACTAGCCTAACCGTCGTTGCTTTGTCGAATTTTGAGCAAACAAAAGGATTGTGACACCTGATTGACTCGTTTGTATGCAATTTCAAGCCAGTGAAAAGAACGAAACGTCTTTGAGTCACATTTTTTTACAATTAAATTCGCTGTTTCTCTTATTTAATGCCCCCCCCCCCCTCCACCCCACCGCAGCAGCTGCGGTTACGCACTAATATCAATATCAGTAACGATTCTATTTGAACTTTCTTCAAGTTGATCAATGTGGTCACTAAACGGTTCATGATAAAAAAATAGTTTGGGACAAGAAAAAAAAACCTAAAATAATGTCGTGAAATCATTTTCAACGCTCAGAGCAGGGGGGTGCTGGGATTGAATCATAGAGAAACAACGAATTTACTTGTAAAAAAAATGTGACTCAAAGACGTTTCGTTCTTTTCACTGGCTTGAAATTGCATACAAACGAGCCAATCATATGTTACAATCCTTTTGTTTGCTCAAAATTCGACAAAGCAACGACAGTTAGGCTAGTTTATTTTGCATGATATTTCTAAAGCCAATTAAGATGAAGAAATGTCTTCAAAGTCAAGGTCATAAGAACAAAAAAGTTCTGGATATTTTTGAACTGCCTCCAAGTTGATCAAATTGTTCTCCAAGTTGATAAAAAAATAGTTTTGGACAAGAAAAAAAAAAACCTAAAATAATGTCGTGAAATCATTTTCAACGCTCAGAGCAGGAGGGCGCTGGGATTGAATCATAGCGAAACAACGAATTTACTTGTAAAAAAAATGTGACTCAAAGACGCTTCGTTCTTTTCACTGGCTTGAAATTGCATACAAACGAGCCAATCAGGTGTTACAATCCTTTTGTTTGCTCAAAATTCGACAAAGCAACGACAGTTAGGCTAGTTTATTTTGCATGATATTTCTAAAGCCAATTAAGATGAAGAAATGTCTTCAAAGTCAAGGCTATAAGAACAAAAAAGTTCTGGATATTTTTGAACTGCCTCCAAGTTGATCAAATTGTTCTCCAAGTTGATAAAAAAATAGTTTGGGACAAGAAAACAAAAACCTAAAAAATACGCTCAGAGCAGGAGGGCGCTGGGATTGAATCATAGCGAAACAACGAATTTACTTTTAAAAAAAATGTGACTCAAAGACGTTTCGTTCTTTTCACTGGCTTGAAATTGCATACAAACGAGCCAATCAGGTGTTACAATCCTTTTGTTTGCTCAAAATTCGACAAAGCAACGACAGTTAGGCTAGTTTATTTTGCATGATATTTCTAAAGCCAATTAAGATGAAGAAATGTTTTCAAAGTCAAGGCTATAAGAAAAAAAAAGTTCTGGATATTTTTGAACTTTCTCCAAGTTGATGAAATTGGTCTCTAAACGGTTCATGATAAAAAAATAGTTTGGGACAAGAAAAAAATACCTAAAATAATGTCGTGAAATCATTTTTAACACTCAGAGCAGGGGGGCGCTGGGATTGAATCATAGAGAAACAACGAATTTACTTGTAAAAAAAAATGTGACTCAAAGACGTTTCGTTCTTTTCACTGACTTGAAATTGCATGCAAAATTTGATGCAGCAGGTACAAGATATTTTCTAGGACTACTGGATCGATACGATAAAAGAGTTTGTTACTTACTTGCAATTTTTTCATAATTTCTTGAATTAAATATCTGTATTGTGTCCAGTCTAGGAAGTGAATTCAAGAAATTGTATATTTTAGAAAAGGTCTCTAAAGTAGAATTTTGGAAAATTTGAGTTTGGGGTGAAGGAGGATTTTAAATACCTCAGATGGTTTTGAACTGCAGTGTGTTGTTACTAGTAGCAGTGGTAGTAGTAGTACTTTCATGTTTTTTGCAAAGCCATTCATAATATACCATAAATGCATTCAGATATTTTCAACTGTTGAATGTAGACAAAACGTTACTCTTAGCTAAACTAATTAGAAATTGCGATATAATGTTTGTGATAATACATTATTGTTATAGCTGTTTAAAGTGAAATTTGGGTCGCATATGGTAGGGCATTATCCATTTGAACTGGAGAAACATTTAAAAATATCTTTTGTTGATTGACATTTTAATGATAAAAACAGGCTTAATTTCCAAGATATAACGTATAAAAAAGTTAAAAATGTATGATGTACATTCAGTTGGTTCTTATGACTAGGACCATGAATAGAAGAATTTATTTAACGAAACTTGGTGAGCCTCCCATTTCAATTTTAATGCCAATATTTTCTTCTCATGATTCGTTGGAAGATTTATCATCCTTTGAAAATGTTTGATATGAAAAAAAAATCTACTACTGTTACAATTGCTTAAAGTGAAATTCGAGTAGTCTATGGGTGGATATTAACCGTTTTGAACTTGTGAAACATTTAATAGCCTTTAATTTCCAAAATATAATGTACAGAAACATTAAAAAAAATCTCTTTGGTCGCTGAATCATTTTCTTGTTTTGGAATGCTTAGCATAACGATATCACGGGGTATAACGATATCACAGGGTATTTCATTGCGTGATTTAATTGACTAAAGCGTCTCACATCTCTACCATTATACAGAAGGCTATGTCTGTCCTTTTTCTGTGTTTTAACAAGTGTCCTTATCCGTTTTCTTTTACCAATCGAATCGTTGTCAATGTGTAAAGGGGTATTTTCACCGTGTATTTTCCTACGACATCTTAAGGGTTGAATTTGTTGGTGTACCAGTGGTTTTATAATACTAGGTTCCACAATTAGATTGCAGAGTGCCACTTCTTCTTCTTCACTCAATGGGAATGTGAACCATACATTATCCACATTCTAATCTATAAAATCCTGAAAAAAAAAATCAAAAGTTATAATGGTCTTTTTTAATACATTATCTTTATGTATATCAGAGCGATCATGAAGTAATAATTTTGTTCCATTACATCTTATACAAATTTTATATATTTTAAGCCTTTTAATTTTCATGTCTAGATCGGGAACCTAAGTTTGATGACTCCCACTTTATCACCCACGATGGATATTATGAGGTATGGAGAACGAGTGGTATATGTAATTTCTACCGGATATTAAGACGTCAACTGAGCCCGAGTGAGAAGGAGGCATGGGCGCATGATCAGAAGAAGAAGAACACGGAGAATTAATAGTGTTTTTGTTCACCATTATATATGAATAAACCGATTTAGTCGATGGAATGAAGTCCTATTCCTACAAGTTAAGTTAGAATAAAAGAATGAGGTATATTGGTATCGGTTTTACTCGGATCAGTAATAACATTTAAAGTGAAAATGCATAATTGGGGTCTAACTCGTAGCACTTTGCTTGAAGGTTCCAGCTCTTCACGAAACTATACCATCTTTCAACTGAAGCAGTTTGATCTACGAGATGCATCTCCTCCTCCATGGTTAGTGGTACAGTATCCCAGATGTCAGTCGTTGTTTTTAATTCCACTATTCTTATTTTCTTCTGTCGTATTTTCTTCTCAGGCTTGAAATGGTAAAAATGACTTTATTTTCCATGTAAAATATTCATTATTTTGTACAGTTAAGACTATGCCAATTTTTTTTTATCCCACTCAAAACTTAATTTCCCCTCGTTCTATCATTTTATTGGCTTACACAGAAAATAATTGAATGCCTGATAAATATTTACTAGTTGGTGTGAGAAAGACATCGCAACGTTTTGGTAATAGCTATAAAATACATTAAAAAAAAATATCTGTCGAGGAGGTATTCTTTAAATGAATTCCAAGCTTCTGAACCCTCATGCAACTGAACCCTCTTTAACTGAACCCCCCTTAGCTATCTGATAAATGGTGCTTACCATAGAAGTTGCAGTTAGCTTGCTACAAAGTGCTCGTGGTGCTTATTGATTAACGCTTTCTCTCGTCGAATTCATGTTAGTGCTGCCCGTGTCATGATTAAGCTTTGTACGTTTTTACTTTTCATCTGAATATCCAAGTCCTGAAAGTAAAAATCAACTTCAGTCTTTTCTAGTCATATGTTTACCGGGGTATTAAATAACGACCCCACTATCACACTGAAAGTACTCTAAGAGATCCTTCTGACAACCCATCCCCCAAAAAATATTTATTCACCGATTTCTTGTTAAACATTTTTATTTCAACTCATTCACACGGGTTTTTCGCTAGTAACTCGGCCCACAGTAGAGCACTAAAAGTACTCTAAGAGATCCTTCTGACATCAACCCATCCCCCAAAAAATATTTATTCAGAGATTTCTTGTTAAAAATTTTTATTTCAACTCATTCACACGGGTTTTTCGCTAGTAACTCGGCCCACAGTAGAGCACTAAAAGTACTCTAAGAAATCCTTCTGACACCAAACCATCCCCCAAAAAAATATTTATTCAGAGATTTCTTGTTAAAATTTTTTATTTCAACTCATTCACAGGGGTTTTTCGTTAGCAACTCGGCCCACAGTACAGCACTAAAAGTACTCTAAGAGATCCTTCTGACATCAACCCATCCCCCAAAAAATATTTATTCACCGATTTCTTGTTAAACATTTTTATTTCAACTCATTCACACGGGTTTTTCGCTAGTAACTCGGCCCCCAGTAGAGCACTAAAAGTACTCTAAGAGATCCTTCTGACATCAACCCATCCCCCAAAAAATATTTATTCAGAGATTTCTTGTTACAAATTTTTATTTCAACTCATTCACACGGGTTTTTCGCTAGTAACTCGGCCCACAGTAGAGCACTAAAAGTACTCTAAGGATCCTTCTGACATCAACCCATCCCCCAAAAAAATATTTATTCAGAGATTTCCTGTTAAAGATTTTTATTTCAACTCATTCACTGGGGTTTTCCGTTAGCAACTCGGACCACAGTACAGCACTAAAAGTACTCTAATTATTAGAACCAAATCGTTCAGGTAAAAGGTCTACCTAAAAATAGAATGAGAATATTATAAAAAACAAAACAATACTCTTTTTATCGCAAAATACCTTCTAATCAAAACAGCTGTTATGAACATGTGGAATTTATCTTAGCTCGCATATTTATGGAAAAGTTCACCTTTCAGTGTGAAAGTCAAAATGATAGATAATTCCATGTGGAACTCACTGCTAGGAAATAAAAAAACGATTATATTAGTCGAGGAATAAAGTTTATTTACATACCATTATAAATCTCTTGTTCTCCATTTAGAATGAGGGAATTGATTCTTTAGGTTTATTAGAAATTCTATTAATCAACTGACTTAGAAATGAATGGTTTGCTCGAGATATATACCAAAAGAAAAGAAAAAAAAGAAAAAAAAACTCGCTTTTTACAAAGTGCATGTCAAGCTGTACTACAATATCTCAAGGACGAATAAAAAATCACTCCTTTTATTTCTAACCAATCACCAATCAACTTACCGTAATTTGAGCAACCTCCGGTGTCTCTGATTGGACCCCTAAAAACGGATGTTGCCTCAAAAACCATTCTGGCTGAGTTACATAATTTCGACCATACTCTCAAAACATGCTTGGCCACTTTATACCTTGCCAGGTTTTTTTACAATGTCCATGTGATACTGTAGTGCCTCAGATGTAAATTTCCATGTAAGTTTCGGACTGTGTATATCGATACTACTGCAGTGGTCTATGGTAGTCTTCTTACTAGCTTTGTGGACATTAATTTTGAGCACATAAGACATTTTGTCTGGGTCCGGTTACTTAAATAGTAACAAAAGAGACAGCAAGGTACGTTTTATGCTTGGCAAAATTCGAAAATAAACAAGGTAATTAAAGCAAATACATTAAAGAATATCGTCAGATTTTGAGAAGGTCCGATTTTCCGCTTACTTGCAACTTCATACATTCAAAAACGTCTGTAATGCAGACCGTGGAGCAGGAGACACATTCAGGGTAAAAAAAAATAAAAATTATGTTTCATTCAGTCAAAATATTCTATAAAGTCAAAAAATGGCTCGGTGATAGTGAAAATATTTTTTTTAGGTTCTTAGGCATATTACCAAAAAGATATTATCATCCGAAAAAAGTGCTTGTAAGGAGGGCAAAAAGTTTGTTTCCAAGCTGCTTGAAACTTATATTTGTACGATCTTAGATAGAAAGACGTTAATTCACAAAAAGAATAGTTGGTAGCCCTAGAATTCAAGGGGATGGAAACCCAGATTTCATGGTAAATTCTGTTATAGTTTTAAGTTTGATTTGATTATCCATATAGTCGTTCTTGTATATCATAGCACATTTGTCGTTAGATAAAAAAACTCAGCTGAAAGTAAAGAGAAACATTAAAGCTCAAAACAAACAGTAATTATTCCATATATGAGGCGTTGACCTTCTCCTCATATTCCAGCTCCCTACACTAAATTTTCACAGTGTTTGACTGAAAACATTTACGAACGCAACAAATAAAATTAATGCGTAACTGAAACTGTTTGTCAACCGAGCACCTTTCTAATCGTTTGAGCAAAAAATTTTAGGGGTCTGAGCAAATGGGCAACACTGAGCTCTCATATTCTTGAGGCATTATAAGAAATACTTTCAATGACCCATTTCAATGACCCTTGCGGTTGAGCATTTGCTCCTAAAGTATATGGGGTTGATGTTCAAGATTAAGCATAACAAACGACGGACTGGGCAGGGAATACACCCCCTCCTATTTAAAAAATAATCGACTTGAGTTTATTTTTATTCTTTACTTTTATTTGAAAAAAAAGTCTGTTTTATTGAATTTCTGTTTGTTTTAGTTCAACACCCACGGTTCACCACTCCATCACACCCAACTTTGACATCTGTGGTTGATGTTTAAGATTAAGCATAACAAACGACGGACTGGGCAGGGAATACACCCCCTCCTATTTAAAAAAAATCGACTTGAGTTTATTTTTATTCTTTACTTTTATTAGAAAAAAAAGTCTTTTTTATTGAATTTCTGTTTGTTTTAGTTCAACACCCACGGTTCACCACTCCATCAAACCCAACTTTGACATCATAGCTTTTGCTTCCGCAGAACAATGCTTTGAGAAAAGGGATTGGGGAAATAAAATAAAGCTTTCAGTGGGTAACGCTCTAGCGTTGCCTATAGTAAAGGACCATAAGGGTTAATTAAATTGCCTTTTAGTGAAGGGCTAAGAGGCTAATGTCTTATGTTTTTGGGTTTTTTAAACCAGAATTGTTTCATATGGGAGGGTTGGTCGCATAAACTTTGGAAGGGGTTCATTTGATTTAAGTGGCCCCCCTAACTCTTTTTTCCAAAGATACATCTGATCAAAATTTTAAGATAGCCATTTTGTTCGAACTGGTTCAAAGATCAAACCCCCCGGCCCCCGGGACAAGGGCTGTAAGTTGTGCAATATCTCCATTGTTAGCAAATAAGATTCATAACGAAGGAATGGTCAAATTGACTTTGGAGGGGGCTCATTTGATTAAAAATAGCACGTTCTCGAAATCTTTTCAAGAGTAAAAAGTGATTGGCAACCAGCCTGCATGTCCTTTCTCCCCTAATGCATCAGATCAAAATTTTGAGATAGCCCTTTGTTCAAAATAATCTAAAGGTCAAATAATTATACCTCCTGGGTTGGCAAATGACCCCCACAGACCCGAGGCAATGGCTTAGGTTATGCATATTTCCCATTGTAAATACGTATGGTATTTATTAAAGGGGTATTCCGATAAACCTTGGGAGGGAACTCTCAAGGTAGCGCCCTCCAAGATAGCCCTTTTGTTCAAAATAATATAAAGGTCAAATAACTATAGGCCTACCTCCTGGGTTGGCAAACTACCCCCACAGACCCGAGGCAATGGCTTAGGTTATGCATATTTCTCATTTTTAATACGTAAGGTGTTTATATAAAAGGGGTATTCCGATACACCTTGTGAGAGCGCTCAATTGAATCGAAAGTTCTAGTGCCCCTTTGAAGAGTCAAAAGTGATCGGAGTATAACCAGCCCCTCTTCCACTCTTTTTTTTCCACGCTCTTTTTTCGATAAAATTTTGAGATATCCAGTTTGTTAAAAATAGTCCAAAAGTATAATAAAATTGCCTCCAGGGTTGACACCTCCCCCATACATAGACCTCTAGGCAAGGGCTGTAAGGTATGTAAGTTGTTCATTGTTAACATATAAGGTTTTGTATTGGAAACATGTCATGTTTGATCCTGTATCTCAAAATTGATTAGACTTTAAGGAAATACTAATAGATGGCTGAGTAGAATAAAAAAAAAACTATGTGCTTGCTGGCCGTGGAAAGGGAATATCAATAATATCTAAGGAACAGCTGAGGGTATTAATTTGAAACTTTCAACGTATGTCGAGGAAATGCTGAAGAGAGATTTGAGGGCAACCATCTCTCTGTCCGTAAAATAATCTACCTCGGGATGTTGATACAACACCTTGTTTGCCTAAGGTGGGCACTGTTACCATAATATAGCCTGAAAGGCAGCCTAGGTCACATGCAATCACTTTTGGTTGGAAGGTAGGGTACTATAATTTATGATTTTGGCTCGAAGGATGTCTTTCTCAAAATTCCACGCCATCTTGTTTTGCAGTTACGAATTGAAAATAGTCTTAAGACCTTCTTTGGCATCTTTAGCATAATTTGTACTCAGATCAGACCTTAGCCATATTTAAGGGGTGTGGGCAAAACTTTCACCTTAGACCTAAATATTAGCTGTAATTCCTGAACGTTTCCCTCACCTTAGCTCCACTGACTTCTGAGTTAAAGAACGTCCGTTCTTCTCAACCTTTACCCTTATTTATGTGCCTTTTTCAACGAAAAAACTATGCAGCAAATAGGTCAAAGAAACTAAAAATGAATGGATTGACATATTAATTAGATCTCCTTTCTTACTATTCGGTGTATTTTCACTTCTCGGATCAATGTTCTTCTACAGGTCTCATTACTGGTGGGAAAAATAAAGTGGAAACAATTGCAGGGTTCAAACCAGCTGTTGGTAAAATAAAAATATAGATTTTTCATGCACTAAAATTACGGGTCTGTTTAGAGAGGTAAATTACAGGTTTTTTATGTAGCTAAAAAGATAAAAAGAAATGCAGTCTGGTACATGTTTCAGTGGAAATGTTGGCATCAACAGCGGTCAAACTCATGGGTTATGAGACAAAATCTGAAATGTGAAATTGAAGCTAAAAAGAAAGATATCTACACTTAGTAGCTTTGATAAAAGATAATACCAAAAGAAAGCTTTCAATTTGAAAAGCATAATTTTCTGAAAGAGAATTAAAATTACTACAAAATAAGAGTAAAAGATGACTATATGTGTGAAGCTTAAAAGTTAAGTACGGTTTAAATTTCAAAGAGTATTTTTTAACCGCAAAAAAATAAATAATAATCCTAATAAAGGTTAAAAGTAAAAAATAAAAATAAATTGGGGCTACGACCCTCTTAAATTCACTGCAAGCACAGAGTCGGTTGAACTTTATTGAAAACTTATGTGTTTTAAACAGCACATTATTAATTACCGAACTATCGAACAAAACCACTATACTGGTCAACGTTACAAGAAATATTTTTCTTTTAGAAAATTACTTCAATTCTACTATTGTAAAAGGTTACTTATTTTATAATGAACTTCTATTCTATAGGAGTTCTCTTACTATAACGAACTCCATTCGGTTCCATTTAATTCAACAGTAGATCGGCAGGAAAAAACCACCGTCTAAATAGAACTTAAAAAAAAAAATCTTTTTTGGATTTCCCAGAAAGTTTAAAGGGACTTGTTAAAACGAACAAAGCGTTGATGAGTATTTAGTTCATTGCAAACTAATGTAACGAGTTTTTTTTTCTTTTATATATTAACTTAAAAAGTTGTAAATCCTGGAAATTTGGGCAACTCTTGATTTTTCACTTATAAATAGAATCCATTTTTTGTGTTAATAAAAATTCAGACGTAACCAATCAATCCAAGCATATTTGTTCACTGAGGAGTCCTTCTTCTTCTTTCTTAGTAATTTTTTGTTTTTTCTTGAGATATTGCAGATACGACCCTTTGTCAAATGGGATATATTTTGTATTTTAATAAAGTACAATATCCACCTCAACAATCTGTGAAAGTTTCAACCTAATACCCTTAACTGCTCCTGAGATATTTTATGTACTGCACACACTATTTTCACAAGATAGATGTGCATGATAATGGCTTTTGATATTTTGTCTCAGAAGAATCTGTTATTCTAAAACCATATGTTTGACACAATCACCCCGAAAAAAAAGCAGAAAAAAATAAACCCGCATCTGACAATCCTTTCTAAAGAAACTACATAATTTGATTTTGAGATATGACAGACAAGAAAAAAATGATAAAAGAGTAATAAAACCAAATAGCCAAAGAAAACATTTTTTTTTCAATTTTTCATTTGTGTTAAAAAGCATGCAAATCTTATTTGTCAGTGTAAATTTTTACGAGATTGCAAAAGGAATCAAATTTTTCTTCCTTTGCGTTTCAGTGTGCACTAAGGCAAACAATCGGAAGGCCTCTTTGTCCAGAGAGCGGGTTTCAAAATTTTAGCGCATATTTCAAAACACCAAAAATTCAAAGGACATCTCCTTAGAAATAAAAAATCTATTTTCAAATCTTTACTTTATCATAGTTTGTCAACTCCTGATTTCTTCGAAATTCTTCATATCTCCCAAAAATCTTTTCCGCACGTTTTTCAGTTAGCGAAAACCCGCCTTACGGAAGAAATTTTCATAATTGCAATTTGAAAATTTCCAACAGTCAAGAATTTTCCTTCGTAGATTTTTCCCTGATTCCCTTTGGAAAATCTACCATCCAAGGCTTTCACATTTAAGGAGCTAAATACCAGAGGCAGTGCTAGAGCGTTGCCTATAGTAAAGGCCATAAAGCTTAAATGTTTTATTATTATTATTTATTGATTTTATTCCCAGAGGCACATTAAATAGATGAGGCTACCGTATAAACTTCGAAGTTGGCTCGTTTGATTGGAAATCAGAAGTTCTAGTGCTACTTTTAAGAGTCAAAAGTGATCGGAGGGGAGATACCTCCCCCTCCCCATGCCCTCTTTTCCCCAAAGGCAACCGATCACAAATTTAGATAGCCATTGTGTTCAAGATAGTTCAAAGATCAGGTAAAAAAAAACGGGGTTGACAAAACCCCTCTTAGCCCGGGGGAACGCCTGTGAGTTATGAAAGTTACTTATTGTTACTTAGACACTTTGTTTACTTAAATTAATTAAAACAAAATTTCCGAAAAATAAGTTTCTCAAAGAAAAGTAAAGGCCATTTTAAACTTAAGCTCAGCAGATACAAATACCTGTTAAAATTCAAACTTAAAATGACCAGAAATTACTATTAAAGAATCAATGAAAAATGATGTATGATGATATTAATTTTTGAAAGATCCATCAGCTCAAGAATTTATTTCACTGTAATTTTGCTATATAAATGAAACTTAAAACGAACAGAAATTAAATAAACAATCAATGCAAACAAACATACAATAGATATTAATGTAAATAAATAAATAAATCTTAAAAAGAGTGAACTTAAATTGAATATGCAAATCAAGCTTGAAACGAACAAAAATAACTACAAGCAAGAGCTTGGGTAACACCTCCTTCTCTCACTCTAAAAGTCTAAAACCTACTGCGTTATTGGCACTTTACTGAAAAGCAATTTTATTACAAATATTTTCTTTTGTACTTAATATTGAAAATAAACATTAAAATATAGTAAAATTTTGAACTGATGAGCTTTCAGCAATTTATATCATTCACATATTAAGTTTAATTTATTAGTTGTTTCTTAAGTTGTTCAAGACGAATATAGTTTCACTACAAACAAGGGTTTGGAGAAAACGAATTGTATTACAAATATTTTCTTTTCCAGTTCTTACAGCATTGAAAATAAAAATAAAGTTTACAAAGAAACCCCTTAGATGTTTTGAGTATCATTAATAATTCCATTGGTCAAATTAAAAGAAATTCCCTAAATACTTCCCAATCAATTAATAGTAAGTATGTTTCTGATTTAAAGTGGGCTACTAGACGAGATGATCATTTTTCGGTCCTTCAACTCAATACTCAGGGTCTATGCTCATCGATTGATCAGTTGAGGCAGATAGTTAGTGATGGGTGACCCGATGTTATCGGATTATGTGAGACTTTTCTTAATTCTAGCAATGAAATGCTTTTAGATATACCCGGTTACAAAATGGAGAGACTAAATCGCAGAAGGATGGCAAAGGGTGGACTAGCAATGTATATTTCTGATATTTTTCCGTATACTGTTCGAAGCGATCTGTCAAGGAATGACGAAGGGGTTTTTGAATCCCAGTTTATTGAAATCAATTTAAAAATAATGTTTTGATAATTGGTAATGTTTATAAATCTCCCAGTGGATCTGTCCCTTCTTTTCTTCAGGTCCTTGATGAGGTCTTGGATTTAATAGGCAGACGTCCTTGTGAACTTGTAATAATGGGAGACTTTAACTTAAGTCTAACTGACATGGCTTCCTCTACTACGATGGATTTTCTCTCAGATATGCTCACTGCTGGGGTTCTACCAACAACTTGTATTCCAACTCGTGTAACTGATACGTCAGCCTCTTTAATTGATAACATTTTTTCGTCTCTTAATTCGGTTCGGAATTCTGTTGTAGTGAGTGATATTTCAGACCATTTTCCTGTATTTTCCAGTTTTATCCTTGAAAAAACATTGAATAGAGACACCCCAGCATCTGCTTCAGCTTCTTTTATGTTTGGTTTGAATGACTTGATCCGCATCAGATCCCATTTAGCTGAGAAGACATGGAATATTTTTGGTGACGATAATGATTTTTGTTTTAAGTTTGATTCCTTTTATGAGTCAGTAAAGGAGTCTATTTTTGACGTATGTGCTCTGTCCTCCTCTACTTCAAGGTCAAAAAGATCTATTCCTCTTAACCCATGGATGACCCTCTGGTCTTCTAAAGAGTTGGAGAAGAAAAAATCATCTCTGGAAAGCTTTTAAGTCAGCAAAGCTATCTTTGAATGCTGCACGTCTTCAGCAATTCAAACTCTACAGGAATGTTTTCAACTCTTTATGCCGGAAGGCTAAATTCCTTTATTATTCCAAAAAATTCTTGGATTGTGGGAAAGATATTCGAAAAACTTGGCAAGTGATCAATTCCTCCCTCAAACGTTCTTCTCCGGCTCTTTCTATCCCTCCAAGTCTTTTAGTTGGTGATGTGGTTGTTGAGGGTATTTCATCTGTTAAAGAAGCATTTACATCATATTTTGCCAATATTGGGAAAACCACTGCTTCTTCAGTCAGGTCTTCACAGTCACAACCAGATTACAAATCTCATCTTGGTCCGCCTTGTCTCAAATTAATGGTGTTATATCCGGCTTCTGATGTTGAATTAGCCAGGATTGTAAATAGCTTGAAGGGTTCTTCGTCGTCTGGCCCTGACTGTATTCCAACTGTGGTAGTTAAGTTCATTCTTCCTTCAATTATTTCTCCATTGACAAAACTTATAAATCTTTCTTTTGAAAATGGGATTTTCCCCAGTTCTCTTAAGCGAGCTAGAGTAATTGTTTTATATAAAGGTGGACCAATAAGTGACCCAGCCAATTATCGCCATATATCTTTGCTGTCTGTTTTTAGCAAAATTTTTGAAAAGACCATGCTTCCCGTCTACTTGCTTTTCTAGAGGCTAAAAGATTGTTTCATGATTTTCAGTTTGGCCTCCGAGCTAAACATTCTACGGAGCATGCGTGTGTAGCTCTTTGAAATTTTCTCCACACCGCGCTTGACTCTGGTTTGATTCCTGCAGCTATATTCCTAGATGTCCGTAAGGCTTTTGACTCTTTAACTCATGAGATTCTGCTGTATAAGCTATCATGGTGTAAGAGGACAGGCTCATGCTTGGCTTGATTCCTATTTGTCAGGTAGAACTATCTCCTTAGATTCCCTTTCCCACTTTTCGTCTGAAGTTGAGTTTGGTGTTCCTCAAGGTTCTGTTCTTGGACCGTTTTTGTTTTTGATTTATGTTAATGACCTTATAGTTGCGGTTATGAATCAAAAACCTACAGTTTGCTGTCGCCTATGTCATCCTGAATCTTTCAATGCTAAAAAAAATCCATCGTTTTCGCAGGATGTGGACACTCTCGTTGCTTTTGCTGATGACAGTACCATTGGTAATGTAGTGGGAACTGAGTCTGAGATGCTTCCCAAATTAGTTGACCTTTTTGAGAGAGTCGTTCTTTGGTTTGATGCAAATTGCCTTGCCCTAAATGTTGCTAAGTCAAGTTTTTTAATTTTTTCCCGTGTTTCTCTGGCGTGCCCTGACTTATCTAAAATCCAGCTTTCAAGGGGCTCTCTCAGTAGACCTAAGGAGCGATATGTCCAATTTCTTGGTATTCTTCTCGATGAAAACCATTCATTCAAGCATCATATTGGTCTAATTAATATGAAGATCTCAAGGAGTCTTGGAATTTTGAGGAAGCTAAAACACATTTTTCCTGGATCAGTTTTAAAAGTTCTGTTCCATTGCTTAGTTCAGTCCTACGTCTTATATTGCCCTACAACATGGATGTCAACTTTCTCTTCTTTTTTGAAACCACTTTCTAAGTTATATGATAAGGCAAGAAGGCTTATACAGGAAACAAATTGTTCTACAACTAACCCGACTAGCCTATTACTTGATTTGCAGTCTCTCTACACTCTTTCGTGCGCGTCTTTCACTTTTCATCAAATTCATGGGAATGTTCCCACAGCCCTTCAAACTACTCCTTCTTTCGTCACTGATAGGTCTTCGCACCATCTTCGCAATTCAAGGAATATTAATATTCTATTTACTCCATCGGTGAGGTATGACTTTAATTTGAATAGATATCTCAAAATTTTTATCAGATGCATTTGGGAAAAAAGGGCGTGGGGGAGGGCTGGTTACCCTCCAATATCTTTTGACGCTTAAAAAGTGAACTAGAAAATTCAATTTCCAATCAAATGAGCCCTCTCTGAAGTTTATACGAGCAGTCCTTCCATAAGAACCATATATGCCCCCAGGCCATTACTTATAATCCTTGCCCTGAAGACTGTGGGGGAGGGGGGTTCCAACTCAAAGGTATAATTTCGAGGACTTTCAACTACGTTGAACAAAATGGCTATCTCAAAATGTTGATTGGATGTGTTTGGGGAAATGGTGGGCGTGGGAGGGGGGTTAGTTGCCTTCCAATCACTTTTGACTATTAAAAAGGGTACTAGCCCTTTGAATTTCCAATCGAATGAGCCCTTTTTGAAGTTTCTACGGCAACGTTTTTTATAAATATCTTATATGCCCCCAGAAAATAACTTAAAACACTTGCCATGAGGGCTGTGGGGGGGGGGGGTTGGGGTATTATCCTCATGGACCCAATTTCCTGAATTTTCAACTACGTTGAATAAAATGGCTATATCAAAATTTTGATTGGATGTGTCTGGGTGAAAGGTGGGCGAGAGAGGGGGGTAGTTGCCCTCCAATCATTTTTGACTATTAAAAAAGGCACTAGCCCTTTGAATTTCCAATCGAATGAGCCCTTTTTGAATTTTCTACAACAAAACTTTCTATAAAAAGCCTATATGCCCCCAGAGCATAACTTAAAAAACTTGCCCAGAGGGCTCTGGGGGGAGTGTCCTCCTCAAAAACATAATTTCTAAATGGAAATCAACTACGTAGAAAAAATTGCTCTCTCAAAATTTTGATTGGATGTGTTTGGGGAAATGGTGGGCCTGGAAGGGGTTTTAGTTGCCCTCCGATCACTTTTGACTCTTAAAAAGGGCACTAGAGCTCTCGATTTCTAATCAAATTAGCCCTCTTTGAAGTTTATACGACGACCTCTTCCATATGAAGTGCCTGTGGAAAAAAAAATAATAATAAAGAAATAATAAAACATTGGAGCCGCCAGGCCTTTACTATAGGCAACGCTATAGCATCGCCTCTGATACTAGCATCCCTTTCGTAAGAACCATATATGCCCTCAGGGCATAACTTACAACAACTGTCTTGGGCCATGGGGGGTTTTGTTTACACCAGAGCTTTGTAATCTAGCCTTTTAACTATTTTTAGCAAAATGGTTATCTTAAAATTTTTATTTGATGCATTTGGGGAAAAAAAGGCGTAGAGGGGGGAACTAGTTGCCCTCCGATCTCTTTTGACTCTTAAAAAGTGAACTAGAACTTTCACTTTCCAAACAAATGAGCCCTCTCTGAAGTTTATACGAGCATCCCTTCCATAACAACCATATATACGCCGAAGGAATAACTTATAACGCCTTTCTCCACTCCCTGGAAGGTTGTGTCGACACAGGAAATTTTTTACCTGACCCTTGAACAATTATTAAAAAAATGGCTATCTCAAAATTTTTATCTGATGTATTTGGGGGGAAAAGGACATGGGGGGACTAGCTGCCCTCCGATCACTTTCGACTCTTGAAAATTGAACGACAACTTTCAATTTCCCGTCAAATGAGCCCTCTATGAAGTTTATACGAGCATCCCTCCAATAACCACCATATACCCCCCGGGTATAACTTACAACGCCTGCCCCCGGCCCTGTAGGGCTGTTTCGTCACCAGTGTTTTTTAATCTAAACTTTGAACTATTTCTAACAAAATGTCTATCTCAAAATTTTGCTTTTGGGAGAAAAGGGGGAGGGGAGGCTAGCTCCCCTCCGGTCACTTTTGATTTATAAAAAGTAAACTAGAACTTTCAATTTCCAATCAAATAAGCCCTCTTGGAAGTTTATACGAGCATCTCTTCCATAAGAACCTTATATGCCACCAGGGTATAACTGTTACTCCTTTCCCATGGCCCTGGGGGGTTGTGTCGACATTGGAGTTTGTTTTCTGACCTTTGAACTATGTTTAACAAAATGGCTATCTCAAAAATTGTATCTGATTCAATGGCTACCTCAAATTTTCTATCAGATATATTCGTGGAAAAAGGGCTTGGAGGGGGCTTGTTGCCCTCTGGTCACCTTTGACTCTTAAAAATGGCACTAGAACTCTCAATTTCCAATCAAATGAGCTCCCTTTGAAGTTTATATGACGACCCCTTCTATATGAAGTGCCTCTGGGAAAAAATAAATGGAGTGTGGGGGAGGCTAGCTGCCCTCCGATCATGTTTTACTCTTAAAAAGTGAACTACAACTGTCAATTTCCAATTAAATGAGCCCTCTATGAAGTTTGTACGAATATCCCTTCCAAAAAAACCATATATGCCATATATTACTTACATATATTACTTACAACGCCTTCTTCGGGGCCCTGGGGATGCATCGAGACAGGAGTATTTCTTATCTGATCTTTGACCTATTCTTAATGAAATGACTATTTTAAAAAATTTATCGGATAGGCTTGGATAAAAAGAGTGTGTGTGAGGGGGGGGGGGCTAGTTGCTCTCGGATGTCTTTTGACTCTTAAAAGCTAATTTATACGAGCATCCTTTTCATAAGAACCATGTACGTCCCAAGAACAACACTTACAACACCACTCCCGCGTTGACACCGGACTTTTTGTTATCTAATTTTTGCACAATTTTTGAAAATCTGGCTATCTCAAAATTTGTAGCGGATGGGTTTGGGGAAAAAGGGCTTGAGGGGGCTAGTTGCCCTTAAATCTCTAGACTTTTAAAAAGGGAACTAGAACTTTCAATTTCCAATCAAATTAGCCCACAATGAAGTTTTTACGAACATCCCTTTCATAAGAACTTTACATGCCTTTTGGGCATAACTTAGAACGCCTTCCCCCGGGTCCTGGGGGTTTTTATTGACAATGGAGTTTTTCTTATCCGACCTTTGAACTATTTTTTTTTAACAAATGTCCATCTGAAAATTTTCATCAGATGGGTTTGGAAAAAAGAAGGAAAAAGAAAAAGAAGAGGGGGGGGGTGGGTGGGCTAGTTGCCTTCAGATCTCTTTTGACTATTAAAAACTGAACTCGAATTTTTCATTTCCAATCAAATTATCCCTCTCTGAAGTTTATATGAGCATCCCTTACATACGAACCATATATGCCCCTGGGCATATATGGTTCTGACTTTTGAACAATTTTTAACTTAGTGGCTATCTAAAAATTTTTATCGGATGCAGTCGGGATAAAAAGGGCATGGGGGGGGGGCTAATTGCACTTCAATCTCTTTTGAATCTCAAAAACTGAACTAGAACTTTCAATTTCCAATCAAATGAGCCCTCTCTGAAGTTTTTACGAGCATTCCTTCCATAAGAACCATATATGCCCCCAGGGCATTACTTATAACCCTTGCCCTGAAGACTGTGGGGGGGGGGGGGGGGGGTTCCAGCTCATAGATATAATTTTGAGGACTTTCAACAACGTTGAAAAAAAATGGCTATCTAAAAATTTTGATTGGGTGTGTTTGGGGTATTGGTGGGCGTGGAAGGGGCGTTTCTATTGGAAGGGGACTTTCGACTATTAAAGATCACCCTAGCCATTTAAATTTCCAATCGAATGAGCATTTGAAGTTTCTACGGCAACGCTTTTTATAAATATCTTATATGCCCCCAGGACATAACTTACAACCCTTGCCTTGAGGGCTGTGGGGGGGGGGTTATTATCCTCCTAGGCCCAATTTCAAGAATTTTCAACTACGTTGAATAAAATGGCTATATCAACATTTTGATTGGATGTGTTTGGGGAAAAGGTGGGTGAGAGGGGGGGGGGGTAGTTGCCCTCCAATCATTTTTGACTATTAAAAAGGCAAAGCCCTTTGAATTTCCAATCGAATGAGCCCTTCTTGAAGTTTCTACGACAAAGCTTTCTATAAAAAGCCTATATGCCCCCAGAGCATAGCTTACAATCCTTGCCCTGAGGGAGTTACCCTCAGGGCAAGGGGTTTTAGTTGCCCCACAGTCACTTTTGACTCTTAAAAAGGGCACAAGACCTCTCGATTTCTAATCAAATGAGCCCTCTTTGAAGTTTATACGACGACCCCTTCCATATGAAGTGCCTCTGGGAAAAAATTATAAATAATAAATAAATAATAAAACATTGGTGCCGCATGGCCTTTACTATAGGCAACGCTATAGCGTTGCCTCTAATACAAGCATCCCTTTAATAAGAACCATATATGCCCTCAGGGCATAACTTACAACGCCTATCCACGGGGGTTTGGTCAACACCAGAGTTTTTGTAACATAACCTTTTAACTATATTTAACAAAATGGCTATCTTAAAATTTTTATTTGATGCATTTGGAGAAAAAAGGGCTTGGAAGTGGGACTAGTTGCCCTCCGATATCTTTTGACTCTTAAAAAGTGAATTAGAACTTTCACTTTCCAAACAAATGAGCCCTCTTTGAAGTTAAACGAGCATTCCTTCTATTAGAACCATATATAACCCCAGGGCATAGCTTACAACGCCTGTCCCCCGGCCCTGGAGGGTTGTGTCGACACAGGAATTTTTTTCTGACTCTTGAACTATTTTTAACAAAATGGCAATCTCAAAATTTTTATCTGATGCATTTGGGGGGAAAAAGTACGCGGGGGGACTAGCTGCCCTCCGATCACTTTCGACTCTTGAAAAGTGAACGACAACTTTCAATTTCTCATCAAATGAGCCCTCTATGAAGTTTATTCGAGCATTCCTCCCATAACCACCATATGCACCCAGGGCATAAATTACAACGCCTGCCCCGGGCCCTGTGGGGCTGTGTCGACACCGGTGTTTTTTTAATCTAAACTTTGAACTATTTCTAACAAAATTTCTATCTCAAAATTTTTTTGTGATACATTTGGGGGAAAGGGGGGGGGGAGGCTAGCTACCCTCTGGTCAGTTTTGATTTATAAAAACTGAACTAGAATTTTCAATTTCCAATCAAATAAGCCCTCTTGGAAGTTTATACGAGCATCCCTTCCATAATAACCTTATATACCCCCAGGGTATAACTTACAACCCCTGTACCCGGGCCTTGGGGGGTTGTGTCGGCATCAGAGTTTTGTTATCTGAGCTTTGAACTATTTTTAACAAAATGGCTATCTTAAAAATTTTATCTGATTCAATGGCTACCACAAATTTTCAATCAGATATATTTCTGGAAAAAGAGCTTGAGGGGGGGGGCTAGTTGCCCTCCGATCACCTTTGACTCATAAAAGGGCCCTAGAACTCTTGATTTCCAATCGAATGAGCCCCCTTTAAAGTTTATATGACGACCCCTTCTATATGAAGTGCCTCTGGGAAAAAATAAATGGAGGGTGGGGGGAGGCTAGCTGACCTCCGATCACGTTTTAATCTTAAAAAGTGAATTACAACTGTCAATTCTCTATCAAATGAGCACTCTATGAAGTTTATACGAACATCCCTTCCATAACAACCATATATGCCCCCAGAGCATTACTTACAACGCCTGCCTCGGGGCCCTGGGAGGTTGCTTCGACACAGGAGTTTTCCTTATCTGATCTTTGAACTATTTTTAATAAAATGGCTATTTAAAAAAAATTATTGGATAGGCTTTGGGAAAAAGCGTGTGTGGGGGGGCTAGTTGCCCTTGGATATCTTTTGACTCTTAAAAAATTGAACTAGAAATTTCAATTTCCAATCAAATTAGCCCTCTCTGAGGTTTATACAAGCATCCTTTTGATAAGAACCATATACGCCCCCAGAACAACACTTACATCACCACTCCGGTGTTGACACCGGAGTTTCTGTTATCGAGTTTTTGAGCAATTTTTGGAAAAATGGCTATCTAAAAATTTGTAGCGGATGTGTTTGGAAAAAAAGGGCGTGGGGGAGGGCTAGTTGCCCTTAAATTTCTTTACTTTTAAAAAGTGAGCTAGAACTTTCGATTTCCAATCAAATGAGTCCTCTATGAAGTTTGTACGAGCATCCCTTTCATAGGAACCGTATATGCCTTTAGGGCATAACTTAGAACGCCTTCACCCGGGCTCTGGGGAGTTGTACTGACAATGGAGTTTTTTTTATCCGACCTTTGAACTATTTTTTTTTTTAACAAAATGTCCATCTCAAAGTTTTCATCAGATGGGTTTGGAAAAAGAAGGCGTGGGGGGGAACTAGTTGCCTTCGGATCTGTTTTGACTATTAAAAACGGCAACTACAACTTTCAATTTCCAATCAAATGAGCCTTCTCTGAAGTTTATACGAGCATCCCTTTCGTAAGAACCATATATGCCCCAGGGCATAACTTACAACGCCTGCCCCTGGGCCCTGGGGTGTTGTGTCAACACCTGAGTTTTGTTATCTGACTTTTGAACAATTTTCAACTTAATGGCTATTTCAAAATCTTTATCGGATGAAGTCGGGAAAATAAGGTTATGGGGGGCCAGTTGCTCTCCAATTTCTTTTGACTCTCAAAAACCGAACTAGAACTTTCAATTTCTAATCAAATGAGCCCTCTCTAAAGTTTTTACGAGCATCCCTTCCATAAGAACTATACAATCCCCCAGGGCATAACTTACAACGCTTATCCTTGGGTTCTGGGGGCTGTGTCGACCCCGTAGGTTTCGTTATATTGTCTTTTAACTATTTTTAATAAACGTCTATCTCAAACTTCTGATCAGATGGGTTTGATAAAAAAAGGCGTGGAGGGGGGGGCTAGCTGCCATCCAATCTCTTTTGACTCTTAAAAATGAACTAGAACTTTCAATTTCCAACCAAACGAAGTTTATACGAGCATCCCTTCCATAAGAACCATATATACCCCCTGAGCATAACTTACAACGCCTGCTCCGGATCTTGGGAGTTTGTTTTGACATCGGTTTTTTGTTATATGATTTTTGAATTATTTTTAATAAAATAGCTATCTAAAAAAAATTTTCTGATGCATTAGGGAAAAAAGGGCATGGGGGGCTGGTTACCCTCCAATATCTTTTGACACTTAAAAAGGGAACTAGAACTTTCAAATTCCAATCAAATGAGCCCTCTCTGAAGTACATACGAGCATTTCTTCCGTAAGAACCATATATGCCCCCAGGGCATAATTTATAACCCTTGCCCTGAAAACTGAGGGGGGAGTGTCCATCTCAAAGATATAATTTCCAGAACTTACAACTACGTTGAACAAAATGGCCATCCCAAAATTTTGATTTGATGTGTCTGGGGAAATTTTGGGCGTAGAAGGGGTGTTAGTTGCCTTCCAATCACTTTTGACTATTAAAAAGGACACTAGCCATTTAAATTTCCAATAGAATGATCCCTTTTTGAAGTTTGTACGACAGCGCTTTCTATAAAAACCTTATATGCCCCCATGGCATAACTTACAACCCTTTTCCTCAAAGCTGTGGGAGATTGTCATTCTCATAGACCTAATTTCCAGAATTTTAAACTACGTTGAACAAAAGGGTTATCTCAAAATTATGATTTGATGTGTTTGGGGAAAAGGTGAGCGTGAGAGGGAGGTTAGTTTCCCTCCAATCACTTTTGACAATTAAAAAGGGCAGTAGCCCTTTGAATTTCCTATCGAATGAGCGCTTTTTGAAGTTTCTACGACAAAGTTTTCTATAAAAAGCTTTTATGCCACCAGGGGATAACTTACAACCCTTGCCCGGAGGGCTGTACGGGGAGTGTCTTCCTCAAAAACATAATTCTTATGTGGAAATCAACTTTGTAGAACAAAATGGCTATCTCAAAATTCTGATTGGATGTGTTTGGAGAAATGGTGGGCGTTTGGAGAAAGTTTCTACGACGACCCCTTCCATAGGAAGTGCCTCTGGGGAAAAATAAATGATAAATAGATGAATAATAAAACATTGGAGCCGTATGGCCTTTACTATAGGCAACGCTAAAGCTTTGCCTCTGATACTTGGATTTTCTGATTTACGGGGTAACTTTTATTTAAGGGACAAGGGATTTAAGCTATGCAGGTTTCTTACTGCTACTTTGATGCTTTGTTGCATTGATGCTAGTTTTGATATTTCAATGAAACTTCCATGTTGGAGATAAAATTGATTTAGTTGTAGGGAATTTTGAAAACTTGAAGCTTTTGTGAAAAAAAGAAAGAGATATTAATTAAAAAAAAAAAACTTTCCAAAAAAGAGATAAAGGCAATATTGAACTTAAAATCAGCAGAAATAAAAATCCTAGCGTATCAAACTCAAAACGACAAGAAACTTCTATTAAAGAATAAATAAAACCCAAAACGAACAAAAATTAAATAAACAGGTACCAAAAAAAATAAACATCAACAAAAAATAAACATGCAACAGGCACCACATTAATGGACAAATAGATATTAAAACGATTAAAACTTTAATTGAATATGCAAATCGGGCTTAAAATGAAAAAAAATCTGTTACTTCTAAAGACTAAATAAAACTCAAAATGAACAGAAATTAAATATTCAGTTATAGCACACAAACATAGAACACACACTAGGGAATAAATAAATCTCAAAAAGAGTAAAACTTAAACTGAATGTTCAAATCAATCTTAAACGAACAAAAATAACTATAAAAAAGAGATGGGATACTGCCCCTTTCCCTAACTGTAAAAGTATGAAGCCTTCTGCGTCATTGACACTACTGAAAACGAATT